>CM064888.1:16531670-17731670 GCA_030347415.2 Decapterus maruadsi
CAAGCACACACACTCAATGGTTTCTGCTACAACAATAGGTTTTGTACAACTGTTTTACTGATGACATCAGATGTTTCTTTGGTAACACTTGTCAGCGAGTTACTAGTAATTATAACATAGCCTATTATAATACCTGACCTTATAAGTCATGATAAAATGCTTTATCGTGTGTAGTTATGATTATTGTTATAAAGCATTATGATCACTTATGAGTGTTTATATCTATAGTTATGCAGTGCTATAACTGCATTATAACTCATGAGTAGGCCTATGGTTATGATGCGTCATAGAGATAGGCATCAAATAAAGTGTTACCGTTTATTTTTATGGGAGCACACCTTTGGGTCTATCTGCCTTTCCTTCCCCTTCACAAAGCTATAATTTCTCCTTTTTAATCCATGTTTTTTCTCCCTTCACCTCCTGCAATTCCCTTTCCAACAATCCCACCCACTTACACAATTTGAATTTTATTTACCTTACATATTATGTTTTATTTCAATTGGACCATATCCTCCCAAACCAAGTCATGACCTGTTTCTTTTTATCAGCTTCATGTGTTTTCCTTCTGGGTGAGACCGTTTCTTAAAGCCTCTGGGGTTCATCTTGTCTTGCACTGCACAGCTTCCTCTCTCTTTTCCTTTCGAAAATAATTTGGAGTTTCCAAGTAAACTAAACCTAACATTTAAATCTCCCCCTCTCTCATTACAGCGCCTCCACTGCCACAAGAGTAGCTGACACCCATCCAGGCTCCTGGATGCACCCCTCTCACATTGATTCTTTATGTCCATGTGGAGGTGAAAACTAACTGGACCTGAAAGAGGTGAGTTAAATCACAGTGTAGATGCTGTTTTTCCTGATGATTCATGCATACTGTATCAATAACAGTTGAGGGTCACAGGTTTGTATGACCTCTTGCTGTTTGGTTTAAAGCCTTGAGTGCAAATGGTCCAATCAAATCCACCAGATCCAGGACCATACAGCTGTCATGAATTTAATAAAACACAGCACAGCAGGAGACCAGTGTTATAACTACATTAAGTCCAAGCAACGTCAGCTTGCATGACTAAAAACGACTATCTTGCAGCATTTGTCCTACATCCACCTTTATATTTATTTCACTTATTAATACAAATTGCACAGCTAAAATATACAACATGAACAACAGAAATAAATGCTGACATGTGGACGGATGCAGAGGTCAGTGGTGGGCAGAGAGAAAGAGGGGAGCAGAGAGAGAGCAGAGAGGCACCATTCACACACATGGTTCTAGTTAGCAGACTTCCATTAAAGACAGTGTGGTCTGGAAGAAACTTTACATTTCACAGTTTAAGGGCATTTTTAAGACACTTCTACCCACCACTGAAAGGTCACCTTCAGTCATTTTATAGGGGTAATACACACTGTGCAGCTGACACAAGCAGAACAACAACAGAAAATTGGAATGCTAACATCAGCAGTGGTTTACATTGTAATGCAATATAGTGAGGGGAATAAAAAAGTACATAACTATAAGCTTTCTGTAGGATTTGGTTATAAATTTGCAGTGATAGCTGAAACCTTCCCCTTCCTTTTCTCAAGTGAAAGGCAGCCATATTGTAAGTCGGCTTTTGTGCTACAGCTACAGATAAAGACTCAAATCATACAACTTCAACTTCTCAACATATTAAATGAAAAAGACTTGACAGATCTACAGTAATATGCTGGTATCTTGCTATATTTTCTCAAAGGGTGGTTAACTAAAGTCTATGTCTATGTAAAGACATAAATACCACATTTCACTTTCATTCTTCATTGCCCTTCAAAGGAGTTCAATCATCCTATTCAAGTGATTGAATGATCTCAATGTATTTGATGCCCGAAAACACTGCAAAAAAAAAAAACACTTGAAGTTAGAGTTCAGAGGTATTCAAACTAGAAAGTCTCCTTCTTCTGCAGTTAGGCTCCGTCTGCACGGATAACTCCACGTAAGATAGTGGAGGTCTTGGGGGAAGGGAGGGATCCGGTGCCTTTGTGTCTGGGTTTCAAGTTCACTGTTTGAAAAACTCTCCTTTGCTTTTTTTCCATGCTTCAATCCAGAGGATCGTTAAATGGAAAAAGACTCCTAAGCACTTTCACGCTCAGATTCATGGAAAGTGAGAAAGCAAGGAGATTGTAGTGAGGGTACAGCATGGGAGATTACAGCTGTTATGGACCCTGGCTCATATCTCATCTCAAACACTGAAATTGCCTTGTGATTTTTAAGTACAATGGAACTTAATGTGAAATAATCCAAACACAGGTCTGAGGTCACCCCTGTTTGTAGATCAGGTGTCACAGCTGTTTGCAGGTTTTTGGATTTACAGTATGTGCCTTTTTTGTGTGAGGATGTTTACCTTACATGTAACTCCACTCTTGCATGTGCCGTGTGCATATATAAGTGTCACTAACAGCCTGTGAAGTTGATGTTGGCACCAGATGAAAGCACATGCCTGTGAGGGTGGGGGGGCTAATCGCTACTTTAATATCAACTCTGTGGAGTTGTGGTCATTATAAACTGCAGCCTGACACACAAAACCAGACTGAACACAGATGTTGTGAGGCAGATAATGCTGGGAACACACTAGAAGTAAATCACAATTGAAAATGCATTGGTTCACATTCAAAACAACGGATGTCTCTAATTTATTTAGTCTCTTGTTCATAAATTTGCTGACTCTCACATGGGGTTTCCCACAACTCACTGTGTTAGTGAGAGTCAACAACATGTGAGAGGGGCTCCCTCTGGAAGGAGTAGGTCTATATCTATTATAATAGGTATTATTATAGGTATATAAGATAAATATAAAAAAACACCCTTATGTAATTGAATTTATTGAAATGCCAGTGTTCAGAATAATGTGCATACTGTTTATGCATTTAAAGGGCAAGTTTGATATGTTGGGTAAAAGCTTAGATGAGAAGATTATTAGACTACTGTAACTCTCTAATCACTTTAGATAAAGGAAGCAGTTAGCTTGGAAAGTCCCAGAGACTGCTTGCGAGGGAAAACAGCTCGCTTGGTTTTCTCCAAAGTTCAAAAATACTACCAACACCTCTAAACATACAAACATGCAAAAACAACAATTTGTGGTTTTGCATGGAGTTATGTGCAGTTTGTCAACAAAACAGACATGTAACCTCCTGTTGCCATGTTGCATGCCTGCCAGCGACAGACTAGCTGTTTTCCCCTGCTTAACTATACACACTCATTATACTAGGCTAATTGCAACCTTACTCTATCCTGTGATATGATAATTATCGGCATCCGTCACCATTATCCGCCAATAAGCTATCCGTTTCCCCTGTGATTGTGATGACAGACAGAATCAGTGTCATAGTCTTCTATTGTGTTCCCAGTACACAGGATTCAAACATGTGCAAAAAGAATTACCACCAGTATACAAAACATTTCCCTTAAGCATGTTGGTCTCACATATATCATATGAACTCATTACAGTATGTACAATTTTGAGGCGTTACACATTTTGCCCTTCACAAACCATTTGAATACAAAACAAAATACAGATCATAAATAGGCAATACTTTTTACATATATATAAGGCACAGTTAGTGGCGTGTGTGTGTGTGTGTGCCTCATAGCTGCTGCTCCCCAAACAGTATCTGAGCATACACAGTACCGCTACGTGAAGCCTTGGGTTCTGGGATGGGCCTCACCAGATCCAACTCCGCGTACGTCAAATTCTCCTCCACTATCTTCGGCTAGAGATGGAGAGATGGAGGACAGGGAGGTGGTGGTAAAATAATGAGTGAGGAAAAGGGGACGAGGGAAGTGGCAAGAGAGGGGAAGTGGTATTAGTGGGGATAAAAGGACAAAGAGGGCTGGGAATGATTTTTTTTTTTGCAGAACTACATTAAGCTAATTACAAGGCTGAAGTTGCTGTAAATTTACCCTGTTTGCGCCAATGAAATGCACTGTCAGACATGAATACTAACAAGACGTCATCTGAACTAAGCTCCCCTTGTTTTTATTCGGCAGACTAAGTTGCCACATCATTCCAGCGATGATTATAAAATTAAACCTGGGTTTTGTGGCACACTTTTTTATTTTCTGGTATTCCTGTCACATGTTTAATGCTCTCCATTTGTAGCAATGGACCTCTAAACTAGCTCCAGGGAACACAAGAAAAATGATAACCAGATTGATTGCTGATCACTGACAACAATACAAGTATGACGATGAAAGGAAGCATCTCATGAAAAGGTCTGGGTACTTACCAACACTACTTTCCTTGGCTGTGGTTTTAAAAGTTTGGGTTTCCTTGTTTTGTCTCCAATGGGAGCTGCAGGGACAAAACAAAAGTGGTTTTTGCAGAGACTAAATATGATGTATATGTCTACAATAAGAACCAGACCTCCCCAACACAACCACAAACGTAACAGAGACCACTCTTCACATTCGCATTTACAAAGACAGTTATGAGTGTCGTGAGACATGTTTCGAGTCCCTGACTGTTTCCAATATTCCCAATTTGATCTTAAAAATCCCTACTCTTTAGCTTCAAGCTACTGTACACTAGCCAGTGTTTCATATTTTCCATGGAACAAGCAACTGTAATATATAGTTTGGGCTGCGTATAGAGGTGAAAACAGAAAGAATCATTCAAAGGTGTAGTTCCTATCATATTTTATACCACCTAAGTATCTTTTAGGACTTGTTTTGGTTTTATGGCAACTTAAAGGAGAAGTCGGACATTGGGGAAAAAAATGTAGGCTACATTTTTTTACTACAACCTGCCAATTGGAAACAGCTAGCCTGGCTCTTCAAGAACATCCATATATTTTAGCCTGTTTCTTACAGTGAAAGTCATGGGTGACAAAGATGGCAAACGATACATCTTCTTCCACATGCTAATTAAGACTTGGTGTGGCTGAGCTGTCATGTCTTATGGGTGAGAACGTTTTCTCAGTCAATTTTGGGAAACAGTCACATGCATAACTCAGCAGGTTATATATGGAAGGGGTGGATGCCGGCCTCTAACATCAGCATGGATTGATATTTGGAAAGCAAAGCAGGAAAAAAAAAGAAAAATGATAGTGTAAACCTCACATGGAGCTGATGATCACATATTGTTTTAGTGTTCCCTGGTATAAATACAGGGATTATAATCTCATTTCCTTTAAGTATGTCTGTATTAGAGTGAAAAGCTCTCAGATCACAGGAAGCCTTACCTTTGGCCGGTATCTCTGGTGGAACCTCCTCTTGGTAGTCTCTGCTTCTCTTCTTCCTGTACCTCCTCTCCTTCTGAGGCAGAGCAGGAGACATACTGACACTGGTAACTGTCTCCCCTGAGCTGCAGTGAAAACAGATTACAAGCGGTTCAGTACAATTAAAAACATATTATTCTGATACATATTCCTTAAATCTTTATTTAAATGTAAAGCGCAAACCTGTTCTGTGGGCTTTTGACCAGGTGGTAATTATCTGCAAGGGTATAACACATTCAGAATCATCACAACTGGTGAAGGGACATTGATAAATGCACTTTAGTTTTTGTACTTTCAATGTGCTGCTGACCTTTTAACCTCTGCTTCCTCTGTACATACTGGCAGGTTACTGTCACCGTGAACATGCACATGCACAGCAGGCCCACTGAACAGATCAGCACCGCACACAGGTACACATCTGAAACACACAAAAATGTACACAAACACACATACACATTGGTCCACCAGTGCAGCAACCTCATGCCATTGCTTCACTGCACACAAAAATCTGAAGGGGGGAAAAAAAAGGAGTACATGGTTTACTGAGCTATTTAAAGCACTGTAGTATATCCTTTGGGTTGGGTTATTTCTGTCTGCCAAGGACGATACAGTGCCAGTCCACCACAAAAACAACACACACACTGAAACATTCAGACACACTGAAAATATGACAACTTACCTTCAAACAAGCTCCACAGGCTGTCTTTGGCCTTGGTGGCTGGTAGGACATGCACTACAGAGAGAAAGAGACGGAGAGAAGAGAAACATGTAAAGTCCATAGTCATCGCTGTGGCTTCCCTGCCGCCTGATTACACACCGGCTAAAGTTTAAATAAGGCTAATTGTAGGAAGACAACGAGCCGAGGTGGGCCTCCTCCCTGCCTGCTCCTGTCTCTGATTCACTGTTCAGAGGGCTCAACCTTAACCTTCAACCTTTACTCAATAGAAGGATAAATAACTCATGAACACTGCAATGAATGCACAGTGAACAGTGGGTTTGCTGCTCTGCTTCTCTTCCAGCTTCATAACAACCTGTTGTGATAAAACAGGGAACATGTCCTCACTGAATGTCAATGTACTGCCTCCAGGAACATTCAGATCATTGTCCCTATGATTTACAGACATTCAAAAACTTGAATTCAAGCTGTGTTTCCCTTTTTTGGGGAAACCATTTGCTATTATTAAAGCACAGCCAAGTAGCATACAACAAACATACATACAATACATCATTATAATAGCACAGGGACAATATAACTCCACAGAGCAAGGCCCTAAGCCATGCTAACCACTGCAGCGTTTTGCCACTAATCATTACTGTATACACTGTAAATATCATCGTCATTATTACTTTAGAATAGAAAAATAGAGAGATACAAGAGTAGGTAAGAGATGACATGCAAGAATAAGGATGTTAATCAGACTATGAATCTATGTATTATATTTATCAGCTGACTAATGCTAGCTCCATGAGTTAGTAAGACTTTCATCTCGGGACTTTTTAAGATCTCAGCTGCTTCAGATGAAATGATATCCTTGCAAAGAGTCTAAAATGTGCAATTGTTACATACAGTGTTTAAGTTATGGCTTGTTGTACCCCAAAAATCAACCAATGAACGATTAAAAATTTTATAATGCAGCATATAAATCTCAGCTATGCACCACTTATGTCCAAATGATATAGTATGTTTCCCATACTAAATGTGAAATCTTCTTGCCCCCACACACTCGCTCATTTCTCCACCCCATCTGACCGCTGTCGCCTTAACAGCACCATACTCTTGCTGAGCTGCTGGTAGGAAGCTTGTGAAGTGACACCCACTGCGACATCTTGAAATACACCAAACCACCAGCAGCTGACGACAAACAGGCTTGCCACCACCACACCGACTGAAGACTTTCCCACTGGCAGACTGGGAAAGACGGCATGGAGACGGACTGACTGGCTGACCAACATGCAACGTCTCAGATAATCCATAAACTCATCCAGATGTACATAAAAAATGCATCTAAATGATATATAAGAAACTGAATACTTAGAACGAACTCACAGGCACAACTTTCTCCAAGATAAAAAAAATGAGGTTAGATTTAAAGCTGAGACCATTAAGCTGTGTGAAACAGTATAGGTATGAATTAAAATCTGTCAAACCTCACATAAAGCAGTGGGATGTTTATAGCAAAGTCTGCAGTTCTACGATTAAATCCTAGAAAAGAGTTTCTGCTAAATGCTTCAGTGCTTATAGCTCTACAGTCAGCCCACTTATTTTGTTAGAGGATAACATTTATTAAACTAATCTTCACTGTGGAAAGACAGAAATGATAGGGCATCCCTATCCCTGTGAAAAAATATATCAGTGTTTGCATTTTTCCCACTCCCCATTCTGCTGCTTTCAATCTCACATTCATGTTATCTCCCAGTGGAGTTTTGAAATAAGCTGTTTACCGTCAGTTTGTTGGGTTTTTTTAATAAGTTGATGAACACGTTTCTGTAGGGTTGAAGGTGTTTATGAGAAGCAGCAGCAACCTAGCTTTGGACTTGGTCCCATATGCGAAACCACTAACCCTAGACTGATTATATGTGACCTACATTCAGTTTGGAAACAAACTATTTTAAAGGGAAGATACAGTAGGCCTGCAGGTTAAACGATGGCAGACTGTGCTAGGCAGCCCATCTACAGTATCAGCATGAATCATAATGGGAATAAGTCAGATCCACTTGACTTATCCAACTCGATGGTATAGGGTAAAAAAAAAAACGTTTGACTCAAGAATAGAAAAAACTGTAAATAATGTGCAAAATAGGTTTAAGACACCTGAGCAGTCACAGATGTTTCAACTTCTGTCAGATTCTTTCTGGCTTACATTTTCTGTAGTTTATAAATAGATAAGTTGGGGTACATTGCTACTGTAGCAGGAGTTGATAGCATCAGCATAAAAATGTCTTTGTGTTTTGATATTACATTATTATATTGTAGATTTTTTTTCCATGCCAAAAATAGGTATCTCAGACTTGTTTACACTGTTGTTGTCTTAGCCATCCAGCCTGACTTGGACAACTTGGAGTTTAACAACAAACGTTACTAATTGAAGGTTACATGAACTATTTTTTTAAAACCACAACCAGCTTGTAAATAGTATAAAAGGCAAAATAACTTTAATATCTTTCATGTGTTAGCAGGTGTCTTTAATTAATCATAACTGCTGTGTTATTTTGCAAAACCTGTGTGAACAGCTTCTTTTGTCTATATAAAATTGGTCTTGTAACTTTCGTGGTGAAAATGCTAAAACAATCGTTGACAATACAACATATCATACAACATATCTGTGGTTAGACTGTGGCAAATGAATCCAAACACTGTAGTCTCAGGCTATTATCTAAAACAGACTTTCTCCAGTTGTCTCCGATGGCAGATGATTTGATTTAAAGCTCTACCCTTCCCTCACAGTGAATTATTCACAGCGTAAATCTCGATAACATCTATGACGTTCATGTGGGGTTTTTCTGTGCGGCTCTGTCAGTGATGCAGCTGTACATGTTGGAATAATCAGCAATCGGACACTTTTGTGCTATAAAACTGCCTTTTTATCCTCATCGACATAATGTCTTCTTTTCACAGCAGCTTTTGAATGGCAGAAGACTGCGTCGCACAGGAAGTGGAAACATGCAACAAAACGACTTTTTGTTCAGCAGAACCGCTGCGTTGCATTCACTTGCTGGCTTTTTCTGTGCACCCAACAAACCCAACGCTGTAAACATCAATATACAGACATGGATTGGGGTGAATAATGGTCCTCTCTGTCTCCACTGTCCTCTGAGTCAGTCAATGCTGTAATTTACTGTATTATAAATGACTGGAGATGAATTTAAGTACACAGCAGTGCTGTGCCTCTTCACAAAGCTTCAAATAATCCACCCTTTCTTGTATCCTTTCTTCTAGGAATTAGCATTTTTCCATTCAATTATTCACTGTGTCTCTGTTAAGGACTTAACTATAAGATGATGTTGGTTTTTCACTGTTATGGCCACTTGTTTTAACACAGTTTTGCACAGAAAAACCATATGAAATGTGTGTGACCTCTGAATGGTGATATTTTTGAGTTAAGAGGTCCACATTCTCACTATACTTAAACCCACGCCACATCCGTGTGCTGTGTACGTCTTGTTAACTCGTAGTCGCCCACATGTGCTATAGAAATACAAAAGTTTGGTGTGTTTATGCCAAGAGGAGGCTCTATCCACACTGTTCTACCAAACCCTCTGACCTCTCTGCCTGTGTTTATTATAGCAGTAGTAAGTAGAGTAATGGCAGTTTTGTGTGCGAGATGGATTGTGGAAACACCTGGTCACCTAATGTTATCCGACAGGAATTCCATCAGTTTGACGTCACGCGCACACACAAACACACACATGTGGACATGCGGCCTCAGTCATCTGCTGTCTCTCATCTGAAGTGGGGACCAGGAGCAATGGTCCCCCAGGGGTTTTAACCCTTCAGAAGTGAAGCTGATGTTTATCATGGCTGTCAACCGTTGGTGTGGAAAAAGCAGCAACTACCTGCTGGTCCACTGGGCAGAAATAGAACAGTTTTCCTATGTTGTTAGAACTTTGGCCCTGAACCGTGCACTCTCCCAACCCAGATCCTGAACAGTGTTTATATTACTAATGAGAGCTAGTCATTACTCTGAATTGAAATGGTGACCAACTTAAACAGTGACTGTTTTGGATACAGTTTTGGTTAGCCTACATTTGTTTTAAGGGATAAATCCCTCCGCACACACAGTTTATAACAGCCCGCTTGAAAATCTGGAAATTTGAAAGACGGCATTTGGCCAGCAAGAGAGGTCTGACAAAAGATGCTACTGAGTTTGCATCTCTGAATTCTCTTACCTTTCCCATTCAATTCTGACATTTTTGTTGAGTTTGTGGTTTTTTGTTGTTGTTGTTGTTTGTTTGTTTTTCCAAAAAGCTCCCACAAACTTTCAATAAAAGGCTGGATGTAGGTCGGATCAAGTCTTTCTGATGATTCCTATTTAGATTTTCAGTTTTTTTTAATTTGAGGAATTAAATACCCATCCAACGTTAAATCATTTGTATAGATATGTGGGGCTGCAAATAGAAAATGAGTCATACATCCTCATCTACATAGAACATGTGTTATATCCACATTGCAAGATGCTCCCAAACTGTGGTGCAGGTGGTGTCTCAACAGGCTTTTGAACAGGGAGGTATTCTGGTCTGCTGGTGAATCTCTGGTTTAGCTTCTTGTCACCTCGAACGAAAAATAAACAATGTCTCTATTTTCTACATCTATTGCCATTCAGGTCATAATTGCCGTATTCATTCAAAAATGTCGCCGTAGGCTTTTTTATTATTATCACTAAAACCATAATGGGCCGGTACTTCCTGGGATGAAAATAGCTCTCCACATCCTTGACCACTAAACGTTTAGAGCCAGACACGAGCCGGCTGCCCACTCAACTGTCACTGCAGACAAACATTCAGACTTTACCTTCCTCAGCACAACTATCTCTTGTTGCAGTTATGCTGAGTCTCTCTTCTGTCTGTTCTACTTCTGGGAGGGAAACTCCTGGTCGTGGCCAATGTCAACAGCTCTCGGAGGGGACTGTGTGTCTGCCCGGGCTTAGACTTGGCCGTAGACACCCCAAAAGTCATAACCCGTAGAAACACTTCCATGGAAAATGCGGTGAGCAATGTCTACTGTTGTTCAAAGTGGGGAGGAACACCATTGGTAGCCTAATATGGTAATAAATTTAATGACAAATTGTCTTCACATTCTGATTCATTGCTAGAGAGAAAAAAGCAGCAAACAGGGTATAGCAACATATTGTTCACTAAGCCCCTCAACCCAAATAGCAATTTCTTGTCATTACTTTCACAGTGATGAGGCTACACAGCAGGTCTGCTAAGCTTTGGATTTAGCTGTGGAGTGAGATCTACTAAAAATGATACCAAGAATTTTAAGAATTTAATCGCTGGTATTATTTTTCTAGATTCTCCAAAACTAAAAACCCACCTGTTCATTCCATTCCTCCGAAGCACCTGTTTAATCCATTTCTGTCTAAGATACAAAATAGGCGGCTATGCCTAAATAACAAGCTTAACCCAATAGTAACCAAACATTCTGTGGTAGTGAGCATCACTTGGCTAGCTGGTTAGTGTGCTAAATTCAATAAAAGAAAAAAACATGACAGGGACAGCAGTTATCACTGGGAACTTTGTATCTCATTGTGTCTCTTTGTATCACATTAATTAATGGTAATCAGCTGGATACCTGTAGTGAATACAATTTGCTAAGTAAGCTACAGTTGCTTTTTAAATCCAGCAGTTAGTCATCTGTAACAAATATATCTCTACCTGTCCGAAATAAGGGACACATCATTTCACATATTTCTCAATGCTAGGCCTGCTACTGTTATCACCAAATAGTGTGTTACGTAAGGCCTGCATGGTTTGACAGGTGTACGGATGGGGGATGGGCTGTAATAGCTGCTTTAAAATCTGCTGCAAATCTGACCTGCGATTGAGTAGATGAGGGAAAAAATGACAAATCTTTTAAAGTTTGCTTCTGGTTTTATAAAAGTGACAGGAGCTCTGCTCAGGATCTGGTACCAGTGGATGTGTCATCCGTTCCGTCGAGTGAACGTCTCATGTGCCAGCGGTGGCGCTGAAACCTCACACTCTCTCTGCTCTTTCTCCAAGATCATCCTCTCAGTCTAAGCCACAACTTATTGCAATGGAGGATCCTTTTATCTCCAGGCTTGTTCCTAACCATTGACATTTTCCCTTCAAAATCAAAAGCAGGACAGTGCTTCTGCTCAGTGAACCCACTTCACCAGCTCTTCAGGCAGATGGATTACATCATGCAGTTGTGGTCAGAGAAACTGCTACTACTGGAGACACTGAACTGCTCCCCTTTTTCTAATAGCAGTGAACTTTTTGCACTTGTTAAACTTAAACTGTGTGCGGGTAATTAACAGAACTGCTAACAAATATGTGTTTGTTAAGCCTTAAACCATGCATTCACTTTATGAGATCATACTGAGTGACAGAGATCTAACAAGGCATATATGATTTTTTTTTTCCCTAGCTTGCCAAAACCTCAAAACAGTTTGATGTGTTCTCAGCTTTGAGCTGCTCAGTAACACCCACAGTTGTCTGTTGCCAGGTTGGCTTAAGCTGTCTTTCTGAAAGCCAACCTGGCATTTGCTTTAAACTATCTGTGGTCTTACTATTATCAAAACTGCGTTTATCACTGCCTCTGTTGTGGTTACAGAAATAGTTGTTTTGTCTCCGCCCTACACTATTAAAAAGCGGTGATGTCATTCTGTGAGAAACTACAGCTACTGGTGTCTTCTACCAAGAATTAATGGTAGCAGCTTAATGCAGGCGCTCCCAACCATTTTAACCCCAAGACCTCAGTTTTACTGTTGAGAGTGTACCCTCGGTTATCATCACATATTTACAGCAATTGCTTTCATGAGCACATATGAATGCTTTGGAAATGTTTTACCCTGAGTGTTGCCTCTTGGGCTGAATACAAGCTGCCTATCAGAGAGGATTCTTAAAGGGTTTTTAACTCCTAATACCTTCTTCTTCCTGCTCTCAACGAAGGCGGACGCCTCTCCCCTCTCCCTTATCTTCCCTGTTTTGCTTCTCATGTCTTGTCCTGTCTTGTCTCAAACTTTGGGAGCCTCTCTCCGCATTGCTCTCCAAATTTAAATAATGGAATTGGTCAACTGGTCTCTCAACGCAATTGACAGAATTTTCTCGATGAGAAGCTCGGGTTCAGGGGAACCTGTTTGCCCTGACGGAACGTTGGCCGCTGGTTACATGATGGACTAGTGGGAGAAGTGGAGGGTCATGTGCCTGGCGATTGAGGTCATTGAGGATATCTACATATTCGGAACCATGATAACAGGCTGTCTGCTGATTGGATTACACATTGCCCTGGTGTATCGAAAAATTCAGAAGATGGTGACAGTCCAAAGCCCCATGAAGCTGCCCGACATGATTGATGATGTTAGCACTCAGACTTTGGGTATAAACTTTATAAACCGCAACACGGAAAACATCTTGGTGAAGCTTTCGGCTTTGCAAATGTGAAGGGATCGATTTGGAGACCAGAATGGACAGAGTAAGTCGAGTCTATTAGAATGCGACTACTCGCCTTAACCCAAACAATCATAATCTAATCTGCATTTCGACCTCCTGCGGCTGCAGCCTTATTGGCCAAGGAGATCTGTATTCCTATTCCTCCCTCACTTCTTCACGGACACCTGTTGATTGTTGACTCTGTTTGGGACCCGATCAAGGACGACTCCATGGAAACCTGCTCTGTTGTCGCGATGACATCCTGCGAACTGCGGCACTGATTGTGGAGCTAGACGAAACGACTCTCCAGGCTTACGTACACACAAGCATCCATGGACACTTGAACACATGCACATGCAACACACCCCCTGCCCCACATCCCACACGGGGTTTTTTTTCCCAGTCCCGCACAGTACCCCCCCCGTCTTATTGTATGCTTTATGTACGGACACGTTGATTGCTGTAATTTCACTGTACTTCTGTATAGTGACAATAAAGGCTGATTCTGATAAACTGGCCTTCTGTGTGTGGGTCCTTATTTGCTGCCACAACTACAACTACACCTACTTACAGGGTGTGTGGTCAAAGAAGAAAATAATAATCTAAAGAGGTCAAAGGTCGTTTTAGGAGAACCATAGGCCTTTGAGTTGCCCTCTGTTTCTATGGAAGCTTTGATATTTCTATATACAATAGAAACACTGTCGGACTCTAAGGAATTATTGCTGACCTACCATCTGTTTTTTAATTGAATGTGGGTTTTAGATTAAAAAAAACTTTGCATGTACAGTCTTTTTCCCCTTTTCCCCTTCTCATTATATTGAGGGTCATACAACTGTACTGTGAAATGTAGGTAGAACTACCTGTCTGAGGACATTTAGAACAATCAAAACAACTTAAAACTTAAGAACGAAAAAGCCACTGATGAGGGCAGTAAAGTGCAAAATGCAATATAAATGTGCATCTTAACAACGTGAAGCCAGGTGATGCTCAGAGAGTCAGTGACCAGCAAAGCAGAATGATAAATCCAGCCCTCACCTCTGAGCTCAGTAGCAGCGGTGCAGTTGGATGAGGCCTTCCAGCGGTCCTGGTGCTTTTTAAACTCCTGCACCCGGCACATGTACAGCCCCCGGTCCCCCTCCCCCACGTTCAGGATGTGCAGGTCAAAGATCTTCCCCTGCTTCACCACCGTCAGCTTCAGCTTGGGCCACGGGAAGCTCTTGGTGTAGTTGCCATAGAAACGGGCCTTCCTCATGTTGACGCGGGCAATGAGGAGTTCGTCCTCCAGCCGGTCTGTGCCCGCTGGTAGGAAGGTCCATTTCACTACTGGTAAAGCGGCATTTCGACGTCGCTGGGAGACAACACAGGACAGAGTGATGTTCTGACCCTCCTGGGCCACTGTGAAGGGGGATGGAGTGATGGTGACGTTGATGGCAAAACACAAATCTGTAGGAGCAAGTTTTAGACAAATCTTAGATGAAAACGATATCACAACTCTTTACAAAAATTGTACAGTATTTCTTCGAAGTGTTGTTTTGGTCACTTTTTTGACAGCATGTACTTAGTTGTGAAATCGCTCTTAACCAATTAAGCTTTTTTCCAGTCTTACAATAATTTTGTATACAAGAACTTTAGATACACTGTAAAAAAAAAATGCATGCAAAATTAGAGGAATTAGGGGAAATATTTGATATAGAGCATATTCACTTTTTGATTGCTATTTAGTTGCTCTAAAGTTCAGGCTGAGGCCTGAGTGAGGGAATTACACAGTCAGTTCTTCATATGACACGAGTGCCATCACGTCTTAAATATGGATGTTACATCAGTAGCAACTGAGGGGGTGCAATGCTGTGTAGTGGCCAGGATGAACACATGTGACGTTTGTCAACCAAAACGGTGGGAAGAAACAGTTTTCCTACTCACCCCTATTTCATTATATTGAAAAACAAACAAACATTGATGTACATTTTATGCATCAAATAGTTTGATCTATTCCAACCCTAATCTAACCCAGCTTGATCTGGCTCAACTTGAACTCTTGATGAGGGTTGAGCTGATCCAATATGACTGAAATTAAGTTGATTCAACTCAAACTAACCTGAAACAATAATGTGGAGTTAAATAGCCTACTAAGTTAGTTAGTTGATTTCATTAAACTTAAGTGAATTGTTACAGTGTGAGCAGCTGTGGTCCAAATATATCTAGGTGGAAGGAGCAAATGACAAAACAATCTCCACTCAAGCTCTACTTATTCACTCACTCTGGAGCTTTTGACTCTATCGAATAACGTTATTATTTTCCACAATTCTCAGTTTTTTTAACCACTTTTTCCAAATTCAAGAATCCACTGTCCAACACGGCTGCACATCTTTTAAATTCATCTGCGTAAAAATAAGAAGGTTGCCTCGTCATGGGATTCTGTTTCAAATTTCAATTCACACATTCATCCAGTTCAGATTCATTTTCAAAAATCTTTCTATCTGTGTGAACTGCATGGGGGAAAAAAACACAAACGCAAGGAAAAGTGCAATCTAAAAGTAGATGTGTATTCACACAGGGGATGGAAGTCCTTTTCATTCCACTTCCAATCACCTCCTGAAAATCACAGCGCAGCAACCTAATGGTTTAAAGATGGAATGCATTACCAAGAGAAGAAGCTAATGCCTCACTGACCGACTTCCATGTCTCTTGATCGCCAAAACAGTGTTAAAGATCAATAATCTGAATAACAAATGCACCGAGGGTTTGTTCCACAAGTGGAGGCTGTAGGTCATATATCTGAAACTGTGAGAGCTGTTGCCCAACAGTTTTCTTCCCACTCACACCGACAGCGGTATTGTTTTTGGCACATGACGACATACGTGGGATGAATATTGAGGAACAAACTTTATGAATGCGTTGCATGACAATATATCGCACGTTTTTCCGTCATTGGGCAATTTCATATTCAACACTTTCCACGACACACAGGCATTTTACTGTCACACAAGTCAGACGCTTTGAACGCAACACATAATTAAAAATCACAGCCTTTTATGGAGCATTTATCTCTCATTTGGTTTCAGAAAATAGCAGTGAGAGGTTTAAAAAAGTATTGTTTTAGTGTTAAAAGGCGACTTTAAACTCTAAACTATTACATTTAGTAATGTGTTGACAGCAGATCACTGAAATCAGCCCTGTTTTACTTTCAAATACTCACAGGAACACCAACAATTTTCACTACAGAATTCCCTTTCATCTCTGCAAACATATGCAACTTTGAAAAAAGTGGTGATTTTCTTGCCAGCACACCCTACAATCTGTTGGAGTGCATTTATTTTAGCAATGACGGGAAAGAAACACGCACTGTTCACCTTTTAGAGCAGTTAAAGGAGCATCTTATCTAATGAAAATGTTTTTTTCTCCATCTCTTCTCGGATCACCATTTCTGATTCTCAGATGTTTTGTGCAAAGCTTCTCTGACAAACAGTGGAGAACATTTCTCCTGCACCACATCCTCTCTGGTATGAAGCAAAATAAACTTTTCCTACCTCCAAACAGTGCTCGGACGAGGAGAGCGAAGACCACAGAGGAGATCTTCATTTTCCACGGCTGCAGCCTCCATAAACTTTCAGTTAAATGCCTCTGAAGAAAAGAAGCCCCTGGTTTCCTCCTCTTCCTCCTCCTCCTCCTCCTCCTCTTCCCCCACTTCTCCTCCTCCTCCTCCTCCTCACCCACCACACCAACCCTTCCCCGCCTCAGCCGTGGAGTGTAATATGAAACATTGGCCACTCTGTTTCTCCTCAGAACCTCCCTTCGGCACCTCCCCCCTCCTGTCACACACAGTGAAAACACATTTGGCGGTCTCACGTGCTCACCCACACACACATGCACACATATTATACATGCTTGCAGAGCAGAAAGAAGCAGACAGGTGAGTATACGCGAGGGTGCACGTGCACACACACTCACACCTCTGGTTGTGGCGAGTGAGTGGGAAATGTAATTTCCTGTGCAGGATGGAGGGGAGGGACGAGTGTGTTGTTGAGATTGACGCCGAGCAAATCACACTTCCAGCTGTGGAGGACACCAGGCGCAGACCTCAGTCAGGGCTTTTATTTTGGAACACACATGCTGACACGAGGGGGGGGCGAGGGGGGGGGAGTGGGTTTCCACTCTATGTTTTTGTGTGGGCATGTGTGGTCAATAAAATGATGGAGAAAACTTTATTTTCTTCTTAAGTTTAGTGCTTTTAATTAAACCAGAGTTTCCCCTGAGCGTTTTTCTTCTTCATTGTTTTCAAAACTGCCTCTTGAAATCTGTGGTTAATGTTGTGTCTGTGTAGCTCAGTGTGTGTCTGCATCTATTTCCCATCATCTCTTGTCTCATGTAACAGGATCTCACAGTGAATCTTTGTGCAGCAGTCTGTCATCTCGGGGTTTCTGGGACACTTTTCTGGCTTTTATCAAACCTCAGAGCGCAGAGCTGTGGAGATCCAGGACACTTTTGATTTACAGATAATAGCGCAGACGGATTGCAGGGCCTGGTAAGTGGCCCTAGTCTGGCGACAGTCTGACAAACAAAGCCGATCCCTTCACAAAGACGTCTCCACTTCACTAAAGCTCCATAACCTACTGCGTTTGGTGAAAAATGTTGCGTGGGATTTACCAAATTAGGGCTCTAAACACAGTGCAGAAGTCCTTGCTCATGCATTTTTCCTGCTTATTATCAGCTCTGCAGACAATTCCTTCTTTAATGTTGTACACCAGAGAAAAATATAGTTTCGGCACAAGTTGTTATGGCTGACACATTACCAAATGGCCACAGTCAGCAGACACAGAACAGCGTTCATGTGAGTTCAGTTTTTAATTTAAGTCCACTCTTCTTTAGCTCTGTTCTCCACAAACTCCAAATAAAAAGAGCTAGCTCCAAGATTAGCTTTATTTGACATTTTGTTGCTATAGCTCTGTCTCTTTGACTTTGGCTTCCAGCAGGGACACAATCACTGAGGAGAGCTGTTGGGTTGAAAAATGTTTATCAAAGCAGAGTTTGTGGTCTGTAAACCTAAAACAATGCAGGAGGCTTGATGAATCTGAGGGGAACTGGCAAGAAATTACTGTGCCGTTTGTTAGCAATGTGTTGCTTTTGCAAACTAGATACAGATGGAACATTTAGCTAAATGCTCCTCTATATTCACCAGCTTTTTTCGTCTCCTGCTTTGCGTTTATCAGAACAGTTAAACTGATGGATGCCGGTAAAACCAAAGAAAATTGAGCCGAAAGATGCTAAAATGCACAGTAGAGCTGAAACTACAGGGTTTGGTAATAATAATAATCATCTGTTGATTAAACACTGCAAGCAACTCCTTTCACATTATGCATAGTCATTTGATCCTTTGTTAATTCTGACTGCTGAGAGATGTTTATGCTGCCAGATAGTAAGAGACAGACAGAAAGACTCTCTAAACATGTGAACGATCAAGTCTGAATTGAAACTCTTTGCTGTGAAACGTCTTATCACTAAAAAAGATGTTTCGAAAGTTTTCATCTGGAAAGAGTCAAAAGTGCAGCACGAGTTCAGTAACTGCGCAATTAACAGTAAGACTCCAACAATGAGAACATCTGCTAGATATTATTCTATGTTTGCATATAGAATTACCAGTACATTAGAGACGGATTTTATTGATTCTTCTTCATCTGGTGTGGAGGACGAGGTCTTAGAAACTTGGCAGAGGGCTGAGACTCCTAATTAGAATGATATAGATCATATGGTATGGAGGTGGATCAGCGCCAAAACTGTGTATCCTGAGTCTGAGAACTAAACCTGCTTGCAGTAAGTGCATTTGAATGACTTTTGAGTTTTGTTTCCTGAACTGTTTTTCCCAGAGTTTCGCGATGAGACTGAAGGTATGATTGGACACTGTCTGAGTGGACTTTGTGGTCAGTCTGTTTTATTCAATTTGTTAGTTATTTTCAAAATGCATTTTATATCCAAAACTCCAAAGAGCCTTTTGGGTCAGTGAAATGCTCAGTAAAAGGAAACACCTCAGCAGTGAGTTAGGCTCCCACCGCACTGTGTTCATGTAAAAGAGAAAGTGTCACCAAAAGATTAACTAAGTGAGTTTGTGTTCTGATGTAAATACAAGTACTCAAATGTTCAAGATTCATTTTCAGGGCTCTGCTGGTGTCTCTTGCTTTGAGGTAAATGTCTCCCCCTTGTGGAATATGTATGAAATGCTTATTCGCTCTGAAGCTTTCTGCTGAGTGCTGCTAAATGATCCCTGAGCGTTATGTGTGTCAGTAGAGCAGTTGGATTCTCCAAAGAAAAATGTATCAAAGATCGACATATTTAGGCTCCCAAATGACAGGAGCTTGTTTTTATTGAGTTTTCTTTTCTTTTTTTTTTAAACACAACAAAGTAAATATAAATCCAGATATAAATTATACAAATTATATTGAATACATATCATTAATGGACAAGTACAAGAGGTAAAATGGATCTGTGTTGATGTTTGTGTGACAGAAGGAGTGGAGACAACAGGCCACCTGGTTGGCTGTTCACCCAGATACCACTTTTACTGGGTTCACATGGCCTGACTCAGCCTGACCTTTAACACTGAGTGTCAGTTAACTCCGCCACCACGGGATTCTCTGATTGGCTGAGATGGCTTACAGTGAGTATGTGAGGCTGTGGTTGAGAGTAAAGAGTTAAAATTAATTTTGATATGATATAATAAGTCAGAGATTTAAAAAAAATAATTTAAAAAAGTCATTATTATTAGGGTTCAACTATATGTCTTATCACCAACAGTATTTTATACTAATGTTTAGAAAAGTAGAAAAGTAATTCATCTTTTTGTTTGCATTATAATCATCATGTTGCTATAATCAACATATTGTGAAAGCTGACATCTTACCTCTGTGGGTCTCATCATAACACCATCTGTGTAAAGAAGAAACCATGACAGACCATGATGTGAACTTGTTGTATTGTTGAGTTGACAAATGACAATAGTAAATAGCTGTAACATGACCCTTTGGTCCATCACTTCACCTCTGCTGTTGTCACGAACATGTTTCCTGATGATGCAGACCTTGACAAGAAAGAATCCAGCAGCTAAGAACAGGCCAATCCCTATTCCAATCAAAGCGTATCTAATTTCTGAAAAAAAAAAAGAAGAGCAGACATGAACTGACCAGTAACAAACAAGAGGCCAAACAACACCTGCAACAGAGCGGAACGTCGGTTTGGGTAATGCCAGCTCATGTTCAGCCAGCCCAATACCCCGAAGAGCACGTGTATGCCTGTGTTTATGTGTGTGTGTGACAGGGGTGGGGGGTGGGGAGGTTAGAAGAGACGATGTTTGATTTCACAACTTGTTTACATACAGCATAAAGGCCTCAGTCATGGTCTGATGCTCCTTTACGCATATTAGATTGCATCACTTGTGTTTGCAATTTGAATCCTGAACATCTACAAATCACTGTGGGGGGTGGGGGGGTACAACTGTTCAATGGGCCTCTTCTCATAAACACATATCATCGTCTGGTATCGTGCTTGCGAAGCATGTCATTTCATTTCACAACCACGACTGATTGGCAATCATTCAGTTTGAAGGCAGTGGATAATAAGCCACTCTCATCCAGTTGAGTTATCACATAAATATCACAGTATGACACCATGCATGACACTTTTTTACATGACATATCAACTCTAATATAAACTGAAACAATTAAAGGCTTAGACTAGTCCCACAACATGAGCAGGAACACAGGACTGAAAATTGGAGACCCAATACATTTGTACTGTGTCCTATGGTGACAACTCCTACTAACTTTGGATTTATCAGATAACATAGATCCAAATATTATCGGTAACACTTTATTTTAAGGGGTCATTGTTCCTGTGTACCTACCTAATTAATTACAGTGTAATAACCTATGTAACTGCATGTAATAACATGTACTTGCATTGTAAATACACAGTGTATTGTAAACACACTATGTATTGCATTGTAAATACATAGTGTGTTGTAAATACACTGTGTATTTACAATGCAAGTACATGTTATTACATGCAGTTACATAGGTTATTACACTGTAATTAATTAGGTAGGTACACAGGAACAATGACCCCTTAAAATAAAGTGTTACCATATTATCCAAATAATACTGGATGTGACTATTTCTGCAACATATTTTTTGTGTCTTTATCTTATTTGATCATTCACAAGAAAGTAAAATGATCCAGTTATAAACCAGAAAGAGAACATATTACAGGGGAGACAACAGCATAATATTTAGTGGAATGTTTTTCTTCTTACGTTTCTTATCTCATGAAATCACAAAGTCATCTTGCGCTAAAAGTTGTGAATCACTAATCTTCTTTATGCTCATATTCCTGTCAGAATATGGCCAGTGGATACATAAAATCCCTGGCACATAATCCAGTCCTATCTGGATAATATTCAGGTTAAGCAATTCAATCCTTTTGGAATAAAGCCATTTAATGTCTTGCTGAAAAAAGGTAAATCTTTTGCACAGATTTTACTGTGACATTGCAGAAGTATTGTTGCAGAGTGAACATTTAGCTGGAAACCACAACTCTGGCAGGTATGTTGATCTCTTATCTACCCGAATCAGATTTATGTTCAGCACGTTAAGTTTTCTCTCTTTACCCACCCAGTTTTTCTTCTGAATCTGCTCCATCTGCTCTCACACCCATCAAAAGCCACCCTGAAACACACAGTTTATGATATGATTCAGGTCACAAAAAGAGGTTATTCAAGCAAACAGGAAGAAGGCAAACCCACCATGACGTTGCTTACATCAGATAACACTGAACTCATTGACTGGAATCTGCACAATTCAGTGCAAAACTCTTGCACAATTAGTCCATTATCTTGTCGTGCTCAACGGCACTTCTGCAGATGATCCCAACTCAATACTGGAGAATAATGACTATTTAGGAAGGTTAACCTCTGATCCCTGGCCTCAGCCTCAGATAACACACAGTAAAAATCATGGCTGCTGAGGTTTTCTAGTGGTAAACATAGACGCACAATGTGAAGAACAAATGTACAGCAATACAGTGAGTCATAAACCACAACACTAGAGGATGTATAAAACACACACACAAGTCATGTGCTGCTAATTATAATGACAGTTTGCCAGAACCACATTTTCTAACAATGATTTTCTGGTAAAGTGCATGTCCATCGAGGTGACTCAGTCCATGTAGTATGTCAAAAAAGGATAAGACAAAGAACAAGCCTTCGATTTCAGATAATCTCCAAGGTGGCTTTCTACATATGAGCGTAGACAATTTACAGAAAAAAAGAACAGCCAAAAAAACAAACATCCACACTTACTATATTTGCAGCAACAGTAGGATTTTAAGTTTGAGACCAAGGAAGGGAACGTATCAGGAGAAAACCTACAATTTTATGAATTATTGCCAAGAGACACTTCAGCCATGCATTCAGCTGCTCCAGTCCAGAGGTCAAACCACAGAGGAGTGGTACTGTGGGAGGTGAAGTATGACTGTAACTGAGAATGGAGCAGGCCAGGGTGTTGCTGAGACAGAGCATACACGCCCAGCAAGTGGCTATCTTACATTTTGAAACCACCAGTGGCATTCCTCTGGCAGCCCGTGGGACCTGCCCTATGTTGTTGCTGGGTGTGCTCTCCTAAATAGGAAATGTAGTAAATGCATCTTTAAGAGAAATCAGCCAATAACCTGTGACCTTTTGAGCACTGGGCAGCAGCCATTCGTCAGTCAGCATGTGGCAGAATCAGTGCCATGCTGAAGGACGCATGTTGAAGTTTGACCACCACAGTGTTGGCCCTTGCAGGTGCTGAACCTGTGACAGATCATGGGTTGATTTGTGTATCAGTCTATGGTAATTTAAGCTTAACACGTCCTGAGTGTTTGGAGATAATGTTTCCAGTGACCAGAGGGTGACCTCTTACATAATGTGTTGTGTCCAGCAAACACAGCATGGACAGTCTAGCAACTCACTCAGTCTAAGTAAGATTATAGGTCCATGAGAAATAACATTTGCAATCATGCACTGCATTGATATTGTTGTGATATTGTACAATGCCTGAAAATGGCAATGCAACAAAGATTTCATCACAATGCAAGTTGCATAAGGATACAAATGTTGTTGTGATTTTGGTATGTTTTTTCAGACCGATTATTCTAACAATAATTGGACAGAATCAACATCAATATGCAGATACTGCACTGTGCCTTCAATTCTTAAAATTAAAGAAAAAAAACAGTAAATAAGCAACATTGAGGTTTCCTTCTCCATTTAACTTAAATTAATGAAGTCAATAATGCAGTTAAAGCTATTATTGTTTACTGTTGCTGTCTGTCTGTTCTGCTACTATCAATATAACATTATTAATGTTGACATCACCATATTAAATTTGACATATGGTTTTAGTTTGAACTTGTAGCTAAAGTTGGCTGTGGCTGTACCACTAGCTCGCTTGTTACTGTCTCGTCAGCTGTAGCTTTGAGGCAATGGCCGCTTCTTGGAGACCACAGATTACACTTTTGGTTTTTATCGTCATGTTGTAGTTAGCCACACTTGACCACCATTTACACACTGAGCAATGAAATGAACATTTTAACACACATGACACACTTTCAAACGACAGCGGAAATGATTCTGTGAATCTCAATCAATTTAAGTCGTGAAAGCAGAGATGAAGATGAATCAAAAAAGGTCAATTTACAATGAAAAAATGTTAAAACATTCTCTGGTATTAAAAAACTGATAAATAATAAAGACAAAGACAAACACTGTAATATTTTTAATACGGAGAAACAAGGTTTTTATGTAACCATGTTTTACCCTTATCCAAATCATTTCTAAAACAACAACATAATTGTCCATGGTACTCACCAGTGATGAGGACAGCCCTGGGGACAGCTGACAAACACCCACATATCTGAAATGCTCTCATGTCTCTTGGTGTATCTAGGGCAGTTTGCTGACTTTCTTGAGCTGCCTTGAGTCTTTTGTCTCATGTCATTTCCTGAACTTGAGGGTTTCCGAGCTTTGCTGATGAAAAGATAAATGTATCAGACTGTTGTTAAATATCAAATAAGTATCTTGGCCTGTGTTTACAATCATATTAATATAAAGGTGGAAAGCAGGGCAAATGGAGCCAGTTTTAATAATCACTGTGGATCTAAATAAGGTTTCTACTGAATGTAAAGTTGGGGTTTTCCGCCACCAGTCTTGGCTCTACTTCCCTAATATTTTAAAAAACCTATGTAATGTAGTAGTTTCGAGATAATGTCAGATTAACTAGTTCTAATTTCCAAAAGCAAAACCATATATGAGGTTTTTCAGACTTGTCTGTAATTGTTAAACTAGAATCACAAAGCCATGGACATACAAAATCACTTTGGATTGCAAAAAAACTGAGAATCACTTTGACGTGGAAGTGGTAAACTTCACGATTCTTAAAAAACCCAAGGAAAAAAGAAAGTTTAAGATGTTGCAATAGGTTATATGTCCTATTTGTATCAATAGCCTCTCTTTTATTTTACACACTGTTTACAGCAGCATTAAATGGTTGGCAGTGATTTGTTGAAACAGAATGTTGGACGGGTAACTGATGGAAAGATTTGTGGACCAGATGTTCCCACAACAGACAGGATACCTTAGATTTATGCCTGTCAATAAAATACCGTAGGTCAAGGTCAAGCATACAAACCAGACTGGATCCAATGCAGTGGGTTTGGGCTTGAGTTACCATGAAGCTGATAGTGTGATAGTTGATTTTTTATCCATGACCAACATCTTGAGTACTTCATGACGATGATGACGCAGCTGCTCTGATTGGTCATCTATGTGCTGTCTCAGCCGTTGAGCATTATCAGTTATTGCAGTACTGTCATCACTTTCCTAATGTAAGAAAAATAATGGTTAGTCATGTCATGTTGGAGTTCATCATGTTTTCATTGTGAGCAGGTTCTAGTTTTTACAGTATATCGTAGTATATGAAGTATATTTCTTCTTGTTGCATGAGAAGTGATTTAGTACTGTGATTAAAAATGAAACACCTCACCTCAGATTATCCATGTCACACTTTCATTTTTGCTCTTCACCAGACACAGGAAGTGGTATGGTAATTACATACAGTATGCTGTGTTGTTCGAGTTTTAGCTGTCTTGTGAAAAAAAACAATAGACATACTCTGTACAACAACAACAACTTAAAATTCATCATGATTCTCTTAACTTAGATGTTGTGTCTTAAAGTGATATTCTAAATCTTCATACGTTCAGCCCCCACCAGTTTCCATACCTGAGTTTACTAGCCTGTCAGTCTTTGAGGCCAGTTATGACCCCTGTTCCTGCCTGTCTCAGTTCACAGTGGGCATGAAGGGGCATGAGCCAGGCTGCTTGCGAGCTCCTCACGGGTCCAAAGCCAACCAAAACACATGTGGGTGTCAGTCATAATGGTCCAAACAAAAGTTGGATCCTGTGTCTGGCCTTCTGGCCTTCATTCTTGGCTGTCTGTTGTGCGAATCAACAGTCCAGCCTGTCTGCTCTCTGGCTTTACAACTGATTTTAAGTATTAATATGCCAAAATAATTAGAATTGAAGGTAAACTTTTTTGTTAACATAATAGACATTAAGACTTTTATATTACTATAAACTGTTAAAATCATCAAGCAAATGTGGGATTAGGCTACATTAGTTTATTATTTGAAGATAATCTAAAATACAGTCTTCTGTGTATATTCCACTATCCAACTGCTAACAGATTGCAACTTCATTCTTGTCTAAAGATGATGTGCATTTGAAACACACATGAGTTAAATGGAGACTGTAACGTTCCCTGAATTCATAAATGACATTAATATAAAAGTTACATTTTCATCATGTTACATTAATTAGAGCCACAAACTATTTATCCCAACATACTCAACCTCTAATAGTCATATAAACAGTATGTTACACTTCAATTTGCTTTACATGTTACATTAATTAGAGTCACAAACTATTTATCCGAACATGCTCAACTTATAGTCATATAAACAGTATGTTACAGTTCAGAATTGTTCTCAGCTGTGTTCTTAAGCCACCTGTTCTTAAGTTGAGGGCGTGTGCCAGGTGAGTCTAATTAACATAGGATCAGCATAGGTAACAACCCCTTCAATGCCCATAAAAGGGCATGAGACTGCAGGGCCGTGTGCAAACAGAACCCACAGCTCTGAGCAGAGGAGGTGAAGAGAGAAAGAAAGTTGAAGTGCTCAAATGAAAATCTGAGAAGGGGCACCAGACTGCAAACGTAATGAACTTTAGTAATGAAGTGAATGAAACAAAGAAACAAACAAAAGGTTTATATTAATATAATATTATTAATATTAATATTATATAATATTAATATCTAGTAATATTTAGTAAGGTTATTATCAGAGAGACCACACTCTCACAAGGGCCATCATATATGTCATCATATTATCACATATGATTCCAGTACAACAGATCGATGTTGTTCCATGAGTTCATGTTGTGGAACGTTAATGATATGATGATGTAATTTGTAAATGATTATTATTATTATTAATATATATCATTATTTTAAACATCATAAAAATAAGAAAATACAACTAAGAACTGGGTAATAATCAGTTAGTTTGCTACAAGGAAAAGAGATTTTGATGACAAGATGAAAACATTGTTTTTAAAAACTATGGGATAAGAACAAACGTGAATGAGGCCCATTGTTTTCAACTATGGGATACATGTCTTGATGAATGAAGGAATGAAGTTTGATATTGAATTCACAACATGTTTGACTGGTATCCCACAGTTCCAGTATATTTGTATGTATTATTTACATACAAATACTTTTAATTAAAAAACAAACTTTCCAGGCAAGTGTTGCATCCTTAACTTACAGAAAGGCTTACTTTTTGGCTTTGAGAAACAGGCTAAAGTTGGAAGGTTGGTGGCAAACAGAGAAAGGTGAGAAACAGGCTGGAGTTGGAGGCTTGGTGTGAGAGGGAGGGGGCAGCCCCATGTGAGGTCTTATTCTGGGAAAGACATGAGTGCAGAATGTAAAAAAGAAAAATCCTCTCATGCACAGTACCTCTTCTCACAACATGATATTCTCATGCTGCTCAGCCAGTAAGTCTGTCTCCCCAAAACAATGTTGGGACTTCTCCCTGTTAAAATTATACACACCGTGTTACAAAATATACAAAGTGCAATAATCTTGTTTCGTCATACAAGAAAATCACATATAATTTGTGGAAACGTTTACATAGGTTGCTCAAGGGCAAACAGCTTTCCGTGACCTTTTTGACCTGATTCACACACTTTGACTGTGCAAGTGTACAGTACAGTATCTGTCAATTCAGCAGAAATGTGTCTAATATGAGGACATTTTTCTGCAGAAAATAGCACATGTTGCTATCTCAGGTTTTCCAACTCACACATGTGCAGTTGACTGATTAGCTAAAGTGTGGACGGTGCAGTCAGCAAAAAGGCAGACTGTTACCTTATGAAATACAACATGACAGAAATAGACTGCCTTAAATATGGCACCTGGATGGAGCACAGCTCTGTGGATGCTGGGAGCCATGGAGTCACTGAGTTGTTGTGGGACCCAAGGCTTAAGTGCATTTTTCCAGCAGACACGCTGTTGAAGTTTAATAAAAACAAATAGCATTTCATGCTAATGCAGGATATGCAAAAGGGAGAAGGCAATTTACCACTCATAACATATAAAAACAAGCTCAGCCACATAGGAATTATCAAACACACCACTTTCTCCATTTATGGAATGCATGGGGGTCATGCTCCACATGTGACCTCATCCGTTTGACTTCCCATGACTCACAAAGGCTACAGAGTCAACACTTCAACTTAATCTCACAGCAACAACAGCTGCATCTGTCCTAAAACTAGACCAGTCGGTAACACATCTCCATGTCCACAACGCGGCCTTGTAAACAAAGCTTGAATATCAATAATGAGCCCAACCCTGCCAAAGTCATATGTGACGGCAGACATCTGCCCCCAGACAAGTTGCACTCTAGGGACTATTACACTCATTTGGAGATATGTGATGCAATGGTCTATATCAGAGACTTGTTTCCCATGGCGACAAAGGCAAAGTGATTCAGCAGCCAAAAGTTAGCCAATGGTTGGTTAGTACACCCCACCCTTGTTTAGCGTCTCCACCAGGATTCAACAGATCAATGCCTCATCATCACAGACTGTCATCAAACGTACCTAACACTAAAGCAAGGGTCCATGTGGGAACCTATCAGCCCTCAATGCTTGGATACAAAAATAACCAATGACAGTGTCCATTTCATCCTGCTGGTCTGCCTTGCCCTGCCACTCGACACCCACTGGTTATTCCAATGTGAGCCTGCTAGCTCCGTCCTGTGTTGCTGCTCAGTTTGGCCACACCGATTTGTGCGTCTATTTTGGTATCTTCCGTGCTCGCTATCAGGAGCAGGACCACACCACTGCGTTTGAACATGGATCTGAGGACTTGACTCACTTTGGTGAGTGCTTTTTGTGAGTTGTCTTTGTTTCTTCAACTTCAACCGAAAAAAAAAAGTTAATTCATTGTGAATGACAAATATTAACCGTAATTTATTCCCAGCAGGTGTGTGTGGCACAGCTCTGGAGTCTTGGATTCTACATTGAGGATTTGTGTTTGATGCCAGAGTCCTGATTACACCCCTACACTCAGCATGAAAGACTCATCACCAAGGTGAGGGAGCAGTGTGATTATATTAAGAACTGAAGGCTACTGAACCTATAAAGTTTTATGTGGCATAAACTTTAATGTCCATATACACCTACAGCAGAAAGACCACAGGACCCATCAGCATTATATTGCTACGAAATCATTAGAAATTAGTTGTTTGTAATAATCTGTAATAATCCATCCATGAGAAAAATACATAATTACATTCCAGAGTTTGTGCCTTTATACAGTATAGTTAACTGTGGTACTTCATTCCTTGGGTAAAAATATAGACAAGCAGATGCTGGGAAAGTACCGTGGTTGCTAACTGATCTGTGGTTATGATAGCTGGAGGATAGTTGGCGGCCAAAGTCTACTGGAAAGCCATGGGTACTGTAAGTTAGACTCAAGATACAGTAAAGTCATTAGGTTATAGCAGGTTTACAAGCAATGTTGATCTGTAATACTTTAATGGTAATGATACATATTTTTTTCCCTAATTTTTTTTTTGACCATGGACATTAAGGCAGAGGGCAAGATGAGTGCTTGGCTACTGATCAAATTATTTTTAAACATTATCATTTTAATGCACTTATACAATCAAATACACCACGGAATGCCTATATTTATGTTTGTCTCAGTCAATTTTTTCTGCTTATAAGGAAAGCCATGGGCTGTATGGAGGGATGAAGAGTTGAGTTATATGCCAGTGGCTGTGCTCCCAGGTCAGGACATATAAATGGGTTAATGAGCTATTCTAAGACTTCACCCAGATACCTAAAGTAAGCTACAGTAGAGCAGCTGCTGAGGCACACTCTGAATGATGTGATGATTTACTTGCATTTCCTGCATTCAGGGGTGTAAATCCTCAGATATGGTTATGGTTCTACAGTTTTGCAGATGAGTTGTTATATTAACTCAAAAAGTAATTCAAAGTGGAAAAGCTTTGATTGCATTTGAAAGGGAGAAAAACTGGAAAAGTGGGTCTTTGTTTTGAAATACATCATACATGCACAATGGAAACGTTTGTCTTTTCTAATATTGTTCCTATATATGGAATAGGAGTTGTTCTCATGACTATAAACAGTGCTCACAACTTACAGTGTTAAAAATAACCAAGTGCATGGTATGAAGTGTTTGTCTACTGCCTGCATAGCGACAGCATGGCCGAAGCTGGCACATGTCATGTACATAAAGGTCATTGGTGGAACTACAGAGTTCAAAACCATTTATAGCAATCATATCAATCAAACAAATTGATGTTTTAACTGCTGAGATGCTGATCTAAACACAGATCACAATGTGCAGCTACGTAGATTTGTCAAAAACTACAACCTCTAGATGCTGATATCAATTTTACTGTCTTCTTTTAGGAGGTTTACATATCCCATCACTTCGCTGACATCAACTTGAGCTGGAATAAACCCAAGGGACCTTACAGAGCTGCAGCAGCTGTAGAGGACGCAAGACGGGTGATGCACAAGACAGAAAGAGGCTTGTTGACATCATGAGCTGTGTGGAAAAGCGACACATGAGCCACCGGATGGGAAGCATGCTCCACCATCGCTTCCCCAATGGCTTCACTGACTTGTTCATGGATGAGACTGATCGGGAGGTCAGCATTCTCACAGATCGAGCTTTCCGGAGTCTCTGCGTCGGAGATGATGCAGTTTACAATGACGAGTTCTTGTATGGATACTCACCTTTCAGCTGCCACAAACCTGTGGCAGGGGAACCTAATAAAAAGACTCACCATAAGGAATCTAAAAAGCAAGGGCAAAACAAAAGCAAGACTGACAAAACTAATGCCCAGCCATGGAAACAGCAGCAACAAAAGAATATATCTTACATGTCATCTTTCCTCAAGGCATTCAGTGCCACAGAAGAAAGCTGTGAGGGGATGCTAATAAAAAATGGAGGTACAACAGACTCTAATGGGGAATCCTGGGATAAATCAGCACTTCGCAGCATCCAAAAGGAGCTATCGGAATTCTCTTCGGATTATCATACCAATCTCACTGGTGGACATTACAAGAATCATAATCCACATCAGTCTGGTGACAAGTCGTCAAACAAAACAAGCAAAGATGCTGGGAAATCCTCCAGGACAAAAAATGGAAAATCCACTGTCAAACTGAGGAAACTTAACATCAAGAACTTTTTTCTCCACAGTGAGTTTAGCCCTTTCCAAACATGGAGAGATTTTAACCAGTTTCCTTTCGGCCAAGAGGAGACAGTCACATCTATTCTCCCCACAGATAACATCCCTAAATGGTACGACTTGCCATTTTACAAGGAGCTGACAGAGGCTCACAGAAAAGAGTCTCTGCACACAGAGGAGACACAGTTATGCCAGAAAGCCAAAGTAGACCCTCCTCCTCCTCCCACTGCTCCTAAACCTGTCCCTCCCCCTCCTCCACCGAAGGTCCTGCCAAAGCCCTCAGCCACTCCAGCTGAGAAGAGGTGCTCATCAGAAGAAGGGGGTGGGGTTGCTGCCCCCTGGAGGCGCAACAGGTCCAGAGCAAAAAGTGCTATTCCAAGCAATCAGCCTGGGATACCAAGTCAAGACAATATTTCAAAGACAGTGGAGGAGAGTCTTCTGTTGGTCAAAAAAGAAGCTAGATCTGTGGAGGTGAAAGCAATTGAGGAAGTCAGCTCTTTGGCCTCTACCCCTTTCAGTATTTGCCAGCTGATGACTCCCCTCATTCCCTCCAGACAACCAACAGAAACATCAGAAATCCTCCAAGGAGTACTCTCACCCTCTGCCCTCGACCTTGCACTCAGACCGCACTCTGAGGCCAAAGTGACTCCTGAACCTCCCGTTAAACGGGACAGTTACAAATCTCTTGCCTCTAGCATCCTCTTCAACCTCAAAGACAATAGGAAAAGGGTTAAAAGCCGTTACAGCCCACCTAAATTCAAAACATTAGAATTGCCTGAGGGTGGTGTCCAGTCTCCACAGTCAGATTATTTGAAACATCCACAAGCTGGCTCTGAGGGTAATGCATCTGGGTTCAGCACTCCTGCCATTTTCAAAGATGGACAAACAGTTTGCAGTCCCAACTTGGACTCTGTCAGTACTCCAACTATCAGTCTTACAAAGCATGATACTGACAGGCCTCTGTCAGATGATTATTTGTTATCAAATCTACTGCAAAACAAAAAGGAGGCTGCAGGTAGCAGTGGTATGGGTGAAGAGAATCCAATCTATCCCTTAATGAACACCAAGAAGAATAAGAGTCCTATGGCTAAAAAGCAAAACTATCCTTCGTTGAATTTGTATAAAAAAGCCAACCCTGTTGACAGTGATATGCAATACCTTCAAGTTCCTCTGAGCAATGATGCATCTGTGCACATAGACCAACCAGCTGAGACAACTAAGCTTTCACCACTAATGCTGAACAAAGACCTTTCCCCCAAAACACTACCAACAAACACAGGGCTTTCACCAAGTACTCCAAATATCAACAAAGATCGTTCACCCATAATTTCACCAAACGCAACTGAGAATGATAGGTTGTCAGAGGGGGAAAGATCTTCAAATGTAAAAGATAATGTGAGACAACCAGTGAAAAAAGAAGAACAAGACGTAGTACAGCCCGCTTCGAAGCAAAAAGATAGAAGCGGCCAATCTATGAGTACAACAGATGTGATCAGAGCAGCAAGGGAAGCAATTAATGCAGCAAAAACTAAAGCTCTATCCGAGGCTCAGACAGAAAGTGTCAAGAGACCAATTTCAAACATAGAAGAAATGAAGGATGAAGATATGGAGGTCAGAATTGGGGATTCAATGGAAAGGCTTAGCAGCAGGGGGAAGAGCTCAGTATCAGAATATAACAGTGTTTCATCTCCAAGTACTGACTCAACTAGTGCCACACCGGTTAGCAAAACTAGTAGTGCCAAGAAAGAGCCTCCACCAGTACCCAAGAGAAATTTTGCAAAATCTGATATTGAATTTGCTTTTGAAAAACAGCCATCAGACAAAACAGACAAATCCATTGATGGTGAGTCTGGAGATGCAAAACGAGATTCACCACCAAAAGAAAACAAATCTGTCTCAAAACAAGGAAAGACAAAACGTATATTCTCAGCCAGACTAAACAATTATATAAAACATCAGAGATGTGCGATGACGGATGATCAAGAACAAGTCGAGGAAGATGAGGAGGACGATATGAATGTAAACACAAGAACAGAGGTGGATGAAGAGATAAAGCCAGTAAGAGAAATAAGAGATAGTGAGCATATAATTAATGATTTGCATGCTTTGAAAGAACTGGAGAGAGCAAGGCTTGGTGATCGTATTCTTGAGAATTCAAAGAACAACCCAGGAGTTATTAACATTGATGAAGAGACTAGGGCTAAAAATGATTTGATCTCTCGGGAACTTCGGAATATAAAGAAGGGCATGCTGTCTATGAGAGGGAACACAACAGCAAAGAAAGAGCTATTTGCAAAGAAAGAAAAGGAGCCAATAAAGCAGGAAGTTTTCACAAAGATAGACAGCAATGTTCGAGTAAACAAAGCACTTATAAATGACAATTATGACAAGGCAAAAATGGCACTTGAAGAGATCATCTCAGACAGACAGAAGAGAAGGAATACCCTCACAGAGCAAGATGCAAATCTCATATTGGATGAAAATGCTGGTGATGAAAGTTATGTAACAAAGGCACAGCAAAGTGAAATAGATATGAAAGATTCAGTGATGGATGGCAAAGAACAACAAAAAAGTGGCACTGCCACACTAAAACGAAGAGATCTAAAAGAAAGGTTGGGTGATTTGAGAGACCATAATCACATGAGACAGATTCTCTCACAAACTGAACCTAGACTTGGTGAGACCCACACAACAGGTGGTAGGATAGCTCTACCAGGCATGGGCAAGGTTGTAAATGAGCTTGAGACACTCCTTAAAACTAAAGCTAAACATGTTAATGATAAACTAAGTGATAACCCTAGTTATGAATCAGAAGAAGTGAATTTGAAACAAGTAGCAAGACGGGTGTCTGAAGACAGCGGAGAAAGTTTTACTAGTGAAATTGGAAGCAAAATCTTAGATGCTCCTCCTGTTCCTCCGAGGAGCAAAAAAGGAAGCAATAGAAGAGATGGAAGCATTACTAGCGAAACGGATGATTTGAAAGATGCAGCCAATGAGGATGTCACTCACAAAAAATATGAAAATGGTGAGGCACATGTTCACGAGCCGAGTAGCACAGGCTCAGGAAAACAAAAAGTAGACACTGACTTGATAAACAAACCTATGCCCCATCAAACTAATACCATGTCTGAAAAAGAGATGTGGAATGTGGTAACTAATACAAATTCAAAACCCTTTAATGCGAAACATGCTGTTTCGTGTGAATCCATTGTACCTTCAAATTACCCACAGTCTGAAAATAGATACCTATCACCAAGGCTCGGAGGTGATGAAAAAGAGGTAAATAACTTGGATACAGCTAAAAGCCCCACCAGGGAAGCCACATTTGAAAACAGTGATGCTAAGGTACAGGAAGTCCGCAAGATAAAGCGAAAGGCCCCTTTAAAACCAGAGAATTTAATCACAGTAGATGACAATGCAGCAAGGAATGTAGCAGAAGATGAACCTGACAAACTAAATAGACTTAATGGGGAAATAAATGTGGATGCAGAGACGCTCAGTGAAAAGCCCAGAGATATAATATCACCTGTACTCCTTGTAAATGGTATTAACTTCAACCAGAGCCCACCTGATCAAGCCAGTTTGTCCTCAAAATCATCCTACTTCTCTGTGGATAGTGCACTGCACAGAAATACAGAGACTGAATCAAATGTTTACCATTCACTGGAGAATCTGACAGGAGAGGTTGAAGGGGTTGATGAGGAAATGCAGAATGCCTCACAAAACATGAAACGGGATTCGGACAGGACTGAAGTGGAGTATTATTCTTTAAGTGATCATGAAAGTGAGCCAGAGGGTGTAAAGCAACCCCCAACATCTCAGAAAGACCCTGATGAACCACACAATGGCAGCAAAGACAAAGAAAAGACCACTACAGACCAAGGTGAAACTAAGACACCATTGTCACCTACTAACATGTTTTCACCAACTTTAGGGGTCCCTGCCTTATTCAAAGTCAAAGACAACAGCTTAAGTGTTAAAATGAAGAGGACTGTACAACCTTGGTCACCAAGAGGGAGTCTGAGTGGTTCAGAGAGGGGAGAGGAAGAGTTACATCAAATAAAGGAAGATGTCCCACTGGCTAATGAACCTACCACCAGTTTTAGCACTGTAATTCCAGTGGAAATCTTCAAACCTAAAGAGATTTCATCCAACCCTTCACCTCCCCTGTTACACTCACCCTCAAATCTACAAAATGAGAACACAAAGAAACCCCGAGCTGATCAGTTCCTCACAGTCCCACAGGAGGAAGACAGATTTTCTGGGGTTAGTCCATCATCTGAGGGTGTGGAGAGCTTAACAACGAGCACAGCTGACACAGCTGAGGAGTTGGGAATGAATGCAGGGCGTGAAGTGTCAAAGGTTCCCAGCGAACACTCGGGATCCAACTGCAGCGGTAACGAAAGCCAAGCGGGGCTACCCAAACCACCAGCTGTCTTACCGAAATCTGAAAAGGCTGTTCTCAAAGCCATTAAGCTGACAAATAGGAGGATCAAGAAGGAAGAGGCTCAAAAGTCCCCCCACAAGTCGTCTCAAAGCAGCAGCAAACACAGGACAGATAGACAAAAGGGTGAAAAGTCCGAGCACAAAAGTAGCAGCAGCAGCAGCAGCAGCCGCCATAGCAAGAGCAGTGAGAGAAAACACAGAGAAAAAACAGAAGATGGTCACCATCAGGGTGAAAGTCATCATAGTAAAACAGTCAATGATGGAAAAGAGCAACTACCACGTGAAAGAAGAGTCCACAACAGCGAAAACCGCAACACCCGTAGACACAGCCATGATTTGGTGGATAACCGGAGCAAAGAGGCACTACCCAGCGTTCCAACGGAAAGGCAAGGTCGCAGCAGTGACAGACATGTCCGAGATAAGTCAGATAAAAGACACTACAGCACTGATAGGGTCATCAGTAACGTACCTGTGTACAAAGCTCACGTCAACGATCGACCCATGTCAGACAGGCCGTTTCAGCGATCGATAAGCACTGACAGGTACTTGGGAGATAAAGCAGAACGCAGGCTTAGTGCCGATGTAACGGTCAATGAGAAGTTTGATCCGAGGAGCCAGCGCATTGAGAGATCCATCATGGATGAGCTTCAGCAGAGGGGCCGAGCTAAAGAAAAGGCAAACAGAGACAACCCTTTGAGAAGGAGCCACAGTATTGATGCACACAGTGTCGAAGGGTCTCATCCCTCAACTCTGTCCCGTCAGTCAAGCCACACCAGCCAGCTTTCACGCCAGTCCAGCATTGAGCACACCATTGTAACACAGTCCTTCCCCATGACCCAGCGAAAGCTCCTCCAGGATCCAGATTCAGGGCAGTACTTCTTTGTAGATATGCCTGTTCAAGTCAAAACGAAAACCTTCTTCGATCCAGAAACAGGAAGCTACGTGCAGTTGCCTGTCAAGCCACCAGAGGGAGCTATTCCTCAGGCATCTCCCATGGAGGTCTTGACCCCGCCTCTGGTTGTTTACCATGGTTTTGTCCCAGTGCCTCTGTCTCCTATGGCCCAGAAAAATACCATTCAAGCTCCTCACAAGGAACCGGAAGAGTTTGAGCAGAGACACTTGGAAAGGTCAAAACAAATGCACTGTAAAGAGGGACATCCATATTTAGAGCCTGTCTATGGTCAACATGATCATATGTTGGGGGAGTTCATGGGCACTGAGGAGCTGGACTGTCCAAGCTGATGGGCTATGAGGTATGAAAGGAAAAATCCACCCTCCTCACATGCTGTCACCATCAAATTGTGATGTTCATTGCATTCCAGGAATTATTTTGTGTTGTAAGATTTTGTTTTGATATTTCCAACTTCAACTTGCTTCATCTACTATTACCCAAGTACTTCTCATTTTGCCACAAAGATTTTAAGCAAACAAAAAATATTTATTGGTGTATACTTTACTATTACCACTCCAGAAAGAAGCACTCACGTATATATTTTTTAATGCTTTTTAACACCTTTGGTTGTGGGGTTAGGGCTATATACTGTATACACATTAGATAATATAGAATCAATACTGTACATACACCAGTATCGATATGTATCTGAAATGCAAAGTACATTGCCAATAGTTGTGTCTACAGTGTTTAAGGGTGGATTTTTCCTTTAACGTTACGTGCTGTGTTACAGATATTTGAACCTTGTTTTGTTTCGCTTTACTTGCCTTAAACTTTATTGACACATACAAGCTGTGCAGGGTTTGTGAAGCTTATGAGGCCTTGTGTTTATGAAGAGGAATGAGTTTGACTTGATTGTGAATTGACAATTTTGTGGATGAATGACAGTTGCTGTTGAATGCTATTGTTTGAATGTGAGTTGAAGAATTTGTGCAAGATAACGTGCAATTTTTGAGACAGACAAGGTACATGGATAATCCATGTATATAATGTATTTAGTGTAAACAGAGAGGGTAAGCTTGAATGTAAATGTGGGATATTTATTGTAAATGATGAGTTTGTTGTACTCAACTAAAGTGGTATTCAGGTCTCTAATACTGTTCAGGTATTTGTGGCGTTTTGTTTTATTACCTGCAAAGTTTGTTGCCTTGAGATTATTATTTTTCCACCAGACAGTTTTCAGTCACTAAACATATATTTGATTAAATAAAATAATTAGATTTGATTAATTAATTAGTGATTTCAGCTGACTGTGTCTACACAGCCAAATTTTAAAAATAATTTGCATGCTAAAGGTGATATTGCAGTTATATACCTGTTGAATGTTTGATACAACACAAAGTTCATTTATACTGTCTAAAAGCTTGAATTGGCATTATTGCTGTTAATGTTTTTTAATAAGCAGAGGACATTAAGGAGAATTGGGTTTGCAAGTTTGTTGCATTGGCATTTTTCTAAACTAGAATAAGGCAGGGCTGTATTGTGTCTGTGATCCATTCCAATAAAAATCAACTGTTTTTACAGACTTGTGTTCCACTAGTATTATTGATTTTACTTCTCTTGATTGTTTATTGAAAAATAATGGTGAAATATTTCTTTTCATGGCACTTTTAGGGAGCAATGAATCTCAACATGTTCACAAATGGGTAGTGTAGTGTGTGTAGAGTAGGTTTGGGTAGCCTTCAAATAGGCCTCTACATTTCCATCTGCTGGTCAAATAATGTAAAAGCAGGAGTGAATCCACTGGTGAGACAGTGCCTTTACAACTTCTAAGTTGTTTTTAATTTACTTACCTGCACCGCTTTACTATAAATAACAATATAAAGACTCAAGACAGGCTCTGCTTGGGTGATATAACCAATTAAATCTATATATGAATATGAATATTCTTCTATATCTCTCTGTCCTACAACGAAGAGGGATGAGCCGCCCACCACCGTTACTTCTTCTGTGCATCAAGGTGTTATGAAGTGGATGATCTGTGATGTTCAGGATGGCCTTGAAGTTCATTGTGTATCTCTCCACCACGTCCCCCAGAGAGTCCATCCTTACTCCAATCACAGAGCCAGCCTTCTTGACAAGCTTATCCATGAAATTGCAGAGTACCAAGATGGGTGGCGGAAGAAACATCAGATTGATTCAACCTTGTACATGTCACAGCCAGACTCAATACTTTGTTGAGGAGTTTATTGTGGACCAAAGTTGGCAACTGAAAGAAAAATCAGAAGTGTAAACATAGTTATTTGTTGTTTGTAACTGGCAGTGACAGACAGTGTCAGTGTGTGTTGATGTAAACTGTTCTCTGGGCTTCCAAGGATTCAGGTTTACTATTTGAATCTGTGTTTATCAGACAGTTGGTTGTTGGTTTACTGTAGTTCCATGCGCAGTCACGTTCTTCACAGCTTATTTTGCACATTGTATATCTGGTATTATAAATAAAGGTGAAAAATAAGGTAAAAAATTGGGCATTTGGGGAAACTATGATTACATTATTTTGTAATCCTTGGACTAAGCCACATAAAGGATAACTGATTAATAGTTGAGGAATAGTGGTTTTATTTCTCAAAATATTACAATATTTAAACATATGCACAAAAATACAGTGTTTTAATCAACCCGAGCAAACCATCACCTCCCCTTCTCTCATTGTCCCTGTGTGAGTGCACAGCCGGTCAGTGGCAGCCACAGCTTAATGCCACCATGTCATCATACTGCTTCAAAACCACGTTCTCCTCGTCATCAAAGTATAACAAGCTGATGGACTGGAGTCTGTCAGGCACACAGCAGGGCGCTCCCACCTCATCACTAGAGAGCTTGAGCGCGTGCATGATGGAGCGCACCGTGGCATGGTTGGTCGCTCTGAGGCTGCCGCCGAGCGGGAAGGGACAGGAGCCTTTGCAGTGGTAGGCATTGTATCCGCGGGGAGAGATGATCCAGCCCGACCAGCCGATCTCCTCAAAGTCAACAAAGAGGGGAACCCGCTGGCAGGACTGGGACTGGCTGTGGGGTAAGAATCCTGGAGAGGCACGTCTCCTCCTGCTGCTGTGGTCATGATGCTCAGGGGCTGTTGCTGCTGCAGGTTTAGCTTGTCCTATGGAAAGAGAAAGACAATCACACTGGGTTAGAATGATGTCATCTATAAAAGCATTTCAATTTTGGGTTTTTTTGTGGCATCTTAAATATTTTCAACACTGATTAAATTGGTGAATTCATACACAATCGCCTCTAAAAAAGACACTCCGCTCAGAAGGTTTAAAGCTTAAATTGAACGTACTACAAGAGAAACAATATATAGTTGAATACATGGACTATTTCTATTCTTTTCTTAGATTGTAACATGAGAATGTATTCATCTTGAGAGCAGAATATGCATATATTTGAATTAAATTTGTAAAAAAAAAAATGTTTCGCATATTAAAAAAAAAAGATGATATTTTTGTAATTTAATAAGGACCTGATATTGTGCAAGTCTAGTATATCAAATACTCAAATCAAATATGTGAACTACATGCATGTTATTATATGGTGACTAATTGCAATATTGTGTAATCAGCTCAGTAACTTGCTGCAGTGTGTGGTTGAATAAAAGCCTGCACACAGGAGCACTTTGCTATTGAAATAAAGTAATCTGCAGACTTCATATTATTCATTCTCACACAGCACCACCACCATAGCTCCTTACCCAGGTATGATTGGTTTGATGCTCCTGTCCTCCCGTCATCAGAGAATATCACCAGGTAAGAGTTTGTGTCTGTCAGCTCTGTGCTCTGCTTAGATGAGGACAACATTGACTCCATCCAGTTACCAGAGGGATGTGTGGTCACCACCAGGATGCCGTTGTTCTCCTGGCTGTTATGGATCCACTTGGAAACCTGACATTCAAAGCATTATTCAGCTTATTATACTCTTTTTCTCAACAACTTTTTGTTTCAAATAATTTACAAAAGTATTGTGACTGTTACCATTTGTGTTACGTTGAAGACTTCCCACCCCTGTGTGTAGAGAGGCACCAGTCTGGATGTGATGAGGTTTCCTCTCCATGGCTTCACTCTGCTGTCCAACACCTCATAGAGATCCACCTGGACCAAGATAGACACACCACTGTCACTTCACTGTGTCCATCAAAGGCCATTCACTCACCACAACTCCCAAACCTTAGTTAATGATTTAGATCGACAAATATTTATAAGATAATAATTCAAATTGGCTCCAAACTAATGCTCAGAATGAACAGATAGATGTTTCGCCAGGTAATGTTTTTTTGATGATGACATTTGAACTAAGTATGAGGACATGATACATGAAGGTTTCATACTGTCACAGTGTGCTTTGTACCTTGTAGAAATGAGGCCCATGTGACTTTCCGAGGTAAAACTTCTGTTTCTTCCTGAACCACCGGAACTCAGCTTTGATCATTCTCTCCTCTTTGCCGAAAGACGATAGGTTGAAGAAGTGAAACCTCTCTCCAGCGTGACCTGCAGGCGGGGAGACACCAAACACACATTTAGTGACAGAGTCGTCCTTTCCTGAATAAACATTTCAGATTATATACAATTATCTGGTAAACAGACGTATGGCTGTGCGTTTTTGCGCACTTGGATAACATTTACGCGTTAAAATCCATACATTTCCTGAATACAGGTTACTGCTTTTATATTGTTAGAGTTTAACCAAAGACAAATCTAATATATTTCCCTAGATACATTCTCTCAAAACAGCTGGATCTTGCATATGCATGCCAGTTTGACGGGCTTCGCTCACCTTTATCCTCGAAGCTCCGTACTATGTTTCCCTCCAGAATGTCCTTCTGGCTCTTGGGGGTCCCGTCCGTGACTGACACCGCGTTAAAGAGATCCAACATGAACTGCGGCGCCTTCTTGTGAGGAGCCACCTCTGGACCTCGGGGTAAATCCCTCAGGTGGAGCGGCGCGTCCGGCTTCTCGCTCACTTTCTTGGTTTCATCCGAGCCGTCGCGCCGCGCCGCCGTGGCGGACCTATCCCGCGGGATGGCGAGCAGGGTGACGCATCTCAGCTGGAGCGCGAGGAGGAGACACAGGCACAGAGCTCCTTCTGTCATTTTAGTGAGAGTGGACTGAGCTCTGCACCTGTGGGACGGTGGGTGATAAGGGCGACCCCGCTGCCTTTGATGACAGGCTGTCCCTGCGTTCAGCTAATACCGGGAGATGATTGGGCCGTGATTGATGATGGGCCAGAGGAAAACACAAAGGAAAGGTGAAAATGACTCCGAGAGTCAGCTATAAAGATAAACATAAATAAATAAATGACTAATTCCTTTTCACTTGCACATCCATGTTTCACTAGGTTAGAGGTCATGTCGATTTAGCTCGATACATTTTTCGATACTTTTTTTTTTCGGAAAAAAGAAACATATCCTTGGAGACATAAGCTATCATTTCGTTTAGTTAAACACATATGATTATAAATATCTAAAGGATGATGTCTAAATTATTGAATAAATGACAAATGTAATGGGAAGTGAATCAAACACATTATGATAGTCATATGTTTAGATGTTACATTAAATGATACAGTATGCCCTGTATCTTTTATTATGGATAACATCCATGTTTTCTTATGGCACTTCTGCATGACAGTGGTGTTATAACAGAGGCCAATTAGTCGACCAACCAAACAAAGTTATCCCATAATGAGGTTTTGTCCAGGTCACGTGTTTCTCGGCCCAGTTGTGTGTTATCAGTATGAGGCCAGTTGCGGGAGAGCAAACTAAAACAGCCGAGCTGTGACGCACATGAAGCGCGTTTTCTAAAGCGGCTGTTAACGCGCACATTTCCACAAAATGCAGCCGGTCACCCTGAATCCCCCCACCACCAACCCCCCCTCCAACACACACGCACATACACATTCACTTACACACAAACTGTTTGGAGAGTGACTCAGAGTTAACACCGAAATCAGCACCGCGTGTTTATTCCCCCGTTAAGATGAATCCCGGATGATCTCCAATCAATCAGGTCGCACAAAAGGGATCAAATTCCCAAGATCATCAAGCTGATCAATGGTCCAGTCTCTGCCCTATTATTAATCAAATTCATGGCGATTAAGCAGGAATGATGATCCCCTCATTTAGGGGCCATTACTCACGTTTAAAGCCTCATAGTGAATGGGCCCTTCTCTGATCTCCTGTATCACTCATAGCCATGCTGTCAGATAAGCCACAGGATAGATTATAGCAATAAACACTGTAAACAGCAGGATACCAGGAGATCAAATGATGATTGGATGGAAGGAAACAGAAGCATCTTCCCTAAGGTCAAAGTTAAGTTATCAGGAAACAGTACAGCATTTTCCTGTCTTGTTGTGGCTCATGATTTAAATTTCTCTCTGATCCTCCAACATGATTCAGACAAATCCCTAAGGTAAAACATTTGTGTTGCTTATATTAGTTTTTTTTTTTGTGACATCTTGGCACGTGAAGGTGTACGACACAGCTGGACAGTGTGGGATGTCCACAAATGTTTACACATCACCATGTGCTGATCCCAGATAGACTTACAGGGAAACCCTCTGACGTAGATGTGTGACAGGCTTCTCAGTGAGCCACATACAGTGAGCACAGAGCTGGAAAATCATAAATTGGAGACTTTGTTGTAAAAATAAATGGGCGTAAAAGTAGCTGTTAAAATGTGATAAATACACTGAAGTCACAGGCCTAGATGGTGATATGTCAACTCAGGGGATCAGCAGTATCATGACAATTGACCTGATTATAAATATCTGCATTTCAAAGCAATTTATTCAATTCTCACAAACAGTGGAACAGCAGTTTCACTCGTTGGTGAACATATTTAGGCCTACAAAGTCAGCCTCCACAAATTAAAGCTGTAACAGAATTAGATGATCTAAAATGTTTTCTATGTACACAAAAGATCTGTTTCTCTCAAATGTTGTTCACAAATCTGTCTAGATCTGTGCTAGTGAGCACTTGTCCTTTGCCGAGATAATCCATCCAGCTCACAGGTGTAGCATATCAAGATGCTGATTAGACAGCATGATTATTGTACAGGTGTGCATTAGGCTGGCCACAATACTGTAAATAAAGGCCGCTCCAAATCGTGCAGTAATCACACAGCACAATGCCATAGATGTCGTTAGTGTTGAGGGAGTGTGCAATAGGCTTTATGCTCCACAGCTCCACTACTTCCTGAACTTAATGCTGCATGCCCCTTTATTTCCTGTCTTACATTACTGGACAAACTGATTAATCCAGGTGTGTCTGACCACTGTGACTACTCGGACACACCTGGATTAATCATTTTGTCCAATAATGTAAGACAGCCCATTGGCATGCTGACTCCAGGACTGTCCACCAGAGCTGTTACCTGAAAATTTTTAATAATACATTCAATAAATTCAATCTCTAAAGGAGTTTCAGAGACACTGAGAGACATTCAGAGACTTTGGCAGTATCCAACAACACCACACCAGCCCAGGACCTCCACATTCAGCATGTTCACCTCCGAGATCGTCTGAGACCAGCCATCTGGACAGCTGCTGCAGCATTTGGTTTGCATAATCAAAGAATTTCTGCACAAACTGTCAGAAACCATCTCAGGGAAGCTCATCTGCATGCTCGTCATCCTCATCAGGACTGCAATTAACCGACTTGAGTAGGTAAAACTGTACATTTTAGAGTGGCCTTTTATTGTGGCCAGTCTAATGCACACCTGTGCAATATTCATGTTGCAATCAGCATCTTGATATGCCACACCTGTGCGGTGGATAGATTATCTCAGCAAAGGATAAATTCTCACAGAATATTGTCAACAATAATTTGAGAGAAATAGATTTTGTGTAGGCTACATAGAAAACGTTTTAGATCTTTGAGTTCAACTCATGAAAAATTGGAGCAAAAACAAAAGTGTTGCATTTATGTTTTTGTTCAGTGTGAACTTTTCTTTACCATAAATTCCCTACTCAGGAATGAATACAGCAGTCAATTGAATTGACTGCCGTTTTCATGGTAGGCTAGTATGCAATGACACGTATTTTTCACTTTGAACAAGCAGTGTTAAAGCTACATGGAATCAGCAACCTCGGATGAACTGAACAGGCAGAAGTATTTACATACAGTGGTTTCACTGTTGTTGAACTGTGAATTCATATGAAGTTTTTCAGCTTACATTTCAAAACCATCTGTTATAATTTAGTGTCTAGAGAGGTTGGTTGAAGGTTTACTCCCATTTTATTGATCCAGATATGACTCAGCATGTACGCTGTCCAGCTTTTCCTTCTGAGACATGTCAAATGTCCTTTATGAAAAAAGCCTTTCTGATTCTCTATTCGTTCTGCCTCTTACTACATGCTCAATGCTGATTGTCTTCACATGCCTCTGGATGGATGCAGTGTTCACTGCTGAACAGCAGATGGAGCTCTTGATTTATGCATGGATCCACACTTTTATGACGATAAGTATGATTAAAGGGTTCCTCTGCCACATCATATTTCAATCTTATGGTTTCAAGTAATCCATCGCTCTATACCTGCATGTAATCCTCATCAGAGCTTCTTTAGCTGTTGTGTTTTGATCTCATTTGAATGGTGTGATATTTCCAGACAACATGGAGCAGTGAATAAACTAATGAATGCATGGCACCTCAGCTCAGATTTTTACTTGACAAAAACCTAAAAATCATATCACCTTACGTCTTGGAAACACAATTTAAAAGCAAAACAGTATTTTTTGAAAAGGCAAGTTACTTGTCAGTTAATTCATGCTTATGGTACACTAAGCATATTTCATTCTCTGAATCTATGAAAGGTGACTTTTACAGACCGCTTCTCTATATTTTCTGATATAGTTGCGTTTAATTTCAACTTTGGGTATTTTTGGGATTGATGTGACGCACAGCATGTTGGCCAGGCCTCCTCCACTTTTCCTCTTTTTGCATGGTAGATGTTGCTGGAGCTTTAGTGTGCTGTTGTCTGCTCTTTTGCCCAGGGCCGCCTGGCTTACCATCTGACAAGTGTGTCCATGTGTTAATGACTTCACCTTGTGTTAAATACTTCTACTGAGGCAATTAGAGACACATGGAAGGCATTTGCTACAAGTGCTGCCCACTACTGCAGCTCTGTTTGAATGAATAATGAAGAGGAATAAAATCACAGTAAAAGTGGAAACATATGACAGGGGTGTTGGAGTCAGCCGCATTGTAATGTGATTTGGTTTAAAAATGTATCTCCATTGCCTTTGACCGCAAACAAGCAGGATTAGTTGTTCTCTACATGTCTAAAGTGTTCATTTGAACCAACAGAACAGAGGCTATCTCTCTCATTGTTGTTACAGGAGCGCCATTATGACTAATATCATAAATATCTGATGATTGGTAGAATTGAATTAAAATAACACAGTGGTATCTGTCATATAACAAGGAACTATGCTTTTTTGACAAAAGTTAAATTAAAACATATATTTCACTTTAATATATCTAGAGACGGAGCTAGAGCTACAGTAGCAAGCAGTAGCAAGCTTAGCATCACAGACAGCAAGAACTATAGGACAGACAGCAAGAACTATCGGGAACCAGCTAAGCTCAATAATGAACAGGGAGTAACAATTCTCAGCGAAGACACAGTTCTATATGAAACTCTCAGCAAATTTCAATAAAAGTTTATTAACAACCAGATAAAGTGGATCAGAACAGTACAGTAGGACTAGTTATCATTCATTTGCAGATCACAGTGAACAAAAAGGGAAGTCATGCACCTGGGTGCTGTACAGGCCAGTACTGTAAGTGAAGATAGGCCACTTAAAGTTAGTACTGTATAATTTCTAGTTGGCAGTAATACAACAGAAAGCAAAAGAATGACACAAACTAACCCTTAACTATTTTAGGTGCTTGAACAAGAAGCATATTCAGTCAGATCATTCGTGAGCTTTGTAATCAGTTGTCATTAGAGGCCCAAACAGAAAGTTGGGTAACACTTTCTATGAAGACTACATCTATAGTGCATTATGAGCGCATTCATAGTGAATTATAATGCTCATTATAATCAATCATAATGCATTATGACTGCATTCATAAACACATATAAAGCTTCATGATGCACTATATCAACAGTTATAAATATAGCTTATAATGACTTATAAATCCAAGTGTCTTATGAGTGCTCTTGACTGGTTATAAACTACAGGCTGACTGATGAGGCTTATAATACATTACAACTACTCATACCCCTCTATACACACACCTCAACAATCAATTGTTATAAGGACTCATAGGATGCCATAAGTATATATAAATGATCAATGTATGCTTTAAGTAAAGTGAGGTTCATATAGATGCATCTATAATGCATGGAAATGAGTTACACTTTACTTAACGCCAACAATGAAACATCATGATTAGCTATACTGCATTATAGATGCATCTATATGAACCTCACTTTACTTAAAGCATACATTGATCATCTATATATACTTATGGCATCCTATGAGTCCTTATAACAATTGATTGTTGAGGTGTGTGTATAGAGGGGTATGAGTAGTTGTAATGTATTATAAGCCTCATCAGTCAGCCTGTAGTTTATAACCAGTCAAGAGCACTCATAAGACACTTGGATTTATAAGTCATTATAAGCTATATTTATAACTGTTGATATAGTGCATCATGAAGCTTTATATGTGTTTATGAATGCAGTCATAATGCATTATGATTGATTATAATGAGCATTATAATTCACTATGAATGCGCTCATAATGCACTATAGATGTAGTCTTCATAGAAAGTGTTACCGAAAGGGGTTAATTTTTTGTAAAATCTAAATGATACAGTTTGTTTTAAAAAGAAAAAACAAATCACTTAATCATTTCAGCTGTCAGCATTTTAAGGCAAAAAGCCTAGCAATACATTACAAACACAGGTGTAACATCATCCAAATTCAAATACAGATTCAGATAGGTGAAGTATAAATTGGTTCTAAAATAACAAAATTACACCTATTATCCTTTGAAGAAAAAGTGAAAATAAAAATTCAGTAACTGATGTGATAAACCTGTATGTAGAGAGCAGGGTTGTCTTTAAATTAGATCTCTGACATCTCCCAGAAGATTTTTTTCTTCTGTGTAAAAACAATCATCAATTGGAAATTTAACAACATGTTGACATTTTTCTTAACTACAAGAAGGATTACTCAATTTACTTTTAAGTCATTTGTAGCTGGCTGTGCCAAACAGATAAACTCTACTGTTATTAAAGACTGACAGTTTTACTTCAGGACTGCATGTTGCACAGGCTTATTGTGTTTATATTTACTTAAAATCTTCAAGCATCCTCCTCATTGTTGCAAACTGTTTAGCAGTTTCCTGACACTGCGAGGCAGACCCAGCAATACAGCTTCTTAACTTTTTATTTTCAGCAGTTGAAATGATGTTTGGGATAATGGTAAATGAATGGAATACGTCCACCAGTTGCCTGTTCAGGCTTTCTGTCACACTCATAACTCTTTTGCTCTGTACTGTCAGTTCAGTTACTTGCTGAAGAAACTTTTGAAGTTGTTCTGTTGTTACCAGACTCATTTTTGCCTGTGGTCCTGTTCTTGCCATTAATGAGGATGATTTTTGTTCCAGCTCTTCAGACACCTGCTTTATTGTGTCCAGAATGCGCTTTGCCTCCTCAATTATTGTCATGAATTCTCTAAGCAGCTCTTCCACTTTTGTAATACTTGTTTTATCTTCAGTTTCTTTGATCATATTGGCTGTAACAACAGTAGCTGCACCCCCAGTAACTGCTAAAGCACCTCCAAAGATCATCAGTTTTCCTAAATCTCCACAAAATGAGCCTGCCACAGCGGCAGTTACGCCCATGGCTCCCAAAACAGCTCCTTTGGTTTTGGTTGATTTTATTTCTTGATGCATCTGTGTTACTTCGGTCGATATCTCCTCAAGCCTACTTGCAATGGCTTCCATTCTTTCTTTTTTATCTTCATGCAGATCAACAAATAATCTCCCATTCTCACATAGTCTGTTTAGTAGATCAGACAAACAAGCTGGTAGCCGGTTGGCCATTTTCAAAATGTTTAACATAAAATAAAGCTGTGTTGCTGTAGTTTCAGTTCACTGGCTGTTTTGTGTTGTCTTCCAGATCCTTTACAGTCCCTGCCTGAAATTTATCAAAAAAGGGTTTATTTAAGAGCAACACAAAGTGGAAAAAAAACCCATAATGCATCAACAACAAGGCAAAGCATTAAGTCAGCTGACAGATGTACCCTTCCTTGAAACAACAGTATACAGGAGAACTGTCAATGTATCAGATAGGTTAAGATGGTGATACAAGTCTAAAAGGTTTTATAACACGTTGGTCAGTACCCTATAGTGAAAGCATAAAAAATATGTCATGGAATAATGACGGTATGAACTAGAAATTGTCTTTAAGAAACATATTTGACTTTCCTGATTCTAAAAATAACAACAGTATAAATGTGGCATCTATCTCTCAAAATATTTTGTTACTTTATCAAGACTGGACAGAGAAAACAGAATGAAACAAATAAATATCTGCATCTATGGATAACAGGGGACATTAAATGCACTGTTTGAGGTCAGGAAATTGAAGTAATAATATAGGTTTACAATAAAATTACTTACATGATGTTTCATCTGTCCAGCTCTCTGTGCCATTCTCTGTGCTTTCACTTGCATTTGCATGGTTCTGTCAACAGCTTGTTCCAGGAAGATTTTGCTTAAGGCACACCTAACTGTTGTCACATTCCCTATACACAAACCAAACCCTTTTTGGTATGTATGCTTACTCACTAGACTGAAATCACTTTGAATATAAAACAGAAAGTAAAGAGCATCAAGTAGCATGTCCGAGTCACACGGGGCAAAAAAGGTTCCCTGTGCCACTTGTGATTATGGATCACTGTGTCTCCTTCTACATTTACATACTGTAGGCCCCTAAGGTCCTGGCCATGGCAAATAATTATTCCTCTTAGTTTCAGACACACACACTGTGAAGGGATGATGAGGAAGAACATGTTTTGATCATCATCATCATCATCATCACTGGCTTTCAAACATGTGATGCAAACTCCTCAAACCAGAAAATCAAGCACTACAGTATAAATATCACTTATTGTTCTCTCCTATTACATTAGTGGCTGTGGTATTATTACACTGCATTTTAAGGAGTGTACAGAAACTGAGAGCATACTGATCTAAACTGCAGGTCACACAAAACTCATACAGCTCCATGTCAAAAAACTCAGACTTCACACCAATGACATGGATTCAAGATTCAAGGTTCTCGTCAACAAGCTTTTCAAATGAGTAGAGGGATATATGACACCTGAGTCACATAAAATAAAACAAAAAATACACGATTTTTTTCCACTATCAGCGTACTATAAAGGCCATACTGCACTTTAAGTCACGTATATTTTCTTTTTCTGCTCTTTCCCCTTTGTCTCAGGTCAGGTTGTCAGGTCAGGATTCAGGTCAATCCAGAAATAATACTTTCCCCTAAATCTCTGCTTCATAAAAACATCAAGATATACATTTTGTAGTAAGATGAGCTGATAATGAGATGGTTTATAGGAAGGCAGGATAAATGAAATAAATGACAGAAATGGATTGGGTATGACAGAACAGTTAGACTGAAGCAGACAGAAAACAGAACAAGACACAGGAAACTGAAGATCTGCACTAAAGCAGCCAGATTTCTCTAAGCCTCCATCACCAAGCTTCAGGCAGGAGCATTAGATTAATACTCCCCAGGGCCATTATGATGACTAGAGGATATCCTCCTCAGCTCCAATAGGGCTGATCAGACCAGGAGTCTATGTGCTGGTCAGGTTGAGGAGACTACAGGACTTCCTGCTTCATCTTGCCATGAATGAAGATTTGGCTTGGATTTCAATGCATCATTTTCATGTCAAAACTAGAAAGAAATTAAATTTTACATATTTTCAAACAAACATAAAGTACATTGTGAGTACATCACAGAACCAAGGATCTGAAATGGAACTATCGGCATTGGTAAATACCACTAAGGTTGAGAGTATAGAGTGGGGGAATAATGTGTATTTTCTTTGGTTAAATACTTAAAAAGTGACAGGTTCAGATGCATTGATCCCAGCGTTCAGATCACATTCTGAGGTAGTCATGTGACCTTGAGGGCGTTGCAGACAGAATACAGCACTGGCACCAGTGGGTTATGAAACCCATGGTTTCCAATTGCACACCGTCTCTCTCACATGAGAGTCAAAATCCAATCCAACAACCATCTGGATGGTCAATCGAAGCAAGGCCTCCAGTCAGACAAGGGGGTAAGACGAGAATCCTTTCACTGTGGAAATGTACCTGAGTTCTCCTACAACCTCCACCTGCAGCCTCCCTCTTCTGGTAGCTTTGGAAGGATACATCTTTGTTGCTGGTGATCTTAACACATGAGTCTGATATGCTTCATAGTGACATGTCCCAGTAGACATTTGTAAAACTGCCTATGTTTGCCCTGTCCTGTCCTCTGTGCCTTGCCCAATCAGGCCTGTCACCACAACGCACACCACATCTTGTCTGCAACTTGTTTTGTTCTGCAGGCAGTGGGACTGTAAATGTCTCCTATGTCACAGTGAAGGACCACCTACTGAAGTGATGTCCTCCGCCACAGTTTACTTTGTCTCCCATTGTCACAAACAAAAATGATGGGCATGTTTGTTTGCATAAAGCGGAGAAGTGGGATCCAAACAACTGAGGTACATGTGAAGGCTCATTCTAAACTCACGTGGATTCGTGCAATAACAGCTGACCACTTGTGATTGGATCCCTGAACATTCATGTTGATGCCGGGTCTGAACGGAGCCAAATGAAAGGATCAATACTGCTCTGCTTTCTGTGTGCTATATGCAGCTAAGGGCAGGGTTTAGCTTAGCATTAGGAGTGAAGCCAGCAGGAAACAGCTAGCCTGGCTCACTCCAAAGATTTAAAAAGTCTGAAAGCTGAAAGGGATCAACAGTGGTTACTGAAGGCAGTCTTAGACCGTGATGAAACATGACATTAAAGAAGAAGTAAGTGGTCCGGTCGTTTTCGCTAATGCTGCGTTCCAGGCAGGCTTTTGAAATCGTAAATTACAGCTTCAAGTCACAACTTACGACTTTGTAGCGTTCCAGGTAACCCACTCGTGTTTTTCCGACCTGTTTTACCGGTGAAAGTCACTATAACAGCCACTGAACTTCCGACCGGTGAAGTTGTACCAGATCGAACTGGTACCACTTGGTCGGAAAAATGTTTTGAACGCACCATAACAGTTTGGTTAAAATGCCACATTCAAGAACAGATGCCGTTCTCTCTCCTCATTGGATAAAAACTGTAGGATACGATAAATGTTTTCTCCTCGGCTCAGAGCAGAGCAGAGTGACTGACAGACCCGTGTTTTGGTCCAAACACTCTATGTAAGTGATTGCTGTCGGAAGATATAACTATTTAAGACTTATATTAACACAAATATATCACTTACTTCTGCTTTAAATATGTCTCCTCACTGTCTGCTTCCTCATAAAAGAGCATATCTGAGCTTAAGGGGAGTTGTGTTGTGGTCTGTTTGACGCTGAACATTTGGTTAAAATTCACTTCAAGAATTTGAAATGTTGCGAAAAAAGTTGAAATATAGAAAATATTGATATAAATATTGAGAATAAAGTCGAAATACAAAAGAACCTGAAGATGAAGATGATTATGGAAAACCTTTCTGTCACTAGTTCTTTACATTCATTCAGGTTTTGTTTCTCAGCAGGTTTTAGCTTTCAGCTCAGAGTTCCTGCAGGATTGGCTTTTCTTCTCCGGTATCTGAATTCAATCTTTCATCTCATTCAAATCACAGTTTTAATTTGGAGAAACACAGAGAACATTAACTCTTGGCTCAAACTCAACAGACAGAGGTATTGTACGTGGCCGTAGACCGGTTTATTTATTTATTTATTTTTACCTACAGTACATTACATTTCCCCTCTGCTCAGCGTGGCGACCTCACCTTTCTGTCATTAAGTCAGCCAGACGCTACTTCATCTGGCAAATGACTGTGGTTTAGATGATATTCCCTGATCGCTGAAACCCTCAACGCTCTGCTCATTTTGTCTGATACGTGAAATAGCAAGTGCCTTACAACAAATACCTGTAGCTCATTATGGTGTTTGTTATTACGATCAACCACCTGCCTTAGGAACACATTCATATTTGATTGCATAATTGAGTCTTCCTCTATGAACTTGGAGTTATGTGCTAAATTGTCTTTGGTTTTGGTTTTGTATTGAGTCTACGTTTTTGTTTCTGGCCTCGTGCTGATGTGGATTTTTCTTTTTGTTTATTTCCAGTGTAGGTGGAACCATGTCCACGCTGGAAATGTAATACTTCCTGTTTGTCAGAAGGCCCTCCCTCCCCGGAGAGAGACAAAAAACAATGTACCAGAGTGTTGACAACAGCAAATGTTTCGGTGCCAATGTGTTCAGCCAGCCTGGTGCCACTGATGAAGGAGGGAATGAGGCCAGCAGTGAGTAAATTGGTGGCAGGAGGAGGAAAGCTTTGATAGACTCATTGTATGTTACCTGCCCAGCACCAGATGGCAGAGAGACAAAGTTAGCGAGTAGCTGCTGAGCAGAGCGGAGCATTTAGCAGCTGAAGAGACGTCAGCGGAGCTTAACTTAAACTCTTACATTTGTTATGTTGCCATGAACAAAACTGCGGCGTGTCTGCTGAGTGTGTAAACTGGCGTTCTGTGTGCTAAAAAATGAAAAAAAAAAGAAGAAGCTTTTAACGCAAAGTTCCCTATAAATGAAGACGTAGAGGAATAAAGGAATGGGATGTGCAGGGAAATTTCAGCACTTCCCTCTCTAGCTGCTTTTCATTGTGTGCCAACATCCCATGGCTCCTCTAGCTCGACTGATGCAGATTAAGGTGGACTGGCCAAATAGACTTTAGTAGCCCAGTTGTTGTAGCTACGGCTCCAGCGGCTCCGTGGAGCCAGGCACGTGGAGTAGCAAGGCAGGGTAATGTTTGTTTGTTAATGCCATATGCTCTGCACCACCGTGTGTGTTTTGCGTGGTTATTACATGTACGCATGTGTGTGTGAGCATGCGTGTGTGTCAAGTTTCCACATGAAGCGAAGGTTTATGTTATTTAAATTGGCTCATACATCATATTACCAACCCGTAATGACTGAGCTCTGCTATCTGAACCACACATCTCCTGCTTTCTTTTTGTCTTCTGTATTTGCATAAACTGGTCACTGGTTTTAGAAAAACGTTGATCACAAATGGTGCGAGGAAAAACTGGAGCTCTGCCTATCTGCTCCAATTTGATCTTTCCGTTTTCTTTGCTGCGCTGCTGCAAATCTGAGACTTTCAGCTGGAGGAAAAACACTGGAAAAAACTTAGCTCCATTTGTGTCTTTCAGCAGTTTTATTGCTACAGCCCCAAACCCGACCAAAAGCCACAGTGGATCAACCTTCAGGCTCGGCTATACAGTATACTGCATAACACAAGCCCTATAGTAAAGATTAAGGCCACAGAAAAGAACAGTTTTCAGACATAATACTTATCAAAATTCAACGTTAGCCTTCATGCAGATCCACTGGAGAGGCTGCAGGGTTAAACTGCAGAACACATTTGTTTAAAGGTTATTACACAGTATTTGGAATGCTTTACAGCACTGTTTGTAATGCTGTCTCGGTTTTCTTCGGCTGGATACTTGTCACTACAGTGACATTTCTTTCTTTTGTCACCAAGATCGTGAGACAGTGTTGTTTAATTTGACCTTTGCATATTGTATTATATTGCAGAAGGACATTAAACAGTTACCATTTCAGGCTATATCAAAGTAGAAATTGAAAGACAAAATGATTTCAGTTTGTTTTTCATTTCTTTCTGCACATTTTCACAGTACTGCAAAAACACTGAATGATGATACTGTTTGATGTCTAGTTGGAGCACAAACTGTGTTTTCCTTTTTGTCTGAATGATCCTATGTTGTGTTGTGCTGTCTGCTACATCATTAGACAGCCTATTCAGATGAATAGAATGTTCTGCCATGCTGACTCTGTGTGTCTTAACATTCTAGTATAGACCTTCATGATATGAGAAAAATATGCAAAGAGCGATAAAGCTGGTCAATATTGCAATGGCGATATGTGAAGGAAAAAAATGAAGTGAATACAACATTCTAGAATCAGAATCTTCACTATGAGTGTTGCCCACACACGTTTGACTATTGAGACAACGAGCACAAGCCATGGAACAAATGGACATAACTCTTGAAGATATGGAGGACACACCAAAGACAGTGATGCAAGAGCACAAAGACGACTCAACCCAAACAAGAAGTGAATGTGCTTTGCCTTCGGCCTCCACCGGCTCTGAGGCACAAAGCTGCTGTGAGAACCAGCTGCAACTGTTCGTCACTGTAGTGACAACGAAGTTACTAACTGAGGGCCATGTTTTGGAGGTCTGGAACCTGGAGGAGCTGGTCACCCACACCAAGAGACTTGTGAACCAGGTGATGGAGGGTCTCACCAATGCAGAGGGTATCTCCCTTGACACCAAACACATCAAGAAGATCTTCCAGGCTGTAGTGAAGGAACTAAGGAAGAAGTTCTGCGGTAAGGAGGTGCTGAAGATTGTAACTGTACTTCAGGATCCGGTCGTTGATGCAGTCATTGCGCAGTCCTTACAGACTCACATCAAAGACCTCCTGGCTCAACTTGCAACAAAGAAGAACTCATCTCGCCCGCATGGAAGGACATGATGCAGGTGGGCTTCACGGCTCTCTAATCCCATGAAGCTGGAGATGGAGCCTTGAAGAAAATCACCCTCTCGTCTCTTCACTTCTCTTAGTAAAATGCCTTAAGATGTATGTTGTAATTGTCCTATACAAATAAATGTGAACTGAAATGTCATTTATCTACCTATTTATTCATTTATTTTAATTAATTGATTTGTTTCCTGTGACTTCAGGCGTTTGTAGGTGGTTGGTCCACACACTCCTGAGGCTATACATGATAGTTGAAAAGAAATGGTATCAAAAGATAAAACAAAAGATAAAACCAGGCAGCATCTGTCATTCCCTCAACATTTTCATCCAAAATTGACTGTTTGATTTTCAGAGGCTTTCATCATGACTCTAGGTTATCTGTTAACCTTGTACTGATGTTGAGATCCGGGAGCAGACAAAGAGCAGCTTATCTGGACGGAAAACAAAATGTTGCCATTTGGCATTGTTGATTCTTTCTATCTCATATAACTATTGTACTTATCTCTGAACATGAACCAAAAATGTGTTTCTTTGAAACTCAAAAAAGTGAAACACATGAACTGATGTAACATATGCTCCTGACGTTAAGACTGTTAAATCGGAACCACCCAGAAACTATCCATAAATGGCACAGCCAAAAGCCTTACAGAGCGTTTGATACAATATCAACATGGCCCCCATGGATGTGGAGCAAAAAACACGATCTTACACATGACTCTTTTAATAAAGTAAAAAACTCAAAGTACTAATGCAAATATTCAAAGTAAGAAAATAATAGTTTAAAAGAATGCAATATATCTCCAAGCAGTTGGACTGAGCGCCTGTATATTCTACTGTTTTAGTGGGTTTCATCTCTTTGAAAAGAGAACAAAATATTAGTTCAGGTGAATTAAATACAAGTGAACTGATCATGTGTTTGTATGTGAAAACTGGGATGTGATGCTCATGACCTTGGGGTGTCGGAGATTATTTGCGAACAGTGTCAAATTGTCCTTGACAAAAACCTTAGTGCACTACATCATTCTGTGCGTGTCATCTTCAATTAAACTACAAAGACTACACAAAAATGGAGTACATAAAGGTCTGATGGCTGTGGATAAAGAAACCCTAGATGCTGATTTGTGGTCAGTTTTTCTGCTTTCTCACTGATGGTCTAGGATTGGGATTTGGGATAGGGAACCTGATCCAGGTCTGTTGCTCCCGTCTGAGAGAAAGGCAGCATATGGAATTCATCCACCACATACATCCATTTTTCATCATCACCCTCCTCTCCTTTCCCCATTGTTGTGCTGAGTTTCTAATGGGACTCTGGTTGACCAGTGGGCCGTTCATATGCCAAATGCTCTGCAGTCTTTCATCCTCTTCACTCCCTACCATCAACGAGGCCTATGGTTCCTGTCTTTTAAAGAGTCTTTAAACTACACCAGGTCAGAACTTAAAGTGGAAGTGTCTTGAAAAATCAAGCTTTACTCAATTTAAAGTTACCATCCCAGACGGCACATTTTTGGCAAAATTATAGAAATCTGAGTATATCTGGTAAGAATTAGACAGTAATCGATGACATAAGTGATTTGACATGTTAATGACAAAATGTGGTCATCTGTGTAAGGAGCAAGGGCCAAAATCAGGCCTACCACTCAAATTAGTCTCAGACAACTTTGGTTGGACGCTTGTTCAGTGTTGAGTTCACATCAAGGTGAAGCTGCAAAGGTATTGCTCTTGCGCCACGACCCAATGCAATCCCAATGTGAGCGACGGGGTTTCCGCGATACTGTGGCATGTCACCGAGTAGCATTGCTAACTTTCCACTGGCTTTTTCTCATGGCTCATTCTCGTGAAAGAAAACACCGGACAACAAACCATCCAGCATCCAGCTTAGAGGTAGACCTACTGGACTTCAGTGTGGTACAATGTATTACTGGTGTTGACTTTTCCGTAAGCTCCAGAATAGGATCTCCAACCCTACCTTTAAACTTTGATGTCTAGGTGGGTCAAAATTGTTTTTGTGAGAATTCTTTTTGTTTTTGTGAGAATTTTCTTGTTTTTATTCCACTTTCCAATTGTCCCTTTAAAATATTCTTCAATGTTTTATTTACCCTTTGCCTTATCCTTTTTAAAAAAAACCTACTTCCATTTCTGGGGCCATACGCCCGTCCTATGGGAACTATTTGTCTTAGGCAGTTATGTCCAGAGTGGGAATTGGAGCCTGTCTGACCGTGGTCACTAAAACAGACCACTGGTGGTAGATACAACTATGGCACTAAAGACAGTGGTCTGGGTCAGTCATTCAGTGGTCCGTGGCATGGCCCTAATCCACCACACACCTGACCATTGACTACTAACAGTGAACTACACTTCTACTGTCCTTAGCAACACATCTCAGCCACATTTCATACATGTGGTTCATTTTTATTTCAGACAATAATCCCTTCACCACCTGTCTTACAGACTATTTACAGATTTTGTACAATTATGTATGGCTGCTCAGTTGTCAATCTTGCTAAGTACCAAAAATCTAAGACAGGCTCTTGTAATAATTTGGTGATAAGTGTACTCTCCATTAATCTATTTATTGGACTTCAGCTGACAGACTGCTGTTAGTAGTTTTACAAGGCTGCTACAGCTGAACTGAATCAGGGATAAGTGATGAGGTGGGACTGTGAATCTGACATCTCAGATGAGGAAAACCAACACTATCTTTGAATTATCACAAACAGCTTACTGTCCCACCACACAGCAGTGACCGACTGGGAGGCTGTTTCCCACGCTCAGTGACGTAATTGGAGGGAGAGGCATGGCAACTCAGGCTCATCTGACCAAGTGACAATCACTACTACAGAGTGAACAAAAATGCAATACATACAAAAGTAACAAACTTAAAAAACTATCACTCACTCTTGCATTCTTGATTCTGCATTCATAGCATTACCTTGGTGTGAGAATTAACAGAAAACATTCATAAAATGTTATCTAATACCCGGAGGTGGTTATGCAGATCATTAAGTTCTTGACATTGCCAGCCTATGTGGAGATATATACTATTGAGGAGTGATATATAATAAAAAAGGACATATGAAACTAAATATTCCTTTTATGTAAGTTCTCCCTCTTCTGACAAAGGCTGAAAAAAAAGAAAAAGAAAAGACAAATCATGGCCAAGGCTCTTTACCTCTCTGGCTTTTCGCTTTGGGCAGATTGTGGTTTTGTTGCACAGCCTCCATGAATAATCTGAGACAGGCCTCATTTATAAATAAGTGCCTCAATTGCTTGGAGCTTGAAGATACAGTATGTGTGTGTGTAGACACTCGTTGTTGGAAGGATTTATAAAGTGTTTATATAAAGTGTGAGTAGGGCAGATGAAGCCAAATGTAGAAAAGGATCTTGAGTTTCAACCAAAATGCTTGTTTGAGGAGAAGCTGATAACAGTTCGGTTTTACTGCAATTACATTTAATTAATGACCAAAAAATCTACCGCCGCTGCCAACCACCCATTTTTTATAGTAACACACTCATGCGCATGCATAGACACACACAAGAGTGGGGCTGAGGTGTGAGGCCTGGCTTTGGAGCAGCTACTGCTATTTGACTTCTTCGTTAATGGATAATTTCGTCGTAGGAATGTTTATCACTGCTCTGCTTGCCGAGCAGCTCAAATCAAGTTCTCCCTCTGTCAAAACTCCAATGATTGTCCATCACTGAGCTTATTTAAATATTTACACAGTGTTCAAACTCACAACAAGGTCCGTATGATACAGTGTCTTAATCTAAATGCAACTGCTTTACTGACAAACAGCGGCTGAAAAATGACTGTGGGTGCTCAGATTTATGTTTTCGGTCTTTTTCCAAATTACATCACAGTCAAATGGGAGTTAACAGAAGGAAACTCAAACACCGAAATTAACTGAGAATATTTCAGTATGTGAGGTTGCATATCATTTGCCCAGAATACGAAAATGTGATGACTACAGCATCAATGTTTGCTGTCAAAACATATGTAGGCCCTGTATATTGTGAGTATAACAGAGTAAAAATCAGCAGGAATACTAGTGGGTTTTGACCAATGGTCATTTCTCCACCAAACAAACACACCAGCTGTATCAGTCACTTTCATTTACACCGTACTGGAGGAAGTTGTGAATTATGGAGAATCTGTTCTGTAAATGCACCTTTCAACAAAATGCAATCATCTATTATTGCTTAAACTGAACCCCGGAACTTGACTGTTGTTAAGAGCTGCTGCTGTAAGCCCATGTGAACAAGCAAAGCAAAGGAAAAATAGATTGGAACCAACACAAAAGGTAAAACCTATGCCATTAATATGTTTTCAAACAATATTTTTTTACGTGATATGAGAAATAACCATTGTCTGATTAAGTGCCCTGTTGAAGAGCACTGTAGGGGTTGAGGGATTCCATGGTAATGTTGTTTTTAAAAACAAGGTTTGCAAAAGACCAGGCACAATGACATCAGAAAAGATCAAAACTCCTGAGTCTACTAAATTGAATAAGGTCTGCATTTTGTTGCATACGAGTTCAACTTTTAATTTCCAAATGAAGATTACATTACATCTTTCTGAATAGTTACATGGTGTGGTTAGGACCTAGAGTAAGGGAGTGGTAATATTGATGGATAACAGTGGAGAGAACACTTGGCTGAACTCGCTGTCTTCTTATTATCATCTTAGGCCCTCTGTATCAAACTAGATAGTTTTTATCCAATGTTAAGCTACCTATCTGCCAATATGACCATAATCAGCTGATTATGACAGGCACTGATAAATATAAAGAGAGACTCCGTTGGCCTTCATCCCATTCACATCGCTGCTTTCATTTCCACAAAGCCTCTGCTCGGGCCTGTTCCTGCCAAATCAGTGGCAGTCAGGGAACGCAAATCAGGAGCCTGCAGTCAACACTGTCAGCCAGTGTAACACTAAGGTCACCTAGTGGTTGGCTGGTCCGATGCATTTAAGTGATGCTGAACATGAAAATAAAAGCACACAGTAAAATTCTCACTAGAGCTGAAGTGCAATAGATTTGTTTTTTCCCCAGTTTGGTACTCGCAGATGTTGGACTACCATGAGCCATCATATACTTTCAACTAAAAAATAAAAATCTTGAACCAAGAGGAGTCTTTTGTTCAGCAGAATCATTTCCATAATTAAAAAAAAGAAGATGGTACTCAAAGTGGTGCAGTGAAATATATCAAAGAGGCATCTCACTGCAGACTCCTGACAAGTGTACAGTTTACAGATGTCCCCTAAACACCTCACATGCAGACTATCATTAGACACTGCAATTTAAAGATGTTCTCTGAATGCCTCACATGCCATGAATGGGTAGGTTACTTACAGATGTATTAAGGGTTTGTATCATTTACTTATGGGAGGATTAAAGTGGTTAAAGTTAAAGTTAAATTAAAGTTTATAGTTGTCATTTCAAAATATTCAAATATTCCATTCAGCCATGGGGGCCCAAGCATTTGACAGTGCACCATTACTTAGGCAGAGAGGTGTTGCTGCCAAATCAAAGCTAAGAGACAGTTTGTTTCATTAACAAGTGCAACTCTTTGTGTCCTAAGAGGAAGAACCCACACTGAGGTCAGCGGGATGGGTGGTGGTGGTGGGGTGCATGGGGTACAGACAGAATCAATTTCTCATTTTGATTTCTAATTGGGAATCTGAACTTCAGAGCAGGATAAGGACGGAGCTCCTCTGATGATTGAAGGGACAGAGTGAGCAGGGGTTATAGTGAAACAGACAGATGTGTAAAAAGTGTGAGTCCTGTCTGTTTGATGAATGTCTGAAGAATTTCCTTCCCTGACAATCCTGACTATGAGGCCAAAAGTGAAAAGTGAGCTTGACTGATAGACAACTCAAATACAGGTAAAGAGATGGTGTCTAGCAGAGAGGAAGAAGAAGCGTTACATCACTGCTTTATGGAGTTAACAGATCTCCCTGAAGGTGATGGCCTGACACCTGTTGGACTGTCTGGAAAATATGTGGATGGATTTTTGATGGGGAAAAAGGGACAGTTGCAACTGAGTGGAGGTTTTCCATTCAGGTTTGTGTTTTAAAACTTTACTTTCAATTCAAGTCAAAGTCAGTATCTGTAGCTTCCTATACAAGGTACAAACTGTAATGCATGAGTCAAATTAAAGTCAGAGCAGCGTGAATATAGACTGAGGAAAAAGTTTTTCTTAAATAAATAAACATTTTTGTCCTCTACGGTGGCCCTGAGTGCTCAACATGCTGCAACCACAGACACAAACAAGCTCAAATGCATGCAAACTGATACAACTGAAGGAAAATCAGGACGCATCTACCTGAATTGGACAGCTTCAGCTGCAAAAACTTCTAACTACACGGGCAACTACAGAAATGTTTACAAATGGCAATAAAAAATGTTTTTAACTGAACTCTTTACTTCAAAGTTTATCATTTCTGCATGAAGCCCTTCCATTGTTGTTTGTGCTACAGTACATGCAGTCTGGGTTTCTGATTGGTTGTGCAATTGCAAATAAGTGCTGACTACAGCGTACAGAAGTCAAGCAGCTCAGAAGCCAAGTCAATCTGCCAAGCAACAGAGCTGTCACATCATAAATGTACTGTACTATAAATGTGTGTTAAATAACCTGGTCCATAACCAGTATTGATGAGTGGACTCTGGTCAGAACCCCCCTCGTTAAAAACAATTGATTTGATCAGCAATTTGATCAGCGCAGACTAACAATTTCTTCATGCATTTTTAAATACAGAATCAAACATCTAAGTGTCCATAAAGCTCATGTCACACAGTAATTAGCAATGGACACCACTGTATGCATAATGAATAATAGAGCATCATCATAAAAACAGCATTTTACCAGACAAATGAATCCAGCAATGCTACATAGTCTGTCTAGATTATGCAAGATGATGCCTGCTGGTGAAACTTGAAGTCCTCAGTGACACTGAAGGTGTTGAAATCAGTTGGACTAGAGCATAGCAGAAAAGTGGAAGGGGATGTGTGTGGGTATGAAAAGTGCGTGACAAATGGTTGTAAGGAGAGGGAGAAGAGAGTAAAAGGGGAAATATTTCAGAGCTAACACACTGGAGATGCATCCCTCCAAATGGAAACAGTGTTGTATTGGTGTGTTAGACTTTCTCTGTTTTACTTTTCTCCGCACCTTTCCTCTGTTTTTTGTTGTTGTTGAGATTAATATTTTGCACATGATTCCTGATATAAATAAACTTTAGTATTCACCTAAAAAAGAGTTGACTGGGGTCATCAGTGTGTTGCTGAAGCTTGTCCAAGACAAACAGAGGAGCCGGGGGCCCTACAGCGTGGACGTCCCACGGCAGGACAGCAGTCTTGTTATTTTAACGTCTACTTCGCTTGTGTTTATGACTGTACTTGCGTATTTATGGTATGGAGCTGTGCTTATGTTGGTTCCTCAGAGTGCCGGTCGGTCCACGGTTCCCGATCGGTCCACGGTTGCAGCCTCTGTGATTTGTTCCTTAAATGCAGCCTGAAGCCAGTTTTCATCACTAGTTCTGTGTGTTCTTGCAAATACCCTGCTCTTGCCAAATCAGTGGGTTTTCTGGGATCCTGAGTCCAAATAACTCTGCATCCAGCCGCACCAGTCAGCAAACTATATTGCCTCAGTTTGAAACACTTGATTTAAGGCACATAAACATTTACACAGGACCACATCTATACACGGGAGCTGCATTAATCAATATTCTAATACTGACGATAGATCAAATGAATTGTAGTGATGAGCCCACAGATAATTATCACCCAATATGCAACTCCCATCAGCTCCACTTAGCTCCTCAGCCTTCATTGTTATTCTATGACTTAAAAACTCTGCAAACCTGCTTTTCTAGTGAGGCTCCAACCCGTTGTACACCACCAGCTCAGCACTTAAAGTAACATTGCGGAGTTTTCCGGCCTTAAAATAATGTTTCCAGACTCATTGCAATGATAGAAAAATGGTTAATAGGATGAATGGTGCTGCCGCCGCAGCCTGAGCAGGGTCGCGTCGGCTGAAACTGCACTATCCAACTTCCCTGCACGGGTACGAAATACCCACCCCCTAGAGAGACGTGGTGGGTAAAAACAAAACTTACGGAAATACCCATCCCTCCCCCCTGAACGGAACAACAGAGAGACGTGCGGGTAATTTATTTGTGTCATATCAAAACAAAGGCTGTACCACTCGCACCCTGGTCACAGTCTCGTTTTATTAATGGCAGAGAATAAACGCTGGATGCTGCATTTGATTGGTGAAACACTGATAAGTTTGGAAGCAGCCAGAGACGCCATTTTAAAACAAAACAAACAGATTTGACAGCGCATTGGATCAGTTAGCAAGCATGTGTTTTCCCCACAGACGATAGCGTTCTCAACCAGATGGTGGAAGCACTGAGCTGAAATTCCGATATGTTGCTTTAATGAGAGACAAAATTTGATCCACGGTATAAGGTGAGCATTTAGGATCTAAAGACTAAGGATGGTAGAGGAGAAAAACAGCTACATGTGAATAAATGCTTGACTTTCATTCTTCAGGTGGCCACAAACATGTATTTACTGTACTCTCGGCTCTTATTTTATGCCTTTTTACATAAAGGGAACCTAACTCTTGCAATGGTTGGCTACTGAGTGTTTGCATGGTGTAGCCTATAAATCAGGAGTTTCATTACCAGGGGATACTGAGCTGCATGAATGCACCATTTTCCCTGAAGCGCAGTAGCATCTTTTAAATTCAACAACAAGGAAGTCATGTTTCCAAAGGTGCAGAAAACCAGCTGCTTTCTGACAGCTGGGTACCAACCTAAACGTCTTTGAGAATCCGTTTTTTGAAAGCACAATCTGTCGTCCACATGTGAAGTGAAATCCAAATTTTTCCATCAATTAATATCAGTGCTAATGTGTATATTTAATGTACAGTACCAAAAACAACACATTTTCCACAACCCCCTCAAACTTGTCAAGATCTCTTGATAGTTATAAATGATGAAGAACAAAGAGAGGAAGGAACATGAAAAAAATCTGTCAAATATAATCAGCTGATTTTATCTTTCTCTGTATAATTTGGCAAAGAGAGGAACAGCTTGTGTGTGTGTGTGTGTGTGTGCGTGTGCGTGTGTGTGTGTGCAAAGCCTGGGGAGGATTCATTCCCCTTAAAATAACCAACATTTGATTTTCCAAAGGTTCAAAATGCCAGGATTTATCCAAATGATATCCTATTACGCTGTTGGCTTTAACATCCAAGCTTGGCTGGAAGTACAGAGTGCCTGCCCACTGCTTATTCTTGGTTTTGTAAAAGAAAAAAAAAATCCAAGAACAATATAAACAAACTGTACAAGTTTCTTGAATTCATTTTTAAAATCATGTATTTAAGGGACAGCTTCAGAGCATGTGTGTTCTTTCTCTCCTCACAAGACTTTAAAATGTAATATCAGTCATATGTGTATCTACTTTATACTAGTATCATTTTACTTCCCTGTTTATGAAGTATCATGTAATAAATAAATATGTGAAATTGATTTATTATCCCTCTTGAGGTCCAAGGAATAACACAGATCACTATCTGAGAAGCTTTATAGTTTTCAGAAACAATTAATTTCATTCTTTTAACAAAAATCTGCAAAACATTTTTGTCAGCTTTTTGTTGATAGCTCCAAGCACAACATGAAGGAATAATTTAACTGTTTTATTAAAGGCGCTATTTGTAAGTTTTGCAATTGCTACATAGCCGGCATTAGCATTAACAGCTGTTTACTTAACAGTGTGGAAGAAATGTCGCAAGTTCAGCGTCAAACTTCAAGAGATGACTCGAACAGGAAATCAAACAGGAAATGTTACAGTAACTCTTGTATTTATCTACTGAAGTTAGCATGCTATAGCTACACCTAGCTGTAGCCTGTCTCCTCACTTTCTGACAGTGACTGATTGTACTGTAGCTCACTGGAGAATATATATGTAGAAAAAAGAAATAACGCAGTAAAGTTATGTTTGAATTTAAAAAGCAAAGGTGGCTAACGTTTGCTAGAGTTAGCGCATTTTGGAAAGAGGTTATACCAGCATGACTCAGTGTATCTGCTAATTATATAATTCCTCTGGTTGCTGGCATTTTATGGATGAACATTCTTCTTTTTAACAAAAGTTGGTAAAGACACAAACTCAATGGAGACAAATTTCCTTCTGCCTGCTTGCGGTGCCATCCCATTCACTTACTAACATTTTATCCTGGCAGGGTCTCATATTACATATTTAAAAATAAAGTATTGTCTGACTAAATTAAACTATAATGGGACCACTAAGTTAATGATGTCAAATACCTCACACAGTACTTGACATCATTAACTTAGCTAGTGGCCCCATTAAGTGTCTCCACAATGGCTGCTGGATACTGCAGGTCCTACTGAATGATAACAGCTTGTCTTATGCAAGACTGTGTCACGCTGAACTCCACTGAGTCTCTACCATATCATTCTCTCTCTCTGCCTTGCTCTGTTTCTAATTTCTGGCATCTCTCGTTGTCTGTCAGTGTGAAATTCCCTGAAGGTTTGGCAGAATTCGTGAAATTTCTCCCATCAGACATCTGCTCCAGGGTTCCTCTGCAGTTTTGTCTGGCAGGAGATTTGAGCACTGCTGCTGCTTTGTTCCAACTACTGGGAGAGAAAACTCAGGCAGTTCGGTTTTCTGATTGCTCTTATCCACAACGATTTACAATGAGTGTAATGGCACAAAACGCTCCAGTTTATTTTTTGAACATGGTTTCGTGGTGAAACTTCACTACAAAGCTGATGTGTGGAGGGAGCAGCAGAACTTGCGTGTTTTATTCCCTGATTTATCAAATCCACTTAATGCTCATGCCCTTTGGACAGAAAATATGAGATATTAAAGAGATTAGATATACAATTAATGATCCAATTACAGTGCCACATAATGTTTACATTGGTGAGTCATTGGGAGGTCAGACTAGTGGTGGATTTGAACCAGCGAGTAAAATCAGCTCTTTGATATGTGTCACTTAGAATATTTTCTCCACGAATGCCAGTGGAAAAAGTCATGAATAACCCAAGCTTATGGAGTAATGCCACATCATGAGTGACAAATAAGAAAACATATCTAATGTTGGTTTTTGCCTTGATTTTAATGAGTGAACTCGTGACCACTGTGTTTTTTAAGATGAGTTTTCCACTCAACTTTCTGTGGTGCTCAGGATGTGATACATGTTTTCAGTTGGGAGTAAACAGAGGTAGAAATGAGTGTGAGCTGCTGCAGCCTTTCAAAGAAGCAACAGAAGTCCCTTTTACATCTCTTAGGATATTCTGGGCGCGTTATAAACTAGTCAGCAGGCAGTGAATCACTGTGAAAAGAATGAACTGCGTTTTGGGCACCGATTAGTTCACTGACTCAGTGGGCACTGGTACCCCGGTGAGTAAGTCATGTTTCCAAAGGGGTAAATGATACTGATGTATAGGCCAACATCAAAGAGCATTCACAACTGTGTGACTAATTACATTCAATCATATTCATGTGTCTAATTATATAACCATTGGCTGCTGTTAATGTTTAGTTCCTCCACGTACCTGGCTCTGAGTGATGATGCAAAAAAACAGTGACAAGTGAAGGACAAAATGTTCACACTGAACTCTGATGAAGGTTATGGACAGTCCTCTACTGATTGATAAACCACCCCATCATTCCTTTAATAAAAGGGCCGATTTTACTTAAACTGGCACCCACAGAACAGAATCCATGCAGGCAAACAGGCTGGTTGAATTGAATATGAGTTCAATCAACCCAGGCATAAACACAGATATTTCACTATACAATCCTACCAAAGATGGACTGTAACAAAAAAAAAAAAAGAAAAAGAAAAAGGGCTTGGCATTTTGGCCCACCACAGCTGATCACCCACCACCCAACTTCATGTTCCCCTGAATCTAATAACGATCATTTGAACATAAAACTGCAGCTGTGGAGGAAATACTGGAACATGTTTTCATGAATTTAAGTTATACTAATGTAATGGTCTGGTAGCATACAGTTCATGGTTTGTGTTAAGAGAGAGTAAACTTACTTTTACATGTCCTACACAAGGCAAGACACAAAACAAAACAAAAGTGGTGCACTTTATATTTTGCAAACTGGGTTTATTTGATTGGAATGAATTCAAAGTAACTGTAAATACCAGCTACAGCAACAGGTTTATCAAGGTGGAGCTTAATGAATTCCTGGATTCCAGAGTAACCTAATGCCAATCATCATCATCATCATCATCATCATCAGCAGCAGCAGCAGCTCTCATTTCATATGGGCAACCAGCCCAGTGTTAATAAGTTCCACTCACTCTCTGTGCCCACCACCATCCTCACCATCATCATTGTCATCATCAGTCATGGATGCTGAATCAAGTCCTGCAGAAAACAAATCAGTATGTTTTGCACATCTGGCAGCATCTGCCTGATGGGCTTGTCTGTTTTTGTCCTGCATTTTTTACACACCACCTCACATTTAATGTGGTGTTGTCATAAAAAAAACAATAAAAAAAATAGATCATTTCTTGAAGAACGTAACTTTTACTGTTGCCTTGTATTTTTGTTACATCACTGCTGCGACTGTTGCCGATGTTACACGATCATTTCATTCTCAGATTCTTTGGATCTAATCCATCCCAGTGCAGATTAAATTTAGTACTTGTTTTCTTTTTCTTCTGGTCTCATAATATTGTCAGAACTATGCACTGATTTAAAAAACATGGCCAGGTACTTTACTCTGTGGTGGTGTGTTCAAGTGTTGATGAAAAGCACTGACAACCAAGTCGTGTTGGCTTACGAGCGGCCACAGTTCCACGTAATTCAAGAGGCTATCACATTCCTACAGTCCGCTTTATGAAGTCTGGGTTTACTTATTCTCTAGATTTCACTCTCTGATGATAAAGTCTTGCTTTTCAAGTGATACTGGTCAGAAAAACAAAAGGAAAAGACATTTAAAGGTTGGTAGATTTCTGACTCATTCAAACTCTTTTGATTCCCTTTTTTTCAGTTGTGTCTGTGTCAGGTGTGTGTGTTTGGCACTGAATCAGCCTGTGCTACGTATAATGAGTGTTAAGGGCCTTCAGGACCTAAAGTCTGTAATCTCTTAAAGTGTCCAGCTGCGTCTTATAGCCAGCAGCACAGGGAGGGGAGAAGGTAATGCTTTTTCCATCACAACACTCTGCACGGTTGTGGTCAAATACTTTCTCTGCTGAAGTCTTGGAACATTCTGACTGTCATGAATTTGTCAACAGTCAAGCAGGTGGAAAGTCACTGGAAAAAAATTACAAAGAGCTCAATTTGCACTGAGATTAATGATAAAAAAGACTAAATTGCAGTTGACTGACAGCTTGTATATTTGTAGTGTTGGTAGCGGTTCATGCAATACAGTAGTGACTACTACTGGTACAAGTGCAGCCACTGTTAAAAAAATCTATATTCATATTCATTCATATCTATATCAATCTAGTAAAACAATTGTAGTGGTTCAGTGTTGCCTGACTGAAGCTGATATTAATATTCAGGAGTTTAAAAGGAACTCAGACAACAATATATGAAGTATTATGTTTTCATTATATCTATAGTAAGTTCATATTTGAATGACAAAACACAATTTTTTTGTTAATGTATTCATTATTGATTCACTCGTCTGTTTAAAGTTTATTATTTTCTTAAAAGAGACTTTGCATTGCTTTAGTTTGAGGTCCATTCTTTTGGCATTTTTAATCATTATTATCATTATTAAATATTCTATTCTATATTTTAGGATATATCAAATGTAACTGTTATAGTTAGATAATGATGATCCTTGCTTTAAACTGTTTAAGCAATTGACAATCAGCAGTTTGTCAGCAGTTGGTAAATCTACACATGACCGGACTGGAGAAGAGAGACGCACTAGAACACAACTACAAACAGATACAACAGCTTTGGTTGTGACAGTGTTTTCACACTACTTCTGAGATATATGTCTGGTGATCATTTAACCTATGTTTACCATTTAAAAGTCACATCCACATTGTCATATGTCAAAAAAATGCATTTCCCAATTTGACCTGATGGAGGCAGTAAAGGACCATGCAAAAAGTTAGTTCTCAGCAATAAAGGGATGTGTTCCTCAGCACGTCCGATCTACGACAGACATAATTACAGGCAATAAAGAAAGAAAAAGTATTGACACCGTATGCACTGTATCTCTTGTAGGATGTCATGTCCTCAGAAATGTGCAGCAGGTAGTGGGGTTCAATTCCTGCAGGAATACATGGCCTTTGAGGGAAGTGACTCCCACAGTTGTCACATGAGGCCTCTGAACGTTGCACAGCTGAGTGGGATGAGTTTTAAATTCTCCTGTGATCCACATTATCAGCTCATCATTTAACTTATTTAGCCCTCGGGAACAGACAAGCACTGGGAAGTGAGATAATGTGTGTGTATCTGCCAATAGCTCCTAGATAAGATCCTACTCACCACATAAACACACATGTGCCATCTAAGTTTATTGTTTCATACTGAACAGGAAACTCTGGCGGAGCCGCCATATGTTCAAGCCCTACATAGATAGTTAAAAAAAACCCAACACATTCAACTTTATACAAGTAAGAACTTTATAAAGATGTGTGAACTGTGGAAAACAGATGTGAATAACTAAACAAGTCTAACTTTAGTGTCATGATATTCTAGGAGCTTTTCTGTAGACAATGAGATATGATAGCAGCAAATTCACTCGCATCACAGCTGCATTTTAAGTGCCTTGAGATAATTTACTGTTTTGCTTATAAGGAAAGATCCTTTTAGCCTGTCTACGAAACGGCATCATGACAGTGACATAATAATGACAACTACGTGGATACTGCCCTATCGTTTTCCACCGTTTCTGTGCAGTTGCGTCGACTATAATGCTGCTTGGACATGATGTGTCATTCTTTCAGGCCGCGCTCGAGCTTTCCATCCAGTCTTGCCAGTAAAGTCATAGTCCAGTGCATCTTCGGCTGGCGAGTCTGTCAGGTCTAAGCTCAGATGCATAAAAGTGAAAACTGAGAAAAGCGGCGCTGTTTGTTATTAGCACTTTTCTTCACATCTGTCAGGGACAAGTTTTGCTGCTTCAGTGTGGATCAGCTGGTTGGTCCTCCACTGCAGTCCAGTCTGAATTATTTCAACAGCTATTGGAGAGATTGCAATGGAGTTTTCTACAGACATTCATGGTGCCCAGAGGATTAATTATAATGACGTCGGTGATTTGTGTTTTGCATGAATTGGCTCAACAATGACTGGATGCATTGCTTTGGAATTTGGATCAGACGTTCATATTCCCTCCCTGATGAGCAGTGCTAACGTTGGTGAATCGTCCAATACTTTGATTTATGACCAAATACAACTCTGTGAATATTAGCTAGACTTTTTTTGAGTGCTAATGAGCAAATGTCAGCATTGCAACACATTGGTGAACACAATGCATATGCAGTGTCTACACAGGAGGTGCAGCGTCTCCAGCAGGCAAGGCAAGGCAATTTTATTTCTACAGCCCATTTGTCTCAAAGGCCTTTACCTGGCATCATAATAACATCCTCTGCACTGAGACCCTCACATCGACTCTCCCTTTTAACAGGGAGGTGGTCAGGTGTTCACTACTGACTTGTTGGTCAAGTATGTTTTGAAAGGAGTCTGATTGGGTTGCATTTTGCTACATTTAAGAATATCAGTGCTGGATAATAGCATGAAGTCACCAAATAGCCTCCTACCATTATTCAGGGTATCTTTGATTGTTCAACCATTTCTTTGGCCAAAGGTAATTCTAATGAAAACTTTTCAAAGTGAAATGCCGGGTGAATCAATCTCTATTTTCTCGTTCTGTCAGAGCTAAACTGGAATTAATTTGCAGTAACTAACCCTTTAGCCTCTTTCTCTGTTGTATTGTTTCCTATGTCTCCCTCTCGCCATCTCTTTCCTCCTCTTTCCCACTCACGCCCAACGTCAGTCCCTGCCCTCGTCAGTTACAGTACATGATCTCAGGGATTATCAGCCAGCAACACTTGGCGCTTGTTAATGATGTCATCATTAGCTCCCCATGGGGACGTTGAGGTCAGCCGAGGAATGATAAAGGGCTTTTAGTTAAACACCAGAATCGTGTTGTTAACCCCCAAATTGGTAGTACAAACAAGATTACTGTGTTTTTGGAGGAAGTCGGTCTTTGGAGACTTGGCTGTGGTACCGAGCGCCGTTCCAAGAATCTGGGTTTCTGTGGGTGGGAATAGGAAGATGGGCACATTGTGGGAGGTTCAAACAAAATACTGTCTGAGAAGAAGCGAGACAGTGAGATTGCGTATTGTGTTACAAACACTGTGTTTTGTCAGTCAAACTGTGGAGCTGTGGTTTTCTTCCTTAAAATTTCTGTTCAACTGTCACTGGACTGCAGTACAAATCTTCGTTCAAGTTCTGTACAAAAAATATGCAGCATGGACTGGTGTATGAGCCAATATTGGTATCCAAGCAGAAACTTTGTGTGTTTCTTTCAACAGAATAATTAAAGCTAAAAGAAGCAATTGTAGTTTATAGCTTTCTCATTTACATTATTTGGAACCCAGACTGTTATTTACATGATTTAAATGACAGTAATAACTAGCAGACAGAAGTTGCAGAACACTTCGACAGAACTAGGTTATAGCTTCAAGATGTTATAGGCAATTCCTTTACTTCTTTTCTCTTCTTCATGTTAAATCAATAGAGTTAGACTTGGGATAAACAACTAGCTGAGTAGACAAACAACCTAGCATAAAGACTGTTTAGCTAGCACGAATCATTAATGCTAAGATGATATGTTCTATTATAAAGTGTCCCTTCAATTAATGGTTAAACAATGCATTTTGAGTATGGAGATACCCTTATTTGTGAACCTTACTCTATTTTACATATTTTCTTATTTTGGACCGAGTCAGAATAGCTTGTCCTTGTTATTTACAGTTGCTTGACTAATCACTTCCTGGTTCCAGTGTTCTTCTTAACACACAGGCTTTAGGTTGGTATCTGACTCTTGGCAAATACATTTTCCAAAATGTGAAATAACTTAATGATTCACACTCATTTGGGAGTTTTCTTAGAAACTGCTACTAGAGACTGAACGTTTTACATTGTCATGGTCCCAGGTTATTGTAACCTTTAAAAAAAAACACTTTTTAAAAGTGAAATGCACTTTCACTGTAAAGTCATGGTAAAGCGTGTCAGTCTTTCATCTAAATACAGTGCGCAGGTGCATTGCTGTTCCCGTACCTGTGTACCCAACGAGTGGGGAAGCCCCGGGCTGAGCTAATGACTGCTGTTGATCAGCTGTTCGCCTGAGTCAGCACGTAATCTCCCTCAGCCAGGGCAGATGATTGACACTCCAGCACCTTCCCTCCAACCCCCACACCTCACACCCACTACTCCAGCCCCTGCAGGTGTGCACCATAGCTTTAATTTACCTTGTGTGTGTGTGTGTGTATGGACATAGATGACCCTGGCAGCTGCAGTGTCACTGACATCAGCACTGTAGCTTTTGGAAGACCCCTCTAATTAGACCTGGGTGCCCTGTCATCACATGCTGCTGTTATCCCCCAAGCAGCTGGCTCACACACACACAGGTGCTCCCACCCACACAGGTGTCCAGAGACAAATATCATAGCAACCTTTTGAACAGGGCAAAACACAAGACAACAAACGTTGCAACTAAGCTGTTTAACCACATGAGATCCAGAAGTAGATGAGACTCAAAGGTCTGTTGTAAAAAGAGAGAGTGTTTTATGTTTATAAGTGAGGCTGAAACACACATCAGACCAGTACCAATGGTTTACTATACAATATATTTGTAGTTAAAAGGTTGTTATTAATGTGATATGTAATAATACAGTAGAAGTGGTGCTGTTGGCAGCAGACACGGCTCTTCTGAATGCTGTGGTTGACGTAATGAAATCGTTTTTGTACAGTAAAATCACTTTCACTTGTAAATTAGATGAAATAAATCTTAGGAAGCGTTAGCAAACTGCTGCAACACTTGTGGTTTCATGTTGAAGGCCAACCTCTGCCTTCATTTACGGTGTGAAAATGTATTTATCGTGACGCACGTGGAGAAGGGAGAACCAGCATCTGTTCACACATCAGCTCACTGCATCATTAAACTCTTGCAATAACTGATATTAATGATAGAGACTGAAAAACACACAACACTAGGAGGCTTATGGAGGATGAGACTGTTTTCATAAAAATAAAATGTTGCTGAATGTTTAGACCGGCTCTGCACAGTATCTTGGGGTTTGTGCTACAGTATATCCCCAACAGGCTATACATTGATATTTATACATTTCACTTACTAATAACATATTAAAATAGAATCATGTAAAAATGTGTAAATATGAGTACATATTCCTGCATAACCAATGCAGGAGTAAGTGTCATAATGACAAAGCCAGAGAATTATTACCTAACTTCAGTTCACATCAGCTAAATCAAACATTCGTCTTTGTCTCAGTGTTGTAGTTTTGTGGAGCAGTAATAAAACTCAGCTTAACCAACTGTACAAAACATGCCCAGTGCCAAATAACAGGCTGGCAAGTTCCACCTTCTAACCCACAGAGAAAGAAGTAGTAACTTTTTGTTTAGTTTTCAGTCCCAGTGCATGTTGTTTAAAGGCCCCACATCTTACACCTTTACATTATCAGTTTTATATTTGGAAACCATCTCTCTCCGATCCTCTCATTTAACTTAGCCAGTTTTTTTTTGTAGTGTCAGATAGATGTAGCTGATTTTAGGTAAACCAGATCCAGCAGGGTTGGATGGTTGCAGGCCTTGGGGCATGGCTGAAAGTGGTGAGTGCCTTGTTATGACATCACAAAAGTGATCTCAACAGGCTGTGTACATTTCTCTGGGGCTTCAATAGTTTTATAGTATCAATATAAAACCTTGACCTGCTTTATACTTAAAAACATTGAAACGCCCCTTTATACAACATTGGACCTTTAAAGGTGACGAGTGATGCTGTGTATTAGTATTTTCCTATCATTCCTGCATCTACAGTAAAGCACATGCAGCGGTAGCCTGGGTAACAGCCAGCTGCTAGCACATGAGTGGGTGACTAACCTGGCAGGATGCTGACCGTGGCAGCTGGTAGTGATTCTGCAACACCGAGCATTTAAAAAACGGTTTGAGCTTTTCGAAACCACATGGACCGAATGTGTTAACTGTGTTCTGGGCAATGGCCTCTCCTGAAGCCAAATGGCTTCAAGATTACAAACGTCACAGCACAAATCTTCAGAGGTCTTCAAAGGAGAGAAACTGGCAGTTCTCTTCAAGAGCCCAAACAATGTTTTATATAGTCACACAAGGTAATTTTTGGGGAAAATTGCAAATTTTATTTTATCTCTGGAGCTGGATCAGATCTTGGATGGATTCTATAATATTAACTCTAATACAGCATACTTATTTCTGCTATAATGGATGGGGATTTAGATGTTTCGGGATTATTATGAAGAACATTCAACATCTTGGCCGTTCCTCCCTTGTAACTTGCACACTTCTTGTAAGAAAGGTCCGAGTCAACCCGCCCACACTGTCAAACCTGGGCTGTATATAGACACAAATTACTGCCTATTGCTAATTTCCCTTGTAATTACAGGTTCGGCTCCGCTCTAGAATTCACTGATTATCCCGAGAAACACAAACCAGAGCTGTCAGAGTGTCAAAAGAGGGAATTTCCCAGGTTGAATTCCATTGAAAAAGTTTCAACTTGCGAGTTAGACACGGAGAGACAGACGTAGAGAAAAAAAAAAGCTAAATATGGATTTCGTCTGTTCATATGCACCCTTGGATGTAACATGACTCTTCAACCAGTGTGAGCTGACAATGACATGAAAAAGATGTCATCTCCATGTTTTTGTACCTGCACTTTCTCCGGCTGAACCATTAAATTTCTGTATTTCTAATGAGACCCAGATTGGAATCGAACTTTAAAAAGAAAAAGAAAGAGAAAAAAAATTCTCCACACATCTTTACATTTTTGGAAGTGATAAGAAATACATGAAGGGAGAAACCGGTGATGTTTCATGCTGTTGTGTAAAAACGCAGGCAAAGGCAGACAGAGGAAAACAATGAGAAAAGAGGGAGTTTCCTCTGACATTGTTGCCCTTCCTCTCGCTGCTGTGTTGACTTATCTTAGAGGTGAGTTGTGAAATTGAGAGGTGTCCTTTGACATCCATCTGGAGCTGCTTGCCCCGACATGCAGCCACCTGTGACCTGCGTGAACCTGCAGTAGCCTGAGCTGGAGACAGAGGGCCGACTCACACGGGGGCCACTGAGGAAGCCTGACTTAATCCAATACCTAAACGCTCTCATGTGTACATGATGTTGATCCTTGCTCACGACTTATTCATGATTATTATATGCTCTTACAGTCAACATGCTCATGTGTAAGTTATCTGATATATTCAAGTGCACCTCGGTATGGTATTGCAAAAACTCCCAAGACATGACTGGAAATAAAAACTAATGTAATGCATCCACATAAATCACACCATTATCTCACGATAAACAACAGAAATGAGTATTACCAGGGAGACATAATAAAAGTGATATAAATGCAGCACTTATACTTCAATGACTGTAGTATTGTATGTAGTTTTTGCACATTAAGTCCTCACCTCACTTTTTTTTCTCTCTTGCTCTGAATAATCTGACCTGTCCTGTGTCACAACCATGATGGAGTTATAGCAGTGTGCTCTCTGTGTGATGAATAAATTCAGTGGCTATGTACATTGAGGTAAATATCCTTTTTACAGATGTAACCTACAGTGATTTTTAACTTTACAGCATTGAGGTGCTCCTATTCTTTCATGCTTTTACACAGTTCTCTATGGTTTTGTCTGGTATACTTTGATGTATTCAGTGATGTGGCATAAATGTCTGTGCACTATTTTATACTGGGACTTTTTAAAAAATTGAATCCATGCCCTGAAGCCAAGGTGGAATGACAGTACATTTCAACTCTGACTCCTCCAGTGACTTCATTTTAATGTAGCACAGTGTGTGTGCATGTCTGCCACCGTGGCATATCAACCACTTGTAAATCTGCAATCAGCTCTAAACCCACAAAAGCGATCTAAAATGCAGCCTGTGCCTTTTTCTCTCTTGCTTGTTTATGAAGAAATTAGTCTAATTATGCATAAATAGAAAATGGCTTTGGTGAATTTACCTCATTTTGTTTGTCTAAATGGGCCTTGTTATGGCTTTACGTAAGCAGCACAGACCAGGGCCTGATCCGTAACTCAAATGATGTTATCAGACACATGTGCTGCCCAGGTTTCACTGTGGCTGCATGTGCCTGGATGGAGAAAGAGAGATGAAAACAAAATAGGAAAGCCACAGCGAAAAGAAAGCGAGGGGATAATGAGTGAAGGACAGTAGCTGGATCCATAGCACAACGGATTTTAGTGCACCTCAATTTGGCAACCAACCAATATTTCTTAATCAAACCTGGCTAGCTGTGCTTCATGGGAATTATCACCAAGGCTTGACCGCACCGTTGTCCAATCAGATTGCTTAGCTAAAACTACCCACTGTATAATTACATTTACATTCTGACCAGTCGCGGGTCAGTCCTTGCCCAGCCGGGGCCGCATATTCCACCTCCACGCCTTCCTTCTTCATGCTCTGTGGGCAGACATGTAGATAGGCCCAGATAGAAGGATATGACATTTATACAGTCCTGGGTCTCAAGCCATTATAAATAAAATTATGTCACGGTCAAGTGTGCGCTATCTGATTCTGAGTAATGGTAAAAAATCCCCTCCTACGTATGCTAATGCTGTTTTTGCAGCCCCTGTTGGGAGAGACACAGCAGACATGCCAAGAAGTTCAGAGCTTGAGAAAGGCGAGTGGGCGAGGCGAGTGGTTGATGTTTTTCCAGTAAAATATTAGAGAATTAGCTGAGAAGGCACTTAAAATGCATGCAGACAACACATTTTAATGTTTCCATTCGCTTGAATTTGGTATTCTACTATATATTCATCCAGCGGGAATGTCCTCTGAACCCTTGGGCGAGGTGCCAACACCAAAAAGTGGACAGACTGAAGACAAAGTCCACCAAAACATTTTAGCGCTGTGCAGCGGAGGCGGCGGCTGTGGCTCGGGACATTTGTTGATTGCAGGGTTGGTGGTGGTTCTTCCTGTCTACATGTCCAAATGTTATTGAGCAAAGCAGTGCAACCCAGACTGGCCTATTCTGGTTGAAAAGCTCTTTATAAATGCAGCACATAAACGCTACATTTACCAATTTAGGGCTAATTTTACAGGAGGCAGAAAGGCAAGGTTTCACCGCCTTCTCCTGTGTGGATGGGTGGGGTCAGAAAGGTGCTTTGTTGCACCTGTAACCACACCCATAATCTACAGTATGATGTAGCAGGGTCCTGGAGTAAACAAGATTTGGGGCAATTTGAATTGATCTTGATTTTCTTGATATTTCTGCTTTGTCTTTTTTGCTACTATTTCACACAAGGTGACTTCTCCAGCAAATAGATAAAGTCATACTACTGTTGAGATGTTCTCATGGCCTATAGTGTTGTGTGCTAGCACGCTTCATCAAGCCTAAAACCTGCTACTACTGGGTTGTTTGGCTGCAGTGTACCATCACATATTTGAACCTATTCAAAAGTAACTGTTGTATTTTTTGTAAAGGCGCTTTACAATTACATTCACTGGAATCTGCGTTTGTGGTTTTCACTCTCTAAAGTAGCTATATGCCAGCAGACACAGAGATAAAAAGGTGGTGGACCACCACTCTGGTCCAAAATGAAATATCTGAACAACCACACATAGTTGACCATTTTTTCAGGTACAGGTGTTTATGGCCTGAGGTCTGTGATTCATTCAAGAACTATTGTAGAAGAATCTTAAATATTTTGTCGACCTCCATCCAAATGGTTGCAAAGAGACATTCTGCAAATTGCAAGGATCAAAACAAAGTAAACTGTAACTTTCTATGAGGACAAAGGCTAGACAGAGAGCTTAAGTTGATGATGCAACGGCATCCTTGTTTTTATACTTTCAAGTCAGACAGTTGGCCTTGGCCACTCTCCATTAACATTTGCAAGGTGCCACAAGAGATTCAGACATTCTCTGACCAAGTCTGAGCAAATAGACCTGCAAGACGACAATATTTGTCTTCCAGCTGCAGATATCAATAAAATAACAGAGTCAACATACCTCTGGCCTCAGCGATGGCCAAAGATGGCTCATTCTGCTGCACTTACATACACACAGGTGAACCAAACTGCCAAGAGACTGGACAACAGGAGATGTGACTTGTCTTTTCTAAACAGACACAGAGACAGATGTTCCAGGGTAATGAGTCGCTGCCGGGAGGTTGAAGCCAGTTAAAAGGAACTATAAATCCAGAAAATTTCTCATCTTCTATTTTAGGCCAGCAAACGGAGCAGTCCAACCGCCAGAGATGAAAATATTTCTTTTAGCATGGCACAGATCCTGAGACGGAGGGCAGTGAGGCGTCAGGACATGCCAGATTCAAGACATCACTTTGACTTTTGGATAATAACATCTGCCATCCAGTGAAATCCCCTTTATAAACTTGTTTGTTGTACTAATTAAGTGTTGAGAGACGTGTGAGAATTATCAGATTTTGACATACGTAAACAACCCCACATCTGTCATCACGTTGTGAAATAAAGCTAAAAGTCTGATTGGATAAAGATGATGAAATACATGACATCATCTTTATCCAACTGAGTCCCACCCACTACCCACCCAAAATGAAAAATCACAAATATAACTATCTGTCATGAACATATGAACATTTGAACAGAAACTGTGACTTTACTGACAGCTGGCGAGATGTTTGAGATTTCCAGTTGTGCTTCAAATTGATATATTCATTGAGATTAGTGTTTTGTGTGCCTGCTATTTTGACCAATAGGAAAGAACTTTGATGCATCATAGAAACCTTAAGATGTCAATATCTCAAAACCATTTATAATACAGCCATACATTACAAGATTACTGTACAATATGGGGATAATGTGCTATTTAGTGTTCATCAAATGAATTGAATTTGATTTAAATGAATTTAAATCATTTGGCCAAATTTACCATTTGCTGGTTAGCATGCTAACTTCAGTAGAAGAAAAGTTGTGGTGGAAAGAAGAGTTAATCACTAACTACCAGAGACAGTTTGGTTGAAGTTTGATGCTGAACTCATGATGTTTCTACTGAACTGGTAAGTAAACAGCTTTTAATGCTAACACTGGCTATGTCGCAATACCACACCTTACAAATTGCTCTTTAACAGTGGACTGGACGTCTGTTTATCTTCACAGGGTGCAGGTCAAAATGGTTGATTACTCCTTTTATAAATGTCACTTCTTTTATATGTTAACACTGCTGCTTTGTAGCATGGTGTACGGTCATGAACTAATCTTTCCCACACAAATCAAGCCAATAGGACAGTGAAGCCAGCAACAAGAAAACATGGTGCCTGTTCTATGTTTTACACATTGACACATTAGTAATTGCATTTGAGTTTTGGTGAAAAACTGAATCATTAGTGGCCAAAAGCCATGAACACACACAGTCAGTGGGGGGACCTGTGTTACATCAAAAGGTCACAGTTACCATGATTCCATATTATAAAAAAACAAGATTTATTAAATGATGAACTGTGTTTAATCATTGACAAACGAGCACATAAGAAATTGTCCACGTTGTATCTGTTTTTTTTCAGTATCGGGTTAAGCCGTATTGCTGGGATTTATCATTTTTGTTATTTTTTAATCCATTATCATATTCTTTTGGAGGGACTAAGGTCTCTTGAGCCTGAACTTCATTGGTCACTGATCACTTGCTCTTGTGAAAGTGAATTTGTAATTTATTTCCTCTGTTTATTTCTCAATCCAATAGTGTCGTCATCCAAATTGGCCACATACTGTGGTGGGTGATGTACTCACTCAGGGACCAGGAGAGTCCTGTTGTTCCAGCTCAAACTCATGCAAATCGGATGCCCGTGAAATCTGAGGAAATTTGTAATTTTTTAACATTTCTCTATAAAATATTTATTCATTTTTGGTTGGTTTTTGCCACAATTTAATAATTTATCAACCAAATAATCGGGGCATTAGGACATTTTCTCTGGTGTTCTGCCATCTTAAACTGAACCATGAAATCTCGTGTCACTGGGTCACTTCTGACTGGTGATGGAGCTGACCTCAGGCTTGGCACTGGCATCTCATTATTTTTGAATGGTGGAGCCAATAGTAGGCCTAAGCCACAACAGATGAACAATTAAAGGTCTGCAAAAGCACAGAAGTAGAAGAAGGTAAGACATAATGCAAGAAGTTCGGTTTTAACTGTAATTTTTGACCAAGACAAAAATTATGTCCATTCATAATTCTCAGTGCTTTGGTATTTCCTTTTATGATTTTTCCTGGTTATGATGAGATGATGAGAAAACGTGAACTAAAGCAGACATAATCTTAATAAAATGACATCATGAAGTTAATCTCACTGATGACAGTAACTGTATCATTCCATTCAGATGAAACTGCAACGTTTTAAAGACTAGAGAGCACATAGGAGCAGGAAATATTTTGTAATGACTTTAGACAGACTTTAAAAGGACAGTTTGGGGGGTTGGTTGACATTAGCAACAAGATCACATGAAACTTTAATTGGGTGATAAGACTTACAACAAGGACACAGAACATGATGTTGTACATGGGTGATGTTGTGCAACTTTAGTCCTGCTTCCAGTCAGTGGGTGTGAGATAAGTAGCTAATAGTGAACAACAGTCTACACCCTGAAATTAGAGTAATTGATGTACCTGGGAGAAAACAGGAAACAAACTGTGGTCTGGTGTGTTGACTCACCACGGTCCTACAACATCAAACTACTATCAAGAACCATAATTACTGTGTCCACATTTATAGAATTATTTTTTATTGTGGAGTTATTTGCTGAAGTGACCAGAGGACAGTCTCCTTTATAGTTTAAGAATATTTCAGATTAGGGCTATCAGTTTGAATTATATGTTTTCTTCTCTGTTGCCTCTTTTATTCAAGGCAGTGGCTGACAGTAATACTGAATGAGGGACCTTTCCAATAGAAGCCTGTTTGGTTGAAAGATTGACAGCTAGTGGGAGGTACGAGGTTCAGTTCTTGAGCAACAAACAATTGGAATGAAATGCCACGAATTCAGCTCATTTTTAGAAATTTGGTAAGAATAAAAGTGGAGCAAAGATGCTGTGGAACAGGAAACTTTTTACAAAAAGGATCGGCTCTCTCTGTTTATCTGCCCTCTGACTCTGAAATTCAAGATCTCCAGAGAGTCACACAGACTGAATCTGTAAATCCCCCATGAGCATTCACGGTGGTGTAAATTAGAGTTCAAAGTGAAAAAAAGGAACAAACCACTCCTCCCCTGGAGCACTGCGGCTGTGTGGCTCTCATTAAATCCACACACACACACTCAAGTACACATGCAGCCCCAGAATTTACATTTCCCTAAAGCAGAATCAGAGTTTTGGCTCCTCACATGTTTGTCACCAACTGAGAGACAAACGGTGATGCCAGAGGATCTGCTTGTCCTTAAGGGAGGTGTGTGTGTATGTGTATGAGTGTGTGTGTGTCCTGCTGAGTGACCTGCTTAATAAAGACCCAGTGTTGGAGAGGAACCACGACGGGACCCTCAGCGTAGTGCAAGTCCCAGCAGAACAGACTTGGCTGGGATTAAACACACCAGAGGCCTGATGGCTGAGCAAGCAGGAACACTGAGTCTGTGTTGTGGTGCATGAGGAAGATTCATTCTGCCATACAAACAGATAATTGTCTTATTGTGAAAAAATTAAAGCTGCAAAAATTGTGCCTTTTAAATCAAATCTGCATGCATGTGCGCAAAAGAAATGCAGAAATCAGTATTATCATATATTAACCATGGGTCAAAATGACTGTGTCTGATTTGCCTTTAGCTCTGCAGAACAACTGCCAGATTTGGATCGTGACTTCTTTGAACAAAAGATTGTGTCCCCTTGTCTCAGGTTATGAATACATGTGCTGGTGCTTGTTCCATATGTAAATGTTTGAATTGATTTCTAGATGTATGACTATGCACCAGCTCTCAAGTAAAATGCAAAGTTGAGGGGGAAAAAGTTAGAAAAGTAGCTTGCAGCTGTTCTCAGTGAAAACAAAGCATAACAACTTTATGAGGTGATAATATGCCGATGTTGTGTTTACATCTTGAAACCGCAACGCTGACATATATTGCAGCTTTAACATGAACAATGTGCCAGCACAAGTCTTAATTAAGATGCTAATTAGCAACTATTTTTGGAATTAATTCATGCAGCATCTCATACAGTACAGCTAGTGTTTGTTTTATCTACAGTATCTTATAGAAAACACAAAAGTTAGTTTATTGGTCTGGAATGGAACTGGAGTCAAATACATTATATAACAAGAGGGCAGTTATAGCTAGATTGATAACTCATGCTGCATTTGAATGATTTAAACAAGTGCAGTTGTGTGAAGGGAATGCTGACAGTGGATTTTCTTTTTAACAGATGGGTTATGGCATTTGTGGGAGGGGTGAAGGATTTCTAGAAAGGCAACGGTAAAACCACCTCTGCAGCATTTTCCACGTTGCTGTTGCATGTAAGAACATCGAAGACAAAATCTCGGATTTATCAGAAAAAAGGAAGCTGAAGAAAAAAATGAGCTGTGCCTGACATCTTGATGATCCTTGCCTAAAGCTTTCTAATATGGAGAGGCTGTGGTCGCTATAAGAAGTGCATATACGCTCAGTCAGTCTGGCTCCGAGGCCTCGAGAGAATAGTTATCTTTTTATAAGAACATGTTTAAGTGCTTTGGTCTGGTCGAGTATGAGCTCATCTCTGCAGATCTGAGTGCCTGGGAAGAGATGGCCTGGACACACAGTCGGTGTGCTTAGACTGGCTAAATGAGAAGCTGTGACAGCACTGATGTATGTGTGTGGCCCTGCTTTCATACTGCAGGAGACACATCAGCAGAGGATGGTTCATTTCCTACAGAAGCTAAGCATCAAGGAAACTTGCCAAAACGCACGCTGGACTGAAAGTTGGTCCTTTGAGAATGACTCAATCCACTCCTATGTTGTATTCTTTATGTTCCACATGATCATCCCATAAATAAAAGGTTAAAAGGAGAAGCACTGCATGAAAGTGGTGTTTTTGTATGATGTAGCGTGTTGTGAAACATACAGATTGTGTAATTTGCAATAAAAGATGAGGTTCATGCAAACTTCAATTAATCCATGATCACTTAACATTAAGGAAGGTCAAATACTAAATGAACCTAGAAACTGTTGTCTCAACAAGACATCTTATACCTTGTGCAAGACACAATGAGAAATCACTCATGCAGATATCATATCAGGACAATGTTATCAGACTAACACAACACTTATGTGCCTGTTAGGAACAGCACAACTGTATCCCATAACAAACAGTCGGCCAGAATACAAAGACACATTTGCTATTTGCTGTATTGTGAAGAGAAAGCTGGACAGTCTGCACCCTGAGCTCAGAGTAGAATAGTTCGTACAGGTAGAAAACGGGAAACAAACTGTGGTCTGTGGTGTCGACTCACTAATAGCTCAACATTATACTATTTTCAGTTTGTAGTTTTGTTATATACAGAGCAAAAGCGTTACAGGCTGTTTACTTACCAGACTAGCAGAGATGATGTGAGTTCAGCTACATTGTCTTACTTACCAAGAGACGTCAGTACGGGTGGCAGGAGTGTGTTACATCATGGCAGAAGACTGGAACACAGCCATGCTCTCTGCAAAAGAAAAAGAATAAAACAAAAATAAAATAAATATACACAATACCAAAATGCCATCAGGCTTAAAAACATTGTCCGTAGGGGTTTTGCAGGAGTGTCCACTATCAACACTGTTGTCCGGTGATAGGTTTGTTGTCCCTGTAAGTAATTAAAAGTCATTTTCTGAAACATACGAGTCACAAACTGCATGAGATCACAACTGCTATTTATGCTACCACACACTCATGTTTCATCTCCTGTATGTAGCAATAATCCAGGATGGATTCATGAGTAATGCATGAACTGTGGCTGTTGCAATGACCACCACTGTATAGTGTGTGTGTGTGTGTGTGTGTGTGCAGCGTAGATGTGGTTTGAGACAGATATATATCCCTGGCAAGCTCAGTGCTTCCTCCTAATGCCAAGACCTTACAAGCACATAAAACAAAAGCTTCCATGCTTGGCCTCAGAGCAGTGGGTCAGCAGGGGAATATCAGAGAGAGCAACGGGGCTTTTTAATTATTTCCTTGGGAAAAGAGAGGAGGCGAGATGGAAAGAGGATCAGGGAGGAAGTGTAGTTATTTAGTGAGGAATGTATATGCTCTCCATGTTTGTATGTGAAGCTGAGCTCAGTGAAACACATTAGTATGGACACAGCGGGAGAACTCCACTGCAAGTCAGAAGCCATGTTGGACAGAGGGGGCCTTTTGTGTGTTTTTGTTGCCCCTTTTGTCATCGTTAACAATTTATACTCACCGATTTTATTTATTAAAACATCCGTACTTCACTGAAAATTATATGTTTTTACGAGTTACATGACATATCTCAAGCAATTATGGGCCAATAATAAACACTTCAATAATTTACACCATTACATGCCTCAGCATCAAATTAAAATCATATTTAAAAGTAAAATAATTTTCTTTCTTAGCTTTAAACATCTATTCATTGATAGTGACAGTGAAACAAGACAAGATAACACTTCTTATAATGTTAACAGGTTAAGGAAACTGGCTATTTACAAACACATGAAGCTATGAGCTTTAATTTGCAATAATGTATCTGATCACACAGTAAATAAGTAAAAAAAAAAATCCATGAATACATGAGAAAGTACAGGCCACAGGCCGGACTCCGTCCTGGGCCCCCACAGCAAGGAGACAGCACTCCACCATGTGAGACACCAGGCGGCACATCCTAACCCGACTATTTCTCATGTTGACTCACACACATCTCACAGCCTCCATATGGGATCTACAGTAGTTTAACTTTAATTTACTTCAAACTCTGGGACATAACACACTTTTATTAGAGGAAGGTCTTTATGTCCAACTCTTTCAGTTTGATATGTAGATCCTTAGGCCAGATACTGAACCCCAAATTGCCCTAATGTATCATCAGTGGGTGAGCATGCGTGGATGAATGTGGCCTCCACTTTAAAACACTTTGAGGTGTATAAGACTAGAAAGGAGCTATGTAAGTGCAGCACATCCACTCAACAATTAGAGAGTGGTGGAGCTGGCCTGGTGCGAGAGTTCTGAAGAGAGCAAAACAAAAAAGAAAGAGAAAAGGAGAGAGTGAAGTCAGAGAGAAGCACTGACGTCTGCTGCAGTTATTTGCATTAAACGACACAAAGAGAAACAATGAAATACCCACTTAGGAGGTATAAAAATATGTATGTATTCAGATGCACGTGTGGCCACTTGTAAATTAACACACTTGCAACAGCACAAAACACACTCACATGTTTAGTGCCCTCTAGCAGATGTAACACAAGTCCACGTTTTTGCAGCGTCTATGCTGAATCGATCTCTTCAGCTCTTTTCTATCTCTCCTATAGATACTGTATAGAAGTCATAGTCTGGTCTTTCTTGTGAGAAACTAGTTTTATTGTTTGCTACAGTAATTTAGATCTACTACCCTACATCAGATTGGAGGCAGGGTAAATGCATGTACTTTCTATAAGGGCCACGACATAAACACGCCTAAAGTAATTATTCCTATCCACAATTCCCTTCATAAAAGTTCAAGCAAGCGAAAAAAGGACATTTTGAATTTACCTTGGGGGTTTAGAGTGAATTGCAGATTCCCAAGTGTGCAAGGTTTATAAGCTCAAAACCACACACAACGACTGAAACACATTAAAACTTTGAGAGATTAGCCACTCTAACCCCAGCGACAGTCACAGACCAGCAAACCTATTTGGCCTCATTTGTCACTATAGTTGCTCCCTAAAGGCCCCCACATTGTTCTCAAATGTGTTGGGGCCACGTAAAGTTTGAATAAGACCAGGCGCCCGACTAAAGCCACTGGGGTAAAATTAGGCATGAGGGCCAGCTTTCCCTCACTGCCACTTTTAGGGGATTAGATGACGTTTAAAGTTATTGGAAGGACTAATATGCATGATTAAAAAGGCTGATTATTGTGCAAAATGGAGGTGTATTTTAATGGCCTCACCTAAAAGGGAGGGGGGTAGTGTTTGGGGGGGAAGGGTGGTCGGGAGGGTTGTAGGGTTGCTCAAGAGGCTCACTCAAGGTCCAGGGTGAGATTATAATGCCTTATTTAACTCTCGATTTGTGGATAGCAGGCGGTGAACTGCTAGTGAACCTTTATGGGCTGACATTAGAACAATGTGTGTTAGGGGTTTGCTGGCCATTTGGGTGTTTTTTGTAGTTGCAGTGCTGTGTTTTCTTAGAATAACCTCCAGGGCTTTAAAAGAAGGGGTCTTTTTAAGGAACGTTAGCCAAGGTATCGAATGACACTCATGGGTGCCCAAATTAGATGGGGATACTTCCAGACTGTGAACCAGCCTCTATCAAGGTCAGTGGGGACTCCTTTGTTAAGATAGTAGTAGTGACTGTTTTCCCAAGATGTGTTTCCATTCAAGTGTGATTAAAAACAGTGTCAGAAGCCAGAGTGAGGTGGGAATTGCTCCATGTCCCTGCTAGCCATCAAAAACAACTGCTAAAGAAAAATACAGGAGCAGCGAAGCCAGAAAGTCTTGTTGGTGGCCCTCAATAAAAACAGGCTAGGAAAACACTTCTGTTTACTAATTGGACCAGTAGCCGTGGTAACGGGGTGACATCATGTCACCATTAACAGGTGCCTCATCCGGTTGGCCGTCCATGGGAAAGTTTTAATTACAGGTTCCCGGTCACCCGTCCACACCATTGCACGCCAGCGATTAGTTCCTAGTTAAAGGCTGTTGTCAATGTTTACGAGGTGTCAGGGGGACGGGAGGCAGGCCTGCTGTTACTGCACTGGGTCAAAGTCAGAGGTCAGGGAGAGGGAAAGAGAGGGAGAGCGGGGGTCTGACCATAGTACGGGCCAATAAACTGGAGGAAATGATGTTGACCACTGTAATTGCTACCACTGTTTGCCTGTTTGTTACCTCATGTTTTCCGTCTTGTTTGTCTGTTTATTGTCAGGATCTCACAAACACTGCTTGACAGATTGCAGTGAGGTGTGAAGGAAGGTCAGCCAAGAGGCCAGCAGATTTTGGATATCTTCAGATATCTGACACAAGTAGGATGAGAGATTTAATATGACTAAAATTTAATGGACTGCTGCAATATTTATTTCAAAAAGACATTGATTTCAGATCACGTTAACATGTAACACTGATTAACCTGGACCCTTTAATTTGTTTTTGGTATAGTGATTTAACCCATGACTTGGTGTTATTAACACCACACTCTGACCAGCTGAGCTGATCCCTCTGCCTTGAAGACTTTGTGATTCTGCCTCAGTTGATCTACTTAAATGTTTAGTCTGTCTGAAAGACCAAGAGTGAAACAGAGGCTTCTTTATATTCATTATATAAAAACAGGTGTGGATTCAATTGAGGATGAATGATTTTATCAAGCCTTGCATCAATAGTCCAACCGTCACTACTGTACACAGGGACTTGAACTATCACACATGAGCTGCCCTCTGGTCTCTGATGAGAATGGAGTTAATGGCCTGTATGGGGATTGAACCCGTTACCTTGGCATTATTAGCACCACGCTCTGGCCAGCTGAGCTAACCAGCCCAGTCATTCCTGCTCTACTAAAACATGGCTTTCATAATATTCAAGAGACAGTAGGTTATTTGTGTGGTTTGTCTGCTAACCTTAAGCTTAAATTATTGCAGCCTTAAATGTGACTGACTTAAGCAAGACAGTCACTCTTGATTTCTTCAAAGACGGGGAAGCAACATTCAACCATGAAGGGACTCGAACCCTCAATCTTCTGATCCGAAGTCAGACACCTTGTCCATTAGGCCACATGGTCATGAAACCTCCCACATTCAGCCCATAATACCTGTGTTGGACCTCCATTAGGTCCATTTTGAATTTAGAGTCTTTTGGAAACACATTTGTTTCTCTCACAGGATGGCTACATGGCACAGTATCAAACTACAAGCAACTACGAAAGCATCTCACATTCATCACTGGGACAGATGTTTGTATCTCCCGTGTGTGGGTATGGAGGTGAGAGGGGACAGCAGGATCAGCCCAGATTCCACAACAACACTGAGCAAGATGGAGCATCATGAGAGAAGGGAACAGTTTTCTCTCTCAGAGGAGGTCCTATCTATCAGGGTCAGCATTCATCATGACCAAACCCTGGCTCCCATGCTCTGCTTGCAGGGCAGCTAGAGACCAACAAGCCAATCAGCTGATGAAATATGGAGATTCTGTGACTAATAAAGAAGAAGAGATGAATAATCTGTCACCACTTACTCCGTAGATCTGACTAATGCCTGTTGCATCACTATTATTCAGTCTCTGTTTGTTTGTAGCTTAAAGTTGCAGCTACAGAGGCAGAGTGACTTCAGAGCAAAGAATAATAACTTTCGTTGAGGCTTCAGGCTCCAATGAGAACTAACTGATATCATTTGTCTCCATAATGTGCTTTGTCTTATACGCATGCCTCAGTCAATTGAATGCTTTCTACCAGTGCTTGCAGTTTAGAAAAACAATGGCCTTAAACCTTGAAGGTTTAAAGCCATTAAGGTATGTTTGTTACCTTTGATTGTTGGCATAAGCTGTTTTTAGAGCAGCAGAGCAGAGCCGTGAGCTGCTGAGAGCTACGCTACTGAGGGATTTCTTGGTTTCCCCCATCAAACTCATCAAATACACAATCCAACAAGCACTTGCGTGGACAAGTTGTGACCTGCACATTCACCACGCTATGAGATAATAATGGAGCGTTATGAGACAGAGTTGTTTTTGAAGTAAATTCATGCCGCTGATGTGCTCCCGGTGGCGGCAGTTTTTCAGCGAGCAGTCTCTGCATTTGCCTTGAAAACAACTCTGTATCGTAACGTTCTGTTATCATCTCATAGTGTGGTGAATGTGCAGGTCACAACTTGTACATGAAAGCATTTTGGAGTTGTGGGAATTTGTATTTGATGAGTTTGATCAGGGAAACCAAGAAATCCCATTAGCCTCTGTAGCGTAGCTCTGAGCAGCTCCCAGCTCTGCTCCGCTGTTCTAAGAATAACTTACACCAACAATTAAAGGTAACGAACCTACTCCTAAGACTATGGATTATGGCAATTGGCGAATTTGCCAAAATGTTGAACTATCCCTTTAAATAAAGCTTGACAAAACCTTTGAATGAAATGACTAACATTTTTTTCTTTAGCTGTCACTTGCACCAGCTAAAAGACTGTCCACCATGGTTGTTGGTGCACTAGCTTCACTCTGGTGGATGTTTTTAATGTAAATACACCTGGAATTAGCAAATGATGTGTTAACTCATATGGTTGGAAGTAATGCAAGGTTGCTACTGTTAGTCCTGCATGCTGTCATCAGCAGTTTAACTCCATACTCATTCACTTGAGTATTTTTGGCTCCTGTAGGACAATAAAAAGGACAATGACCATTTAACTGGAGAAGTCAAGACCTTATCTAACATTGCTAAGCTAATAATGGACCTATCACTGAGTGGAAAGAACTATCAACTGACTATTTGTCAAACCTGCAAGTCTGTGATTGATCTGCACAGTATTTCTTCAGACATATATCCTATCATCATAAATATTATTATATTTTAGTGCGCTTTGGCAGTTTCAGTTGACAGACAGCATAACTGACTGTACAACAATGGAAATATTTTTATACTCAACAACAATAAACAGTGGGGGGGAACACAGACAGACGAATAGGTGGACAGGCATGCCAGCATTCAGACAGGCCGGCTATAGAACAGCCAGAGTTTGGCATCTTGCTCAAGGACACTTCGGTATAGACTTTTAGGAGGATGCAACAGGCTACTTCATTTCTGGGGAGGCAGTCATCATGAAAGGCCCCGTGCCATGCAAAATCAGCAAAGCATAATATGCTGAAAGGTTTTTAAGAGCCTGAGCGAGCAGCACACCAGTTTAAACCATCTATAGAGAATGGAGCTTCCACTGGGATCTATTTGGCAAAGGCGTCTGGCCACAAAGAGGCTGAGCAGAAAGCATAGTTTCTCTGTGATTTCTCCTCTCTCCGTCTGCCTTTATTTCACTCAGCATCTCGGTTTACCTCTTGCTCTGCTCGCTGCAGTCTAGACAGAGAGGAACAGAGGAGGAAGAGGTGCCGAAGCCAAGTCATGTGCTGTCGAGAGTGTAGGTGACACACGCATACATACATGCAAACACGCACACACTGCAAACACACATGCACACAGCTGGTGAGGTCTGGTCAAGCAGTTGAAATAAACAAAGGTGGATTATGACAATTAGTGGCCTGGTCTGAACCCAGAGCTTATTGGATAGGACCGATTAATCAGAGCTCTCTGTGACACACACATGAACACACACACTGCTAATGAACAGAGTAATATTCAGACATGTGGGAACCATTTCTCCACCTACCTCCTGCTCTCTCTATGATAACACAGAGGAACACAGCAACATTTGGAAAAAGAAAACATGCCACTGAACCCACTGTGATTAGAAAGCAACTCATTGTTGTAATAGACCAGGTGCAATACTGATAGGAACAATAATGTGCACAACTGTTTGTGTGTCCGACAGCTACAAAGCTGGAGACTGGAGCTTGGATTTTTATAAATTATGTAAATGATAGATCAATGTCGTTATGTAAATAAGAAACTTACTTTTTATGCTCAAATTGCTCACACGCAATGGCTGTCACTTATTACAAATCAAATACTCATACAACATTTGGTACCGTCATGTGATTTTGGTTAATCAATTGCAGGAAAAAAATGCAGCAACTTGTGTTTTTCTTACATTAAAGGTTAACCAGTAGAGTTTCTGCAAAGTGATGTGTGCGTTGAACTTCAAACTTGCCACAACACTGGTTCTCTAAATGTTTTATGTGAAGATATATAAAAAAAAAACACATCTATTTGACCTTGATGATCTTTTTTTTAAGGGCCTTAAGTGCTGAGAAACTGCAAAACCCCCAAAAACAAGTGACTTACCTCGATGACCCACCCCGTCATTCTTTTTTAATCAGAAGTATAAAAGCCGCGCCATTGTTGGAATGAACTGTTTTCTTGTTTTTATTCACAAGTAACCCACTGCAACGGCAGCCAGTAACACAAAGTTCAACTGCCAAAGCCACAAGAGCCTGAGTAAGATTGAGCAACACATAATCATGAGGAATGAAAGAACTGAGGAGAGAGGAAGAAAGAAAATGATGTTTGTTCGTCTTAGTTCATCTGCCTAACCACAAAACTTGAACAGTTTTAATGATGCTGTTTTACAAGCAGCATATGTAGTAAAAAGTCTAACTGTTTTAATTTGCCTTCATTTGTTTTAAATACCCCAAGCAGCAGTGAGCGAGACTAAAACGCAAAGGATCAGCTCTGTTTTTAAGCGGTCAAGCCAATTTATTCCCCCCGAACGTGCTCAGTCTGACTTCATGATAGTTCGGCTAATACAATAATCCATAATTCAAAAGCTTGAGGGAATGACTGCTACAGTTGCATATTCAAACACACATAAGGCACACCCACGTACGCACGCATACACACATGATTGATTTGTTCATACTGCAGATAAAGCCTGCTGGGGAGGTTTGCAGTCCCTGTGATTGCACATACGTGAACATACGAGCGTGTTGCTTATGTAAACACCGGTAGCTGAGGAAACGGCGGGTCAGCTGGTTTTGCTAACCTTTCCCTCTGCAGGCGAGAAAAATGCCCAACCCTGAAGTTTTCGAAAGCAAGAAGGCTATTCATATGCACGGCTGTGTGTTTGTGGAGTTTGGGATGTGGCATCGGTGGAACACCTCACCCAAAACAACCTCTGTCCTAGTGTGACCTGTGGATGGCATAGTGCAGTGGGAGCCATAGAGAAAGTCTGCAAATTCACCTATGTAAAAAATGAATAACAAAAAAAAACATTATTTCAAAGAGACAAATAAGTTGTTAAATTTGCGCATTATTTAAACTCACATTATCTCTTAGCAATGTTTCTATTTCTTTGTCTTCTCATTAGTAGCACTAGTTCCTGTGATCCCTTCCATCCGATTCACCTCGTAGATCTCTCTCTGTGTTGGTGTCTTCCTCTATTCCTGAGGATATATCATCAATATCACCAATCACTCTCTGAATCTCAGAAGGCATGATCTAGCCTCCTCTCTTGGAGCGTCCGTCTTTGTGGATATGAGTTACAGGTGGACAAATATGTGCATAAAGTCGGCAGTATGTCGAAACCGAGCACTGACATGATGTGATGACAGAAACAGGCAAAGGGAGTAATAGAGATCGCATGAGGGGGGTGAGTGAAAACAGCCTTTGCCCATCCCTCTGTCTCTCTCTGGTTTGTGTCGGGTCTCCACCCTGTTTGGCCCCGGTTCACTGGTCCTGTACAGTAGATGCGGGTGGAAGTCAACACTCAGATACAGCCCAGTTTTCCCTCAGTGGCCGAGCCAGTAAAATATTAGAAAAGTAAATCAAACATCCTAAGAAGACAGTAAAAATGTTAATATTAATAATATAAACTACTAAAAGTAATGTAGGACAGTGTATATGGCCAAAACGTAATGAAAAAGTGATGACTAATGTGTTGCTTTCATATTAACAATAGGTAAAATTACTGTGTGCAGCTCACATTTTCTGTTTGTAATAATGGACTTAAATGGACTTGCTCTTTTAACCAGAGAAATGTACAACTCACCTTTTTTACGGTAATATTGTGATAAACTGCTCAATTTATATTCAGTTTGAAGCTCGCGGCTGGTTTGAATTTCATCATCTGCCTTACAACATTGAGGTTTATGTATAACAAAGCAACAAGAAAGTCCACAATACAAATGACCTGCAGCAGCTTCAGACCAACACAGCAGAGCCAGGTACATTTATAAATCCAACAAAACAATCCAATAAACATACAGCACTTTGTCTTCCCAACAAAACAGCACTACACTCTCACACTACATTTTCTCATGCTGAATGAACTGACTTTATGCGACACAAACGGTTGACCCACAATGCAGATCCATAGGAATCCAACGGTTCAGGTGTGTGGGACCACGAGTGAAATTATTTAACTTCATCACGACAAAAGCTCTGTATTTTCAGATCTTATACAAGCTGATAACTTGTGAGATTGAAGTTGTGTACAAAAAAGCAGATGCTGGGGAAAGTGCGTCTGTGCAAACATGGTAAACACACAAACACTTATTTCATTAAAGAGAAAATGAGTCCAAGAGGGTGGCTGGCACACAAATATAAGCAAGCACTTAAATATAAAAAAAAACACACCCCTGGACACTGTTGGTCTGCACCAAAGCAGCCCTGGGATCAGATCTGCAGCTTGGCCGGAGGTCAGCATGAATCTGCAGATGTGTTTCCTGCTGGATCTGCGGGTCTGTCCAGTCCACTCTGATGCATCAGGCCAAGCAGCGGCCCACTGATATACAAACCATGTGTGACATAATGTCCCAAACCACAAACATGACATCACCACGCTCTATAAATCTCTAGGCAGCTCCCCACCACCACCACCACCCTGACCCCTCACCCCACCGTCCTCGTCTTCATCCATGTTGATTTTGTTTATAGCTGTTTTACAGTAACACAATTTCACACCTGGTAACAGGCCAGCACAGCTACATGCGTCAGTACAAACACAAAAATTACCTCTAGTTAAGTGAGGAACAAGCGTTACTCATCTTTTTTTTTTCTCGTCCAAACTTCCTCGGCTTTTCCAGGAACCGGCAACTTTACGGTAACAAGTTGGCTTTGTTACAAGCTCTTTATCTCGAGGCCAGACAGGGAGAGCTCCTAGCATGTCATTCACTGAGGCTCTCCATCATTACTGCACACTTTGTACTGTGTCTTGCAAGCACAGCTGATTCAATTATTGAACTCCACCTTGCATTAATAATAGTCTAATATATAACAAAAATAACTGATACTAGACATGACAAATGAAAAATGACAATGAGATCAGTTGTTTTTAATCAACTGAGTTCAGTGGTGCAGTAAAGTGCCTTCACTTCTCCAGCTCCAGGCTCTCACTGAAAAACTGACATTAGCATTGACAATGTGCTCTCTGGTCATTCTTTGTTGTTAGTGTGACACTTATAAGCCACTATGTATCATTAAAAACCTGCCAGTACTGTGCCTAACAATGGGAGCATGAGACAACAGACTTAAGTCCTAAGCACATAAGAAATACATGTATAAAATACAGTGGACATTGACATTTAATGCAAAGGAAAAGAGAAAAATATATTTTGGTGAGGGTCCAGATTAGAGTTTCTTCACTGAATAGAGAATCTTAACTGTTTTCTCATGAACTATTGGACTTTGAGTCAATCCAGCAGCTCACATCTTTATGATGAAGTGCCTTTCTTGTCAGACTCTATTAATAGTTATCCTGGGAAAACAACTCTATACACCGTAGAGACATAACATCTAAAGATTGGTTTATCTCACGTAGGAGAAGACAATATGTAGTAAAAACAAAGCTATTTATATTGCTTAGTATGAGCAAATTGTATGTGTTGCCTCAGACGGAGGCTCCCCCGCTGATATAAGATTGCATTCCAAAAACACTGCTGAAAAAAGTAATGCACCACTACCAGAGCCATTTCCATTTCCATGTCCTTTTGAGAAAAAAACATTTGCAACATTATTCACAACTTAACCACTGACAGCTACATTATACAGTAGATTAAAGGAATAGTTCACCAAAAAATGAAATTCATTCATTAGTAACTCATCCTCATGCTGATGAATACTCCATATAGTAGTTTTTTTATTCCTCAAAGTGCATCTGGAGACCCGGGAGGGAGGTTCGTAGTCCAACAACATCCTTATATGAGAGTCAATAGCGCTTGACACAAAAACATCCATAAAACTACACAAAAAACCTTTAATATTCCTCCACACTGCTCGTCCACTGCAATCCAAGTGTCCTGAAGGGATATACTGGTAGTTCAGAGTTTACTCAAAACATCATCATTTATTTAATATTTTCATAATGTAAGGTTATTAATCATTTTTCATTTTGCTTCCTCTTCATACAACTTTTATCAAACATAGTAGTTCTCTCCAGCAAATGCCAACAAACCTGCACTTATATACTGTACTGAACAGAACAATACAGTGCAGGTCATTTGTCCCAGTCATGTGATACCACCCATAGGAGCAGATCAGTGGCAGGTGTGTTCATTGCTGGTGTTAATAAGCAAGGTTTAGATTAGAAGAAGATCACAGTTCGGGTTACACTTACTCCGTCCTATTCCTCCTACTTCTTGTATTAAAGTGATTTTTTTGGATTAACTGATGTGGGGTTGTATGGGTTATGTGTACACAGTAAGTGTAGTAGTAAAGGGCATTTTGATGGCAAGATGATGGTGGAAAATATTCTACAAATAGTTTGCACTTCAAATGATACACCTCTTTTTAAGCCTGCATTTCCGTCACTTAATCCAAAGTAACGCTTAAAGGTTAGAGGACATTTAGTCGTCATGGGTACAGTAATAAACACACAGATTATATGAGATGAGAATGCTGTTGGAAAGCAGCGGGAGTGAAAGCCCCGAGTTTTGTCGGCCCATTCATCCATCTAATTGCTGCGGCCACTAGAGGTCACCTAGTAATGAAGTGTAACTATGGGTCATAATAAGCCGCGCGCACAGTCGAGCTGTGTGCCTGTTTCCTCACAGGACGGTCTCACGGCAGCAGCTGATCCATCAGTCACAGCACTGCATCTGATACAGCACAGAAAGCTGCACAGCATGCTTAATTAATGAGAATAGACTGAAGGTGTCCAGCCCACACTAACAACAGCTTCATGCTGCAGTGTGTGCATGTGTAACAGTGGGCAAGCTGCAGCCACTTACTGTGCTGCCTGAGATGCCCCCCCAGCTACCAGAGGCAGTGGTGCTCCACATGGAGCCTGACTTAAGGCTTTATTGGAGGCTTTTCAGGACCAGAGGTTGAGCCAGTAAGCTAAACAGATGTTCTCATAAAGCAAATACAATAGTGAGATGTCCAACCTCTGTGTCAGGGAGGAGGTGGGGATAGATTGATGGATTGTAGAAGGAACGGAAAAGATCGGAGAGGGTGGGGGGGGCGGCGTTTGAAGAGTGCCAGAGAAGTCGATCGATGGACAGATAGATGATGGGAATGGGGGATTTTGAAAACGCTCTGCAGATTATCACAGACAAGGAAAACAACGGGAGAGAAGTCAGTCATAGCAGAAGCAGCAGATAAGTCAGCACAGACATTGTCCAACACACCTACGCTTTTTCAATGTCTTTTTCTCTGCGATCCTTATTTCCCAGGGCTCTCTGCTGTAACCACACACACATACGGCCTCACACACAAACTCACACTCTCAGAACTATAGGCGCTGCTGAACTTTCCCCCCCAGGTCAAGCGGTGAAGGAGGACAAAGTGGTATCTATGCTCCGCAGTTCATATTTGTGTTGGAGGCGCCCCGTGGCCTGAGCTCCATGTTAGCTTGAGGTAATTACACCTATACACTACCAATATCCCCTCCCATTACTGCACACTAATGGGTCTTACTGCTCACACACACACACACACGGATACAAATACAATCACAGTCACACACACACACTTTGTGCGGGCAGTAGAGGCCAGTGACAACATCAGTTAACTTCGATCTGTCACGTCAACGTTGCTGGTGTTTTTCTTTGGTCAGGCTCAAATCCCCAACACCCACCCCTCCCCCTAGATTTCCTCCAGTGTGTGTGTCAAGGTTTGTGTGTGTGTGACAGGTAAATGAGGGAATTCTGCTTGTCACAGTGTTCAGAAAAGTTAATTATTGCGCTTTGACGTCTTTGTGAAATTATTTTACCTGGAAGGCTGCAGCGAGGAGGAGGCGACAAAGATCCCAGTAAACCCTCTTATAACATTTCCTCCCCTTACTTTGTGGTTTAAGTTGAAATTTCCACATTAAAATGGCTAAAAACAAGTGGATCTATGTTGTATAGAGTGTATACATTTTGGAGTTGTGTAGTTAAATTATCCAATAAATCTCAGATTTCCACATTGGTACAGTCTGTGTCATTTGGTGGCCTGTCAGTCAATGACATATCTCCTACAGTATGTGCTAGGGTCCGGGATGCATGATATATCGGCATTAATATCGGTATCGGCCGATGTTCGTCATTTTTTAACATTTCGGTATCGGTCCGATGAGTAAAATTGGGCCCATATATATCCGTATGCAAAACCTGCAAAGTTGAGGTAATGCGAGGAGGATGGTAGCCTGTAACCTTATTATTTGGAAGTAAAATACATTCTGAAAATAAAAGAAGACATTCAAAAATTCAGTTTGCATGATTTTCAGTCTGTACAAAAATGTATCATCTCAGAAACTTAAAAAAAACCCAACACATAGCGATATCGGTAAATATCGATTATCGCCCATAACAGAAAAATTCATATCGGATATCGGATATCGGATATCGGATATCGGATATCGGTATCGTAATTTTCACATCGGTGCATCCCTAGTATGTGCATGAGTAGCTGTTGTGGTGACAATAGATAGGTTTTACAATTTGGTTACTTTCAGTCATTGGATGTCTTGATCAGGAAAATTTCCTGTCAATGTCATCCTGTGTTGGCAAATAACATTTTTTCTTTAAAGGGACAACGAGGAGTTTTGGAAAGCAAAGTGTTTTCACACTACATTTACCATGAGTCTACACGTGCACAGTGAAATTCTTGTGATTAGCGCCGGCGTCAGTGCAAACCACGCGAGATTTGGATGGACCAGGAAGAGTAGTGCTGGGAGCTTCCGCTACAAACAAGCTTGAAATATAGACTTATTTAATATTTTTCTGAAAAATTTCACATGTTGGGGCTACTTTTCCCCCGCCAAATGGTGTCAGTAATGCTTTGTGTATACCGTAAGTCCTCCTACGACGCTGGCGCAAGTCAGGCCTGCGTAAAAGCAGTGATGAATCCCATTGTACGCCACTTACGTATGACGAAGGCACGTTTACGGCATTTTATTGGTCAACAGACCCTATACACAGCGCATCAAGATGGCGGGCCAGGAATAAATTATTACCGGAGATGGACAAATTACCGCAAAATACAACATTCCACTGGAATGTCTTTATTGAGTTATTATTCAAAATACCTCCAACTTCACAGTGGATTATAAAACGTCTGAAAGTGCTAGAAACGAGTGAAACACTGCATTGGAACGGCCGAAGAGTTTACTTTCAGCAGCTTTTCAAAGTAAGAGCCTACGACACTCCAATATAAAAATATGATTGAATAAGTCATGTGTGCTGTGTTACATCGTCAATGATGCAGCGGACCTCTGAGGGGATAGTACTAGGATGTAACACCGTGTCCTAACCGGATGCGATGCGATGCGATGCGAGCGAGCGATAGCGGCAAAATTAACGGCTTCCTATTGTAATGTCCTAACTGGCCGCGAGCGATACAGTGCGACGCGGCGCGACGCGACGCGACGTTTTGAGCCCGACGCCCGGTTTCTATTTCTGTCGCTCGCGTTGACAGCGCCATGGATGAGGAGCAGCTGATCCAGTTGGTAGAAACGAGGAGCTACCTGTATGATACCTCCTCAGTGCATTATAAAAATGTCAATAAGGTGGCTGCTGCCTGGAGGGAGATCGCCCGTGAGCTAAAAGTCTCTGGTAAGTTATGTTTGTATGTTTTCTGCCTGGTTGCTAAGCTACTAACGTTACAGATTGGAGATGGTGATATGATACAATATCAATACCCGCAACATTGTCACGTCGTGTCGGCTATACGGTAACCGGAGAAGGCTGAGTGGTAGTAATGTTCTTCATGATATGTAACTCAAAGTTGATACAAACTCTTGCTACGTAGTCTTTTCTGTGATCGCCTAGGCTACTGTGTAGCTACCGTTAACCACGGTTTAACGGGTAACTTAACGGTAAACAAGTTGTGTCCCTGAAGTAGCCTAATCCAGTCTGTCTGTTTTGGTTTTGTTTTTTGTGTGTGTGTGTTTTCACTTAACATCATTATCTGTTTATATGCTACTGTGTGAAGACAGAGGATGATGTTAATATTTCGCATATAGGCTATTTATCACTAGACTGGCCCAAATATGTAACATTTTAATGCTTTGACTAATGGGGCAGCTCCACATACGTCCTGAACGTAATGCTTTCCCGTTATTTCCTGTAGTATTGGACAAATTGATTGATCCAGGTGTGCACACATTTGGATAAATCTGTGTACACCCCAGGATTAAAACAGGAACGGAGCAGCATTCCGTTCAGGACGTATGTGGAGCTGTGCACAGACCCCATAATCTTTGGGAGACAGGCCATTATACAGTAGCTAATGTATTTCTCCTGCAAGTTAGTCCTCTTTAGCATTCAATGGCATTCTTAAAAGTAGAAAGAAAAATATGTTTTCAAAATAAAGATGACAAAGAGAGAAATTACATAAAGTAGATTTTAATAATAATGATAATAATAATGATGATAATAATAATAATAATAATAATAATAATAATAGTTGTAATAATAATAATAATAATGATAATAGTTATAATAATATAATACAAATAATAACAACAATAATAACGTTTTAATAATAATAGTAATAGTAATAATAATAATAATAATAATAATAATAATAACAACAGCGATAATAATATTTTTTTTCAGTAACACATACAAAAATACTATACAATAGGCTACATGTGCTGATTTAGGCAGCAAAATATTGGACAAATTTGTCCCGGACAGCAAAAGCCTCCTGACCACCGCGGTTTGGGTGGTCATTCACAGACCGCAGGTTTTCACCGTCGCCCGGCAGCCTGCACTCTGCATCACCAGGCTTTGTTAGGAAGTTGTGCAGAATGCAGGCTGCCACAACCAGTGTGTCCACTTTTTCAACAGACATGTTGATAGTCCGGAGGAGGACTCTCCATCTTGCCACCAGCATGCCGAAGGCTTTCTCCACGGTCATTCGAGCCCTTGACAGTCGATAGTTGTACGTAGCTTTTTCCCGAGCCAGGTTTCGTCCTCCAAATGGTTTAAGAAGAAAAGGCTTCAGGGGAAAAGCTGCATCTGCCACAATCACATGTGGCACCTCCCCTAGGAACTCGGCGTCTGGCAGGGGTGTTGGTGGTGGTACGTGGAGGGTGTTGTTCTCCAGCCCCCTGCGCAGTGCTGAGTTCCTAAACACACCTCCATCACTGGTGCGGCCAAAATCACCACATTGTGTAACCAGGAACCTGTAGTTGGCATCAACCAAGGCTAGCAACACAATCGAGAAGGTGCCTTTGTAGTTGAAGAACAGGCTTCCACTCCTGGGTGGAGCTGTAATGGCAATGTGTTTCCCATCCAGGGCCCCGATACAGTTGGGAAACTGCCACTTCTCCCAAAAGCCCTTGGCCACTACAGCCCAGGTGTCCTCAGTTGGCCGAGGGAGGAACCGATGCAGCATGCATTTCTCTATGGCCTTGGTGGTGTCCAGGATGCAGTCTGATACTGTTTGTACCCCCACCCTGTAATCATAAGCCATGGAATGCATCGAGTCCCCTGATGCCATGTATCTGCAAAAGAAAGACCCACATTTTATTTGCATGGAATAATATATTTTTTTCTTTTCTTAACAGATCCAGAGCAGTGCAAAAACAAGTGGAAGTCCTTGCGGGACACTTTCAACAGATTAAGAAAAATTGTTCCACCCAGTGGGTCAGAGGGGGGTGCCAAAAAAGAGTGGAGACACCTGAAGTCAATGTGGTTTCTGCTGCCACATCTCAGGGAAAGATGGTAGGATTATTTGTACTGTATGCAGCAATTGAAGAAGTATCCAGACGTAATCTAATTCTGCAAAAAATAACTAGTAGCTAAAGCCATCAAATAAATGTAGTGGAGTAAAAAGCACTATGTTGTCTTACCACATAGTGGAGTGGAGGTACAAAGTATTTTTTAAAAGTGAGTTAAGTAAATGTAACTTTTACTTAAGCACTGTACAGTTCAGTAGTAAGATAATCTACAGTATGTGACGGGCACATTAGTGAGATAAGAAATTTAAACAATGAGTTCAAACTTAAACTCCTCAATAAAGTGCATTTGAAATGTTGTACATGTATTCTTTTTGGACAAAGCACTACTTAAGTGTTTCACTGTAACATGTTGCACTTAAACATCCAGGTTGATGTTTGTCTATTTTCAGTTCCAGAAGCAGCCTTGACCAGGGAGATGTAGTGAGGACAGAGGAGGAGGAGGAGGAGGAGGAGGAGGAGGGAGGAGGAGAAAGGTCTGAAGAGGTGGAAGTTGAAGATGAAGATGAGGATGAGAGGAGAGTAGATGTGGAGTGTGGGGAGAGATCAGAGAGGGAGGTGAGGAGAAATGGTGGGGAGGAGAGACAGAGAGATGAAGGAGAGAGGGCCCACTCCTATAGCTCCAAAAGAAGGAGGCAGGAAAAGAGAAGAGGAAATCCACCACAGAAACCCTCCACTGAAGACCTCTATGAAATTTTGAAGACTCCCGTACAACCTGATGACCCGGACGAAATGTTTCTTTTAAGTTTGCTGCCAGAGTTCAAAAATGTCACAACCAACAAGGGCCAGCTGAAAGTGCAGCTGTTGACAACAATTTTAAATTGGGATACCAACCAGGTTTTTCGCCCTCCGCCCCAACCATACCACCCCACCACACCCCACCACAGCCCCTATTATTTCAACAACCCCACTTATGAAAACTTGTAAATAATTAAAATCCTCCTGTATTATATTCTGTATTCATTTTATTTATTACTGTTTCGTTATCTACTAGGCCTATACATGTTTGATTGTTTTAATTACACTGATTAATAAGTATTTTGCATGGAATAAATAAAAAGTAATATCTGCAGTGTGTGTCTTTCCATAGCCTATACCTTAATGTGATAGCCAATCTCTGCTTAGCCTCAATTGGCTCTCTGTAGTTCGTCTTCTGCTTTGAAATGTCCTGACCAACATAGGACAACACCTCTTCCAACTGGGCAGCACTCATTCTGAAGTAGTTGTGGTATCTCTTGCTGTCCAGTGCCAATTCCTGCACAAGGTTATAATAATCCCCCTGTTTTTTCCGTGCCTGATTGAGAGGATGGACCCACTGCCTTGTTCTGCCGGAGGTGGCGGTGCTCTGCTGGAGGAGCAGAAGAGCAGCCACTTTTCTTTTTTTTAACAGCTGACGTCTGTAACGAGGTCCTGTTTGAAAACAGCAAAGTCTAATTAATATTGTTGTCTTTGGATGACGTTTAAGGTTTGAATGGTAGAGGGCGCTATGCCCCTGATTAATAGGCTATACACACAGACATCTACCGGTTACAGTGTAGCCAACAGTTGATTGTTTGTTTTGAGTTGAGACCCGTTGGCCACACTGTAACGGTAATTCACGTCAGTTAACAACATGAATGACGCTCTCTTACAACAACGAACTTGCTTTTGCCTACATTACATGTCAAGAAACATCTAAATCACACAATAAAAAATAGTTTTCTGTTTAAAAAGTACAAACGTATAGGAAGCAAGTACTCACCCATCTCTCCAGTCGGATGTCGAGCGGACAGCTGATGTGTTTCCAGGGCAACGGACGCGCATAGTCAACGCTTTCGGTGTGGACAGAGCGCGTCAGATGTGACGCGATTGTCGCACGCTCGCTCGCATCGCATCCGGTTAGGACACGGTGTAAGTACCAAAATAAACGGTATCATGAATATAATATCATTTGTAGGTGCCCTGAGGGCAGAAGGAGCCGTGGAAACTCTTCTGTTGAAAGCAAAGGCATCTACATCCGCACTAAGCTTGAAGTGGCAGAAAGATGGTGGCCTCAGCTGGTGTGACAGGTTCATGAAAAGAAAAGCACTGTCCCTTCGAAGAAGAACTCGCATCTCACAAAAGATGCCGATGGACTATGAAGAAAAAATGATAACGTTCCAGCGATTCATTATTAAAATGCGCCGGCAGAATTCATATGCACTCGGCCAAATTGGAAACATGGACGAGGTGCCGATGTGCTTTGATATGCCGCCCAACCGCACCGTCAATAACCGAGGCGAAAAAACAGTGCAGATCAAGACGTCGGGACACGAGAAATCACATTTCCGCACTAAGCTTGAAGTGGCAGAAAGATCCCAGGGTCAGCAGAACACCGTGTCGTTTTCGAGACACCACTGTGTTGCAGGAATTAGCGGAAAGTGGCGAATCAAAGTGGCGACGTGAATTTTTTGAGGCAGTCGATTTGATGAAATCTGAAATTGAGCGCAGATTTGACCAAGCTGGCATGACAACAGCTGCAAAAAGGGAGAAAGTGCTGACGGATTCTGCGAGGGGAATTGTTCCAGATGCTGACTTGAGTCAACTTCAGCTTCCGCAGATGGACACTACATCCCTAGACCTGCATCCCTAGACCTGCAACTGAAGATGCTGGGAGGCATCACCAAACAGCAAGCATTCCACTCAGTCAAAGATCGTGCCCGATTTCTATCAGCTCTGCATCCTCAAACAAGAGGACTCTTCACCGAGGTGTAAATGCTTATCCATTTGTGCCTCTGCCTTCCAGTGTCTACGGTTAGTTCAGAGAGGTCATTCTCAGCTCTTCGCCGCCTGAAGACCTGGCTCCATAGCACTGTCACCCAGAGTAGGCTAACACACATGGCCCTGCTTCACATCCATAAAGACATTTTGGATGAACTGGCATTAAGCGCCTCATGGCATGGTTCATCAGCCGGATGCCAGAACGCAAATCTACGTTTGGTGTCGGCCTACCGAAAACGTCGTAAGGTAGGCTACTAGTGAACATGTCTTCATGTTATGAGACTTTTTGATGACTATGATAATAATTATAGTCATGTTCCTTTTTTAGATGGTTGGTTCGCTATGTTTTAGTAAAGCTTGTGCGCACTGTCAACTGTTGTTCATGCAGGAGAGGGGGAGAACCCCCGGACCCACTGGCAAAAACGTCTTCCTGTGCACCTGGGTGGCAGCAAAGTCTGAATCCTCTAAATTTTTACGCAACCTTTGCTGTACTTTTGTATGGTTTTGTCATATTTTGTCAACTACTGATGGATACTTCTCTGGGGAGATGAGTTTGTTCAGGAGAGGAGCTTCGTTCACTGAAAAAATAAGACTCACCTTGTGATAACAGGGCTGAGTGCATTTGACTGAGGCCTTGATATTTTCACAGTATTAATATTGAAAACTGAAAACCAGATCAACAAAAAAGCAAATTAAACTGATCACATTACACATACTACACACACTATAAGTCCATTAATGGGAAAACAAGTTGAATATGGTCAGATTATCTGTTTCATGTCAAGTCTCTGTACATATTTCAAAGTGTATTGATCATAAATCTGTTCATAAAATAATACAAATAAGTCATTATAGAGCTTTTTTATTATCATTGTAATCACAAATTACAATATTGGACTCCATGACATTTTTTAACCTGACAGTAGTGGAAGTGGAGGTCTACAACAGTGAGTTGAATTTCAATACTCATATCTTTAAATTAGACAAAACAGAATCAATATTTAAAGGATGAACTAGTGTTCATTTCTATGCTATTGGAAATATATAAATGTTCAAAACTGTGTGTTTTAGACCTTTTATGGAGCACATTTATGTGAACATTATGCAAGTCCAGACATTTATTATTTGATTATTTGTTTATTATGTAAAAAAAAAAGAAGATTGTGGGCAAAACCGGAGCACCCGGGGAAAACCCATAATAGGTCCAGATTACTGGCGTCTGGACCTCAGTGTGGAAGCTCTTGGGATGGGTGGAAGGACGGTGTAGGACCGGTCTGTCTGAGCAGAGGGCGGTCGGCGTGTGCAGGAGCTGGCTGTAGATGTTCTTCTGATGGAGGGGAGGGGGGGCAGCCTCAGCTCAAACTCAGGTGAGAGGTCCTGGGAGGGGAGGAATAAGTCTGGGCGGGGCTTTGGGTAGGGCATAGGGTCCCTCAGGTATTTTTCAGGGATGCCGATGTACCTCAGCTCCATTCGGGTCTTCTCTGCAATTTCTACGAGGCGCAGATATCTGGCTCGTTCTTCTTGGACCCGCTGCTCTTCTTCATTCCACTCCCTGAGCTGTCTTTGGAAGTTTTGACACTGCACTTTCTGTCGCAGTGTCTCCCCCTCCTTCTTCATTTGAAGTTTCCTTGCTGTCAAATCACTGATGGTGTTGATTTTGACAGTCTCTTTTCCGTCAGTCATGGCCGTAGAGTGTCTTGGTCGGCTCGGTGGTGTTGGCTTCCAGTTTCCAACAAGGCTTCTCTCCTCTGGGGAGATGGGCGGCAGTGTGCAGTACTGTCTCATCTTCGAATTCATGTTGCTGGATGATCTTCTTGTTGTCCTCTTTAAGTCCAGGGAAACACAAAACAAAGTCGTTTGACAGGAACTTTTCTCGTCTCTAACTCGCAGACTCGATAACACAAGCTCAATGATTTGTTCTGAAATAGAGTCAAACATCAAAGGAACCTGATGACATCATCTGCTAACATCAAAGGAACCTGATGACATCATCTATTGTCAACACACTATTACAACATTCTGACACTGATGACATTCACCTAAAGAACCTGATGACATCATCTATTGTGAAAGCAACATTCTGAGACTCATTGGTAACCTTGACCTTCGAATGGTGTGAATTGAAAATGTGGTTGCCAAGACAACCAAAGACTGCAAAGATTTGTTTTTTGTTTAATAATTGTATTATATAGAGAATTGCTATTATACGCACTGGGACGCCGGCGCCATCTTTGGAGGAACGCAAACGTAAACAGAGTGGGGAAAACGGAGGAAAACGAGCAAGAAAGGGGAAGGGAAACAAAGGAGGAACGTATCGTGATAAACTCAAATTTAACAAGAAACAAAGGTAGACAGAAAAACTACTACTTATTAAGACCCAGATTTACTCCCTCCACTGACTCATGCAGACATTGTGAACTATCTCGTTTTTCGTATTAGTGCATATACTACTGTGGCATTTTTTATGCAGCATTACTGTCCCACCATGATTACTTTTAAGCGACTTTGGGAACTTTTTCAGGGGGGGGCAAGCAAGTGTTTACATCCGCGATCCTCCAAAGATGGCGCCCAACGTCCAACGGCGTGACGTAACTTCACATTCTCTATACACTATTAAAGGTTGACTATGTAGGATTACCAGAACAATAGTCTGGCCTGCCGGAAGTGCGTTGCTGCGATTAGCCTCTGATTGGTCGGAACGAGCCACCCGGCGGAAGTCCCGCCTCCGTGTTGCAGCATTCACAGTCCGCCCGGTAAAGGGAAAAATCAACAAACAACAACAGGAACAGAACCGTGGATCTATTATACATCTGTGTCTTGAATTGAACAGAAGATGAAATGTCCGTCAGTGGTTGCCGACCGCCGTTAAACTGAACAAAAGAATAAATATTTGTCAACGGTTGCCGGCTGTCGTTGCACCGCGGACCGAAATCCAGTTTCCAACCGGCAATATTTTGCAAGCGCGCCGTTACTACGGCGTTGCTACGGCGCCGACCAAGGCAATTGTGATTGGTTGAAAAAATTCCAAACGAGCGGAGCGTTTTTTTCTCTAATCGCAGAATCATAGGCGGAGCAGCCAGACTCTCCTTCTTCTTTGGAGGAGAGTCTGGCGAGCGAGACTACCAGAACAATAACAGAACGTTAGACCGTTGCTAGGTAAAACGGGCCGTTGCTAGGGACTCCGTTCTGATCCGAGGACAGCAGAGGAGGAGAACTATGCAGGATTTACCTTTATGTTTATTTTTTACCGTCATTAACAGCATAATAAATGACTTGTAGCTTGTTACAGGGAGAGTGGAGGCTCTCTGCCTTCCACACCGCCGCTGGAAACCAAACCTGCGCTCAGGGCCTCCGCTGTCACTGCTCTCTTCAAGTTGAAAAAAAAAAGCTCCGTGGCACCGGGAGTCCGCGACAGTAAACGTGATTATGACAGATAAGACTACACAAATATACCCATCCTAACATGTACTGTAGGCTATATGATAATCCATTTGATCCACCGATCGATTATTAAAAAGCCTTCGTTGAAAACAGACGCTTACGACCGGGAGGAGGCAGGAAAACAGCTGATTAGTGAGCCACGTGTCGGCTACGGGCAGGTACGAATGTAAACAGAACGTTGACAAAAAGTCATTGTCGAGCCCGTCAAAAAATGTTAAAAATATAATTTCAGACTAAAAAAAATGTTTTTATGGAGAAGCAATACTTTCATTCTGTACACCTCAAAACGCTCAGTGGATGTATTATTTTTTTAAATATTGCTTTTAATAAATATTCTACATATTCAACCTTTAACATGCCTAGCTGTTGTGTGTACGAGTGTACCAATCAATATCAAAGATGTTCAATCAAACCCACATAGTTTGAAACAACGTTAAAAACACACACAGCCAGTGTCACAACATATAAAGTCTGCTAGCTTAATGCTAATGTATAATATTAAACCTCATGGACTGGCTAAGAGCAATTAGCCATTTTGCGGCAACCGACAGTCATATATTATCAGTGTTACGACCCCCTTTGGTCTAGGGGAAACAGGAGAAGTAACAAAGAGGGAAAAGGAGGAATGCAGGTGAAACGCGTTACTCGGATTTATTAAATGCAAACTCCACAAGTTCGCTAAACGACAGCACACAATATTCTCTGACCCCTTTTTATGCTTTAGCACCAAGTTATAATCTTGAACCAACAGGGCCCATTGCATGATACGCTGGTTATGGTTGTAGCCTACATTTGCGCCAAAAACACAAATTTTTTAAATGCTCCCATTAAATAAAGGTTCATTGAATTCCCCTCAAACCCCATGTCGGTTCTGTAGCCTGCTGATGAAAAAAAAACATCATCATCATGCTGCATGATGCAGGCTACAGCAGCTTGACCCAACAGAACTGCAAAAAAATCTTGAGGATAGGCCTACGTCTTATTTTGACCGAGTTACATTCAATGACCGTAATAAATTCACCTCAACGTTTTTTTTCTTCTTTTTTTCGATTGATCAGCTGTGTTTACCCAGAGCGGTCGCTCGCCGTTTCAGACGTCCGTCTGTCGGACTCCAACACCGCGGCTGCTCGGGTGGAGTGGGTGCAGTGTGTCTCGCTGTGACTCTGGAGCTGTGTCCCGGTTCAGGGACTGCAGCCTGAACTGACACAGCTTCGGTCTCGGATGCTGCGTTACCTAACGTTACCTTAGCTCGCCGTCATGCCCTGCTCTGCTCTGACCCAGTCCTCTTCATGGAGCGTGTTTGATTACGTGTGGGATGCTAGAGGGCGGCCACCAAGCGCTTTGTTTTTCACAGTGTGCTCTTTCAATTCAATGAAACTTTATTGATCGCTAATGTTATGGGAAGTGTGTGCCGCTGTAAAATCTCACCAAAAGGAACGGAAAGGAACAGATCAGCGTTTGGTAACGGGAACGGAGTTACTGATTTAAAAAAAAACAACGCGTTACGTTATTAGTGTAACAATAGGATTGTTGTTGTTTTAAGTAGCGCCTTCCCAGGCAACATTGTAAATGGAACACTATGGTTGCCAGGTTACAGTATCACCGGTAACAGCTGATCTGTGAACATTCTATCTGTCAGTTATGATCGTCAGTTGATAATAAAAACAAGTAAGCAAGTTTATGCTTTAACCGTACATCCTGTAGTTGATTATTGAAGACAACAGGACAGGATGAAACAATTAGTTACTGAAAAAAGTAACGGTGTTACTAATAACGCGTTACTACCCAACACTGGTTAAGAGTCAACTTTCTCCCGACAATCGGCTCGGAAAGCGTTTGGAGCCGACAATCGTAAATATTAAACATGTTCAATATTTACGATAATCGGCCCCGACATTCGGGGCTGTTTTAATTAAAAGTCATCTTGTGTGTGGAAAGCCAGTGTTGTGCGGAGGAGAAGCAGTGCCTGCTCAGCGAGCTCTGCATGCTGCTCGCGGCGACCCACTTCTACACACAACACCGGCAACCCCACAGAGCCGCGGTGCAGCCCTGGCATTACATGAGGTTCACACAGTCATTCACGCGTACGCAGGAGATTTCCTGATAGCCGAGAGCAAAGAATTGCATGTTTATTCTGTTCTGTATCGTGGTTTTACGCACAGCTTTTACGCATTAAGGCCCTTTCACACTGGAGACGTATTTTTCGTGCGAATAATTTGCGCGTCAATACTTTTTTTCGACCCCCGGCCTTCATCACGGGTCGTTTCACACCAACCGCGAATATGTCGCGGGGAAAATGCGACATAATTTTTTTCCGTCGGGACGTCGATTTTTTTGAGCTTTCGCCCGGCGAATAAATGAATCAACCAATCATGTAGCGGAGGCACGTCAGAACACCATCAACAAACATGCCGGCGGCGGCGGCAAACACAGACACTCGGCCTGTCAGTCTCATGGATCTATCCATGCACAGTCTCACAGGAAAAAAGAAGTTAAAAACAGCGTTTCACCGTCTTTGCTCTCATCTCTGCCATCAGCCTTCCACCTGTTGTTTCTCTGGCGTATGGTGGCAGCACACTACACACACACACACACGTGCCTGGCCGCTAATGTGGTGTGTCGGGGGAGAGGAGAGGAGAGGAGAGGAGGAGAAGGAGGAGGAGGGGAGGATTTTCTGTCCGGACAGTGGTCCGATATTGATCAGGCAGTGATCAGATATTAATCAGTGATCAGACAGTGAGCTGCTGTGTTGAGTAAAGTTGGTAGCAAGACCACAGCGGCAAAGTGAATACGTGATGGATAATCAACAGATTAAAAACATGACGTGAGGCGAAGAACCACCTGTCGCAAAGCGAAACTTTGGAATCTATTGTCGCTTATTCGCGTCGCCGCCGGTGTGAAAGGTTTTGGTGTTCGGTATTCGGCGGCGAATATTTCGCAATTTCGTGTCGTTTATTCGTTACGTCCGCGGTGTGAAAGGGCCTTTAACTATTGCTCTGTGCCGCTGTACGATGACTGCTTACTAGGGTTGTATAGAGTTCCAGGAGCTGACGTCACGCAGCCCCGAAACTGACAGCGACGCCATTTTGGCAGGAATCCGCAGATTTTCGTATTGTAGATACAGGGGAAAACCGGGTGCGGGACGAGAATAACAAAGCAATTTTCTCCGAGCCCATCTAAGTTTTACATGTATAACGTTGTCAGCATGTAGTATGACCCAACAGAACTGCAAAACATATTGAGGATATGTCTTACTTTGACAGAGTTACGTTCATGAAACAGCTGTTTTCAGTGACGGAAAAAAATTCATCGATCAGCTGCGTTTACCATTTCAGGTGTCATAGCTAAGATGGTTAGACAGATATCAGTCCTCTAACATCCTACCCTTGACATGTCAGAGTTTTTCAGTAAAGAGCAACTAGGTTTATGTGTCAGGAGTCACTGTGGAGAGTAACAGCTGTCATTTCATCCCTCTGCACTTCAACGAGCCTGCCTGTCACTCTGCCGGTACCGCGACCATGTTACAGTATTAATTAAAACACACAACGTAACGTAAACAATGCGACTGTACATGTAGATAGTGCAGGAGGAGGGCGGACGTGGATCGGTGGACCAGGAGAACAGCTGCAGAACATTTTGGCAGTAGAATAAAAGATTTCAAGTCATCTGCAGTTCACATGATCTCACTTTAATTTCAACACATTGGACTTAATAAAAACTAAAAAAACTAAACCTGCTACTACTCTAAAAGCGTACAAAAGCCTGGAGGGTTACACATGGACACAGCTGGCTTTGTGATGAACGTCCAGCTGTGGAATCTATCTGCAAAAAGCTGCCGTATCCTCCTCACAAGAAGGGTGAGTGTCGTATCATCCCAATTAATGCAGTGTAGCATGGCTAACGTTAGCTAGTAGCTGTCCGCGCCGTACTTGGGGATCTCTCCCCGCTCCCCGGTGCTGATCACCCCGCAACGGGATGCGGCGGTGCGCCGAGACCGGCTCTGGGCCAGCTTGAAAAGGCTGGAGGCGAAGGAGATTCACATCTTATATGTGTTTGCCTCTTTCTTTTCTTTTTGTCTTTCATGCTTGTCATTTTGTGGAGCACAAAGAGCATAAAGCCGGCTTTTGTATGCTTGTAGAGGAGTTGATCAGGTACAGTAGCTGTGTCTGGATACTGCAGGTCTAGGATGTCCTGTTAGGCGAATTTTTTTTTTAAAAAGCACCCGGGGGCATTATGAGGGTCGGTAATATTTAATCAATTTAGTTTTTTTTATATTAAGTCCAATCTGTTGGAATTAAAGTGAGATCATGTGAACTCAGACGGCTTCGGCGCTTAGAGTCAATGCTTCTGCGCTGACCAGTTTTCTGCCAAAATGGCCGCTCGACCGCTGGATGTCACGTGGGGTCCGGAGCTTTATATCTCCACCAATGAGGCCGATTTGATATGCATCTCGATACGCTGCCACAGATGCGATATATTAACGATACACTGAAGCTCCTGTCGATATGATGCAATACGATTCACTCCTATTCACAATATGATGCGATTCAAAAATGATTTCATAACGATATAACTTAATTACAAAGAGATTTGGTTCGATAAATTGTTTTACTCTTTGTATCAATTTGAGGGATGTATTTAATATTTGGTTAATTTTTATGGGGCAAACAACAATGGGAAAACAAGTTGAATACGGTCAGATTATCTGTTTCATGTCAAGTCTCTGTACATATTTCAAAGTGTATTGATCATAAATCTGTTCATAAAATAATACAAATAAGTCATTATAGAGCTTTTTTATTATCATTGTAATCACAAATTACAATATTGGACTCCATGACATTTTTTAACCTGACAGTAGTGGAAGTGGAGGTCTACAACAGTGAGTTGAATTTCAATACTCATTTCTTCAAATTAAACAGAATCTAAAGGATGAACTAGTGTTCATTTCTATGCTATTGGATATATATGTTCAAAACTGTGTGTTTTAGACCTTTTATGGAGCACATTTATGTGAACATTATGCAAGTCCAGACATTTATTATTTGATTATTTGTTTATTTTGTAAAAAAAAAAAAAAGATTGTGGGCAAAACCGGAGCACCCGGGGAAAACCCATAATAGGTCCAGATTACTGGCGTCTGGACCTCAGTGTGGAAGCTCTTGGGATGGGTGGAAGGACGGTGTAGGACCGGTCTGTCTGAGCAGAGGGCGGTCGGCGTGTGCAGGAGCTGGCTGTAGATGTTCTTCTGATGGAGGGGAGGGGGGGCAGCCTCAGCTCAAACTCAGGTGAGAGGTCCTGGGAGGGGAGGAATAAGTCTGGGCGGGGCTTTGGGTAGGGCATAGGGTCCCTCAGGTATTTTTCAGGGATGCCGATGTACCTCAGCTCCATTCGGGTCTTCTCTGCAATTTCTACGAGGCGCAGATATCTGGCTCGTTCTTCTTGGACCCGCTGCTCTTCTTCATTCCACTCCCTGAGCTGTCTTTGGAAGTTTTGACACTGCACTTTCTGTCGCAGTGTCTCCCCCTCCTTCTTCATTTGAAGTTTTCTTGCTGTCAAATCACTGATGGTGTTGATTTTGACAGTCTCTTTTCCGTCAGTCATGGCCATAGAGTGTCTTGGTCGGCTCGGTGGTGTTGGCTTCCAGTTTCCAACAAGGCTTCTCTCCTCTGGGGAGATGGGCGGCAGTGTGCAGTACTGTCTCATCTTCGAATTCATGTTGCTGGATGATCTTCTAGTTGTCCTCTTGAAGTCCAGGGAAACACAAAACAAAGTCGTTTGACAGGAACTTTTCTCGTCTCTAACTCACAGACTCGATAACACAAGCTCAATGATTTGTTCTGAACTAGAGACAAACATCAAAGGAACCTGATGACATCATCTATTGTCAACACACTATTACAACATTCTGACACTGGTGACATCACCTAAAGAACCTGATGACATCATCTAATTGTGAAAGCAACATTCTGAGACTCATTGGTAACCTTGACCTTTGAATGTTGTGAATTGAAAATGTGGTTGCCAAGACAACCAAAGACTGCAAAGATTTGGTTTTTGTTAAATAATTGTAGTATATACACTATTAACATGCCTAGCTGTGTGTACGAGTGTACCAATCAATATCAAAGATGTTCAATCAAACCCACATAGTTTGAAACAATGTTAAAAACACACACAGCCAGTGTCACACCATATAAAGTCCGCTAGCTTAATGCTAATATATAATGTTAAACCCTATAGACTGGCTAACAGCAATTAGCCATTTCGCGGCAACCGACAGTCATATAACAGTAAATCTGCTAAAAAACGTTTTAATTCTGGCTTTAGCGCTGTTGACACGTCACAGAGTCTGTGGTAGGAAATTTGCTCCGATGGTTGTTTTGGGAGTCTGTGTGAGCCGCGACCGGGGATCATGGCAGTGGCTGTCACAAGAGCAGTAGCCCGGTCTACTGAGCTTATCTGCCGGGGCAGACCCATGGGCAGACCTCGGTCCTCATCCCAGGGGATCCTGCATGCTTCAGAGGTTTACCGCTGACTGGTTAAATTATTTTTAATAATTAAAGCTATAGTGCGTAACTTCTACTGCTCCCTAATAGAATTCTGCGTTATTAGAACGATACGGCCGGCACCTATGGCCCGGTGTAACCCGCCTCCCCTCCGCTACCCCTGTAGCTCTCTGTTACGACCCAGGTCGTTTTATGAATGAGTGTGTGCAGAGGTGTGTGTGTATGTGCTGGTCTTCCTGCTTTAGCAGTCCCCGCCGGTGACTCCTCCCCCTGGCAGCTGATTGGTGCGGCGGTTCTGAGCTGGCAGCGGATTGGTGCGGCACCTGGGGAGCGGCCTGGTCCCGGATATAAAAGCTGCAGGTCTGGCAGTCCGCGTGGTGGATCAGAGCGAGGCAGAGACCATGCGAGCTTCCTCCACATCACCCAACCAGCCACTTTGTGTTACTTTGTGTTTTCTCCGTAGGGGTGGGCCGCCATTTGATTTGATTCTTTTTCTCCTGTTTTTGGTTAAGTTAGGGAGGTCAGTTTGTGTTACGTTATTTTGGTATTTCTTTGTAGGTAAGTTTATCCTCCCCAGTTAGTTTCCTTTTGTTTGTTGTTTTGGCCTGGGCTCACCCTGAAGCCATTTAAGTTTGTTAATATTTAGTTTGTCACAAATAAATCTTTATTGCATTCATTGATCCTGGTTGTGGCACTTGAGTTTTGTGGAGTGGAGCTTATTTCATGTTGGACCTCAGACACCCCTAGCTGGGGTCGTAACATGAATTGGGGGCTCGTCCGGCTTCTCCTCACGTGTTTTTTTGGTTCTTCGGTAAGTAGTCGGTGAGTAATTTGAGTCTTCTGGTTGGCAGTTCTCTTTTGTGGTGGGGGGATCATGGAGTTTGTGAAGAGTCCGACCTGGGAGGGATTAGAACAATGTGGGAAAGCAGATTTGTTAATCATGGCCAGTTTCTATGGCGTTGCTGTGTCATATGCGGCGGGGGAGGCAGATTTGAGACGTGTGTTGGGTGAGAAACTGGAGGAGATGGGGGTGTTACCTGCGCAAGCTACTTCTGGTGTTTCTGGTGCGGATGCCATGAAGGACACTGCTATAGTGGCTCCTGCAACGGCGGCTTCGCTGGTGGCAGAGGCGAAAGCAACGGAGGTTGCTGGCGTTCTCGCCGCTGAGGCGGAGTTGGCCTCTGGTTCTCTGGTGGGCGCTGTGTCCACAGAGGAACTCCGCTTAGCCCTCAGAATAAAAGAGGTTGAAACCAGAAATAAAGAGCTTGAGGTACAGGCCATGCAGCTCCGTGTGAGAGCTCTGGAGCTAGAACAAAGCGCACCCGCAGCAGTTTCCACGCCCCGGTCTACCCACACATTCTCTGCTTCTGCTGGAAACGCATTCGATATCAGTAAACACATAGCACTGGTTCCTCCATTTCGTGAGTCAGAGGTGGACTCTTACTTTAGTGCTTTTGAACGAATCGCTGCGGCATTAAATTGGCCCAGAGAGTTTTGGTCCCTCCTGTTACAGTGTAAACTCGTGGGAAAAGCCCAGGAGGTTTGTGCCAGTTTAACAATAGAGCAAAGTTTGGATTATGGGATGTTAAAGAAAACTGTTTTGCAGGCTTATGAGTTAGTGCCTGAAGCCTACCGACAAAAATTTAGGAACAGTGTGAAAACTGCCAACCAGACCCACGTAGAGTTTGCGCGTGAGAAGAGTGTTTTGTTTGACAAGTGGTGTCATGCGTGTAACATTACCACGTTAGCCGAGATGAGAGAGTTAATGTTGCTGGAGGAATTTAAAAAGTGTCTTCCAGAGCGGATCGTTGTGTATTTGAATGAGCAAAAAGTGGTCTCATTAACGAACGCGGCGGTTCTGGCGGATGAGTTCATTCTGACTCATAAAAGTGTATTCACTGCGCCAGTCCGCAATCTCAGTTCTCCACCGGACTGGAGACCGAGATCTCCGCCCAGTCGGAGGCCGAGATCTCCCAAATTTGCGCGCAGCAGTCCAGTCCCTGTTGCTGGGGAGAATCGCGAGTGTTTCTATTGTCATGAGTCAGGTCATTTGGTTGCAGGGTGTCCTGTCCTTAAACGGAAAGGATACGCGAAACCTCATAAAGGTCCTGCCGGTGTGGGTTTTCTTAGGACCGCGTCCACACTTGAAAATTCTCCTGACTCAGCGGTAGAGCCGTTAATGGGTGGTGAAGTGGACCCCCGCTTCAGGCCATTCATTTCCCACGGCTTCGTTTCGTTATCCGGAGATGAGAAAAAGAAAGTGCCGGTGACAATTCTCCGTGACACTGCCGCGTATCATTCGTTCATGTTAGATACTGTGTTGCCTCTGTCGTCGGAAACGTCGTGCAATTCTGATTTGTTGGTGTGGGGGATAAAAATGAGTGTGGTAAAAGCGCCACTGCACACGGTGCATTTGTTCTCGCCGTTAGTGACCGGTCGCGTTAAAGTGGCTGTGCGTCCGTCGTTCCCGATCGAGGGAGTTTCGTTCATTCTGGGGAATGATCTTGCCGGTGGGATTGTGTTTCCTCCGCCTGAAGTTGTTGATGTGCCTGTTTCTGCCTCCTCTGAGTCTACTGTGTTCCCTGCGTGCGCCGTTACGCGCGCTCAGGCTCGCAAAATGGGTGAAATTTGTGATTTGTCTGATTCATTCATGGCTACGTTAGATGAAAATGTGTCCCCTGTTTCTCCTTCTGTTAAAAGGAGAAACATTTGTTCTCGCCGTTAGTGACCGGTCGCGTTAAAGTGGCTGTGCGTCCGTCGTTCCCGATCGAGGGAGTTTCGTTCATTCTGGGGAATGATCTTGCCGGTGGGATTGTGTTTCCTCCGCCTGAAGTTGTTGATGTGCCTGTTTCTGCCTCCTCTGAGTCTACTGTGTTCCCTGCGTGCGCCGTTACGCGCGCTCAGGCTCGCAAAATGGGTGAAATTTGTGATTTGTCTGATTCATTCATGGCTACGTTAGATGAAAATGTGTCCCCTGTTTCTCCTTCTGTTAAAAGGGGGGAAGAGTGTAACGATGTGGGTGTGTCTGAACTTGGTGTTGAGTCTGATTTGAGTTTGAATGTAACGAAGGATGTGTTGGTGTCCGCTCAGAGAAAGGACCCATCTCTAGCTCAGTGTGTGTCTTCTGTGGGTATGAAAGATGAGTGTGAGCCTGTCTCTTTCTTCTTTGATGATGGTGTGTTGATGAGACGCTGGAACCCTGACTCGTCTGCAGTAACTACGGTGAGTCAAGTTGTCGTCCCAGGTGAATTTCGGCCTCAAATTCTCAGCCTGGCGCACGATTCCAGTTTTGCTGGACATTTGGGCATTACAAAAACATACGATCGGGTTCTGCGTCATTTCTTTTGGCCGGGGTTAAAAACTGATGTAACGAAATATTGCCGGTCCTGTCACACATGCCAGATTGCGGGGAAGCCTAATCAGCTCGTGCCGCCGGCCCCCTTGCAGCCAATTCCTGTGCTTGGGGAGCCTTTTGAGCGTGTGTTGTTAGATTGTGTGGGACCATTGCCAAAAACTAAAACGGGTCAGCAATATTTGTTAACTATTATGTGTGCTGCTACTCGTTACCCCGAAGCCATCCCATTACGCACGATTAAAGCTAAACCCATCATCAAAGCTCTGACAAAATTCTTCTCTACTTTTGGGTTGCCAAAAATCGTACAGACTGACCAAGGTTCAAACTTTGTTTCGAGAGTTTTTCAACAAGTTATGAGAGAGTTAAACATTAAACATGTGAAATCTAGTGCTTACCATCCAGAAAGTCAAGGCGCACTGGAGAGATTCCATCAGACGTTAAAGTCGATGCTGAAGAAGGCTTGCTTGGAGTCCAGCCAGGACTGGGATGAAACACTTCCTCTCCTGCTGTTCGCTGTGCGAGAAACTTCTCAAGAGTCTCTAGGTTTTAGTCCGTGTGATCTGGTGTTTGGTCACACCGTGCGCGGTCCTCTGCGGCTCCTTAAAGAGAAGTGGCTGTCAGAGAAGCCTAGTCCAGAGCATAATGTCCTTGATTATGTGAGTTCGTTTCGTGAGCGTCTCCGAAATGCCTGTCAGTTGGCTCAGGAGAACCTGGCAAAAGTCCAAGGTAAAATGAAAAAACGGTATGATAAAAAGTCTGTGCTTCGTGTGTTTCAGCCGGGTGAAAAAGTGCTAGTGCTGCTCCCGCTACCGGGCTCCAGCTTGCACGCCCGATTTTCCGGTCCGTATGAAGTTGAACGTAAGCTGACTGACACAAATTATGTGATAAAAACTTCCGATCGTAAGCGTAAGTCTCGTGTGTGTCATGTGAATATGTTAAAAAAGTATGTTACCAGAGAGAGCTCCTCGACTCCGCCTCCTGCTGCTCCGGTGGTCTGTGTGCGTCCTGCTGTTCCTGCCGGTCCTCCACCGCTGTACAGACCAGCTGATGACGGGTTAGTAGAAAAAAGTGGTTCCATGCCAGTGGCTCGGTTGCCGAACACTGAGGTCTTAAATGACCTGGAGTCATTCCTGTCTCATTTGTGTTCTGCCGCTCGGGCAGATGTCATTCAGTTGATTTATGATAACATGTCTCTGTTTTCTGATCACCCTCGGCAAACATCTGTGTTGTGCCACGATATTGACGTGGAGGGACAAAGGCCCCTAAAGCAGCACGCATACAGACTAAATCCCACAAAGCGGGTTCTTATGCAACAAGAGGTGAGTTATTTAGTTGAGCATGGGTTAGCCGTTCCCAGCACGAGTCCCTGGAGCTCCCCGTGCGTCCTCGTCCCGAAGCCCGATGGCACAGCTCGTTTTTGCACAGACTACCGTAAAGTTAACTATGTGACAAAACCTGACTCTTTTCCATTACCGCGAATGGAAGACTGTATTGATCGTGTCGGATCTGCCCAGTTTGTAACAAAGTTAGACCTGTTAAAGGGTTACTGGCAGGTTCCTCTCACTCCGCGTGCGTCGGAGATCTCCGCGTTTGTTACACCTGACAGTTTCCTTCAGTACACGGTAATGCCTTTTGGGTTGAGAAATATGGAAAGCCATTTTAGTCATAATGAAATAAATGAATAAATAAATAAATAAATAAATATAGCCATGAAATGAGTCCCAAATTAAATAAATAAGATGATAAATAGATATAAATGAAATATAAATGCATAGATTAATTTATATTTTTATTTTTAAAACAACATTTTTATTTTTTCAGGAGACTTTTATTTTCTAACGCCTCATTTATTTATTTCCTGATACTTTTATTTCATAACGTCACATTTATTTATTTCCGGCGACTTTTATTTCCGAATGTCACATTTATTTATTTCCGGCGACTTTTATTTCCGAATGTCACATTTATTTATTTCCGGCGACTTTTATTTCCGAATGTCACATTTATTTCACTGCTCTTTTATTTCATGCTGCAATGTTCAAATGAGGGGGCGGGTTACCTCTGTGCCCTTTCAGAATAAAGCAACTGTCCGATTTCCGGGAGCCGGTGCTCATGGTGGAGATAGATGAGCTCCGGGGTGCTATGCTCTCCTTGAGTGACAGCATAGAACAAAACGTAGTATCAGCAGATAATGTTTTAGCTAATGTTGCCGACTTCGCAGAAATTCTTGGGAGGATAAGTGCTCTTCATGATATAGAGGTGGATGAGGATATAACATTTTGCACAACATTGAGCACCGTGTTCATGTTGGAGATGCCCAGGCAGGCTGTCACACCAGGTTAGACTTGTAGTTCTCGAGACCGGCCTTTTTTGTGCTCTTGGTCTTGTCACGGCCTCGGCCGTCTTTGGTCTCGGTCTTGTCTCGGTCTCGGGTCTCTCGGTCTCGCAATGTCTCGGACTGGCGTAGCCATCTCGAAGGGATTTAATATTCAGGCAGGCACGCTGTTTTTTTTTTTTTTTTAAATCAATATTTATACGCCGACTTCCAGTGCTATCATGCATTTTGTGACACAGATGCGTTACTGCTCGCCATAATCACACACAGACAGGAGCAGACTGCAGCAGGCAGCAGCCGACCGCAGCTTACGCTCCGTCCACCGGACATGAACGGGACCGAGCGGCCGTGCAACCGTGGTGATTTCCAAACGTGGCGACTTTATTTTGTTAAAAGCGACTAGCGACACATCTAGCTACGTTTTGCTGGGGTTGTTACAAACGTTTGTGGTTTGGAGACTCAGACGTGAAAGCACGTTATCGCCGCTGTCTTCAATGAGCCCCCCGCCCCCCGTGCCAAAGCACTCAGCGGCAGTCAGTCTCAGTCCCCACTACAATCAGAGACCCGTCACCCCACCAATAGAATAGTCCGATTTCACAAACATTTGTAACAACCCCAGCAAAACGTAGCTAGATTTGTCGCTAGTCGCTTTTAACAAAATAAAGTCGCCAAGTTTGGAAATCACCACGGTTGCACGGCCGCTCGGTCCCGTTCATGTCCGGTGGACGGAGCGTAAGCTGCGGTCGGCTGCTGCCTGCTGCAGTCTGCTCCTGTCTGTGCGTGATTATGGCGAGCAGTAACGCATCTGTGTCACAAGCACAAGTCTAACCTGGTGTGACAGCCTGCCTGGGCATCTCCAACATGAACACGGTGCTCAATGTTGTGCAAAATGTTCATAATATCCTCATCCACCTCTATATCATGAAGAGCACTTATCCTCCCAAGAATTTCCGTGAAGTCGGCAACATTAGCTAAAACATTATCTGCTGATACTACGTTTTGTTCTATGCTGTCACTCAAGGAGAGCATAGCACCCCGGAGCTCATCTATCTCCACCATGAGCACCGGCTCCCGGAAATCGGACAGTTGCTTTATTCTGAAAGGGCACAGAGGTAACCCCGCCCCCTCATTTGAACATTGCAGCATGAAATAAAAGAGCAGTGAAATAAATGTGACATTCGGAAATAAAAGTCGCCGGAAATAAATAAATGTGACATTCGGAAATAAAAGTCGCCAGAAATAAATAAATGTGACATTCGGAAATAAAAGTCGCCGGAAATAAATAAATGTGACGTTATGAAATAAAAGTATCAGGAAATAAATAAATGAGGCGTTAGAAAATAAAAGTCTATTTAAATTTCATTTATATATTTATCATCTTATTTATTTAATTTGGGACTCATTTCATGGCTATATTTATTTATTTATTCATTTATTTCATTATGACTAAAATGGCTTTCCATAGAGAAATGCGCCCGCTACATTCCAACGTCTTATGCAGACCGTGTTGGCTGGAGTAAAAAACTGTGAAGTGTATCTCGATGATGTCGTTGTGTATTCCTCCTCCTGGCCCAGCCATCTCCAAACACTTTATGTTGTTTTCCGTCGTCTCCGCGAGGCCTCTCTCACTCTCAACCTCGCCAAATGCGAGTTTGGGAAAGGGACGGTGACCTATCTCGGTAAACAGGTGGGACAGGGGCAGGTGCGTCCTGTAGAAGCCAAAATCCAGGCCGTCATTGATTTTCCCGCACCACAATCAAAGAAAGCTCTGCGCCGTTTTCTTGGATTGTGTGGCTATTACCGTGCGTTTTGTAGAAACTTTTCAGATGTTGTTGCTCCGCTTACAGCTCTTGTTAGTCCTCTGAAGCCCTTCGTCTGGTCCGACGCTTGCCAGGTCGCGTTCGAATCCGCTAAGGCGTTACTGTGTTCTGCGCCCGTCCTGGCCGCGCCTGTGTTCACACGGCCTTTCCAGCTGGAGGTGGACGCCAGCGCGTGCGGTGCTGGGGCTGTCCTCCTCCAGGCAGATGAAAGTGACGTTGAGCACCCAGTCTGTTATTTCTCAAAAAAGTTCAACAAACATCAGGTAAATTACAGTACTATTGAAAAGGAAGCCCTCGCGTTGCTGCTAGCGTTGCAACATTTTGAAGTTTATGTCGGGTCCACTGTTCATCCAGTTGTTGTGTTTACTGATCACAACCCTTTGATTTTTCTGTCGCAGATGCGAAATGCCAATCACCGCCTCATGCGGTGGTTCCTTCTCCTGCAGGACTTCAATATTGAGATTAAGTATAAAAAAGGTTCAGATAATGTAATGGCCGATGCATTTTCCAGGGCCCCTGAAGGTTCCGAGACTTAAGCATCTTTAGGGGAGATGCTTAACTCTTGGGGGTGTGGGGTGTTACGACCCAGGTCGTTTTATGAATGAGTGTGTGCAGAGGTGTGTGTGTATGTGCTGGTCTTCCTGCTTTAGCAGTCCCCGCCGGTGACTCCTCCCCCTGGCAGCTGATTGGTGCGGCGGTTCTGAGCTGGCAGCGGATTGGTGCGGCACCTGGGGAGCGGCCTGGTCCCGGATATAAAAGCTGCAGGTCTGGCAGTCCGCGTGGTGGATCAGAGCGAGGCAGAGACCATGCGAGCTTCCTCCACATCACCCAACCAGCCACTTTGTGTTACTTTGTGTTTTCTCCGTAGGGGTGGGCCGCCATTTGATTTGATTCTTTTTCTCCTGTTTTTGGTTAAGTTAGGGAGGTCAGTTTGTGTTACGTTATTTTGGTATTTCTTTGTAGGTAAGTTTATCCTCCCCAGTTAGTTTCCTTTTGTTTGTTGTTTTGGCCTGGGCTCACCCTGAAGCCATTTAAGTTTGTTAATATTTAGTTTGTCACAAATAAATCTTTATTGCATTCATTGATCCTGGCTGTGGCACTTGAGTTTTGTGGAGTGGAGCTTATTTCATGTTGGACCTCAGACACCCCTAGCTGGGGTCGTAACACTCTCCATGGTAGCCTACCGGTAATGCACATCACACACAGTAACAGTAACACTCGCAACACACCACATGCTGCTGGTCACGGACCACGGTTCACAGACTAGAACACTCGCGACTCGCCGCACACTGCTCATCACAGCACACAGACTCCCCACAGTAAGTTACACACAGCAACACAGGCTACACACATTGTGGCTTACTGCTAACGATGTGGCTAACCCCAGGCTGCTAACAACTGTTGCCTCTAGCAGCTGCGGAGCGTTCTCCTCCCTCCTCCCTTCTCGTTATCAGGCACAACTGGTAAAACCGAGTAAACACATTCTTTCGGTCGTTCCTGTCCGCCAGCGCGGGAAAGTCGCTCCAAGAGAGTAAACAAAAACAACATCTGAAAAATACCGTGAGGCGTTTGAGGAGCTTAACGGCTTTATCAACTTAATCATCTCCTCTTGTAGTGGCTTGGGTGAAACGGATATTTACAGACATGTAGAAGTTACGCACTATAGCTTTAATGTTGGTCTCATTGATGGAATTTAACAACTGCGGCAGCTGCATCAGTTTGTTTGAATCAAAAGTGAGCAGGGCTTCCTCTGGGCTACGGACTGAAATCGCCACAGTTACGTACGTTGCTACGGCAACGTCAACATACGCATACGTTCGATTGAGTTTACCGTCGCGGCAGACGGCAAAAGTTAAAATATTTGAACTCGGGACGGCATTGCCGTTTGCCTTTGCCGGCGACGGTATTTTTTTTCCGTGCTCCCCCAAGTTCTACCGTCGTTCTCTCGTCCACTAACATGGAGTCCAGCATGCCGTCTGCCGTAACCCGGGCTCCATGTGAACGCAGCATAATACATTTTATTTTGTTGAGTCAACGTGGTTACTGTACATGGCCAAGATTATTACCACTTTATGACTTAAAATTGGTCTGTATTTCTATGGGAGTCCTATCAACACTCTGTTATATCAATCGCTCTGATCGGCAGTAGTCGAGGCGGTGTGATTCACTGCTTTCTCCCAACTGTGGTCGATGAGAGGCGACAGACTTGTTGGACAAAAGGCCGTTGGCGTCGGGTTGGGGCAGTGTGTGGGGGCCTTAAGTGACTGAGCCAAATGCACCAGAGCGGCTGCTACATGACACTGTGAGACTGACCGCCAGTGAGCGCAGTGGGACGGGGCCGATCGGCTCATCCGGCCATTGGTCATCGGGCCACTTTGTGAGTCTTCCTCCCACTCTGTAATTCCATAAGGATCAGGAAGTTGCTTATCATTAGGTAGCGTTAGTTTGTTGAAGTAATTTTCACTATCTTTTAAAGTTAACCTACTCGCACACATTCTGATAATGTAGCTGAATGGAGTGTATTAGTTTTAACATTGGAGAGTTGCTGATAATGCAAATGTATTTCTTTCAATAAAAGACAGGAAATAAATCTCTTAAAATTGATTTGTCATCTGGGGAAACACGCTGGAACAAATTGCGTCTCGTTCATAGATTTGTCCAAGAATCAACTCATTTGACGGCTTTATGAAAGTTTTTCTCTGTACTTTACAGTCAGGGAAACTCTGATCAAGTAGTAAATAACTGATGATTTATGCCCTCAGATCCCATGACTGCACCTCTGTGACTCCTCCACAACTGGGGAACAAAGCCAGATATGTGCCGAGGTCAGCCACTCCTCCGTCCCCAAACACACACAAATATACAGATCTGAATATTTGTGTGTTTCGGTCTCTAGGATCCAGAATGATTTGTCCTGGTTAAATCGTAGCCATATATCATAACTAGATGATACTCCCTCAGCACACACTGTCTGCTCTGATAATATTTGAGATTTTCAAAACACTGTTAAACTCAATTCAGCATATCTGAGTGAGCCAATGGTAGCCAACTCAGTTTTCCAGAAGAGTTCTTTAGAAACTTGAGTGACAGACAAAACTTTAATTTGTCAACTGTGTCGCCCTCTAAATTTGAAATACACACCTTTTCACTCATTTCTTGGACTGACTGGTCCTTAACACTCACACACAGGCAGTGCGAACACACTCTGTCTCACAGATGGAAATGGAGCTGAGAGGCTCTGAGATGTGAAAACAGGTTGGAGACAGTGGAGTCAGATTTTAAATGTTGTCTAATAGCGAATCCAGGTGACTGTGTAACTGATCCGCTGCACATAAACAGTAAAACACACTCTACGCACGCACATTATTAGGCATGCACATGCCTGCGCACCACGGACTGTTGATATGACTGCACAACTCCTAAATGTGATTGACATAAAGGAAACGCTAGACAGATAAAATCCTGAAGGACATCATAAGTTTTGAGATTTATCATCTGTGCAGTGGAAAATGTATTAAACCTGGGGCAGGTATCACCTAGCGCTCCGAATGCATGAGTATGGAGAACACACACAGAGAGAAATACACTAACAGGTATATGGTGATGGTGTCTCTACAGTACCAAACGTTGGGTTGAACATGTGGCGGCCTTCAGCCAGCTCTGCACACTAAATATAACAGCGTGGTGGTTCAGCACTGAAAGATCTGAGCCAGGACGTAACTAAGCGCCTCTTTGAGCGAGCACCAGTAAAGGCCGACAGACACGGTCAGATCCTTAATTGCACTCACATGTAAATAAATCACACACATTAGCAATAAACTGGCGAGGGTTTTGCTCCCCACTGTTTAGTTGTGCACTTCTGCTGTGAGTTCTGGCTAAAGTCAAGTAGGAGATGGTGAGGGACATTCAGATGGTAGTAATAATAATAATAAAGCATGATTGGGGTAAGTGCATAAATACATAACACAGGCATACACTCACAGATCCCAGAGGGCACTGCAGGTCTTTTCAGTTAATGCTAGCACTGGCTATGTAGCACAACACAAGGCCTTTTAAGGTTCAGATGGACTGAAACATCACAGAGGAAAACATCACAGTGAGTTTAAATTTGTTGCTCGACTGAGAGACATGATATCAATACTAATACATATATTATTTGTAACCATGTTGTCCATTGTTAAAACGCATTGCCACATACCAATGAATAAAGACAATGTATCCATGAGGTTATGTCTAACTGTCTTTTTTCACCAGTCACCGATGTCCAGACGATGCTGGAATCCAGCAAGATCTGGTATCAATGTTTTTTTTTAAAGACGCCCTACATTGTTTCTTAAACCAATTACTTTGTTAATTGCAGTGGTTCATTTGAGCCATGGCTCCAGCTCGGAGACTAAGTAGTCGTGGTTAACGCTGTTGCCTCAGAGAAACGAGGTCCCGGGTTCCAACCCAATGGCTTCTCTGTGTAGACTGAGTGTTGAGAATGACTGTCAGACGCTGCCAACTGCGTTCGTTGGAACACACGACCAAGCCGGAGGTACTGCTGGGATAAGGTTATGCCACATCCAAAAATAATAATTCTTAATAAGCTAAGGCTTCAGTCAAACAATAAAACCGAGCAGTGTTTTCCCTTTTTCTCTTCTCGGTCTGTTTCATATCCTCAACTGTTCTCTCACTTCCTCCTTATTTTACCTCCATCCTTCTCCTCTTATTAATGCTTTCCTACTAGAGCTCTGGGAACTCACCCTCTTACCATTACTTATATCTCTTGAGTTACTTTTCTAATGTCTGTCTCAACAAGGTCATGTTTTGAAAAGGAGTGAAATTGACTCCCATGTGAAATCCACAAAATCTTAACTATCTCAATCTTTTAAAAGGGAAACTTTTGCACACCGGTTTTCAGAAAGGTGTGTCGGAGGACAACAGCATCAGACTTATTTATTTTTTTAAGTATTTATTTTTTTTGGCATTTTGCCTTTATTTGATAGTACACAGTGAGATAGATAGGGAAGGGGGAGGCAGAGAGAGGGGGAATGACATGCAGGGAAGGGCTGCCCAATAGGGGATTCGAACCGGGGCCGCCTGCAGTGAGGACTGTAGCCTCTACATGGGGCAGCTGCTTGACCCACTATGCCACGCACCGCCCCAACAGCATCAGACTTGTAACAAGCAGGAGTTTTGCTACAAGTCTGAAACTATCTCAATCTTAAAGGGACAACGAGGAGTTTTGGAAAGCAAAGTGTTCTCAAACTACATTTACCGCGAGCCTCCGCACGCACGGTGAAATTCTAGGACCGGCGTAAGACGGGCGGCTGTTTTCATTCATCAATATTGAAAATCAGAGGTTCAAAGACCATCAGATACCGTCGTAGTTCCGACCATTAACGGCGATTTGGCGGCGTTATTCTCATGATCCGCCGGGCAACGACCGCAAAACCGAAAGTAAACGCTGGTCGAATAACAAAATAATGATGGAGACAAAACAATATGTTTATTGAAAATGGACCCATGGACCCATGGGTAATTGTCATAGAATTTGTCATTCTGCCGCTGGAAAACTCCTCGTTGTCCCTACTTCCTTCAAGGACATTTTCAGTTGATTATATTTGTCATCAGATCATTAATCTTTATGGACAGGCTATGTGACAAAACAAAACAGAAACACATGTTTTTCTTAAGGCATTCAAGAATATTTTGTTGATCGCCTGACCTCTGATGACCAGAAAAATGACAATTACAGGTCTCTGACTGAGGGTCAAAATTACCTGAGCTCCAGATGGGTCAGGCAAATTTAACACCACCTTTTAGATGCGATCACATCATATTGAAGGGATCAATGAGACAAGGTCTAAAACATGGACAGTCATCGTGAAGTGGGGTTGTGTATTTTGCAAATAGCTTTGTTCCAAATTTGGAGTTTTCTGCTGTTATTAAACAGCCAAGGATGGCACATGTCCTACAAGCCTTCCTAGACATAGTATTCACAGAAGAGAAAAGGTCCACTTCTTGGCACTTACATTCAAATGCCCGTGCACAGAACCGGTGGATGCCTGACAAGGAGCTGTCACCACAGTATTGGCGGCTGCTCGACTTCCGGTTATTTCGCCAAATTCATCTATAGCTGTTTAGGCAATTAAGAAAGAAGATACACTAAATACATGAGGTTGTACAAAGACTCCTACTGTAATAGTCTGATTTATTCTTTTAATTTTTTTGTTGCAATGAACAGAAGCAGTGTTTGATGGCTGTTGAGAGGCTGATGGTGGTATAGGTTTCAAGTGGAGACTAATAAAGGGAACTCTGCTGCAATATCTTTTGTCGCCAAAATAAAGTATGTAAAAATTTGAAAGTGAATTTCTACTTTATAATAGTCTCGTATGGTGAAAATGTCAGGTGTAAACACTGTCAACATGTTATATTGTCTAAAAATGTTAATTGTGTGCATATGAGATACATGACGTCATGTCATGTTTCTGGTAGCCTGTGTGAATGTTCACATTTTACTTTGAAAAGCAACATGGGATCATACTGGGGAAAAAAATGCCAAATTATTTATGTTAAAACAGTGAATCTGGAGAGGCTTTCCAGTATATTTCTAATAAATGATCTCTGGAGATCAAGATGGCGGTCACACTAAAGCTACTGAGTGAAGTAGGCTGAAAGGTGGAAATAGCCATCAAAGATACTAGCAATGGACAATTTTTTATCTCTAACTCACATACTTAGCAAGCTCCCACTGGAGTTTACCCTTTAACTTCTACTGTATTTGTTGTACCTGGGAAGTCGCTACTAATTCCTGAAATGTATTGAACCACTTTGAATGATTCCTGTCCTTGTTTTTGTAGCCCAGGCCTCATTTTGCCTCATTATTTTCAATGGCAATAGTGCTCTGTTACAGTGGGTTCCTGCCAAGTGCTAGCAGTTAAAATACTTTAATGTTTAACACACACACATACACACACACACACTTAAAGTAGGTTTTTCAATAGTTGCTTGGCAACAGCAGTAGCGACAGGCACCGCCAGCGCTTTAAAAGTGTTTCTTTTGAGCCAAAATAACGAAGTGGCCGACGGAGACTGAGGCTAACACTTCCTGTTAGTGAGGGACGTTATATGAGGTGGAAATCCAGGTGCTGAGGGGTTTGGAATGACATGGACACAGAGCAGAGGGGACGCACACATCCGTGTAAACATCATGGCACATATGTCTGTTGAAACAGAACATTGTGCAAGATTTTGGATTTTGTTGTTTTTCCTTTGTCTTGCTAAAATGCCCCAATCATCTCGTGCGTCAAATCATGCGTCATATTATTCTAAAACCATGCATCCAACAATGCCTGTTATGCATTAAATCATGGTATCCACATGACATGGCCATCCCATCCGACTATCATCTCTCACCATGATGCCAGCTTTCCTTTCCCTCTTATTCCTACAGCATGCTGGGCGTTGTGTTTCATGCCGCAGGGGGGCCTGATCTTCATTTTGTTGCAACGTCAAGACCTCCCCTCAGATTTTTTTTGTGTAATAACTGACTCACAAGGTGACTAAAGCGGGGGGATAAAGTGCGTATGTGTGCTTTGTACTAAGTATAAGTTTGCTCATTGGCGTGAACACGCACACATGGAACATAATCTGGCAGGATAACGCAATGTATTAAAGAGGATCCAGACAACTGACCACCCGTTGTGTAGCCAGAAACCTGAGAGGCTCATGTAAGCTACAGTGGAATCTACCGTTTCCACTCGGCTCTGTGCGCACTGCGAGTGAAAATGTCTCAGATCTGATTTCTTTTGTCTGTAGCATGTTAATTACTCTGAATCACAAAATATTATAAAGTCATTTCTGTAAATATATAAATTTAAAAGTCGTCTTTTTTAAAGAATTTGTTATTAATTGTAACATGGACAAATAAACAATGTGACTGAAACGGAATATTTGACCAAAACTAAAGCAAAAAAAATGAGGTAGATAATTATTTAAGGGTAAACTTAGGATAATATTCTGTAATACAACCTAGACCTACGGTAAATGCAAGTTGGCTATGGAACCTTCCAGTCTCCAAACATGGACAAAAAAGCTTCAGAAATGTGCTTTAAACCAACATTCTTATTTTTTCTTTATTTTTTCTCCTTCTCTTTTCCCTTTGGTCACAAACAATTGTCCACTTGTACATCAACTCACCAACTAGTAACTTTATCTGCTGTTTGATAGTTTATCATGGGCTAAGCCGAAAACAGCTCCTCACTGTGGGTGGGGACATGGTTGATAAGAACAGTGAGGGTGAACTAAACAGTAAGGTTGATGTAAGACCAAAACAATCAACTTTAATACTAAAACGCACTGTAAAAACAAGAAATGCATTAATTCCCTGAGGCTTCACTAGTAGAAGTCAGCCCTTTCCTTCTCCATGTTGTCATCTGACCCTTTGTTAGTATAAAAAATTGATTGGTGCAGCTTTAAGGTGTATAACCGCTGTGGCCTCTACACTGTAGCTGGTGCCTGGGTGAAAAGAAGGCCAATGGACTTGGTTATTTCCTCCATGTCAAATCAAGTTCACTGTAAATACATTGAGCTTTTATAGACTGATTTGTGACACATGGGCATACATAGACACACGCACACACACAGCAGTAATGACTCCAGCTCTGACCCGTTGACACAGTAGCCCTTTAAAACACCAACTCCAACCTCTCTTCAAAATTATGGCCGTATCATGTTCACTATCTGCCTCTGTTAGTATAAGTTAATCTCACTTTATGCTCCGAGTCAAAAGAGGATGTTTATTTTCATCTGAGTCTTGGTGCACTGGATAAAGAGCAGCCAGCGCTGACAGGCTGTAAACACCCAGACTGGATGGTGGATTGAATGGTGTCACTGAAACTGGACCTCTGCATAATAACAGGTAATCACTGAGTTAACATGGTAGATTACATGATTCGCAGACGCCAGTGGAGGATGGCGATGAAACCCAGAGCCAGGCGGAGACGACATGCACACACAAGACACACACCGAATATATACAAATGCATACAAGCCTAAATGCATGCGCAACCAGCCCATACGTCCACCGTAATGGACGGAACAAATGCGTAGGGTTTGTTTGACCTTCAACCTATCCACTGATCCAACTCCATGCTTTGCAGTAATGGGCCTCCTCTTCCAGTAAACTCTCTCCTTTTCCTTCCCGTAATGGCTACTTTGTGTATACATGGTCTTCAAACCACAGAACGGCACGTGATGGAAACTGATGAAAAAAGAAAAAAAAATTGAAGATGGAGTGACTAGTCATGTATTAGGTGGAAAAAAAATTGACATATGAAACATTTTGTCCAGGTCTTAAAATACAATAGTTAGACATGGTGAACATGCTGAATCGATTATCACCAACTGTAGTTTCGCTATAAAGGGGAAACCTTGCCATATTCCTGCCTCCACTTTGTATTTATACTGGGAGAGTGAACTGAAACTAGTCGGGATTTGTTTCACCGGCATACCTGAAAACTGTCAAAAAAACAAGCCAGAATCCCACCATTTTCCAATCTAGCACTGTATAAATGCCGGTGATCAGGCTGTGGTGTGACCTCGGTGGCTGGGTCATTAGTAAGCAGCGTGGCTATTGGCTGCCTGCTGCAGCCGCCGAGGTTTATGGCTCCTGCTAAATCTCCAGGGAGGGCTGTAACAGTGCAGAACAACAATAGGGCCAATGCTGTGTTTAGTCTGCGTCTGCGGGGGCTTACAGCAGATTCTGAACTTTGAAACAAGAGCCCGGCTTTCTACCAAAGACTTTAAGACTCTCTCGCAGCTAGCTTATTACATCTTAGTTGACTTTTCATCTGTTTCCAAGGCACACACAAACACACACATCATCACACCCAGACTCAAACCAGAAGCACAAGTTGATATTCACTGCCTCTCAATCTGCCCTGGCCATCTCCTGATGCTGCTTCGCTCTTTTTCTAAGGCACTGTGTGAAAGTTATTTGAGGATGAGGGGAGGGGGCAACATGATCTTTCCCTTCCCTGAACCCCTCCTCCCTCCGTAACTTTCATACTGTCCCTTGAACTACCTCGAGAAGGTGCTACGTAGCTGCTGAGGTATGTAGGTTAGTTTAGAGCGACTGGGTTTTAATATTTGCCTGTCAGACCAAACACACACGCACACACACACCCATTTAATACTTGTCTCTGTCAGACATCTCCAGGTTTCTGTGGCTTCTCGGCAGTCCTGAAGGAGCCTTGTCTAAATAAATGTCAACTTGTGACCAGGGTTTTAAAAAATCCAAAGCAATATACTGAGGGAGAATCGGACTTGTCAATCACGTCATGCATCCGCCTGGCCTAGGGTTACGAGCGGCGACTCCGGTGGGCTCTCCCCCCCTCCCCTCTCTATCCGTCCTCCTGCCATAACAATGGGGAGGGATGTGGAAGTCCAAAACACACACATGATCAGGTGCTGAACATTTACAGCGCTTGTGTCTTACAGCTCAGTCCCGGGGTCTTGCTGGGTGAAAGCCAAACCGCTCCTTTTATGTATTTTTATTTTTCTAAGGCAGTGTTCAGTCCTTGGCAGATTATTTCTAAGGCTGGGGGAGTTAAGGCTTCTGTCTGGCTTGTGGCGGAAAGTTATAATAAAGCTTACCTTTACCCCACTGCTGAACCAGAGCAAGTGGAGATAGTGAGTGATATTTATTGCTTAACGAAGGTCTAACTACAGTATGTGAGTGACCAGTCAGAGATATCAGTTGATTTGGTTTCTCTGCCTGTTATTTGTCTGCTTTGCCAAATTGAGTGATTATTATATGAATGATCTCTGTCAACTTTGAAAACTAACACAGATTAATTAAACCTCTGAATTTGAAGTGCATTAAGATTTGAACTACCAAGTCAATTCAATAAAGCTCCAGACAGACAGAGCCAATCCAAAATAAAATACACCAATGCATTTGCATTCAGCATGTCTAATCTTATTGACCACTTAAAGTGATTTACACTACAAGCCACACTCACTCATGCATTCATGTGATTTATTTTTTATGTATACTGCAGAAATGCATAATTTTCTATCATACATATACTTATGCCCAGATGTTAATAAATTAGGGGCAATCTGGAGTTCAACATTTTGCCTATAGGAACTCAATGAAATTCAGACTGAAGGAGGCGGGGAATCCAACCCTGGCCCTTAGGATGACCTACTCCACCTCTACCATTCTAGCCACAGCCGGGTCAGACAACAAATAAACAACTTGGTGCAAAACATATACGACTGAACCACAGGCGGATCCATTAGTCTGTCATCTGTGATCAACAATCCAACCATGGCCTGGTTCCATCTGATTCAAGTTGTGCTGAAGTCACAGCTGAATCCAACATGATCATTTTCTGAAGTGTGCACTGCAGCCTCACTCCTTGACTGGGACAAAGTGTGAAACATTTATTTACAAGGATTTCAAAAATACCAGATCTATAGAAACATTGAGCATGTAATTAGTGTTGCACGTTGAAGGTCTAGGAATTCTTCTAGATGTTGCCTTGGTGAAACAAAAAACGAACATGTGTGTGTGAAGAAAAGATTTATTCCACATTTATTCAAAGTTGCTACATAGTATAACTATTTGGAGCAATTACAGTTTCAAGGACAACTGTGGAAGCACCAAAAAAGGGAATATTTTTTAGCTTACTTATGATTGAGGTGAGTGCAGTACATTATAATTCACAGGGACATGTTAAAGGTTTTACTCAAGTCAGTTACTATTTGAATCAGGAAGTAGAATAAGGAAGCACAAATCAATATTCCTCTTGTTTGTTTCTCTCATAAAGGTCAGCACATGTGGGGACCAAAATTTTGTGGAAAACCTGACAAAAATTGAAGGCAGTGAGAAAAGCTTTTATTTTGGTAGCTGTTAACATGAATATGGCCACGTTTTCCATTAAAAACAACACCCTTCCTCCATTTAGAGCAGTCAGCATCCAATCAAAATATGTTTTTAGCTGAGATGTGTGCTGTTTTAGTGTCCTGTAGTGATGTGCATGTCCACCATGCACTTCATAAGAATATACCAGGTCAAAATGTCAACTATCTGTAGCTTCAACTGTAGAAAATATTCTGTCTCTCACACACAAACACACACAGTACCCAACAACAGCATGCACAAAGACGCCACAGTGGGAAATTACTACCAGACGCACAAACATTTTACTTGTGTCTGGTATGTTACACAACACCAGTCACTTTGGCAGGAAACCAACAGTCATTGGAGGTATTTTATACTAAATATCTATTTAGCTGATAAAAGAGTGACAATGGCACCAGACATTTTGGCCAGCAAACAAAAGAGATGTTTTCCTCATTCGACATACACATAGAGACAGACACAACTTTAACATACAGTTTAATGCACAGTCTGAAGAGGGCCATGTCCAACTCTAGCTGAACCCTGATTAACAGTGCCACTCTAAATCACAGACTTGATTTCAGCACTAAACCAGACCTGGGGCTGATTGGTGAGGCATGAGGAAAATGACTAAAGGGGGGGGAGGGGGTGCATGAACAAGAGGAATGGGTTAAGTGGACAGATCGCAGATGTAGTGTTAACAGTGGGTAAAATAGGTAGAAGAAGAGCAGAGGTAAGATAAAGTGTGATAGAGGGACACAGAAGAGTTAAGGAGAGGTCTGCTCATGAAGAAATGTTTAAGGTAATAAAGATTTCCTTTAACACGTCCCTTTGTTGTGAGTGAAAACCAGTTAAACCGAAACACATTTCTCTGTGATATTTTGAAAGCGTCGAAAGCTTTTATTGCGGAGTAAACTCTTTAGACAATAATCAAACCTGACATTTTCAATTTAATTGGACGGCGTGAGCGTGTAGCAACAGTAGCAGGGAGCGCGGGGTGTGTTTGTCTGTACACATGTTCCTACTTTATTGTGAACTCTGCTGACCGCTCTTTAAAAAACGCACAGCAGTTGGGCCAAAAACCAGGACGCTAATAAAAGTGGTCCAGACTGAGAGAGGAAGAGAGATAGGCAGACAGAAAGAGAGGCAGACAGAAGTGTGAAAGTAGATTAGCAAGACTGTTTATATTCTTGTTAAGATGATAGGTTTGATTCTCACAGCACTCAGCTGTATACAACAGTTTCAGGCATTATTTTGAGAATCATGTACTTATTTTCTTTCCAAGAGGTAGATGATGGACTCTCACCATTTTCTTGCCATGTCTCTGTGTCTGTATTGGCCTGTAGTTGGGCTGTAATTAACCTAGCATAGCCTAGCACAAAACCTGTTAGTATTGGCATCTGCAAGTAGTGCAGAGGAGTGCCCCAAGGATCAGGACTGGGACCCCTTCTCTTGGCACTATACACCGTCTCCGTGGGCCCAACTATCCACTTGCATGGCTTCTCATATCGCTACTATGCAGATGACATCCAGCTATACATGTTGTGCCTGTGACCCCATGACTGCTGACACATGCAAATCAACACTTCCATCATCTAAACGTCTCCACAACTCTCAGTAATCCAACCATTCAGGCTCCTCACAATATCATTACAAAACCAACATTGCTGATGTTTGATGACCAGCTATCCCTCACTATGCTCAATCCTTTATCTTCCATCTTTGCACCATACAGTATAACATAAATTATGTCTTACCTGATTACCGAGCTCATGGTCCAATCCATGATTATCTCTAGCCTCCACTACTGCAGTGTCCATCTGGATGGCTTCCCTTCATGCATGATGGAATCCTCAGAGAAGGTCCAGAATGCAGCAGTGCCTTTTGTCTTTGATCAACCTGAAGGGACACATCATGTAACTGTTAATCATCAACCTCCACTGTCTATACTGTACATAGCCACATTAAGTTCAAGCCGTTAATGCTGCTGTGGAAAATTTCCATTCATGCCATCATCACACTATATTCAGAGTTAGTGATTTGAATCGTGACATTTCCCTAGGACTTTTAATTCACTCCAGATTCAGCCAGGCTAATTTCCAACCCTATTTTTTTTTTTCCAATTCAGATTTCAGTTGAACCCTCTTCATTTCCAGTGCATTCTTCCACAGGATGTTGTGTACCAATAGCATCTCTACAGACAGTCCAGAATGTCTTGTCTGTGGTTCCCCAATGGTGGAACAAGCTACTGCATTGCTTCTCAAGAACCAACTCAGTCTCTCTTCTGCTTTCTGTTTCGCAATGTGTCTGAGCTCCCCCAACACACACGTGTGGCAGGTGGACAGCTTGTTATGTTGTGTGCACCCTAAAGAAAACACAGACAGGTATTTAACTACTGTATCTTAAGTCAGATTAAATATCAATATTTTATAAATGCATGTAATCTGATGACAGTGGTGATGGCAGGGAAGCTAGTCGTGAAAACAGTAGCAGTTCTCCTGCTGTTGCAGCTGTAACCCAGGAGGAGCATGAGAGGACCGGCTGTGATCCAAGTTGGCTGTAATAGAAGAAATATTCCTACTGGCTAAGAGGGCTGGGTGCAAAAATAAATAAAAATGTATGGTTTTTAGTTTTCGTATAATAATACAGTGTTAGCAAGGGGAGCAATAGAGAAACATTCAGTTTTATTGACATCTCTGACAAATAATATCCAAAGCAACATGAAAATTTAACTGTGGAGTCAAGTGAAGAGAAAAACAGCAGGACTGAGTGAAAAAAGAGAGTGAAAGAAGAAAGAAGTGTTAAACAGTGAGGAGGGGAAAGACCAACAACAAACTTAGGAAACCTCCGGTAAATGTCAGGACAGCAAACCTGTGACGTTAGTCTGTAAGGTGACACCTCTGGACCAATGAAAGTTTCCACTACACACGCACATACACACATACTAGTGTTTGGGTTGCTATGTGTTTGTTGGGCAGGTTGAGATGTGTGTGTGTGTGTTGTGTGTGTTTTGTGAAAGGAGGGGCAGACTTCCAGAAAAGACACGGTGACTATGTTTGTGGCGTTGGGTGGGTATATAGGTGGTGGCATGGGTGTGTTTGGGTGTGTGTGTGTGAGTGTATGAGGGTGTATGAGGGTGTGTGAGGGTGTGGTATGTTCAAGTGTGTGTTTATGTCCTGGTGGCACGCAGCAGCCGTCTGCACATAAATAGGAGCATGTCGACGGTAGGTAAAGTGACGCTGATGTCATGGCCATTTTTCCAATATGTGTTCTACAGTATGTGTCTCTGTGTGGGTATTTGTGTGTGGGTGTGTGTGTCTGTGTGCCGTATGGGGATTTGCAGTGTCACTCGAACACTCTTGTTTTCCCCTGTTTGTGTATGAGCAATACCCTGCACAATCCCAACCTCATCCCTCTCTGTTTGTCTTGAGGAGAGTTAAATGGAAGGTTGGCATCAGTATTATTGGCGCACTCACTGGACACAGTGGTCTGATACGTGTTCACCAGGAGAAATGCACCTTACATTTACATGATGCAGCTGCAGACAAGCTCTAATGTCTGCCTTAAATTCAGAAGGTGCTACATGGAGGTGTGGAGGTTTTGGATAATGTAACTGATTTCTTGCACTGTTGAGAAACTTAAAGTAACTTAGTTGAGACTAATAAGAGGCCAACACAGGTAGTGTAAATATGAACTTTAAAAAAAGATTTGAGAAAGATTGGAAAGGTTTGTGACAATAGGCTTTATGCACAGCTGCACTACTCCCTGATCTTGAGCCAGCTCCTTTATTTCATGTCTTACACCTGGATTCATCAGTTCGTCCAATAATGTGTCTGCACAACAATGGTCAGACAGTTTGTCCAATAATGTGTCTGCACAACAATGGTCAGTCAGTTTGTCCAATAATGTGTCTGCACAACAATGGTCAGACAGTTTGTCCAATAATGTAACACGGGAAATAAAGGAGCGTAAGACAGGAAATAAAGGAGCTGGTTTAAGTTCAGGAAGTAGTGGAGCTGGGCATGAAGCCGATTGATGACAGTTTCCATGTGGCGTGTATGCCTTAGAGTTAACAGCTGAGTTCAGTGCCAGTTTGTAGCACAATGACTTGTGTTACTGCTTACATCTAATTCCACATTACATTATTCATTCACAACATCATATAGTATGCTATGTAATGTTGTCCACCGCTCCATTTATTGATTTTTCACCAGCTTCGTTGTAAACAAATGCACGTGGACTAGAAGAGCGTAACCAAAACAGCGGAAAAGCCACCAGACTTGCATAGTTCCCCTTTAAACCATTCAGTCCTCACCTTTCTCATACTCTTGAGTTACATTAAACATAAAAAAAACATGCACTCTTTAAGGTCTTGAACTTATATTAATAAGCTTAATATTATATTGTATTTTGTGTGAATTATATAAGGATTCAGATTGGGCCACCCACGACAACAAACACTCCACTTGTCTCTGATATTTTTCTAATGGTGTTTGCATATGCTCACCAGTCGTCCCAACACCGTTCAACAGTTAATCTTAGGCAGGCAGACGGCACACACTTGCCATCATGAGCCTCAAAAATCTGTTTACATTATTTTAATGACATGCAATTTGCATGTGACATTGTAGCGTCAGGATCATGCGGTCTGGCTGTGCGTTTGTATTTTATTGCACGGCAGATACGTGAGCCATCATGGCTGCCACTGCGGGTGCAGGCCGCCCTTGTCGTGCTGGCATGGCACCTCCAATCAGCTGCCTGTAAAGCTGTCAGTAGGGACCGCAGGCCCTGGAGGTACACAGTGCTGAGCCCTGTTAAAAAGCCACAGATCGCCCTGCTGGTTTTGTTCCTGAAAAACACACTGCCTACACGTGGTCGGTCGAGTAAAAGACACGGAGTGGAGGGAGAAGGCGAGGGACCTACATATGTTGCATGTAATGATGCTAATCCCTGTTTCAAAGCCATAGATCACAGCTTGTTTTGTTTCCCAAAATAAGACAAGAGTCCTGTTAGTTGTTTACCGCAAAGAGCTTAGGAGAAATTCCACAATATGAGGTCATTACCTTTGGTTTCAATCATGCACTCTGGCAGGTCATATTTCTCTCAGCGTATAATTGTGTCTGCCTGCAGCTAATTATTTGTGTAAACCTGAGCAGGCTACTGCTACTGGGTTTTATAGGACATATTAGTTATTTTAAATGACGTTGAGCACAGCAGGAAAACAGTAACAGGCAGTTAAAGAAAGACTGACACTTGTGTATGTGTGTGTGTTTGTGTGTGTGTGTGTGACGTTGTGATGGTTGGGGGCAGGTCTGAGAGCAATGCCACACAAGTATTGGAACTCATAACAGTAAATTAGGAATTATTGGATGAACAAACCTGCTTACGTGGCTAATAACTACAATTATTATTTGAGAATAATACAAGAAAAAAAATGTAGCAAAGCTTATTTACCTGCAGGCTGCAGAGTAGAGATGGATTTTGGGAAGGTTTTGATACAAGTTACGTAATACAAAATTCCAGAGAATATAGTTTATACATTTTTGAACTACAGTACATTTGTGAGCAGATGTAGTCGATGCAGTTTGGGTGTGTGCTGTCAGTTATTACCTTTGTAAGATTCAGATTGACCCACACTGTCAATTAAAAAAGGTAAAAAAATTAAAGGTAGTTTCATCACTTACATTTTAACTCTTGCACTACTTTTAAATCAGCTGATACAGACAGTTCAACTCTTAAGATCTTAGTCCACACTTCTAATTTCTTGTGAGCTCATAAACTTGTAAGTTATTCTACTTTCCACTTGAAATGCCATCTTCATCTATTGCTTAAAAAACTGTTTCTTTTCTGTTTTCCAACTGCTTTCATCTCTTACTCATCTTTTTTCAGTCTTTAACAATGACTTTCACCTGATTTCATTTCTCTATATGTTGCATTTCTTATTTCATTTCTAACACTGCAGCCTTTCAGGTTTTCCACTTCATGCTACACTCAAATATCTCTCCCATTCTGGCTGACACAACAAATCCTTTCAGTGTGTGAACAAATGACTCATCAGCAGCTTTCAGCACTCTCACTTTAACTACACTAGAGTTAAACTCTTATAACCAGTGATATTCAGTTTATATTACAGCTGCCACCTCAACGACGACTTCATGCATTTCTATATTTCAGCTATTTCAAATGCTTTTGACTGTTTTTCTTTAGGCACTGTAGCCCACTCTACATAACTCTTCGTTAAAAATATAAGATTGTTATGTACATTATTGAGTATACCCTAAATACAGAGCTTTGACATGTTGCGTCCTGTTATAACTTTATAATTTCTTATATTTTTGTACCATTAATCATTTTGTCAGTTTCCTTATGGTAAGCATCATGTTGGCTGGAGTCTCTTGTATATGTTGAACATATAAAAACACATACACATGTAAAATCCCATTAGAAGAGGCCTGTGAGAAGCAGGAGGGCTGTTGCTTTTCACATTGTGGTTTTGGTGCAGAACAGAGGTGAAGTCAGATCGACAGTCTGCAGACCAGTGCAGAGCACCACCACAGAGCAGCGGTGCTCTGCCAGCCAGACCCGGCCTGGAGCTCAGTCCTGGCATCAGCCTCGCAGCACAAAGACCCCGAGCAGCCGCCTTTCATGTCGCTTTCACAGGCTTAGCTCCTACTTGTGAGAAAGACATTAGCGGTCATAACCTTCTGCAGCAGTTTTTGCCTTTTATGTTTTGATATCTCTCCTCCTTTCACTTTAACCTGTGTCACTCCACATGTCCTGCAGCTAAAAGGTTTGTCACATGGTGAGACTTCCATTATGAGCAGGTTCTTTGCCAAGTCAAATGCGCCAGGTTTTCACACACTGTAAACACACACATGCACAAGAAACAGGCAGGCGCAAGAGTTACTGAAGTTCAGCCTATGTGAGAATTTGCAGGTTAGAACTGATATGAGAACTTTTTCTATCAAGCTGCTAATATTTGGAACAGATTCTACAGAAAAAAAAAGTCTTAATTATAAGGCAAACTTGTGGATGCTGTGAATTATTGATTCCATTAAATGGAATGTCTGTCATACCCACAAAAGGTGAGATGAACTCAAAATACCCTTTCACTGATGCTTCCCATCATGTTTTCCAAATGTAGGTGTGAATGTGAGTGTGCGAGGTTGTTTGTCGCTATGTGTTGGTCCTGTGATGGACTGGTGATCTGTCCAGAATGTACCTCGCCCTCGCCCAATATCAGCTGGGACAAAAACAGCCCATTAACTCTATTTATGGGCCCCGAGCCTGATTTGTAATAAAGTAGTAGAAAGTAGGTTGTTGTTTGAGGTCACATTATTAATGTTACATTTCTGATTATCACACAAAGGCTCACTCCGCAGTCCTCATGCCAACTATTATCTGACCTCAACATGGTCTCAGGCCCGGGCAGGGAATCTAACCTCTAATAAGCAGTTTAGGTAATGGATGGGTTGGATGTTACAAATCTGTTTGTGTGAACTGATTTTCAACAGAAAGTTATTTAATCCTATTACATAAAAAAAAGAAAAGAAAGTGTTTTCATACGGCTCATCTGACACGAATTTGGTCAAGTTTGTTCTGCTATGAGGACAATGAGCCAGCTGGACATCTAAACCATTTATCTGATACATTTATTTCTATTGTTGATCTGTTACTTTTAGCTTACTACTGTTTCCACTGTTTTACCACCTGAGCTGTTAAGACTCTGCTAATATGCTATTTTTTTATGCATTCAGTCACAGCACATGCTTATATATACAACCGCAGCAGTATCCCCTGGTTGGGAATCATGGTTGTTCATGCTGTTGGTTGGTGGGAGCAATCACCGCAGTAGTTTTCCAGTTTAAACAGGCTCAAATTGCCAGAGATGATGGATAAAACCTAGGCTTGGCTTTGCGTTTCCTGCGGCCTGAAGCCTTTTGGACACAGAAATTATGGCATTTTTTAATCGTGTATGAGAACTGATGCTTCGTTCTGAGAATAAGATGTGTAGGTGTTATCTTAGGACTGGAATAGACACACTCTTCAAAAAAATCAGATTACATTGATGATTGAAGCACTGGGGATAAAATAACCTAACATAAAGTGCAGTAGTTGTGGTGTTTTATGGGAATAATGGGATTTATTTTATTTCATTTCATTTGTTAGTGTTGTTAGTTGATTACTCAGGTGTTGCTAGGCTGTTGATTGGCTCACTCAGTGTCTATTCAGGCCAATAGGAACTTAAAGACAGAAAAGCACAGCTTGTATCCATCCACGTACATGAAGCAAACCATTCCCGGGCGACAAGCCATCCTGGTTGAAACAGTGGGATAGAAGAAAAGATTGATTGAGAGAAGCTTTCAGCCAAGCCTATACCGCCTGCAGGAGAGATAATCAGAGCTCCTGCTCCCTAGTTACCAACTTTCTGATTTTATTGTGTGGCGGTGGAGCCTGGTAGAGCTCCAACACTCATCACAGATGGGGTGGGGAGAGCACTTCTGTAAGTAGGAGTCAGATAAGGCAACAGAGAGGAGTGCAATTTTTGAGTGAGGAAATGTTATGTGTATAAATGTTCTTAAAAGGAGAACTCAAAGAAGACAGTTTATCAGATGACATTTTTCTGTAATCCACTTGCATTTGCTCAAATGTAGAGAAAGCGTACGCGCACACACACAGACACACACGTGCGCATAGAGTGCAAGCAGAGCCAGAGCAATAACACTGTCAACATCAGCAGTGAGACGGGTAGGATCGCAGCCCTGCCACTGTCTGTCTGCCACCTTGTCATATAAATCTTTACAACACAACTCCCTGGCACACGCTGGGGTGTGGATGGATGTTCCCTCACCGTGTTATGGTGTGTGTGTAACCGTGTGTGTGCGTACATGCAAAAAGATTTGTTCTTAATCGAAACCATATAAACCGCCGTCTGTCAAGAAAATGTAATTGGTTATGCGTGCATGTGTGTGTGCATGCGTGTGTGCGTGCGTGTCGACACTGACAGTATTATTGGGCTGTTCAGGACAGCTCAGGATGGTGAGTGATGTACAGGCTGGAGGTGCTGAGGGATGATGGGGAGGACTAAGTGAAAGGCCTGAGCAGCTCATACAGAGTGCTGCTGGTTTGTGAGGCCGATCAAATGAACATCTGCTAACCTATGATAACACTGACCTGTCATGCACTGCACTGGTAAAACTCTGTATATTTAATCTGTGTATCCAAAACTCAGTATATATACACACACATAATTAAACACTAATATCTGTGGGGTGGTGTTTAGCTCAGTTGGTAGAGCAGCCGCCCCATGTGTTGAGGCTACAGTCCTCAACGCAGGCGGCCCTTTCCTGTATGACATTCTCTCCCTCTGCCTCCCAATTTCCTCTCTCTCTTGACCCCCCCCCTCATTTGACCAGAAAATATGGTCACAATCACATCTTACCCAGTAAAACTGTGACTGTTTGGATATATCATGTCATCTCTTTATCATATATTTGAGTTAAATTGTGGGGTTCAATATGCGAGTTAAGGTCAAACAATGTTTTGTGAGGTCATAGTGACCTCGACCTTTGACCACCTAATTCTAATCATATCACCCTTGAATCTTGAATTGTGCTGGGGAAGCTCTGGTGGGTCCAGGTGTTGAGGATGAGGGAGACGGAGAGGGAGAGATTCTAGTTTGAGTTGGAGCAGGAGAAGCTGAGAGCTGCAGCGGCGTTGGAGTAGGCAGGCATTAGTTGGTGGTCTCATGCCCACCAGACTTCAGTGCTGCTGTGTGTCTTCACAGGCAAGGCCCAGCGAGCTTTCTCTGCCCTCAGTTACATTGACAGCACCAATTAAGGTAAAATTAAAGGTGCAGTCCTAAAAACATACGAACTGGTGCTGGAAGCTTACAGGCAGAGGTTTAGGAACCGGAAGAGAGGAGACCAGCAAACCCATGTTGAGTTTGTACTGGATATTTCAACCCATTTCTGTCGGTAGTGTTCAGCATCCAGTGTAAAGTCATATGATGATTTGTGTGACCTGATGGTGCTAGAACAGTTCAAAAGTCCATTGCCTGCCCATCTGGCCACTTATATCACTGAAAGGAAAGTTAAAACAGCAGCTGCAGCAGTGGTGTTGGCCGACAAATATGTTTTAACGCATGGCAGTGGCTCAGCTGGTGGAGTTAAGATTCTGAGGTACTCAGGAGCCAGTCAGAGTCTCATCTTGAGTAGTGGGCTGCCTTTCTCAGCCCATATAGCTGCTGGTGGAGTATTAGTTGCAACATGGGTTAGCAGAACCTCATGCCCAGGGTGGGCCTCTCCATGTCTGTTGGTAGATAAGGCAGGTGGGTCGGACTGGTTTTGCATAGACTTCAGAAAGGTTAATGAAGGCACCAGGCCCGACTGTTATCCCCTCCCTCGCATTGAGGACTGCATTGATCAAGTGAGTGGTGTAAAGTTTGTGACTAAACTGGATCTACTGAACGGGTATTGACAGGTGCCATTGATGGCAAAGAAATGTCCCTGACCATTCAGCGTCTCAAGAACAAGATGTAAGCTGGGTTGGCAGGATGTTCAGCTTATTTGGACGGCATTGAGGTGTTGAGTGAAACGTGGGAATCTTGTGTTCAGCATTTGTGTGCGGTGATTGAACTGGTTGGCACAAGCTAATTTAACGGTCAATCAATGGGCTCTATGGGCGACATAGAGAAAACAAAACACAGACTTTGAGAATAAAGTCGTAAATTTACGAGAGTAAAGTCGTACATATCCTACGAGAAAAAAGTCATAACATTACGAGAATAAAGTCGTAAATTTACGAGAATAAAGTTGTACATTTCCTACGAGAAAAAAGTCATAACATTACGAGAATGAAGTCGTAAATTTACAAGAACAAAGTCGTAAATTTATGAGAATAAAGTCGTAAATTTAAGACTTTATTCTTGAAGATTTTTTTATTTGTCAATGTGGCCTTAATACTCCGTCGTACAATCCCACCTGTGACCTCATATATAAAGTCACGGTCTCCCCAAGGCGGCTATTTCTCTCCCTTCTGGATGACTGGTGCCACCCAGGCACCTCAGCGTAGTTTTATTTGGTTCTGTTCTCTTGGGTTTTTTGTTTCTTCAGGATCGCACACACACCTCACACATCCAATACATCCACACCAATGATTACTGACCTACACTTAAATTTATGTTCCTTACAGTTAATTTAACTGGTCGCTGTGTGGTCCTCCCTTCTTGGTTACTGTATGCTCCTGAACGAGCTGGGCTTACGCCATTCCCAAGTGCAGAGGCACAAAAATGACTGCAACACTCGATCAGTTAACAAAGACAGGGTGCTTTAAAGGTGCTCTGTCAAGAATATTGGTATTTACCAATACGTTTTTCTTCACAGCACATAGAGACACTTACGGCATTAACCCACTGAAAAATGTAGCAACACACTAGCAAAAGGCAGGGAAGGAGAAATCTGCTAATTTGAATATGGATGGTTGAAAAGCGCTAGCTTTCAACACATTTATATGTTCTTAAATGTACACACACTATATCTTAGTGAGAAACACTAAATCGAAATCTAAAAAAAATTGCCATGTACCTTTAACTTTTAAATCGGGCTGATAAAGTAGATGCATTGTTACATAAAAGCCTAACTCATGCAGCTTTAAAGTTTGCCTGTAGACCTATTATTCATTAGAGAGCTGATTAAAGCTAAAAGCATTGAACGATATTGAAATCAATCTTGTGTTTAAAAAGGACCGAAAAGCAATAAATGATGTCACTGTCAATTAAAGTAATGACGATCAAAAGGTACATTAAAATGAAATGAAAATGATTATTTTGGATGATTAATTACAGTGACCTTGATGGTAAAGTAGTAAAATATCTGTGTGTGTGCTTTCCTTTTATTCCTTGGCGAGCTGCTGCAGCCTTGTGTCCCGCGGAGGCGGAGCTGCTGCTGGGCACCTTGTCTGAATCATATTCATTATCCCTGCCACTGGAGCCCTAATGCGGCTTTATGGGGAGCGTGTGGCGTCCCACAGGACAAATTAGGCCACAGATCGCTGCATTTGAGAAATAAAAGTAGCCATTCAACAAGCAGATTGTTCCAGTTTTGTCATTAGTTTCACTGCAAAGCAAAGAGAGGACGTCTGCATCGCCTTGTCAAAGATATTTGTTAGGAAGGTTTTATTCCAAAGAGCTATAAAGCTATATTGAGAGAAAACAAAACAAAACCAAAACCAAAATGTACCCAATAAGTGGTTATTTTGTTTTGATCAGGCACAATGTTAATTTTTTTTATCCTCTAATATTTATCCTGAGGTCTATAAAAACTGAATCAACACATAAAAAAACACAATCAAACCTTCACACACAATCTCTCTAAAAAGACACACTATCTCAAAGATTATATTCAACTCTTGTAAAAATACACAGGAATAAGTGGCGGCAGGCTACCACCAATGAACACTAATTGTGTGTGTCGTTCCTCTTATAAAGAAGCAGTTCACCAATTCATGTGGAGCTGTTATTGCGCAGCTCGCCGCCCTTGTGAAAATGTTATGGTAGCGAGGCTCTGGATTAGGTGTCAGCACGGGGGTCCACAGCTACTGAGAGGTGTTGGGGGGTGGGGGGGTGTCGGAGTGAGTGTATGGAGTGATGCCAAGTGTCATCATACACTCTGATTCACCTCTACATTAAACGTGATATATTTTTACACATATTGAGAGCATTGTAACTGCGTGTGCTCTGTGACTTTTAAATGTATTATGGCAACAATGTTTAGTGGCTGTGTAAGCAAGTTTTTTGTTGCACATTTCCTGCTGCCCACATATAATCTAACAGTTACTACTTCCATGGAGGTTATACTTTTAGACTGTAAATCATGGTGTTGCAATGCACACATTAGTGTTTCTGAAGGGACATTTGAAAACATTCTGACTGAAATGAGAAAACCTAAAGTTTTTAATGCATAAGAACTTTCTGCTGATAAGAAGTGCATTAACTTATACACCATCAGGTGTAAATATGTGTGGACTGTGTTTTTTTCAGAGAGTTAAAGAGATTGGCCTTTTCTGTTGTATTGATTATTATGGCTGTACCATTCAGACACCTTGAGCAGTATCCTGATCGACTTCCCAATTTCAGCAGAAAAATGGCTCCAAATGAACATTTAGAGTTCATTTGTAGTTGTATTTTGATTATTGTGATTGTTCTATTGACGATTAAATGCCTCATACCTTTAATAGCATTTCTGTAACTATTAATCTGCACTGGTAGATGGTTTGGTTTAGTATCACTTCTACTGTTGCCCCTGTTAAACCAAAACCTCTACAACATCGTTACTACCCTCAGTACATTTACTAAGGTTGACAATTATGGACAAAATCATCTTATTTCTAAAGAAATATCAATATATACTGTAGTATCTGTTATTCATAGATGAAATAACCAAGAGGGCCAATCTTGGAAAATCCAATGAGATGAATATCTTGGAAATCACAGTAATTCATTAAATTGATGCAAAGTTCAAGTTGCCCAGCAACATTTCCTGCATTATGGTATAGGAGGTCATTTTAATGTCACCCAACTTCACTCCAGACAGTCCCAGTAAAGGAGCCATAGTGTCAGTGTCAGTGTAGGGCTGTTACTCATTTTAAGTGATGAATGTCTTTATCTCAACTATACACATGTTATTGTGTGTGTGCAGTGATTCTCTGGCCAGTCTCAGTGGCGGCGGTGTCAGCAGTCCACATGGTGGAGATGTGCCGTCAGAAATCTCTCTCTCCTCCCCTCTCTGCCTCTGCTCTAAGCCCTGGAGGAAAAGCCTGTGTGCACCGGCCAGACTATCAGACTCCAAGAGCAGGACCCCCCAGCCCTCATCATTTCCCCCCTCCACATGAGTCAAAGAGCCCTTCTTCTCCATGCCAGCTGACTGCAGGAGGAAAGAGAGGAGAGCAAGGGCGAGGGGAGAGAGGTGGCCTCATGTGTGCGTGTGTGTGTTACGTTAAGCCATCTACTAGCCTCTGATCACAGTGGTTGTAAATTCTTGAAGTGACCGTTCCCAATCACCCAGATTGAACAGTTATTGAACTGTTATACTTTAGCAACTTTAACTAGACATTGCAGGTCTGTCACACCTTGGAGCTGTCTGCGAGATGAGGGGCTTCTTTAAAGCGTCTGGATAATGGTGTCTTTTTTTTTTAGACTTTTATGGTTCTTTCTTAGAGGCTGCACTATGCTCTCTGCTATTTACAGTTTTTATTACTGCAGTATTTCTAAGCCATTGCACTGCATTTGGTCCTGGTGCACAATATGAATGACAATAAACTATAGTCTAAGTCTAACTTACAAAACTTACTACAAAACAAAAGAGCATGGTAATTTATTCTGAAGCATGTACTGTACTGTAGCATTTTGCTATGGCTTATTGCAATTTGTGGAGTCGCAGCCTGCTGTGAAGCACCAGGCGCCCCAACTTTAATCTGATGTGATAGCGGTGGTCTCTGGCTGAAATTAAAAGTATCTGACGACAGTTTGTTCACTCAGTAGAAGTGTTGTTGTGATCAACACTGGACTGGATTGAAGAGCAGCACTGTTTGAAAGGTTTTCTGCATTTATTTTATAGATAGCAAATTTATAGCATCCCTGACAGAGCGATGTTTTGTCCTCATCTTCACCCTGCACCACAAGTGGTAACGTCTGAGTCTGAAAAATTACATGCAGTCCTTTGAATGACCACTTGAGTCTGGCTCCAAAAGTGAGTAGATCCCCACAGACTCCACAGGTTACAATTCCTGACTTCACAGCAGACACAGCCGCCTGTTTACAGCCTGGTACAGACATAATTTTGGTTTCTATGTCGTGTCTAATTTCCATGACAACTGACAGCAGCATAGAGACTGAGTTCTGATCAACACTTCAAGCTCTGCATAATGGGGAACCTACGGGTTTAGTACTGCTGATGCCATGGAGGCCATCACACACAAAACAGGACACACATGTAGCTTAGTGGCCACTGTTTATGGAGGGCAAACCCATCAGTGAGTCCTCATGACGAGACTGTTGTTGCTGACTGTTATAGTTACTAGTTTCTTTCCCCAAAAAGTAAATGAGTTAGTAACTGAATCACTACTACATTAAAAGTAACTTATTATCAGGAAAAGTAACTATTGCCTTACGTTTTACTAAATAAAATGCTCAAATATGTCAGATTACTTGGACTTGCCCCCCCCAACACCCTCCTCTGTACTGTATGTGGAACTAACCAACTCACTCAGTATTTGCGGAGCCTGCCTGTGTGGAGGAATGCTGAGTGAGTTGGTTAGTTCCAGATATTGTATTGGTGTATTATTCTGTCAGAGGACTTCTTGTGTCAACTAATGGCTCATTTTATTGTCAGTAACAATAATGGTGTTAATAACGGGGGAAACTGTAACTTTATTGATTACTCATTACTGAAAAAAATAGTGCCGTTAGTTACACCATTATTCCCATCACTGAAAACAAAACAAGTTACAGTAGCAAGCCAAATGTATTATTTCAAAGATGAATTATGAAGTGGTGAATATGCTGAATGTGTGCCTTAGTGCCAAAAGATTAAAGCTGCAACTAAGTATCTGTCATACATTCCATTATATGTAGTCATTAAATGCAAAGGAGCTACTTGTACGTTTTGCCATTTCCACGTATGCAGTGTCAGCATTAAGAGCTGCTAACCAGTCCAGAACAGATATGAGTTCACTATCAAACTTAATTCCTTTTACACACCAACATCTGTCCCCTGAGATTGAAAGCATCAATTCTATTGTACAGTATCTCTCACATCTTTACCTCTACTGAAGTTAACATGCTCACTAGCTGTTTTGTCATTTTACAAAAGCAACTTAGTCTATATTCAGATCTGCGAATGAATCAGTGAATAATAGCACAAGAGGATGCTGAGAAAAAATACTCCAACCTCAGTGCCACACACACGCGCTTGCACAAACACATGGATACACACCATGCCAATCCTCTATTTCCCTTGTCTCACATCACATAACACCTGAACCTCACACACAAACAAACACACGTGTCTGAAGTGTTGAAGACGAGACCCACCTGCTTAATGAAACACACACATATTAACAGTGCACGCACACAGTTGTGCACCACGAGCACCTTCCACACACCAAGTGAGACAAGGTTTCCTCCACGTTTCCTCCCCCATGGGCTGGAACATGTTCCCGCAGCACAGTGCACCCTCACAGTCCTTTGCTGAACAAGCAGCACTATTTCTAATAAGGCAGAAAAATAAATATGGAAAGTCAAATTATACTCTGAGTCATATTGCATCGCGTGTTAACCTTACACACAATAAGAAGTCATTCACGTGTGCTATGAGCGGTTGTGATTAATGAAACGGGAGGAAAACACCGGTTTGCAGTTTGGGGTTTGGGATCAACTTTCAAACATACAATTAAAAAACGGACACATACTAAATAAGATGAGGAAAGCAGCAAAGAAAAACATTCATTTTTGACCAGGAGGGACATTGTAAGCATTTGGAGGAAGGGGATGTTGGATGTTGGAGGTTTGACGAGTGAAACTCCAGAACAGGATGCATCAGGGATGTGTCAAAGCTGAAACTGGTGGAATAGCTGGCACCCTTTGGACATGTAGTAGCACAGGGACACACACACGCGCACACATTTACAAACACACACAGAGAGACATATTCTGCAGCGAGACGGGCAGGCATCCATCACCTGCGTCGCTCCTCTCCTGCCTCTCCGGCGCTGGCAAATTAGCAGGAATTTGTTGGGGAGGGGCAATTGTTTTCTCTTTAAACGGGGCCTGTTTTCGCTGGGGAAGTCTCTCTCTTGCATGAAAATTGTGTGAACGGAGGTGAATGGAGGCCTTCATAAGCTGCGAGGTGGCTGTGGTCTCTGCTGCCACGCTGCCAGCCACGCGTCCTCTCCCACAACCCTCATGCCGATTGGCCGGCCTCGAGGAGCAACTCAAGGGCCTCAGCAGGTCTCAGAACGGACGACTGCAGCCACGACTTCACTCAAGTGACTGTAGATGACTGGTTTACCAAATATAATTGAATGGAGCCACTTGTGTTTTCTCTGTTGTTGTAAATTGCATGAGATATTCCACCTAGTCCCACTCAACCCCACACTGGTGCATGATGCTGTACAGACCAAACTGATCACTTTCCATTTATGTAGAAGATCGATGCGCCGCCAAAATAAGGATCATGGAAGGGTTTCACCCCTGAGCGAGATTTCACTGGATCAAACAAAACCATTACCCTTTTGCTGTGATTCACTCTGCTGGACCATGGGCGTGTTAATAGAGCCAGATATGGCAAGGTGAGTCATCTCTGCTGTCTCTTTGTCCCAACAATTTGTCCTGCCAACTGCAATACTGCAAAAAACCAGGATGTTACCAGTAAATGTTGACTGTAACCATCTACATCTTCTCTGACCGAAAGCTATATCCAGACAGTGAATGGTAGTTAGGGAAATAAACAAGTGAATACAGAGTCAGGTTCAGATAAAGAAGAGAAACTCAGGGTTAGATGAAGAAAACCTGCTCCCGACCAGGTTACATTGCCACGGTATCCGAAAACCTTGAGTTTCAACTTGCTCAGAGTCAACCAACTCAGAGTTTTCACTAAACCTGCTTTCTGAAACCTTGTTGCATCTCTGCTCCAGTACTGTCTCTCTTGACTGTATTTAAAGGGGACATATTATGGAAATGTAACTTTTTGAAGGCTCTTTAGGGTTTTTGGCCTGCCTCCCGGCCCCCAAAATGTGAGAATTGACAAACAAATCTGTAATGTGCAGGCTCACTAGGTTGAGATCCATGTGGTTTTATGAGCTGCTCCCTCAGTTGTCATTCAATGATGTCATTAGTTTTCAAATTTGTATAATACCACCCCTACATGTGAGAACTGGTACCTGTAGAGGTGGCAGGATGAGGCAAGCAGTGGCTAATTTGCATTTAAAAGGACAGGCACTGATCCAGCCTTCTGAACAGGGCTGTTTTGAGCAGTAAAGAGGGCTGTGATGTTTGATCCTTGGGGTATTTTGACCGAAGCATGTCACAGACATGTCTTTAAGCCACCTGGGAACTACTTTAATTTGTGGAAAAGGGCACAGTATGTCTCCTTTAATGTCTGTATGGAATACAGGGGTTTCTATACTATCGATATCTTGCTTTTACCTTATTCATTATATCCTTCTGACTTGATGCTGTAATGTAATGCTAAGCGTTCTGAGTAATGACATGTACTTCAAAAATGAAATTCCCTTTCCTGTTGGACCTTTCATAGGCGATGACACTTGTGTTAATGTACTTTATGAATAAAATTAAGCCCTTTGCCGACCTTTCACTCACTTTGTGTCAAGTGTGAAATTCTTCATGCTCAAGGTGAAGATAAATAAAAATGAATAAAATGAGTAACGGCCACATCTTGAGGCCATTCAGGTCCGTGTCTCAGCCACTGTGTGTTCCTCTCAGTCTCTGTCACCAGGACGAGTGGACCTCCCATTCTCCCTTCAAAAACAATATGCTTCATTTAACTTTGCTTCACACTCGCACAGTTCCACACATTCACACCTGGGAGCTGCCCAGTAACCACAGTCCTCTACTGCTGGACATACACACACAGCAGTAACAGCAGGTTGAGTGCCTTGCTTAAGGGCACACATTAAATATACACATGCATGTGCACATGTGCACTTTGCCAGCCTGGGTTTCGCAGCTGTTCTTGGCCTCTTGGCCTCAGCAAGTCAACTCTGACATTTCTATTAATCATATCCACATCCGAGCTAAATCTCCATCTTTCTGCCCGCTCTAGCTTTCCGGGAAAAGTTGTGTATCCAGTGTCATGCTCTCCGTAGTGATCATCCCACATGACAGCTTTGTTTACACGCAAGGCTTTGAGGCAGCTAATGAGAGAAGCCTCGATGGAACATGACGTTTTGAGAGATTTATGGATATTTTCCTTCTAATGTGACACGCACACACATGGGAGTAGATGGAGTCAGCAGTGTGTGAGGATGAAGTGTGTCAGCTCTGAGTATAGCAGGTAGATGTTTGTGTGTGCATGTGTGTGACGGGGCGTGGAGAACAGAGACCAGTAAAAGTTTGATAGAACCAGGAAGATTATGAGAAATCCATCTAAAGAAACATACCGTGTGTGTTCGCTGTTTATTTGGCGTCATCTCAAGTGTGTCCGCGCGCGGGAACCTGTGCCCAACAAATGTGTGTGTGTGTGTTTGTGCGAGGGTGCGCTGACCACAGATGAGTGTATCCGCACCAGTGTCATCTATCTCCTGTGTCTGAATCACAGCAGTGTCTGGTCCAGTGTCAGACAGCAATAAAACACCGGCCCTGCCCTGGCTTCCAGTAACACATGGCTAAAACAAAACAAACACTTCCTGTTTCTCAGTCTTCGCACTTACACAAAAACTACAGCTCAAGATCCACTGGGTCACAACAGTGCAGCTAGACTGACCTGTATCACAGGCTCTTTCAAATGCAGCCTATTTCTTCTGGGTCTGAATGCTCTAATGCATACATCCTTCAGGACTCAGTATCCCAAGATCCATTGCGTGCAGGTAATGACATCAAACAACTCAGAGAGTCTGTGGATTTCATTTTTAAATATCAAATATTGAATTCAGATCATTACAACTGTTAACAACCAAGGGCTTTAAAACATCAAGTTTTTTTGCAACTAAAAGTGAGGTGTTGTTAAAGGGATAGCTCAACATTTTGGCAAATTGGCCCATTGACATAATCCCTACAGTTTTAGGAGTAGGTTTGTTACCTTTAGTTGTCGGTGCAAGTTATTTTTAGAACGGCGGAGCAGAGCCGCAAGCTGCTCAGAGTTGCACTACAGAGGCTAATGAGATTTCTTGGTTTCCCTTGCACAACGATTAAAGGTAACAAACCTACTCCTAAAACTATAGGGATTATGGCAATGGGCCAATTTGCCTAAATGTTGAACTATCCCTTTAAAGCAGAAGTAAGTGATATATTTGTGTTAATATAAGTCTTAAATAGTTATATCTTCCGACAGCAATCACTTACATAGAGTGTTTGGACCAAAACACGGGTCTGTCAGTCACTCTGCTCTGCTCTGAGCCGAGGAGAAAACATTTATCGTATCCTACAGTTTTTATCCAATGAGGAGAGAGAACGGCATGCAGGGCTGTGTGTGCAGCCAAGGAACGCCGTGAATGTGGCGACGTAGGGACGAGGACTGTTATGGTGCGTTCAAGCTCGTATTTTTCCGACCGTGAAGTGGTACCAGTTCGAACGAGTTCACCGGTCGGAAAAGTGGCTGTTATAGTGACTTTCACCGGTAAAACAGGTCGGAAAAACACGAGTGGGTTGCCTGGAACGCTACAAAGTCGTAAGTTGTGACTTGAAGCTGTAATTTACGATTTCAAAAGCCTGCCTGGAACGCAGCATTAGCGAAAACGACCGGACCACTTACTTCTGCTTTAAGGTTTCTACAGGCAACAGGAGACCATCTAATTTGGGATCAGTATTTGAGGAACATGTCTCCCAAAGGATGCAGCACCTGACTTAGAAAGCTTATGAGTCCAGCTTCTGCTGTTTCATTGTCGGAACTATATCACAGCTGACTCTGTGCTGTTTCACTCTAACAGTGTGATCAATAAGGAATAAGACACTAAAGACTCAAAATTGCTGCTTTTAAACTCTGTTTATATCTTCATTTCCTTCTTGTAAACTTCACAAAAAGACATTCACAAGTCCCAAGAACCTCTTCTGGCTTCTTCTCTCGCTGCTCTGAGTAAGAGACTTCATCCTTCCTCCAAAAAGTTCACTTAGCAGTTTCACCGAGTGAGAAAATACAGAAACAGTGACGGCCAAGCGGCAACATAAAACTCAATGAGCTCTGAAGCCATTGCCTCGATATCTCTATATTAATATCTGCAGATTTCGATCATATCCGACAATCCTCCTCTATTATGTCAGGTGCTACGATGGGGCTAAAGTGCAAGAGCTTAAAGGAATAGTTCACCCCAGAATGAAATTTCACTCATTATTTAGTCACCCTCATATCAACTAAGTTTCAGAGTCCTCCGTGGCTTCTCTGAGTTACAGGGGGTCTCGGCGTAGCAGTGCATGTCCATGTAAACATCCAAATACCTCCATGCTGCTTGTATGTAATGTCCATCTTGTATTGAAGCCCAGAAATGTGAAATTGTCCCGAAAAAATTAAATAAGTCAATATTTCAAGCTTGTTTGCAGCATAAGCTCCTCTTCCTGGTCCGTCCAAGTCTCACGAGATTTGCCTCGGCGTCAGCTAATCGCAATGACCCAGAGGCAAATTTCATTCTGGGGTGAACTATTCCTTTAATGCACAGCACAGATAAAAGAGACTTAAATATGGAAACTGAGTTGACCTCTATCTGTTTTCAACTATTTTGGAAGTTTTTAAAGCAGGTTTTGTAAATACTTATAGCACTGATGTATTGCTGTCAGCAAAAAGCTTGATGCATTCATGGTCTGTAGGGGAGGAGGACCTGGGCTGAAGTTTGTTTCCCAACCTAAATTATGAACCCCATGGGATGTGGAGTTGGGCTCCATCCACTGAAGAAGGCCATGGGATGTAGTTGAAAACATAGATTTACTGTATTATTAACACTCCTATCCTCAAGATCAAGAATGAACCTCCATGCTCACAACCTTGAGGCTATCTTGAATTATATGGTAGATGTGCCGAGATTTTCTCTAAAACAACTGCACTAAATCCATATTATGTTCATGTAAGCACGCTATGATTTTATAACATCAACATACACTGCAAGCTTGTGTGGGATTATTATTTTGCCACATAATGTATGTGAGAAGATGTATGAAGTACTGTAAGTTCAATTGCACTGCATCTATTATATCACTAACAGTTATTGTCAGTCAGTGTTTAATGGGAATAAAGCCAGATATAACAAATAATATATAAGAGTCCATATACTCATTATATGCTAATATGGTGAACTGAACTTAACTGAAATGTTTATGTTAAATGTGATGTTTCTTTTCAGAATGACAAACACAATCAAAGGTCACATTTAACAGCTCAAACATTTGCAATATGATCCTGATCTATTACTTTATCCCCGAGCTGCTCTGATTCTTCACCATTACTGTTTCTGCCTCCAGGTGTTTCACTGTGACCGACTCCATGTAGCACTCGGTGTGGCAGCTGCTGCAGCTGGGCCACTGCAGGAACCAGCTGTGTGTGTGTGTGTGTGTGCGCGCGTGTGTGTCCATCCAGCCAGCTGTGAGGAGAGTGAGAGGTCTTTTCCACCATAGTCAGCAGCACCTGGGCCAGCTCAGGGCAGCACCGGCAGCCAGGCCAGGCCACCCAGCTTATCCTGTGGACTATTAGTCCCAGACTGTCTATTGTTGTTATAAGGAAAAATCCACCTCAGATACTCTTACACTGCTCATCAGTCTGCGATGTTGGTTGCATTCCACCGGCTAATCTGAGATTAGGTGTCATAATTCACTCTTTAGCTGACCGAAATGTATCTGTTACAACGGGCTGCATGGGCTGCACAATTTTAAAGCTACATCATTTTGGCAGTTTGTTTACTGTTGGCAGTGTGATGACACTATAACAAGCTGAAAAAAAACACATTACACATTATATTATAACCCATCAGGAGTCAGGAGGAAATTATCATTTGGTTGTGTTTCTTTGCTTCTGATTTTAGGCCACTTTTAATTGTTTTTAGTTGCTCACCAACTAGTCTCCATCTTGGTTTTGTTCCTATTTTAAAGATTGTTTTGGCTTTTCTGATGTGGAGTTGTGGGAGGTTGTCTAGATGATACAGTAAATGTAATTTCTAATCATCGCACAACAGCAGAGTAGATGCTGTCCACAGGGCCATGAGAAAAAAAAAATGTTTCAGATGATCAGATGATATAAAAAAGAAAAGCTTACGTCACAGTGATCACTGTGAGAACTCAAGTGTTTCCTTTTAAAGGCTGCATTATATTGGTCTCACATTAAAGTGGCAGGATCATTTTTGATATTTTAAATCATAGTGTTACTAGTTTAAGACTATATTTTATTTGGATAACGTTCTTAGACCTTAAATGTGAGAGATTTGAGAACAAAAAAAATCATTTTATTCTTTCAACAATGTACTAACAAAGGTATTTTTGGTATTGGTGTCAGTTGTTAGTAGTGAAGTCGGGGATCTATGATGAATTATGGCATAATCACAGCTCTTTTATGTCTTATCCAATATCCACAGGATAAACAATGATGAATACATAGTTATTTGGACTCTGTTCTGAAAAATATTATCTCTGGCAAATGAAAGCGTTTTTGAATTCAAATAAGCAAAATGTTCCCCTATGGAGAACGGTGCCAGGAAATGGAAATTTTAATTCTGTTTACCCCTTCAAGTTGATGACATGTTGGCCTAACACCTGAATTCCAACGGTGTCTCTGTCGTTAAATGCATCCGCGTATTTCAATCAAAATGAAATGTTGTACTCGACCCCCACCTGAGTTCAGAGGGGGTGTGTGGGGTGCAGGCCCGTTGCAGTTGAAATAGTTTAATCTCATTTCTTCCCTCGTGGAGGAGAACATTCGCTCAAAGCTACCAGGCATCACTCGTGCAGAGGTTAAGGCGGCTTTTAGCATGATCAACAAGCCGTGAAAACCCTTGCTCAGGGAAAGAGCAGCTTCATGCAGGATTTAGGGCTGAAACGATTCCTCGAGTAATTCGAGTACCTCGATTACAAAAAATGGTCCGAGGATTTTTTTCTGCCTCGAGGAATCGTTAATTTAACTGTAAAGCGGCCGCACAGACTACTTTCAATGTGGCACAACAACGGACTCACGTCACCTACGTAAGGGAAGAGCGGAGAAGAAAGGAGGAGGAGGAGGAGGCGGACATGGGTGAGGGAGTGGGGGCTTTACGCGCTGCTTGTGCGCCCGCGGAGCTCATGTGCACGTTGTGCGAGCGTGAAAGCAAACTACGGGGAGACGGAGGGATGCAGACGTACAGTAGTCTACTGTGAAGTTAGGTAGTGGTTTAGCGAGGTGACGCTGCTCCGCTGCTGTTTACTCTCTCCGCGTGCACATGTTGATCAGCTGTTGAGCCGAGCGTCAGGAACAAGTTGATAAACTTTGTTGTAGCCTGCCGTGTTAACTCAGACCGCGGGGCTAGAGGTTTTGTCAGTGGTGCTGTGACAGCAGGCTTCTGCACCGTCAGCTACACAACTATGGGACTTTAGTTTTTATTCTCCATACACACTCGTTAACAGCACACACTCAAACGAGGGTGACGTTTACGCGCGCGGCCACGTCTGCTCATAGCGCAGCGTCAGGCCATCACTGAAGTACTCCGTATTACCGAGACATGACACTGGGGCCCGGTGTAAATGTTCCCAGAATCAACTCCGGTGGCACCAGGGCCGTTGCTAGGAATTCTGGGCCTCCTGAAAGAATAGGGGGGTCCATTTCATCATCAGTTTGGGGGTCCTTGGCCTGGAAAACGTTGAAGACTCCTGGTCAAAATGAAAATGTATTGGGCTGCGTTGTATGCTTTTTTGTGGGATATCCAGAAAAGATTTTGCACTGCCAATGTGGAGCCGGTTTGAAAAAAATGTGAGGATCACTGAGCTAGAATATGAAGACAAACCCTGCTATGTTGAGCCTCCTTCGCAGTTCCATTAAAGCTTTCAGGCAACGTTATCACGCCTAAAAATATGATATTACGATATACGATGTTAATAATCACGTGAAATATATTATTTTCTCTTGTGTATTCATAATTGCTCTTTAACCAAGCAAAAATACGTTTTATCCGATTACTCGATTAATCGATGGAATTTTCAGTAGAATACTCGATTACTAAAATATTCGATAGCTGCAGCCCTAGCAGGATTTGAGCCCTGTCTACCTTTCCCCCCGCCTCCCACTCTCTTTCTCTTCTTTTACCTTGGATAAACAGAACATAGCCCACTATTCACGTCACATCTTGCCAGTAGCCATCACCTCGATGGGAGCCAGTGCTCCACGAACGGTCTGGTGTTGAGTTCCACCAATAGGGACAGGTTACTGGCTCCTACTGCCAACAATGTCCGTGGAGTGCAAATGTTTATTTAAAAAGTTATGTTCGAGTATTGATTTTATTTCATTTTCCCTCCTCCTAGCCCGCCTGCTCTTGGCTCAGGTAAAGTGCCTGTCCATCATGAGGTTTTCCCGCTGGAGCCAGGCGTGTTGTCTGTCTCATAAAAGCCGCTACTATAGTATAATGTAGCCCCGTGCCCCGAAATGTCCGCCTTTCCTCTCCAAGCACGCGGAGCTTCCACAGAGGATGTGTGTATGTGGTGTGTATGTAGTGTGTGGGCCCTGTCCAAGAAAAATATGTTAGGGGGCCTCACTTCTTATAATAGTCTGGACATAGAATATCTCACCTACTAGTAGGAAAAATATAACAGTTAACATTAATACCTGATATGTCCCTTTGCCCACTTTTCTTATTTTATACCCCGACCCTGTATTTGTATTCAATAGGGCTGTCAGGCGATTAAAAAAATTAATCTAATTAATTACAGGATTTGTAATTAATTAATCTAATTAATCTCATATCTGCTAACGGTACCCAAATAAAGAATTTGATGTATACACATCTATGTCAGTTTTCAAACAAAAGGCAAAATCTTTTTGCTTCAAGGTTTTATTTGTACTCCAAATTGAAGATTCCTACAGTTAAAAAACGTAAAATAAAGAGGAGTAAAGCCATATATTAAAATCAAAGATGTTAATCAAACCCACACAGTTTCAAACAACGTTCAAAACGCACAGAGCCAGTATCACAATTCAACATAAAGCCCGTTAGCTTAATGCTAATGTATATGTAAAATCTCATAGACGGGCTAACAGTAATTAGCATTCGCTATCGCCATTCCGCGGCACCAACAGCCATAGCAGTAAAGCTGATAAAAAACATGCTTTGATGCTGGCTTTAGCGCTGTTAACACGTCACAGTTCTGACAATTTTTCATGCGAGAAAGTCACAGTTTGTGGTCAGTTTGCCCCGGCGTTTGTTTGGGAGGAGTGTAGAGTCTGTGTGAGCCGCGACCGAACACCACCAGGGCAGCGGCTGTCAGAGCTGCAGCAGCCGCTCTACGGACCTCATCTGCCGGCGGCAGTCTCTCGTCCTCCCGGCGGGGTAGACAACGAGCCAAGTAACGTATCCGCACGCTGTCATACATTTACCGCTGGCTGGTTAAACTCTTTTTAGGAGATTAATGTTGGTCTCATTGATTAAATTTAACAACATTCTATATCTATGAGTGTCACCACTCTGTTTAATCTACCGCTCTGGTCAGCCTGCTTTGACTAGTCTGACGAACACATAACGTCCGGACAAGTGCTTCCCTACGGGTCATGCAATGGGCCAAATTTAAAGTGCTCGCGCATTGAATTGCCACTCAGAATTAATTGCGTTAATTTTTCTAACGCGCTAATTTGCAGTGTAATTAATTAATCTAATTAACGCGTTAAACTGACAGCCCTAGTATTCAATTAGCTTTAAATAGGTTTATGTTTAATATATGGAGTCACACTAACATTCTCTCTTCCCAAAACACATAAAATAAAATATATTATCTTTCGCGCTTCTGCTGACTTTCCGCAGCGCTCCCGCCGGCTCCCGCAGGTTGTCGGGTTTTTAAAAAGGACAAGAAGGGCTTTGAAATATCTCTGTCGCCATGAAAAAGCCACATATGCTGTCACTCTGCAGTACTCTGTAAGCCTATCTCAGACAAAAGATGACTAACTTTACAATGGATAAGCAACTGTCGAATTGATTTGAAGATGGAATAGGATGACAGCAGGGAGAGTGGTCGCTGTGATACTTTAATATCCTCGTAAAGGGCATTTTGAAGCTGCAGCCTCTGCTTTGTTAATACTTCCATATGGCATCAAGGAGTGAACATTAGAATAATAATGAGATAAAACCTCACAATTCTCGGTGGAAATAAGAGACAGCCAAAGGATGAAGAGGCAGAGGGAGACTGGGGGATATCAGGTGATGTTTCAGAGCAGCTGCTCCCACTGTTTGGCCTCAGACGTCCTTCACACTTCCAATGTTTTAGTCCAACAATGAAAAGAAGAAGATAATGATCTTTATTCTTTCTTTTTTTTTTAAGCATTTAAGGTTGGAGAAGATAGTTTTCCTCCACAACCTCCAGTCTAACTACAAATACAGCAAGCTCCATCCACCTACAGGGTTCCTATCCAAACAGACAGAAAAGAACACGGTAACACTTTATTTGACACCTATCTCTGTAACGCATTATAACCATACTAGTTATAATGCAGTTGTAGTGCTGTATAACTATAGTTATAAACACTCATACATGATCATAATGCTTTGTAACAATAATCATAACACACTATAAAGCATTTTATAATGGTTTATGAGGTCAAGTATTATAATAGAGTTATAATGGTCAACAATGTGTTATGCTTATTGTTATACAGTGCTATAACTACATTCTAACTTATAAGTATAGTTATAATGCGTTATAGAGATGAAGTGTTGCAAGAACACATAGTAAGTCTCAACTTCTGTGACAGACACGCATCTCTTTGTGGTTGTTTTGCGACTGCCACAGTAGATACAGTCATTGTCCAACACTGTGCTTTTTTGAGTCCCTCTGTGGACATATGTCCCTTTTGTGATAATTTTGCATAACTTTGTGTTTGTTTGCATCTCTTATGGGTCATTTTTTGTCCCATTGTGACCATTATTATACTATACTATACTATACTATTATAATTTTGTAATTGTTTAAATTTCCAACAGGAAATGTTAGAGGGGCCTGGGTGGTCAGCAGCCCCTGGGCCTGTGCTTGGTAGGCCCATTCATTAATCCATCTATGTCTGACAGCCTGACCAACTCATAACCATGAGCAACTGCTCCTCAGCCCTTGAGGCTCCAGGTTCACAGTGTGGCAAATACTTTGTGGTTTATGATTAATTTATTAATATGAAATGGAATAAAAGGAGCTTTATGGCCTTTCTTGCATTTTAAACCAATGTTAAAGCTCGTGTTCCACTTTAACATTACACACTCACTAAGGGGCACATCTTTTTTTAAGTCTGGCATACCATGGTCTTCATTCCATGCAAAACTGACACTAACGGATGTTTTCCAAATGTACAGAAATTCTTTACTTTTATGTTATGTAAAATTTGTGTTTTGCAATTTGTGTTTTGCAGTGGAGCTGTAGTTGTTCCCATGATAAACTCAGTTGCATATGGCAGCCGATTAACTGTATTATTTTTGATATAATCTAAAGAATAAGAAATAGAACTAAAATTGTGTTGTTGAACTTTGATTTGCTTTGAGGTGTAGCCAAACTGTCACCACTCAAAATCAGTGTCTCAAATGCACAATGCCATTTGTTGGCTATACACATTTACTTGGCATTTATATCATATCATTTTAGGTTATGTAAGCTGCTGGACAATTTGAATTTCTCTCCAGGGGATGAATTAAGGATTTTTCTTCTTGTTCTTCATCTCAGCTAATCAGTTTCCTTTCAAAGCCATGTATCCGACAAATGGAGACAATAGCTGTTACAACCAACATCCGAGCCTCAGCTTGAGATAAACTGTAGTAGATCAGTAAATCTCCTCACACAGGCTTCTTTTGCTCCATGTCTCGAAATCTCCCATGTGCATGACCTCTGAGGACCTCCTAATCATTACACACTGCTCACTGTTTGCCCACAACAGGGGACGAGATCCAAGATCAACTCGATGCTCACTGCTCAAATGTCACAGTCTGTCATTTACAGTCGTGCCAGCGCCCTGTTTTATTGTGCCAGTGGCTTTAATATGTTTGAAACGCTCTTCCAAGAGTAATTCTGGAAATCCTGAACCCCAGGCCTCTTCCATGATAACACTGTCTCATGAACTCGGTGCAGCACTGTATGGGGAAGGCGCTGTTCGGCTGGCGCAGGGCCGAGCTCAGATCCAGCTGTGTATCTTTACATGCACACAGTATGTGGAAGTGCAATCGTGCATTCAGGTGTAACTATGGTACCTGCACGCAAACATACACACACGCCCTACACGGAGATGTACAGATGCTGAATATGGCTGCAGTATAAAAATAAAGGCTAATGAGTCAGTAAACTGTATTCTTTTCTTTGGAAGGGGATTTCACTCGGTGTAAGAGCCTCAATGGATTATTTCAACCATCACAAAATATCACCCGATCTCTTTTTAAATAAATCATTTGCGATGAAAACCATTTCCAATTGTGCTGCCCCTTCAATCTGATTAGTTTACTTGTTTTGGCAAAAATATCCAGCACAATACTTCTCATATCTAAGCATTGGCTCATAAATTGAGCAATTATGGCGGCAAAAAAATTGCTGTTTGGTCTGCCGCTGAGGCTTATAAACCTATCAGACAGGGTATTAAACAATCTGAGCGACGCTGCGTTATGCCCTCTTTGCTTCTCATTTTCCCCAACATTTACGGCTAAAAACTGTGAGAATCCATCAGGAATAGCTCAGATGAAACTGTTGCAGAAGGTCTTGCATATTTCTGCGTGTTTGTTGAAGTTTAGCTTCTGCAAAAAAATTATGTTTCAGAGGTAACCAGGAGGAGTTTGCCTGTAAGCTGTCTCGATAAAATTGTCCAATGCTCGGTCAGTGCCAAAAAGCATTAAAAACTCATTTTGCTATCTGGGGCTACTATCAGTAGTAGCAGCATTATCCTATTCTCTCCTTTGAATGCAGTAGACTAGTAGTAATTTTCACAGAAGCAAGAAATGAGCAAGAACAGAGCACCAACAATATTAAATGAAGCACTGCAACAGCAGGTGAAATTTGAAAAGTAAAACAGATAAAGTGAGATAAGAAAGAGAATGTAGAGGCTTTTACTTGGCCAGGTTTACATCCCATCATGCTCAGTGGTGTGTAAAAATACTGAGGGATCGACAGAGGTCAAATGGTGGCATGATTTCCCGACATTTTGGATGGAAAAAGCTCTCTGTGACTTTGAAAGAGGGAGTTATTGTGGCGGAGGGCGGCAGGAGCTTCAGTCACAAAGGCTGCTTAATAACCAAGTGTTTGGATAGTGGCAGTGATTGAGTAGATGTATGGAAAGGATACCCATAATGCACAGGGAGCTGGTGGTGGTGTGGCAGACCACAGCTTATTTTTGCCCCACGGCCAACTAGCTGGTTAATCCAGCTGTGACGTGATCAGACCAAACTAACAGACAACATACAGAGGGATATTATACCAAGTTTGCACGACGTGAACCACTAATTACAAAGATAAACTCATGCTTGAGTTCCGTGGTCAGAAAACATGGTGTTATACTGTAGGGATGTGTTGCAAAGTGATTAGTCAGACGGGTCATCGTTAACCATATTGTCAACACATAAGCCCATGGACTCAGACAGTGAAGCCCTTTATTATGGTCTCCTAATGATTCTTTTACAGGGAAGGGTTACTTCAAATTAGAGAGTCGTCTCCTTCATTATAAAGCTCCCATCAATAGAAATAGTACAGCAATGCACAAAGATATTTCAATACAAGCCCTTCATTCAAAGTGTTACATAAGTAAACTGATATATACTTTAAATATTAGAAATAAAAAATAGTATAAAATGGTTAAATTCATAGTGTTAAATATAGGGTGTATTATTAGGTTTTCATTACTGATGCATTCATAAAGAAACAGCATTTAACAGCTCAAGGTACAGATATTTTTAACTACATACTGCACTGGAAGTTCAGTCTCATTTTTTCTATTTAAATGACCCTGTCCAAATGTTACAGTATACAGTGGATATACTGTAGCACTTTTCATTCAAATATATATTTAATGGACAAAAACATTACATAAGATACAGTATAAGAAGATAATTAAAAACTAATCATAGGATAAAACATTATTATGCTAAAGAACGGGGAAGTGGTCCAAGTGTAGGATAAATGACAAATGAAACTTCATTCTAGAAAATACTGAGACAAATTGATTATAGATAATTATGGGCGTTATAGACCTTTTGTCAGGGAAAAATATGCATCATAATTGAAATAATGATAATGTGCTGCCCATGAAATATTATCATTTGAGTAAAGTACAATAATCTCATTTTTTAAAGTAGCTACAATAGTTGAATGTAATATGAGTTGCTTATTAGTTTTTCCTTTCATTTGTCACCCACGGTATAGTCACCTACTCATTAGTAGAATGAATGCAATTTGTTATTTGGCAGGTTAGCTGCATAATTTCAATGTATTCAGGAGAAACACTGGAATTGGAAATGCAGCGCATGCTTTCACTAAATGCAAAGAAACAGAAAAGTCGTGCTTCTGTTTTAAGAAGAAATAAGGAAAGAAAAGACAGCGGATAACAGAGTGAGACAGAGCCACAGGCGGGGCTTTGCTGAATGGGATGTGGCTCATTACCTGTAAATCAGATATTACCCAGCCACTGACGGGAGAATTAGGGAGCAATTATGTGTGTTACCCCGCTGACAGGCCTCGCTGGCACAAAGAAACACTGGCTGCTCAGAGCTGGCAAACTGGAGCACTTTATAAACACAATATATCTGATCACAGAGACAGAAAGAAATATAGCACACACACAGCAAAGAAGCTACTTGACCATGTCGTTACTAGATGATGAACTGTGAACAGACTCACTGCGCCTGTCTCACTCCAGGATGGATGGAAGCGGCTGAGGAGTTTGGACGTTGAGAGGGAAGAAGGTGGTGCTGTCAGCCCGTCCTCCTGAATTATGGGATTCGGAGTTTGAAAGGGCAACGTTTCACAGGCTGTTGGCTTTCAGAGGTATGCAGCCAGCCTCACACAGCAGAGGGTAATCTGTGGCACATGTTCCTCTTCCCTCCGACAGTGTTACGTTGCATACAGTATATTTACCACAGTCTGTCTGAGTGGATACTGCCAGCCAGTGACCTTTACCGTGAACTTACACACACAAGAAGAGGAAGTGGAGATTTGTTGTTTGCTTTTCCAGGGAAGTTGGATTATATTTAACAATCCTGAATGAACAGAGATTGTATGTTGTGGTTGTTGTCTTGTTTTTTTTCTTCCTTTCTTCTATTTTTCTCTGTTGCTTGTTTTTTGTGTTTTTCCTCGTCTCTTTTCTGCTTCTTTGGTTGATTTGTTTTAGTGATTTTGTATTGGAGGGGAGGATTTTGGACGTAGACTTCTTTTCTTTTCCTCTCCTGTACAATTATTTGCCATTGTATTATGAAATATGTTTGTTTTATCAATGGGCCTTTGGATAAAATAAATAAAAAATGCAGTGTTCTTAATTCTGAAATAATTACCACCTTAAAACCCTGCCTCTCTAATAATACACATCTTTATTCAGAGTCATATTGATTATTACGCAGTTGTGTGAAATTTTGTCAAGATTATAAAGTCTTGAGTAATGGCTAAAAAAAAAGTGTTGTATGAAGTCACCTTGAACAAATTCCCTCAAGAGATGTTACTTCCTCAAGGTCAAAACCAAGATTGGCATCATGACCTCTGACCTTAGAACCCCAATCCAATCAGTTCATCCTCGACTCAAGTGAAAGTTTGTGCCATATTTGTAGGGACTGTCTTGACAAGTTGTCTAGAGACCCTAGACTGTGTTTTGTGGTCACTGTGACCTTTGACCACTAAATTTAAATTATGTTTGATTAACTGAATTTAAATGTCATGTTCAGCATCAACTGAACTGAGGATATCTAATGTTTCCAGATGGTATTAAAGATTTATTTTTATCAACTGACATTCAGTGGTTAAACAGAGATTTACCTTTTTGCCTAGAGGTGTTTTAAGTCTAAAAGAGAATTCAGGTTTTTCATAAATATGGAAATCTAGCTTTCAGTAGCCGTGGACAGGTCCTTTAATAAAGTGGAAACAGGCGGCATGAATATATTTATTTTACATCAATGCAATCTTTTAACTTAATCTCTTTGACATGTAAGTTAATATGCAGACTTGTGTGTCTGTAAGGTCACTTAGGTGTTTCATAGTATTGCTACCAGTCTGCTGCTTTGTGATTTTAATGGGATTTAAATGAAAAACAAAGTGTATAATAAATTCCCCTGTAGGCAGGTTATTAAATAGACTCGTAACAAGTGATGATGAAAGCAGTTTGCCAGCACTTCTCTCTGATGACAAGTGATGACAGCTTATTAGTCTTCTCCAGCGCGGCCTGGAAAACAGAATCCTCACACTATGACTGTGCAGCTCTGGACGTGTCGGTACATGAGCTTCTATCTGTGTCTCTCACTATAAATAACGTGCATTTATCCCAGAAATAGGCTGCAGCAGTCTTCTTGAAAACCGGCACTTCCTTTAAATAAACTCAAAGCAAGCTGAAAAAACTTCAGTCTTGTCCACAGCTGGGCAGCTCAACGTATTAGAGTTGACAAACGTCATTAAAATTCACCGCTCCAAATAACAAATCTTTCAGCAACTACACACACACATTCTCATAGGCCATATAACCCCTCTAACACACACGCGCACGTCTGCACAAACACACAACAACTTTCAGCAAGTCAGGCGAAACAGGGATATGCTAACCTCGGCAGAGGATGTCCGTCGGGACGCCGTGGCCAGACTTGGGTTTCCCCCCCGGGACAGACTCTGGCTAGCTCACATGCTAATGCCTGGATGTCTCTCCTGCCTCTCCTTCAGTCTTAGTCAACTAATCTGCTTCATCTGGGCCTCCACCAGGCTTTTCACCACCTATTAGCTCTCAAACCTGCCTCGGTGACAAAAGAAGGGTTTTGACAAAGCACCAAAACAGATTATCACAACGTGCCGGTTTTCAAAAAACCTCCTCGCCCCACCTGATTACTTCCTCCGACTGAAGGAGGGTTGATTAGCGGCCGCTTGAGAAAACTGAACGTCAAGACCGCTTTGCGAATGATTTAATCATTCAAATCAGTAGACAGTCAGTAAAAGAGAATGGAGACAGCTTAGGTTAGGTGTGCTTGAGCGTCTGCAGCTAAAGACAAGCCATCCATGCAGCCGAGTGCAGCTTGACCACAATCTCTCAAAGGGCAACAACATGAGTGCCAGTCTGCTCCAACCAGGGCGGAAATTTGGCACTTTGGGAAGGTGCAAGGTTTCGAGGTAGAAATGAAAGCTTGTAGCAGCTGCTTACCTCTCCTTTCCCTGCAGGAACTTTGTCATCACTGTACACTCAGCAAAATGATTTTGGATTACTCGGGTCTAAAACTAACAAATTATGTCAATTTTATTTAAATATAACAAACCTGCCTGGTATCTGTAACCAACATGCTCTGGTGCAAGTGGTGCCAATATTTTAAATGGGTCACACTTCAGTAACCGAAAACATTTCATTTCCATGTGTGCCCGGCAACATTTTGCATGAATAGCAATTATTGTCTGAATAAACACACATTTATGTTGTTGTAGCGGCTCCAAATGTAAAAGTGGGACTGACAGAAGAGTCGTTTATATTTTACAGATCTGACGTAGACGGCAGCTTTCATTAGAATAACAGAATGTCTGACGATTAGAAGATACACTGACTTGATTCTGCTGCACTCAGGTTTTTGAAATTAAGAAAATAAAGCGGTGGTCAATTTAATTTTTCAAAAATGATTTTTTCATGCATACTGATTATTTTTTTAGCAAAAAAAATGTGAATTATAACATGCCAATGTACAAGTTGGTGTCATACAAGTCATTAGCTGTGTATACTGTTTTATTTGACCACTTCCATGGTTAGTAATGCTGTCATCATGCTTGTTCGTCTATAAACCTTCTTCAAAAAGCTTAAATGTGATCAATAAAGCAGGAAGAAACATGGGGAGCAAGAGTGACTCAAGTAGAAGCATGTTCCCTGCTATCAGTAAATGGCATGACAACCACAGCTGACATTGTGAGTAATTGACTTTAAAGCTTGATCACACCAAGCTGGACAGCAAATGTATCTATAAAGGACAGTATGAATGAGTGTATCAGTATGAAAGAGACTTCTACCTGTTCTTATGGCCTGCATCAAAGACTAAAAACAAGTTTCCAAATGCCTAGGAGTGAAACGGTAATTCAGCAACGCCAACCGTCAGTGAAAATACCACCGTACCCCTGGTGAAACTACAACAGCACACAGGCTTTTTTCACAGCTTCTCCTGCACACATTGTAAAGCCTGCTGCAGCGCGTCGCCCTGGAGAGCGCTCCTGCACGGCCTCCAAAACAGACAGCATGGAGACTGACTGACTGCTGACATACATGGCACAGGGAACATGCCGGCTTTTGTCAGACTTCCACATGTGTTTTCAATGGGGGGGATATTAGATTCCGGACTGGTACAAAGTGTCAGCTACAGCTGAGGCACATGTGTGCACGGAGCTTTGTCTGCACATAAACACACCACATGTGCACGCAAAATACGGCTTGAGATGTAGACGGGTTGTGATAGGAGTGTGGTAGCAGTGGGTCACTGTGAGTGAATGTGTGTGTGTGTGTATGTGTGTGTACACAGGGCTCAGGTTACTGCGTGGCTGCTGAATGTCTAACGAGAGAGGATGTCAGTCTTGTTTGAGTCGCGGGTGTGACAGCAATGAGATTCAGAGGAAAATGAAACCTCAGCAGAAAAGATTATGTACACAGTAGTAGCCGTTTTAGCGGTTGGGAGTTAGTCCTTCTCTTCGCCTTCATGGCACTGCAGTCAGTCTCTTTTTTTAATTTTACATGCTACATTAGGTACAGTAATCAGTGTGTGGTAATACAAAACTAAAACTAAGTATTCACCTAGCCAGTCCTGGTTAAGTTCGTGTCAGACAAGGGAAAGCTTGTTGGAAATAACACACTTTAGATTGGGATGTAGAAATCCTGTTAGACAGAAATAAAATCAATTTAGAGAGAGGTTGGATACGGGTTATACGTTAAGGAGAAATAGTCATGCTGTGTTTGAGTATCATAAAATAAGACAAAATAGCACTGTGGCTTTGCTACATACAAACACTAACCAACTCACTATTTAGTTTAAAGGATGTCTTTTATAAGCAAAATAACTGCACTACAAGGAATGACTGAAATGGTTGACAAAGTAGAGCTGTGAATAAATACAAAGTTGCTGAGAATGCCTATCTGTCAGTTGCATACATGTTAGTATGTTTTGTCTATGTGCATAATTAAGGCAGGGGAAGAGAACTAGATTTTTTTTCTTTCCAAATATAAAAACACAGAGGATCACTTCTAAAATGTATAATTGTATAATCTATTTGTTTATTTTGCATATAAACATCTGAAAACCATTGTTCCATGGGGAGTGTGTTGTAATGCTTTGCTCTTCAAGTTATCAGTAAAATGTCTCATTAAATGAGTTATTTGTATTGATATTGCTTCATAGCAACTCTTAGCTGCATGTCCAACAGAAACTTTGCAAGTTAAGCATCAAACGTCATTCCTTTCCTCACTGAGAGCTTTCCCTATCCCTCGCAGTGGAAAACAACAGTGAGCCTTATCACCTTCCACTGGCAACTACTGTAGCCTCCAATCGGCTGTGAAGAAGTAATGATGGCTGAAGACAAGAACAGTTTCCAGTCTCCACAGCAATAACTTTGTTTGGTTACAGTCACCGTATATTATGGATCCACATTAACATGGTAACGACCAATCGATGGTTTATGTAACGTCTTTGAAAACAAGTCCCTGGATACAGAGCCTTAATCAGTGACAGGACAGAGGAGGAAAACTCAGGTCAAGGAATATAGACCTGCTTTAACACACACACAGACACAGACACACACACAACCTCCATACCCAATCTCCTCAGTGGAAAAAAGCTTACATTCTAATAACACACAGCTAAGTAAAAGTTTATGTTTTCAGCGGCCGACAAAATAAATGAAACAGAGCAAATGTGAACACGGGACTCGGGCGTTTTGAGTTGTTTTTATCGAAGCAATGTGGACTTGAGGAAGTGGAGAAAGCAGAGGGGTGGTGGAGCACCTGTATATTTGTACAGACCTTAACTCTTATGATGTCATCCCTCAACAGTAAACATTTATCTGTGTTTTATAATGGTGATCCAGGTCCAGGGTCATTAGCGAACACAGAGTCAATGAGGTAGACCACCATCTGAGGCCTGAAACTGGCCCCGGTTACAGAGTCTGGAGGTTCAGTTGCCACATAAAATTTATTGACACGAGGATGGTTTATTCAAGGAACTAGTAATGAGTTGTTCTTGGTATCCTGTGTCAGGGGGTCAGGACGAGGACTCGTCTCTGAAATTGGTTATAAAAAGAAATAAATGGAATTATGTTGAGCAGTGTAACGTCATCAAGGCGGCAGACGTCAACTCTTTGTGTCGCGTTGGAGGAAATTTCAGCATGTGAATGGCCAGCCTGTGCAGGAATATTACTTATTGTTTACAGTTTAAATTGAGTTTGAGGGTTTTGATTTGTTAAATTTCACCATTGGTATTTTTTAATTTTACAACAATCAACAGTTTGTTGCATTAATTTAAGCCACTATTTGTATCCAATGATCAGTCAATAATGATAATGATCACATTAACAACAATGAACTGAGAATATGTCACGATCATCTCCATTCGGGGAAGCCCCCTATGAGTTTGTTGCGATGGAAGATGTAGCTATAAATCTTAAACACTTTTATGTTTTTATCTACTGATGTGAGCCTATAGCATGCTGACTTATTTATGTGTCGTATTGTTTTAACATGCTGTATATTTAAAACTATATAGGTTCTTCAATGAAAAACTCAAAGTGGCATCCAGAGGGAACACATCATAGTTGTTATAATCTGTTATCAACTGTCTGTTCATGCTACTGTAGAGGAAATTCCTGCATTTTAGAGTCACCAATGAACCCACTGGGAGAATCTATAGAGGCACATGGAGAACATGTAACCTCCTCACACATACCTCTTTTCCACCAAACTGGTTCCGGTGCTGGTTCGGAGCCAGTGCCTGCTTAGCACAGGTTCTTTGCTTTTCCACTGCCTAAGCACCAGTTCTTGGTTCTTAAAACTGGTTCCAGACCAGCACCAACTTCTTGCTGGGCCAGAGCTAAAAGAACCGGTTCTTCCAGGGGCTAGCAGTGGCAACAAGACCAGCGCTCAAGCTCAAGCTAAGAGATACAGACATGTTATCGCTATGTATTAAGTTTATTTATCGATGTAAACACAGTTGAAGCTAACTAGCTGAACTACGTGGCTAACAGCAGCTAACGGTCGCTAATATCAAAACATATCGCCATCAAAACGTAGTTGCCGCGGTCGTGGCGATTATTATTAAGACGGCGCTTTGGCCTTCTTTTTTTCAGCAGGGTTCACAGTTATCGTTAATTAAAAGCCTAGTCTGTGCTTCCACGTCGGGTCCGGTGTTTAACACCCGCAGGTCGGACCGGGTTTTAATGTTCAGGTCCGTTTATAACTGTAGCAGCAGCAAAGACAGGAGCAGCTCCTGTATGGGGGAGTGTGGCTCTGACTTGGCTCCTGATCAGTGGAAAAGCAAAGTGGTTCTTTTGAGGCACCAGAGTTGAACCAGTTAAGCACCGAACTAGCACCAGCACCGAACCAGCACCAGAACCAGTTTGGTGGAAAAGAGGTAACAGAGACCCAGGCCTGGGGTTTAAATCCAGTACTTGAGATATTTTAGGTTTCTTCAAAGGTCAGGTGTTACGAAAGAACTGCACAGACTTACTTCATCCCTGCAAGCTCATCCTCTGATTCTAATGAATCTTATAATTTTGTTCCAGGGTAGCGCTGTTACGGATTATTGTGTGGCTGAGCAACTCCCAGAGTGACTAACACTGCTTGGCTTTGAGCAAAAGGTCTGATTTCACTTTTAGCCTTTTGTGTCAAATCAAACAAGAAGGGCATGAAATGTTTTTCTTAACAAACCAAATGCACAAGCTTGCAAATGTGAGATCCACCTCCTGCCCGACAGTATAAGTTCATAAGGTCAACAGGTGAAAGCAAATCTCATCTGAAGCATCTTGGCGACCATTCGGATGTGTAAAATTGGGTGAATCAAACTAATTTCTTACTTTTTCTCTCAACCCATGCCAGCTGAAAATGCCTGGTCAGTGTTTGTGTTGGTTGGCTGCTCAGTTTGAGAAACCTCAGACACTTGTAACAGAGGAAAAAACATTAGATTCACTCCAACTAGGCTGCAAAATAACCAGTCAATTAAAAATGGTCAGCATCAACAAAGAGCAACTTAAAAAGATGTACAAAGCAGAAATGAAGTCAAGGATTTCACCTTTAGATACAGCAGTGTCTTAGCAAACTGTGACATCTGCATCAGTTCCATCAACGTGCTGTGGATAAATGTATCTACCCATCGGCAAGCGTAACAGGCTCTTTACGGCTCACACATGAGGAATTCTGGTTAGCCAGTCACCCAGATAATGGTGCGGAACCTGTCCGTGCAGCGGGAGGTGATATTGGTGTTGTCCGCACTGCTGACAGTAGCCCCACAGACCGCCCTCGCCGGGGGTCTGGCCCACACACAGCTTTAGTATAGTCCAAGCATGGAGAAGGTAAACAGTGATGAAGCTCTTGCCTCCCCCACACAGCGTGTCGTCTCACCACAGACAGAAAGAAAAACAATGAAACCCAAGTGATGATCCATGTGAAGGTTTGGACGATACAACTGGTCCTGTGGGTCATGACAGGTAGAAAGTACAATGCTGCACAAACCCTCGCTGCCTCTTCTGCTCTCGAGAACATCACACTATTTCTCTCATAAACACTCAGCGGTGTGACGTTAGATAATATCTGTTTCAAAGCCAGACAGAAAAAGCGATCATCCTCATGCGGCAAAGGCTCTCAGCTGGACTTGAACCCAGGATGTTGTGGGTCAATGTTTCCACTTGTAAATGATACACAACCAGAGCTGCATGGAGAATTGGGTTTTAAGGGAAACAAAGCAGAGTATCAGAGGCGTTATCAAACATCTGGAAATGGTACCCAGAGAAAAACGCCCAACTTCTGTAGAAGAAAACTTTTGTGAATAAGAACAAGTCTACTCTTGTTTTGATACTTTCAACTGTCATGTGCTTCCTCATTTCAGATTCCTTTGTTATCATTAATACTGATGTTTTTTGACAGATTAAGGTGTACAGCCAAAGTCACTTATTAAATCTTAATATCAATCCTAAAATTTATTGGAAGCCAATGAAGAGACACTGCAATGAGAGTGATATACACTCTCTTGGTTTCTGTAAGGAGTCTGGCTGCTGGAGTTTGGATGGAGCGTAATTCATGTTGACTCTATTGGCTCTGACCTGTATCAAGAGAATTAAAACAGAAATAAAAGAAATAAAAACATGGATGACAGTGGGAATTCTTACTACATAAGATGGGAGTCTCCTGCACTCTGTTCACATGCTGGTTCAGACTGAGGAGATAATCAAAGACATTACTCTAATGTCCCTATTATATCTTTATAGTTTTTGTTGCATAAATGAAAGTTTGACATTAACTTTTGACATGATCATACACTTTGCAATGGACCTCTCGGCTGTTTGTTGGTGTACACTAACACTGCAGCCTTTAATGAAGAGAAATAGGTCAAGCAACAAGGTCAGCAGGGCAAAACAAGGAAGTCCCCAGGCACAGAGTGTCACTCATTTATGCCACAGGACTGTTTCTGTTCCTTTGACACCTCCATAATTACAACTCATAAATTACACTGCTGTGCCTGGCAGGCAGGAGAGAGAGAGAGAGGGTTTCGGAGGCCTGCGGTGTGTGTGTAGGAAGACACCAGGGCCCAGTATTTCAAAAGTGATCTGGCAGGATTATCCTGGTCGGATTGGATTAAATCTAGATCTGGTCTGAAAAATGGGTATTTCAACACAGATCCAGAGAATCTTGATCCTGAAGATCAGGATTCAGATCTGGTAATCCAATCCGCCCCTGAATCCAGATAAAAAGCTGGATTTGGGTATTTCAAAAGTCAAGGCAGATATCTGGATCAACTTGATACCAAAATTTCAGGATCATTCTGATCCCACCTCAGAGGTGGATTTGACTTGGATTGGCAAAGTCTCAGCTCCACTTCTCCTTGATATTATCACTCAGTATGTTCATTACACTTAATCTAAACTGTTAGTGTTTAAGTGTTTAAGTTTTAACAAGTAATTGAAGTTATTGAAGAAATTTAAAACATTGCAAAACATATTGTTTGGTCATATACATATTTAAATCACATTCAAACCTTTTCAAGGCATATTTTCATGCTTCTGATTTCAAACAAATTTGACTTCAAGATAAACTTGACTTTCAAAATGCTTGTAAAGTTAGTGATATTTTAAAACATGCAGCAATGTGTTTCAGAAAGCGTTTGTATGTACAAAGTAATTATTTTACCTCAACAAATCAAGTGTTTAATTGTGCTAGTGACCATAAGGATGTTTCTACATAAGGAAAACACATAAGAAAATGTTTGTTGTGTCACTGACCAAGCATAGGCCTATGCTACGAAAAATAATGCAATTACAGTTTCAAGCCGTTTCAAGCACTTTATTCAAAATTCAAACACCAAGGTTTCTGATGTTTTCCAACCACCATAGGCTACTGCTGTCCTTATAGGCAGTGGTGTTGCTGAGTGGTCCATGGCTGTGAGTGGGCTCTGAAAGGACAAAGAGGCAGTGTATGAATATCTTTGTTACAGTCAGAAATCCACAGTAGTCACAGAAATGTTCATTACACCAAAGCATAATCTGACCAGCCTACTGTGTGGTGTAACGTTACCTGTAACATCTAATTACTGCAGCAGTGCAGTCTGCACACAGCACAGGTAGCCTGAATTTGTTCTAAGTCTGTTTCCAACAACATAACGTTAATAAACTTGAACAGGTCAGTGTAAGGGTAAAACAGTTCAGATATGATGTATGCCAGGTTAATTCCCTTGTAAATTAAACCACAAACCTCAAAATTGATCAATAAAGCAGCTACGTCGCTAGCCCGCTAGCTGCTTAACACACAAGTCAATGGAGCCGCGTTAGCTCCCGTTAGCATAGCCGCCGATCAATTAGCGATCGTTACGCTCGCGTTTCAAGTAGGTGACAAATCAAACAGCTGGCTTGCATGATATGTTGTTTGGCGTTCATATGGTCTTAAAACCGCTTCACATGAGACAACAGTAAACTTACATTTTGACGTGAAAGTCGCGCTCCCAGCTGCTCCTTTCGTGAAGTAGTCCGCCATGTTTCAGATCCCGGAGGCGGAGACTTGAGATTTGGAAATCCGTATCCGGCCAGGTAGGGATCACGGTGATCCACCCTGCCAGTGTTTTGAAATACTCAGATAAAGTCAGCAGGATCACTGTGATCCATGACTGAGAAAAGGAGGATTTCATTATCTGGATTACTCTGATCCAGATTACAAGTTTTGAAATACTGGGCCCTGCTGATAAATGTGGGTTAAGTAAAGCATCAGGACGAGTGTTTAGTGATCACTACATCAAGATCAAAGGATGAGGAGGAGGAGATGGAGATAAGGACAGATAGAGCACAGGAGGAGTTGGCTTCAGATGGCAGGATGATTGAACGTACGGATTTTTAGACGTGTCTGAGTAATTCCCCCTGTCTAAAAACAAACAAGCTGCATCTTAATGGGAAGAATTTGACGGTGTCTTTGTGTGTGGGAGTTTTCAGCTGTGTAGGGTTTAAGAGAAGATGTGTGTATGAGCTCATATGTATCTCTGCATGGGTGTTTGTGCATGTGTGTGTGTCAGAGGTTTCGGTTCAAATGAGAGGCGATCAAGCAAAGTTTGTGTACATAGGCAAGGCATGAAGAATCTGGGTCGAACTCGACTTTGTTTCTCACAATGCTGCCGTAACTGCATCCGTCCATTTCTTTCTGTCTCTCTCACACACACACACACTCACCCCACAGCGGGAAAGCTATGTCTGTGATCTATGTTCAAAGGTAAAAGGACCTAAATTGTAGCCACCCACATACACACAGATTCCACACTTGTCCCTCTAATCCCGTCCCATCCCACCGACAATCCTGTTTCCTCCCCTCTCGGTGTCCCGGCAGTGATCCTCGGCTCAGACAGAAAAACACGCATTGCTTCCATAAAGCTGAACACACACAGACACAATCACTCACACACATTTTATTTTTTTCATTTTCACTGCACACACACACCCCTCTCTTTGGACTTGCTCCTCCTCTTCTCACTCTCCCTCACCTGACCTTTCCCAACTTATGCTCCTTCTTTCCTTATGTGATCCCTGGAATTCTCCCTCCTATTATATTGTTGGTCGTTACTAAAGTCTGCTTCACACCAGACCTTTTGTTTTCGTCGCTGCCGACTACATATTAAATCAATGCAAACAAGCGATTGAGCGTTTAATCCCTCAGACGAAAAATCGCTGGGGCTCCGAGCGACAGCGACGGAGCGATTTTCGCTCTGTTTCTCTGTTGATTGGCTGCCGTAATCTATGTGTAACTATGACAACTACTGAAATCATGGAAATGTAATACAACTCCGCCGGTCTAGCAGAGCAAAGCTGGCTTGACATTGTACGCCGCTTGTGGGACTTCCACAACAACAGGTAAACGGTGGCAGCACAAACACACAAACGGGAAGAGAATCGCTTGAATGACGTCATCAGAGCGACCTGTTGAATTGTGCCAAATTGACGAGCGACTGCAGCTGAGCGATGGAGCAATTTTTTTTTTTGCAATACGAGCAAGAGGTCCGGTGTGAACACAGCTTCCTTTAAAAAAAACAAACTAAAAAAAACCTTTCAGATTTGAGAGAAAATTGTCATCAATATGAGTATATTATTATATTCTTTTTTTGTTGGTAATAATTGTATTATCACAATATTAGCCTTGAGGGTGTGCTTTAACATCACAACACCCCGCTCAAGGGTAATATTGCTTCATCAATTCACTCCCAACCTGTTGCTTGACCTGTAACCTCTTGTGTTGTGTTAAAGTTCTTCTTAGGTATTGAAGGAATACCTTCATCTATTGGAGTTAAATGCTGGCTTATGGGTTGACATAAAAGGAAGGAAGGGAATTTGGCACAGTCATAGCCTCAATAATCTTCAACTAGTTGGCTGAACTCAGTGATGTGAAACACCTGTCCCAGACCTCAGACATGTCAGTCAGATGATTGCTGGGGTTTATCCTAAAGAAGGCAACATGTGCCAAAAATGTCATTGTCTAAAATGTGAAATCTAAAGATCTTCTGTGGCATTATTCTTTTGAGGCCTGAGCTGTAATGATTTTGGTCAGACATGCCTCAGTTTCAAATATTCCAACAAATAAGATGACCCGCTGTAATATAATCTATAGACGGTGAACCATAAAGACTTTGATGATCCCCTGACCGTTGACTTTTTATGGTTTTCCTTAAAATGATTTCTACAGATATCCATGTCCACTGTCCCACTGAATGAATTATAATAACACTGCTAATACAATCACGCATATCGTCTTGTGATTTTCTCAGGTCAGCATTTTAACTCCCTCAATTTATGGCGCTAATTAGTAAGCAAATGAGGTTAGCATTTAGGTTGTCCAATTTGCTTCACCATGTGTGTTTTTGGACAGCAACCTGGCTAACTACAGTAGGTAGATGACAAGTCTGACCATGCCTCCTAATGTAAGATGCGAGTGAGTTGGAGGCATGAGGCAATTACTGTGTGAGCTTGGTTACACAGCCAAGATGAAGTTCATTATGGTGGCTTTGTTGGCCAACAGACCAACACAGTCCACTGTGGAACTGTGGCAGTGACAGTGACAAACACCGCTCAAGGAGACAGGTCAAAGTACTGGACGTGGACAGTATCACACAATTAACACAAATATTTACTTATTAGATCTTAATTAACGCCATTGTTATTGTTAATATAGGCTAACAAGTAGTGGCTCCATTCTTAGATTAGATTTTTTTTAGGACAACCCAGTAACCCAGCCACCTGAGGTTATATTTGCCTCTGCAACAGGACAACAAAAAAAACCCTATGGTTTAAACACTAATCCACAGAAATCATCATGTAATCCACTTTATCTCAGAGAAGAAAGGGAGGACAATGCACTTTACTTTAAGGCAAATTTTGCTGTGTTTCAAAGAATGAACAAACCATATGTGTTCATTTTGAGTTATTTTGCCAGCATGTCCTACCACTGCCACTCATCTGTTTTTGATGGGCTTGTTTGAGAAAGACCAGCTGAGCCCCTCTGAGAAATGGAGTGGTCTGTAAACACTTAAAGCGGATTAGGTCGGAGAATGCAGGAGGGGAAGGCAGGGGGGAGAGGGTGAGGGGGGAGAGAGGAGAGGAGAGGAAGGTGAGATGGTGGCGATACTGAGGGGTTAAAGGTAAATTATAGTGGAGACAGGAAGTTGAAGGTGTTAGTTGAGGATCATTGTTACAGGTCCACTATAGGAGGGGGGAGGGCATGACCTTGACTTTTCCAGGATGTGTTTCAGCAGAGAAAAGTAAGTTCTTTGAATTGTTTATGGAATATCTCAACTTTGGTGACTCTTCATCTCTTTTTTTTCCTGAACTGAAAGTGTAATTACAATTTAGGAAAGGAGAAAGAGTGGATCATTAAAGGAAAGAGTTAAGAGTTAGCGTGTGTGATTTCCCTGAAATGGCACAGTAGAGCCACCATGACTGAACAGTCACTAACATGTTTCAGAGTTCTATTTGAGGGCTTGAGAGTCAAAGACAAAAGACAAAAAATCAGACTTCTACTGTGATGTGAAAACATGGATGAACTCCAAGGAAGAGCTCATGATTCCTCTTCCAGAATGGACAGACACAGAGTCACTGTGTCTATACAACAGGGCAACAAAGCTGATTTACAGTCAGGATGACATCATCATAGACAGTAAGCAGAAGCAAAATATATGTTCCAAGAGAAGACACTAAACAACTTCCAGGTACCACCAACAGAAAGGATCGAAGCCAGACTACCCCCTCTCTACCATGGGACCTAGGAAGAGAACATACTATACAAACATAAATTGTTCACATCTTTAAAAGGACGCAAAGACAGAGGGATGAGACTGAGATGGTCCAGCACCAGGAAGATGGCTTTGGGATGAAATGGTTCCCAAAGAAAAAAAAGGTTCCATTTGGTTCGCTAGCTTTGCACCAGTAACCTGGAGAAGTTTTTCCAGGTCAGTATTGAAGATGACAAGATACAGTAAAAGAGTGAGAGACCTGAGTTAGAGGAGGCTCCAGCAGGTTTCTGGATTATGTACGAGGCGAGCTATAATGAAAACTGCCTCAGAGTAAACATTGGATGTCTGGTTTTAAAAATGTGATCCCTAAATATAAGTGAGTATAATTTTAAAGGTAATATAGTCGATTTTGACACAGAGGCCCTCTACAACACAGTGCTTCAAGATTGGTTTAAAATGCAAGAAAGGCCATAAAGCTCCTTTTATTCCATTTCGTATTAAATTAATCATAAACCACAAAGTATTTGCCACACTGTGAACCTGGAGCCTCAAGGGCTGAGGAGCAGTTGCTCATGGTTATGAGTTGGTCAGGCTGTCAGACATAGATGGATTAATGAATGGGCCTACCAAGCACATGACCAGGGGCTGCTGACCACCCAGGGCCCTCTGACATTTCCTATTGGAAATTTAAACAATTACAAAATTATAAAAATGGTCACAATGGGACAAAATAATTACCATCAAGAAAGCAAACACAAAGTTTTGCAAAATTATTCCAAAAGGGACACACAATAATCACAAAGTTGGACTACAGTACAACCGTATTTACTTTAATGTATAATGCACGATATGATTTGTGCATCCCTTGTCAACAAAGAGTTGTAACTTGACAACATTAAATTCTAAAATCATGTAAGGAGTCTACAGTATAACATATAACACAAGTTGAGACTCAATTTGTTTTCTTCTGTGCCTAAAACATGGGAAGTGAGAAGGATGTCTAAGTCCAAACATTGAGAGTAGCTGCTCTAAAATATCACCTGATATCCTGATTAGAACAATTATGGATGAAGTACAGTACCAGAGTAAATGACACCCACACGCCTTCATTAGCAGGTCTGTGAAGAACAAACACAGCTGTCTCACCTTCCTCCCTCAGTTGTGACCCTGCTCATACCAAGCTTTACCAGGGCCCATTTTGTCTCCATATAATAGTATTTGTGATGTGTGGTTTTTAAGTCATGTTATGAGCCGCTTTCAGCATAAAACTGAGCCATAGGTTACAGCCACACTGGGATCAAAACACAACCAAGGGGTTGCTGAATAAGAATAAACATGCAACTAAAGTCTCTATTTTTTGATTCTTAAATCCCTTAATTGGTATAACAAGTCACAAACGAATGGTAATGCGAACCTTTTACAAGCCTGGTGTTCCTTTTACCAGCAGGTAGCTTTCCGCCCTCGTCCATCATCTGCTGGGCCTCCAAAAGCCAATGTTAAAGCTATGCATATAAAAGTCTTGGTTTCCAGAACAGTGCCAGAGTAAACTGGGTGGTATATGGTTTAGAGACATTTCCTTCTTCGAGAGTGAGGGTCCTGAGTCCCTGTTTGTGATGGAACAGTCCTGCTCTTGCCAAGTGCCAACCATTTCTTAGGCCTCTTTGTGGCTTCGAGGAACACTTCAAAAACCGCAAGTTATCATTGGACCAAGGGAGACCTGTGGAGCACACGACCGTCACCATCAGCCTACACCCCATTATATTCTCCTTTCCTGACCCTGCACACCTTACTCAGTGCCCACCTTGCACTTTCCATCTGTTTGTCTGCTGCCAGTTTACACACCCTTCTCCTTCCCCTCTCCTCCACCCATCTGGCAGTGCCAGCCTCCACACCTTCCGTCTTTCTTTCCTTCCCCCCTCCGCGACCATCCATCCACACTGTCAGCACGCCATCAGTCTTGTCCAGCTGTGCTGTCAGGATGAATGGCAACGCTGCCCGCCAGGTACATGCTTTCTATAAACATGGCTGATAGCTGGGGTCTGCTGTGTGGCCTCTGCAATGGATAAAATATGTACTTAGGAAGATTTTAATGCACCGTGGCACAAAATAAATGTAATATAGCCATGGGGAGTTAAAACCACAGGCTTAATGAATATCTGATCACATGTGCTCCTCAGCAGTGGGGATGGCTTCAATGAGGGAGTTAGGAAAGCACAATTTTCTGGTAAGAAGAAGAAAAAAACAAGTTCTAGTCGTGGTACAACTTCATTCCATGTGTTTTTGGTTTTTGGATTGGAAACTAGCTCTTTATGTCAAGGACAACTTCTCCAGGAAACTTCAGGTGGATCTCCTTGGTGCCAGTGGATGTTGCAAACCAGCTGTCATGGTGATGCATAAGAATTCATTATAAGATTTGATGAAAAATAATTAACAAATACTTTTCCATGTTTAAAAATGTGTTTTGTTTTTCGATTCAGATGCTTGACATGAGCTATTGACAAATATTGCTCTAATATTACTTTTTATATCACTTTAAGGTAATTACTGTATGTGCTTAGACCTGCTCCATCAGATGTCCAATGTATATTTTCAACTTCTGTAACATAATTTCCAGCTCCCCCAAAGTATTCCCTCTACACACACACACAGTTTGACTTCCTGCTCCTCACCTCTAGTTCATGCACTCGCCTCCATGGAGTCCATACAATATTTTCATGGGAAATGAAGTGAGGTCTAAAGCAAATATTCCTAAAAATCTTCTTTGTCTATTTTCCTTGTGTCAGCCAGTCACGTGCGTGTGCAAGTACAGTGCCTTGAGAAAATATTATGATTTGGTTTTGCAGTTATTTTTAGTTGCCTTTTCCTGGTTTGTTTTTTGACATGTATGGTGCACCTTGTTACACTGAGTAACTCTGATTTCTTTTCTGTAAATAATGAAAAAGTCACATGAATTATATGTTATTTCGCTCTGATGAATGTGGCCCTTTTTTTCTCTCTCATTTTTTTTTTTTTTTTTAATGGAACACGCGAGGCATTCAGGATAATATACATGACCAGGAAAGTACACATTCATATTTGGGGAGTATTTAAAAAGCCACCATCAGTAATAAGCTGTAAAGTCGGCTCAAAAAAGCATAAAAATGCAGTCATTTAGAGTAAATATACAAATCTGACACTATATAGATTTTAGCTTCGAGGAGTTATGAACCTCAGGTGTTCTACACCCCCTTAGATCCTACTGTGTTTCATACGTTACTAACAGGCTTAACTATTCTGTTGGACATTCAGTATATTGTTATTATCATAAAAAGAACTTTCACATGAACTTCTGGGCTTTTATGCCTCATATGAACAAATGGCAACAATTATTGAAATTTAAATTTCCTCAATAATGAAGGTAGATCTCAGAGCATCATGAGTCATGAGGGGATTCCTCTCTTCTGACCAAAACATCCCCTTCAGTGAGCCGCTGGCAGATGAAACAGAAACCCTAAGTGATCCAGAATATGCTTTCCTGATTAGACAGAGGTTGCTTTCACAGCAGGTCCCATGGTGCTACTGTAGACGGGGTAAATATGAGTGAGATCTGTGCAGACGCAGCTCGGCTCCTAGATTTTTACTGACAACTTCGTTCCATTGGCAAGAAAAACTGGTGATTAATACTTCTGCAACAACTCAGTAACTAATTCAAGGATATATAAACATTCAGAAATGCTCCAAGAGCAAATACTCCATATTTATCTAAATAAAATGATTTACAGTTGTAGCTAGGTTTGGAGCTAGAATTAGACACAGAGTCCTGAAGGTGTTGTTTAATGTGGCGATAATAACCAAGAGGCTGTTATTAAGCATACATCTCTGATGTGGTTTTGACCTGAAACATCGACAAGTACCCATAATCATAGAGATGAATGTCCACAAGGCCATTATGGCATTATGAAATGATACCAAAGCATATGCACTGCCAAGCTGAAAAAATTCCTTCCTCCTGATTTTTTAACTAACAGTAGAGGCCATCTTCCAACGGCATCACACCAGCTGCACACTCAGCAAACATTACTATATTATTACATGAGTATGTGCTGGTGGGATCTTAAACTGTAACCTCTCAAGTTTTATGAGTGCACACTAGTGTGGTGACTAAGTGTCTCATCGACAAATACAGTGAGGACAGACATAGTATCAGCAGTTGGAGAGGGAGCTCCAGCTTCCCGCACCCCAGTAACTATCCATTGCAAGACTAAGAGTCAGATGATACAGTATCTGGTGATTGTTATCCTCTAGGACTTGTCGTTTTTCAGTCCATGTCATTACTGTGGAGGGGGCAGTCAACTACAAATGAAAGCTGAAAGTCGTTTTCTACTCAAGCTAAAGTTTATGAAATAAATTTTATCAAAAAGAAGTGGAATCTCGGAATACCAATAGAGTGGTTAGGCCACATGAAAACTATGGTCTGAGCAGCAAATCAGTTCCATCTCTCTAATATAACAGTAATAGACCAGTAATGTGCAAATATTAAAATAAAATGAAATAAAATCAGCCTTCTTTTAGCAGCTAATAATTTGTATTTTTAACTTGGTTTTTGGCTAACTTTTATTTGTATGATTATTGTTTTATTGTATATCACTTGTCTTATTGTTTTTAATTGTTTGATTTTTTATTCAAGCACCTTCAGATGGTGAGATGATTGTATGAAAGGCACTATTATAAATCATCATCATTAGAAATAATTTAACGGAATTATTTGCCAGAACTTTCTGACATGTTGAGTAGGCAATGAACCTCCCCAACCTGAACGGAGAACAAGCAGTGCAGCAGACCCAGACTATTGATCAAGAGTCAAAATTCCGTGGCCAACAAACATAACGGCGTAGACACAATCCATCAACAATGGTTTGCATGACCTGCAGGTGATCAGCAGTTTGGTATCAGAGACAAACTTCATCATTCCAGCTGAAAACACTGAGAAACATTCCTCCAATTTTGCTTCAGCATGTGTGGAAGAGAGTTGCATGCCGCGTCATGGAATAAACTTGGCAGGAGAAATTCAGAAATAACCTTGACTGCTGGTCGAGGGCGTTGAGCAACTGGTGCTCTTCTTTTTCTGATACTACTCGTCATCTTTCAGGTCAGGCTGTTAGCTGCTATTTATTGGGTTATCTGGCATTGTGGCTGGAAAACCTCTAGAAGATCTTTAGATATTGCAATTCTCCAGAATCCTACCACATACTACAGTATTTCAAGCAGCTTGGCTCCATCACCTGAGCACATGACTGTGTCCCTCCACCGTATGGGCTCAACCAGGAGCCTGGAGGCAGGAAAGCAGCAGCCAGAGTGGTGGTCTGCTATATGGGCTCATTGAGTGAGCCCGCAGAGAGCTCTGTACCTGTTAAAGAGAGTAGCTGAGGCCACTCTGGACAAACCCCAGTCATGTATGAAACCTGAGGTGCGCTGTGGATTAGGCACAAGCGTGACTGCTTTACCGAATGAAAATGTAGGTTTTGGCCCGGACGTTGGAATGATTTTATTATTACGATTTTCTTTTTTTTCATCCCCTCTGCCCCCCTCAACCGTTGAAGTCTCAAACGTGCACAGAGCTCGGATGCTGTAAAAAGGCTTTGTGTATTCAATAATTGCTTAATAGTTACATAAAATGTCATTAACTGCTCCTTCTGGTTAGGTTACATCCACTGTAGCTACCAGAGGGACTGAGGCCTCTCACCCTACATCCTTCACTTCTCTGCCCTCCTGCCTCCGTTTCCTTTTGTCATCTTCTAGCAAGGATCTCCTCATATTTCCACTCTTTCTCCTCCTCTGTTCCTCTCAAAATCCCTTCAGCCCTTTTTTTTTACCCTCCCTCACTTTCACGGGGCCTTTCTTTCTCTCTTCCACTCATCCATCCCTTCTTCCATCCGTCACCGTCCACTGTGTTAGCGATACGCCTCTTGACAGGTGAGACATCTGCTGCTCCCTGGCCTGTCAATCTGCGGAACACGGGTCAGTCGAAGTGCTTGCGCAACTCCAGATCCAAACCCCATCCGTCTGCCTGCCTCGTATCCCGTCACCCATCACTCTCAGACACTGAAAGGGAAGAAGAAAGCCTGGGCTTCCTGTGTGAGGTCATAGCTGTGCTGCACTGCTGCGTCCCACCCGCAGGCGATTTATGCCTTCCACTGCTCACCAGCTTCTTGCGCCATTCTTATTTCAGCTCCATTAAAAATAATTGGTATATCGCTCCAGAATAAATGTTGAGGGGGAAGCTGTGGCTGGTCACTCTGGCTTAGTTCAACACATAAAGAGGGTGGAGAGTATCGGCAAATGGTGTAAAAGTTCACAATGTATTTATTTTTTCCCTCCTATCACTTATCCAGATTGGCGGTCAATATTTGCTCTAGTGATGAGCACTTCCAGTGGCTCTTTTTCTACTTCGGTGTCCAATTCTGCCAGCTCATAGCGAAGAGCACGTTGGAAGCATTATTCTCACCACTGCTCTCCCTCTTAATCCACCACACTAATGATGTTAATGAAAAATAATTCTAATCTAATTAACTCTTCTCTCCAATCAGTCTCATTTCCCTTGTAGAGTTGATGAATCTGTGGTATTGGCACAGAGTTATTCGATTCTCTCCAACAACATCGCAGCCCATTTAGAAGCAGCATTGTCAGGGCGCAAATTAAGGCCTGACAACAGACAGAGTTTATGGAAAATGGATTTTAATAAAAACTGCCTGTATTTTCCACTGTTGTTTATGCATTCATGCCCCCAAAGTCAACGAGCAATGCTCCAATGTTTGCGCCAGAACGTCCCACTTGTCAGTGCGCTCAAACCTCTGGAACAGCATTTAGATCATCGTGGACACTGAAAGTCTCCACTGAAAACCATGAAATTGTTTTAGCGATGGTATTTCTGTAAGGCAGCGTGACCAACCACACATATTGGATGGTAGAGAACCTCCAGGATACAATATTGCCTTCTAATGAAGAGTGAATCCACTGAAGATGATGTAACTGGCTGATATAAGTTTCTATTTACTTTATAAAAAGCCAACATTGACCTCATATGGAGGTAATAAGGTCATGGGCTAACCTTGAACTATGCTCCTGTCAAATAATATGTAATTTCATTTTTTATATGCTTGAATGTAATCACTCTTAACCACAATTCTCGACCTATGATCTTCAATCCTGGCTCGTATGGGTCAATATTTTGTGCTTACATGAATGGCTTGGTGGTGAATGAGTGAAGACAAATATTCATTCAGTCCATTTGATGATTCCTGCATGAATCTAACGGTTAGCACTCATAAGGACTCACTTGGATAACACCCAAAGTTAGTCTTCATCAAAGAATTTAGGGATGTGTTGCCATAGGTACGAAGCAAACATACAACAGTGTGGGAGTTTGTTCTAAGAGTTTTCAGCTGTGTGCAGAGTCAAAATAAAGACAGACAGGGTGTGGGGCTAGATATTCAGCTGTTCATCGGATACAAGACGTTTTGCAATGTGTTTTGCTGCTTTTAATTCGAAAATTATTCTGATTTATAATTATGTTGTTGTGTTTTGTTGACCTTAGATTGAACTACTTCTTTTGCCACCTAGAGTTTGCCAAAGACTAAAGAGGTTTAAAGTGACAATATATGCAAGAAATAAATAAGTAGGCTACATTTTTTAATAAGATTAACAAGAAGTAAGAAATTATCTTTGAATTTAAAAGTTAAATAGTTCATAAATATATTAACATTATGTGTAGGAAAGATGGTACAGTACAATATGATGCTGCAGTGGTTAATTGGTGACTCTAAATTGACTGTAAATGTGAAAACTGTTACATCAACATAATTCTTGATATAAATATTTCTGAAATATGTTAAGTAGATGTTTGCTTGCCTAATGTTTGTTTCATCAGATGTATTTAGGCGGCAGTGAGGGTCAACATTGTGGTTCAAAGTTGAAATAAATAACACAAGCAGAGGTCCTCACAAGTTTAGTAATGAAAGAGTGCTAAGTGTATGTATGAGACTGTATGGCACACTTTGTTCAGCACAGAGTGGCCCATCCTCACAGCAGGATGATCTGCCGGGTCTAATTCCCTTCCATTAATCATTGGACTAATTTGTTTTCACAGTGCTGTGCTGACAGCAAGAGGTTCTAGTTACAGCACAGAGGCTCATGGAGACTATATTATGTGTGCGCGCACACACGTTTGTTTCAAATGGGGAAAACAACAGTTATCCTCATCGTCTCTGCCTTGTCTGCTTTGCCATGCATGGTGGATAGTTTGATTTTACTTACATCACAGACACAATTCACATGACTTGATTTGACTTTTGTAAAAAAAAAAATCGGACTCCTGAAATTTAGTCAAATACCAGTACTGCCAAATAAAACCTTGTACATATATCACATTTGTCGAGATGAGAATAAAGAACAAGGGCAATAGGACTGACAATATAGGCACTAGAACAGACATTTAAATATGTTCCAATAACTTTACAGTTTGTTGCTCAGACCACCTCTTAATGTAGCAGCAGGGCAGTTTTAGTGACAAACACCAGACAAACCCACACAGGAAAAATTTGTCTGTGATGTCAAATTGCAACACCTTGTTTCCTCTACTGCAGACTGGTGCTGTGCATTAAAATACTTTACTGTATATGAGACCGAGAAAGATACTAACAGTGTCATCCATCAGTCATCAGTGTATACACTGAACTTGGGGTCTGCAGAAATGTCAGCACTGCTGTTCTCCTACTGTATGTGTGATGTGATAACCAGTCTTGATTATCACAAATCTGTAGAATGTCAGTTCTTTTCTACATAATCATCTGTTTTCATCACACAACAGCAGCAATTATATGTTTAAAAGCAAAAGCGAAAACCAAAGTATTTTCTTTTCTGCCATGTAAGAAAGATTATTACACTGTGTTTTCCATGTTACCACTGGCACTTGTATTTGCAGTTGTGGGTTTTATTCATATAATCAGCAACACCACAAAATGATCCATCTTTTGTGCTGTGAACATAAAACATGTCCCTAACAAAATTACTCAAACAAACCACAAATGTTTTATTTATCCTCAGAAAAGATTCCTGCTCAGGTCTAGCTTGCAAACCTCAGCTCAACCTGGACACACTTGTCACCTGCAGCTATCTCTAAATACATTTAAATACATTACAATATTGCAATATGAATCATAAATATACATTTGTGCACCATAGTCTTCTTTAAAGACTATGCTGGTAACCTGATTATTTACACAACTTTAACAAGCCTTGCTGCATCAAAATATAATAACTTCCCATTAATCTACCAATGATGACATATGAAGTATAAAACCTCAGGTTGTAAACGTTCAATGGGCTACTTTAAGACAGCACTTTTTAATCTTATTTACCACTCAAAAGCCTACCCTAAGCCGCAATGACCAACTCATACAGTGCATTTTGATGCACAGAGCTCTTTTCTATCACACTAACAGACACACACTAGGGAAATCAAGGGTTTTGTATCTTGCCGAAGGACATTTTGACAAGCTACTGACTAGGGAAGTCAAGAATCAAACCACCGACCTTCCAATTAGTGGACAGCCCACTGTACCTCACCACAGCGGCTGAAAATGTTCACAGACATTAACTTCTGCTGACAGACCTGAATCCCATCTCTCCATCATCCACCCATTGCAGAGGATGAGAGGAACTAATGTGATTGGTCATTATTGGAAGTTGAATTTCTGGTGCCTGGTTTGCACCAGGTCTGTTCCAGGACCTGTGGTCACCAACATTGCAAAAACAGTTGCTTGTCATGCTCAGGGAACTAGAACCTTTAGCTCAGGGAGGAGACACAGCCTCTCGGACTCAGGCGCAACATCAGATTCTCCTCAGCTCCAGAACACGGACAAGGCCAAGAACATGTATGTTCTGCATGTTTCTGGATCAAAGTGGTGGTTTAAATATATCACAAAGACATACAATTTTGCATTCAAATTAGGAGCAGGGTAAAATCAACTGCCTTTTAACTGCAAATCACACTAAACTGGTTGTGTCCATTGTAAAAGAACTATGCGAGTATCTTTTACTACGCTTACTGCATTTTAAGTCATCTCTATAAAGCCCCAGCAGCAGAGGAGACAACAAGCTTTCCCAGGAAACCTCATGTCGGACCACCCAGACGGCCTCAGCATTGGGCAAACAGCATCAGCGCTCTCCTTGAGGAGCTACAAACCACTAAGCCGATGCATTTCAGAGTCCAGTGGTGACAGTGTGTACTTACAGTGTGATAAAAATGGTTATTTTGTCATGCTCTGTAAAAACAGTACAAAAGAAATGAGTGAGGTTGTTATTTCCTGAGCTAACTATACTAACGCTAATTGGTACTGTGGTGCTTCTGGAGGAGAAAATGCACAGCAGTGACAACGAACTCTGGTCAGACAGTCGGCCTGGATGTGCAGGCTGATTCAGCCTCAGGAATACCTTTCCACCACATTCCTTGTTGTGTCAGCAATATGAATTTACTAAAACACAAATGCTCAGCAGGAGCCTCTTCCATCTGATGCACTGCCCCCTTGCCAGTGTTAGTGCTCCCATGATATTAAGTGTTGTCAGGGTGGACAATGCAGTGGTGATACCCAAATGTATTGCTCACAAATTTTGCTACATTTCAAATTTCTATACCTGTTAACTTATTTAGATTTCCCCATTTCAGTGAATACAGTACTGGGCAACACCTTTAGGCACTGAAACTATTGATGGATTAAAAAAAATGCCATGAATGTTTTTCTTTGTAAGTCATAGCAAAGGATGGTTACACCAAACGTTGATTTGAGTTGTTTTCGAGCGTAAATCATGCAAAATAGCTGATGCGTGTCCCCATTGGGGGCAATTTTTCGGCAAGCAGTCTCTGCATTTGCCTCCAAAACAACTCTGTCTCATAACATCTGTTATTATCTCAGCGTGGTGAATGTGCAGGTCAAAACTTGTCCACGAAAGCGTTATAGAGTTGCTGGATTGTGTATTGAGTTTGCTGAGGAAAACCAAGAAATCCCATTAGCCTCCATCTCTGAGCATTTTGCGGCTCTGCTCCGCCGTTCTAAAAATAACTTGCACAGACAACTAAAGGTAACGAACCTACTCCTAAAACCACAGGGATTATAGCAATGGGCCAATTTGCCAAAATGTATCTATCTTTAAAGATACATCAAAAAAAAAAAAAACATAATATGTCCCCTTCAAAACTTCACTAGTGCTTTAGGTGGTTTGCTTCATGTGCTGTGTGCTTTAGGTAGTTTGCTTCATGTGTCTCTGGTGAAACTTTTCACAGCTCCTGTGTAGATTTAGACTGCCTCTGGTTGTGTAAGTCTCTTTGTGCCATCTCAGATCAATGCTCTGTGGAGGCTAGACCATCTGCTGCAGGACTCCTTGTTTTTCTCGTCTCTTAAAATAGTTTTTCATGACTCTTTGCGTTTGGGCTTGTTGACTGCAGCGGCCATCCTTGACGCCTACTTGAGAATCCAAGTCGAAAGCGCCTAAAACTTTTGCACAATATGTTTTGTTTAGAAGAGAAAACCACAGAGTCATCATGGAGTACTCTCCACTGATTTCACCAACCCCTAACCTGGGGCTGTGGACATTTCAGAATACATAATGGGTCGCAAGATGATGCCCAAAATTGGAAATAAGAAAAATAAATATTTCTTCTCAACAAACTATATTTACATAAACAATATTTCTGTGCTGAAGTAATGAATCTTCACCAACTAAGGTCTTTAAAAACAAAATAATTAAAGCACCAGTAAAAAAGTATGATTTTCATGTCGTCTTGATAATAAAAGAGGTCTAGGTTTCTCTTTGAGATGCACTAAAAACGGGAAATTAGTTTAGCTTAGTTTATCTTAATATGTAATTTACCAAGTGTCGTTGTTTCTTCTTACTTCCACCTGGGGACGCTAAAGTGCAAAATTCCTTAATGTAGCGTCCATCTTAGCCGGATCTCCTGTATGTGTATTTCCATTGTGCAGCATTTGCACTGAGCAGGGTCATGCAGGCGTCTTTTCCTCCAGGTTCGTTTGATTACGTCTTTGTCCGTCATCAGTGGGCTTTTAAGTGCAGGAGCAGAACCCTGATCCCATGGTGACATAATGTTAAGATCCAAACTCTGCAGGTAATGTATGAGGCTGTGTGGCTTTTAAATAAGCAAGACTAGATGGGAGCAGAACCAAAGAAAACATCATATATCTATAGGCCAGCACTATAAATTTGTTAATGCGGTGGTGCAGAAAGAGAGAATGGGACTGCGGATAAAGTATTAATTTATAGATCACTAAAAAAAAAACTAAACAAAAAAAACAACTGTATCGCTGAATTGAAATTAATGTCATTCTGTGTACTGTAATTTTCAAGGTACCCTTCTCCCTAATAATTACAACTCCTTCCCAGTGCTGATTATTATATGATTCAGCTGGTGTTACACTAAAGTCTTTACCAACCTGTTTGTTATTTCTGCGTGTGACGCCATTAGCAATTAATTCCAATCAATAAGAACTCTTAAGCCTCTGCTCATTTGTTTTGTTGATTTTCTTTCCTCTCTCAGAGGGAGCACAGGGCTTATCCAAAGTACACAAACAGGCCTCAGCACACAGAGGCATACAACCTGAATCTGCGTCCTACTGACGTTTTTAATATCCTGCAATGAAAGCTGCCTTACTCAGATCATTTGCAAACTTCAGACCGCCTGTGTATGTGTGTGATAACATTAATAACAAGTTACTTTGTCTGACCAGTGACAGCCACCACCCTACTCTCTAAAAAACGTTGGGTTATTTTTTCAACCCAACAGCTGGGTTGAGACTGTTGGGTGGTTTAATTGGGTTGTTTTCATTAAGTTGGGTAATCTAAGAACCCAATTGGCTGGGTTATTGTCGTTATTAGCTGTTGGGTTGTAATTTCCATTATACTGTGTTGGGTTATTTCGGACTACCCAACATGTTGGGTTGACGTTGGGTGGGAGGAAATTCCCAGCATGCTTTGGGACAGTGTTTTGTGATTCAAATTTAGGTTATTTCTGTTAAATATCGCCATCAGCTTCACAATCTTTAGTGATACTGTTCTACACACTAATTTACTAATTCAATGTTCTACTCAGTTTACAATTACTGCTATCGAAAAAATCACTTTGACACCATAAGTGAAGGTATGTTTTTGGTTAGTGGTCTCCCCTCCTTTGTGCAGTTCACGCATATGTTTTGAGGATAACAAACAGCATTCTCCCTCTAAGTGGTGTGTGAGGCGCAGGAGCTGTTACAAGATCTAATGTTATTCTCTATTTAAGTTAATGTTAAATAAAACCCTAATCTGCCACAATATAAGCAGTGTAGTCAATGTGAACCCTTAATTGGGTTATTTACCCAACTGGGCTGATAAACAACCCAACTGTTGGGTTAAGGAAATCAACCCAACTCGTTGGGTCAAAATAACCTGGCATGTGTTCAGTCCAATATTTAACCAGCATTGGGTTAGAAAATAACCCAGATTGGGTTGTTTTTAACCCAACGTTTTTTAGTGTGTAGCAACACAACCAGCTGCAGGGTATAGAGCTGATGTGTAGCTCATCCTCAGGATCAATAGCTTAGTTTATATTCATTTATAGTAATGAGCCACTAAGGAAATATACAGCAGAACTATTTCAGCTGGCCGTTTTGGTTTTATAGCACATGGCTTTCTTTTTTGGTTCACTCTCACAGCTCCAACTTACAAAGCGGTTATGTTTTCAGCTACTTGATTGTTGGTTTGCAGAGATGCAGGATTACACAGAAAGCACTGAAGCTGTTTGTGCCATGCTGGGTGGATGGATGTTTTGTTCATGCTGGTAGGGAAGAAGATGTTAAAGGGATAGTTCAACATTTTGGCAAATTGTCCCATTGCCATAATCGCTATAGTCATACGGTAGCAAAGTTTGTTACCTTTAATTGTCGGTGTAAGCTATGTTTAGAACGGCAGAGCCACGAGCTGCTCAGAGCTACGCTACAGAGGCTAAAGGAATTTCTTGGTTTCCCTCATCAAACTCATCAAATACACAATCCAACAACTCCAAAACGCTCTCGTGGGCAAGTTGTGACCTGCACAGTCACCACGCTACGAGATAATCACAGAACAGTTTTTCAGCAAGCAGACACTGTATTTACCTCGAAACGGCTCTGTTTCGTAACGTTCCATTTTTATCTCATAGCGTGGTAATTGTGCAGGTCATAACTTGTCCACGCAAGAGCATTTTGGAGTTTGGGGGTTGTGTATTTGATGAGTTTGATGAGGGAAACCAGGAAATTCCTTTAGCCTCCGTAGTGTAGCTCTGAGCAGCCTGCCGTTCTAAAAAAGGCTTACAACGACAAGCGAACCAACTGCTATGACAGCAATTACGTCAATGGGCCAATTTGCCAAAATGTTGGAACTATCCCTTTAAATGTATGCACAATAGTGAAATGTGACTTGCACTACAGAGCACTGATAGAATTGCTACCTGATTTTGTGAATATTCAATTTATCTAAAAGATTTTTACATTTTGATGATTGATAAGATTTTAAATGTATTCTGCCAAGCACCAAGTCTCAATCAGTGACTGCATTTGTCTTACAAAGCCTTGCCTACTTGATCTGGTTTCAGCTTGAATACGATTGGGTTGAGCATGTCAGCTAGTTGTCATGGTCCAACCATGGATCCATGTTCAGCCAACTCACCTACAAAGTCCTGTCTACAGTAAACATCATGAACGTGGCACCCTTCATTAGTGGATGAAATATCAAAACCTAGGTGCTATAGTAAGGGGTATGACCACATGTTTGACAACTGTGATCAACACACAATTGAGGCAGAGGTACTGTATGAGTAGGAGGAAATACAGCATCCGTCTTTTTCATAAAAATGACTGGTTTTGTGTAGTTCAGAAAAAATCAACATATTCGACAATCAGTCAAGACGGCAGGGAGACTAAATTCTCAGGAGTTACAACCATGAGATATGTTTTTGTATGTTTCAAATGTTATGTCTTCTGTCCTTATACATTTTGTAAATGAGGTTACTGTCCTCAATAAGGTAATGAAATGAAATGAGTAGACCAGAAAAAATTGAAAAAGTTATTGATACATAGGCTACAGCAGTGTAGTTCATGTGACTTTGTGAATCTGTTCTCCTACTACACAGGATTGTACGGGGTGCACACTGGACCTTCTCCACAGAGTGGAGGCCCTCTTTGGTTACAAACCAAAAGCACCCAGCCCACAAACGCTACAATATTGAAACCAGCAAAGCGGTGGCCATTAAAGTCAATAAGAATCACCTGGGAATCGTGCACCAGGTAATAGAGGAAATTGCAATGCTCAAGTGGCTGTGGCGTCTGGATCCAGACACCTGTACAGTAATATAGTGAGGTGAAATGGCTTTTTCTTGGACCAATATCTACCTCAACTTGGAGCTCTTGGACAAAAGCCTGTGTGCTTACTGTATGTGGAGAACAGGAACACCCATGGTCTTCCCATCACAGACCTGAGGCTGATTACATATCAGCTGGTCATAGCTCTGTCCCACCTGAGGTCAATGGGACACAGCAGATCTGCAGATCTCAAAATATTCAGGATGTGGACTGTGAGCAGCAGCCATTCAAAGTCAAAGGCGTTCACTTTGCCCTGAAATCCACAGCTGTCACCTGTGTGTGCAGATCACCTGGTACAGGGCACCAGAGGTGATGCTAATATCCTCTAATACAACACTTCTATGGTGTTTTGATCTGGTAACTGCTGGGCTAGCCACAAAGAACCCACTCGACTCTGGGCAAATTAACTAGTGTAACTGAACCTCCAGCCACCTATATAGGACAAAAGGATGGTTACCGACTATCGTTTCAAGAGATAAGCAACATCTGTCAGAAGCCTGTACCATGCATGAACACCTGCTGTACTAAATTTCCAGCACTAAGATACATCAAGCTTAAGTGTCTTGATGACCTGAATGAAATGAGATATTCTACCAGCTGCATTGTCTTTGATAACTCTGCTTAAACCTCTGAGCTCTGTGTATGGTGAGAAAAAAAACTAGGAATCTTACAACCATAAAATAAATAAAACAAACATGATTCTGTGCTTCACCACATGAACATTTTGAAATATAAACCTCCTTAATCCTTCTCAATTTTGTCAGTGGTGTAGGTTACTCTCTTGATTAGCTACAAATATTGTTCCACACACATCAGCTTTTAATGACTTGTTACCCAGGACATCTGGCTTATATATTACATTGCATTTATCAGTGTTAGCACCATAAGTTTTTTTGTTTTTCCTCTGGCTTCATGAAATTGATTTAAATATTGCCTTTTCAGAATTCAAAACTTGAATCTTCCATGCATGCTCAAATTGAATTAGTCAGATGTAGACTTTAAAATTGAAATTTAAAGGTACATTGTGTAACTTCTTCTATTATCTATTCATGAAATTTGATTTTTTCATCCAAAAGTATGTTTTTCATTATCAGTAATCACTCCCCATCAACAAACTGAAGTGTTCTGGTAAGCTCTGAATTTGCCGTTCATATCATTCATATATGTATACATCGAGCAGGCAGGCTTGGTGCTGGCTGCCATGTCGTGTCACCATGTTTTTACGTTCAGTGGCAGCTGACAGTAGGAAACCACGGAAACTCACTGGAGACACTGGAGCTGTCAGCTCAGGTCGAGGTGGCGTCTGTAAAAAGTCACCAGTGAGGTGCAGTGAGGAGGAATGGAGCGTTATACTGATGCTGCATTCAAGTGCAGTCGGACAGACGGGCATCGAAGATGTCATTTAAACGTGGGTCAGGTAAGCAATACGACATCGCCATGACAACATATTGTCACATGTTTACATGGAGGCTTGTTTATGCCGTTACGTGCAGCGGCTGTTGTCCGTCTGCAGTCTGCCCAATTTCACGTGAATGCAGCATGAAAAATACGATTGAGTTGCTTGCAATACAAGATGAGTAATTCCTTCACAAGACACCTTTAATAAAAAAAGAAGGTTTCTCAAATTTGAATTTGTTGAATTCCAAATGAAAGATCAAACTTAAAAGTCCTGTTCACTCACTTAAGCCGTCATCTTCAATTTATCTTTTTATTGTTTCTTCTAGTACAACAAGGGCTTACAGCAACATCTAATCTGACAAAGTAGTCTTAGCAGCCTGCTTGTTCAAGTCATTACCAAATCATCGTTACAGCTCAAAACCATCAGCTTGTAGAAGAGGAAGATCATTAAGAAAACCAATGAGACAGAGTGAAATTATTGATTCTTGATGCTTAAGCATAAAATAATGTTAATATGTCACTCATTATATAAATAATGTGATGCTCTCGCAGTTTTAAAAATGATACTGGGCATTTACCACTGCTACATCTTTTTTGACTATGTTTATTGACATATAGTTTTAGACCTGCAGTTGCAGGTCTGATGGATGTTTCTACACAGGAACTAAAGACAAATGTTAACATACTGGTTGTACCTAGGAGACCTTCTCATCTTGAGTACAGAGGTAATAATTGAAAAATGTACATGAAATAGTCTTAATCCTATATTGGCTGGAGCAATATCCTCCATAAAAAGGGGTGGGGTGGAGAGGGTGAGAAGAAAACTTCTGGCCGTTAGATTTATAGATAGAAAACAGGCCCTGTGTGACAAGAACCTGAGGCTAAGACCAAGCAAATTCACAATCCTTAATCACCAAATTGGGAGTTATAAATTCACTGGGTTTTTAATAGGCTGTCGCCACAGCAGAGTTTACCAGTGCAGTACATGTATTTAATGCCATCTCATGTGGAGCCTCACATTCGTGTATGTGAGAGTGTGTTTATGTCTGCGTCTGCATGTGTCTTTTTTGTGCATGTGTGCCTTACATCCCACCCTGTACTCTTCATGCCTCCACGTGTGTCTATATCTCTATATGTTGCTGTTTGGGTCTTTTTTCATGTGTCCATGTGAGCGGGTGCATGCGCTCATGCGTGTGTGGCCCTGCAGTCAATGGCCCGTTGCATTTTCCCCCGATAGCTGTGAAGGAGGGAAATGACCTTTAATATGCCCAGCCTTCTCCCCCAGTCCATATTAATGTTAATCTATCAGACTTCGAGTCTCCCTCGCCATACAACGCTGCCAATGTTCCCAGGGCCTTGGGGTGCAATCAGTGGTGTTGAACCAAGCAATGCTCACTGTAAGGGTGGGAATAAAAAAAAAAAAAAAAAAACATAGGTACAATCACTTGCTGAGTTTTTCAGGCCAACAAGCCGATACAAACACCAAAGCGGCCGCAGAAGTGAAGGACAACAAAAAGGACCCGTCATGAACAGCGGGAGGTTGCAGGTTGACATTTGACTGAACTTTCATGGGAAAGGTCAATCCCAAAAAGACTACATATACTAGCGAGGTTAGGACAGGAAGAAAATTTGTTGAATAACCGGACAAAAAACACCTCATTCTCCCTAAACAACTTCAACAACACAGTATCTGTCGTCATAGCTGCCCTATTGGGTACACAATGAGTGACTGACTTCAAACATCAGCCATCTGAAATAAACACTGTTGCTAGCAGATTTTATCAATTGAGCTACCTAAGTAATAGGCAAACATTAACTCTGTGGTTACTCTAATATACTTTAATTTTTAAACAGTATGTTTTCAGAGTAAGGAGCTGATTTGTTTGACAAATGTAACACTTTTATGGTCAATACTGGGTGGCTGGAGTCTAAGTTACCAGAATTCCAACTGCTAACATTGCCCTATCATTGGTTGGATGTGCCAGTTGTGAATGACAGGTTGATGCGGTTGCCCAGGATTACTACTCATTTTTACACATTTCATTTTGGATTTTTCGTTGTGTAAAAAAAAAAAAAAAAGTCATTCCTACTGCACCTATGATGACTAGTGCCAGTTGCTAAGCTGACTGTTGAGTTGCTGTCCAATGCAGGGTTTTAGTGTTCCAGTGAAGCTGTGGTAGTGCACTGAGGTTACATTGGTCAGATTCCATGGAAAATATGTTTACCTATGCGAATATTTACCCCAGCATTGGTTCGTTGAAGAAAATATATCTAATTAGAAACATGCAGGAATCTCCAAAAGCTTCCGGCCAAAATACACATGTAAATAAACATGAATTCATCATTGATGAAGAGTGAACAAGTACAGCTCGTTCCATTTTGAAGGTCTGAGGCTTATGGTCTCCAGTGACCATTTAATTTGATTTGAGTAATCAGTTTAGAAATGTGCGCAATCTAACTTCTCCATCTCTAACTGGACTCATTCACTATGGATTTCTGCCCCACTGTTCACCGCTTAAGTCATAAGGCACAAACAGGTTATGAGATAGAGTGGATGCAATTTAAAGGATTGAGTTAATGTTTAAGGTTGTCTTTGCACTTGTAAATGAAGCAAATCCTGAGACGTGGTGATGAGTTAAAAGAGTTACAAAACTATTACTGGCAAAGAAAGGAATCCAACATATGTACAGCATATTTGAACACATTGCCATGTGTCCAAATGTATCTATAGTTCTAGCAGAGAAGAAAAATAAGGGGAGAGAAAAGCATTGAGAGGAATCTGAAAACGAAAGGAACAATTTATGGAGACCAAAAAACAAACTAAAGCCATACAATTTGGATGAGATATGAATGAAGGGAAGAAAGGGAAGAAAAACATCACTTGGGAGGTCATTAGGTGCCATTCAGTCAGTGCTGCAAGTCCAGAGCTGGATTAACACTGGAGAGGGAAAGAGGTGGTCGAAGAGATGAAGAGAAAGGCTTCGGTCATTTGGGTAATCTTTGTGCAGATCTGGCCACTTACTTGGAAAGTCTATGCTAAGTGCAAGCAGGGAGTAGCAGTTTCGAGGGAGGTTTGTGGAAACAAACTGCTAATGTGCTTTTTATTTGTGGCAGTGAGATCTTATCAGGATGCATGGCATAAACAGTTTGGACTGTTTAGAAATCTCACTACATTTCACCCCGCGCCTGCAATACGGCCGCCCCTCCCCAGTAGTCATGATTCTTGTAACCTTCGTTTAAAATTCAAACACTTATCTACAACCACTAATTTGTTTCTGTGTTTCCATTTTACAGTCATATTCTTCTCTCCAACTACAAGAGTTGTTGGACAACTCAGGGTGGATGCATGATGGCAGAGTTGGTCATGGGTCAAAAACACAGCATGTTGATAATACAGCATTTGAATTACAGTTAGCTGTTAGACACTGTATTATTAAGTTGGTATGAACCCAGTCTCATACAGGTACCAATTATGTATCAGATAAGTTAAAATGATAAAATGAAGTAAACTCTAATTCCAAAGATGAAGCTAGATGCAGTTAGCCTTGCATTTCTTTATGAGAACTTCACAGAAACCACCGTTAATTTGTGATCTACAGAGATGCTATGCGGTCATTTTAAAACTTCCTCCCTCCCCTTCCTACCTCATCTCAGTGACAGCTTAAACATATTAATCCATCACATTTTCAACAGCCTTGTCAATCTCTAGGCCCCTGTAACAATTCCTCTCAATGCAGCTGATGTATTTGACTTGACTCAGCCTTGAGACTCGTGCCATTACTAAGACTATTAATACTGCACACACCTCTGCCTGCAGCCCATCATAACACTTTCCCCCCATCTTTTGTCTTTTTTTATTACATTCCTGCTCTGTTCAATATTTGCCTTCCATGTTATTTTTCAGACCAAAACAGACGTTCCCCTTTCCGTTTTCACCGCTCCGATTCCATCTCGCACACGTCAAACCGTCTGACCAGGTGTTTCAATACATCAGCTCCCATCTGCTGTCACTCTGCACCTCACCGCATCTAATGTTGCTGTCTGGTTGCCATGAAAACCGGTACGGCAGGTCCCGTTTGGCCCCCGCTCGCTGCGGCGGGGGCCCTATGCAGTGTGTTCCTGCCATGGCCAGGAGCCGGCGGTTTGTTATGGCGTGTCGCCACCCTCGGCGAACCACATAGCCTCCTATTTGTTTGAACAAGGCCCCCGATGCCCGGCTGTTCTCTCGCTGTGGCAAAGAAAAATGAAATGTAAAAAGCTGTCGAGACTCAGCTGTCACTGAGAGAAAATGGTAGGAGAGAGAAGGTACAGGGAAAAAAAAAAAGCTAAGAGCCGATGAGAAAGTACAGGAGGCCGGGAAGGTAGAGAGGGAAAAGGAAAACAATATTAAAACTGAAAAAAAAAAAAAAACAGACGGATGACAGAGGGTGACAGGAGTAAACAGGGATGGAAGAGAACATGTAGCTGTAGCGCAGAGGAGTATTGTGAATGTATGTCAGGAGGACAAGTGAGGTCTGTCACTACTGCAGCAGGGTGGGCCACTCCTGTTTCCATGACTAATTGAAATCTTCCACTCGGCTGTTGAGGCCTCACTTCTTTCCGACGCCACCCGTCTCTCTCTTTTTCTGCTTCTCTGTTATTTTCTCCCTCCCTCCCTCCCCTCAATCACAACTTGTCTCTTTAAACATGTCCTGTATAGCGTACAAGATGGAAATATGCATGTGCATTTTTAGGTCTTTCCAGTAATTTAGGGAGTGTGTATGCTGTGTCCAAATTATATGACATTTCATAGTCGATATATTTCAGCGTTGCGATGAATGTTGCACACCTCTTGATTTTTATTCAATTTAAATATGTCACATATGTGAAATCACAATCAGTCATTTTAGTAGAATGAGTTTACATGAACCTGCTTGATGACTGTATGTGATCTCTGCCACAAACTAGTGACAGAGAAGGCCCATACAATTCAGCAAACATTCACATGTATGTGTTATGGTGGCTCTAAATGGACTTAAGATGATAGCATTGTAGTGTCACGGAGAATTGCATATGTGAGAGTCATATCAGAGGGATCAATAATGCACCATGGAAACAAGGGTGGTCCAGGGGGTGACGTCTTGGATGCTGATGAATGATTTTCTTCCCCAACCAGGACCCAGTCTCCAAAACATCATCAGTCATATTGTCAGAAAAATCACCCATAAATCCCACCTAACTCAGAAAAATGGGCAGTTTGGCAATATCCAGAACAGAACCGTATACTGTAGGTCTGTCAGAGACTTCTCAAAGTTATCTGTACTGAGTGCTTAAATGTCCACAATTATGTCCAGTGAGGAAAATGTTACAGTACATCAAATTACACTGTTGGATTTGTATAGTATTTGATGCACTGGATTAGTCAAAAAGCACAAATTCTTGTGTGTTTACGTTAACTATAAGTGGTTTTCAGTTAAAATTCCATTTATCATAATGTCAAAACACACATAAATATGCACATACATCGTAAACAAATTGAGTTGCAGTGGGATCCTAAATGGGGAAATGACGGGAAAACGCTCTCAGACTTTGGATTTTTTTTTCCTCCATCATCCATCTCTGTTAAATGTCTGAGCAGCTTCGCTTCATGGGAATCAAATCTCTCTCCTCTGAGTAGCCATGTAGAGGAAACTTCAGTACTTGCCCTGTTCAGCTTCAAAGAGATAGTTTGTAGAAATTCCTTACTGAGAATCAGATATTAATGTCACTCTCATGTCTGTATGATAAATTTGAAGGTCAGTAGTCTGAGTCAGCAGCAGATTAGCTTAGTTTATCTGGACGCATAACTGAAGAAAAGAAAAAAAAAATTCTTCACCCATGCTTTCCAGATTCCCTCAAAAGCGATATCATGAACATTGTCATTATATTCATGTATTTTAAAAAAATATATGAAAAATTGAATAAATGATTTCTACTGTGGAAGGTATGGACCTGGCAGAGGCAGGGGGCTCCCAATCAGCGGCAAGCCAAATAAAATTCATGGCGATATCTCTTTCCATCTAAAATTAAACCATAAACTTTAACAAGATGTTCTGTGTCAGCAAGGGGCCACTCATACGTGTGTTTGCAAACTGTACAATGTGTGTGTCTGTGTGTGCGTGTCAACCTCACAGCACCCTGGTGCTACATGCTAGCAGGCGGTGGAGCAGGGGTCCAGTAACGGGTCAGTAGCCTATACAGAGACCGAGGGCTCTATGTAACACACACCCAGCAGAACATAAGTCCACAGGGGCACAGCTTGATCCTCAGACTGGCTGCTTGACTGACTAAGCCACATATTTATCGCTCACCCCGGTGTGACCATAGCTGTTGCACACAACATGTCAACCCTTGATTCATATCAACTGTGGATGTTTTGTCCAGAAATCAGTGATTAATCACACTTTAATCAGGCTATTAAAAGCCCCGTCAGAGCTACAGGAGCAGCCCCCCCCCTTTACTAAATTGAACGTGTGTGTATTAAAGACCACTAACTGGATCGGGTCGAGTTTCTCCCCACTTTTCTCGCGTTCAGTGAAGTGCTCCGAGGTTGAAACCCAAACACTGATGATTTGAGAGAAGGCACAAGAGCATGAAACACGATTAGGTTTCAACGTGCTACGAGCAAAAGCTACTATTTTATTACATTGCCTGATCAAATTTATAAATTGAATTAGGTGTCTTTTATCAATCCAGACAGCTATTGATTTCATCTCAGAGGGGGAATGTGTGGTGGTTTATGTATGTGGGTGTGAGGTGATGGAAAAATATGAAAAATAGTTAGGTTTATAGGATTTTCTGCTGTAATAGTTTACAGTGCTTCCATGTGGATTTTACAGTTGTTTTTGCTGTGCGGGTGTGATGGAGCAGATATTCTTTACAGGCTATGTCAGATTCAGGCAACCACAACTTCTATCAAATCAGAACATCCCACACTTTTTCTGAGATCCTGTCACAGGATCATGGAAATTTACATTGTTTCCCCTCATTAAATCAAACCAACTCCTTTTTTTTTTTTGAATCATTGTAGAATAAAAAAAGGAAAAGTGACGGGACAAAGATTTGTCACAATGTACCACGAGTTCAGCATGTTCTAATAATAGGCAGGTTCTGTGGCTTCATCCCACCTTATTCATTTATTTATCTGCATGTAGCTGAGACCACACACTGATTTATGTCATGTGTGTCAGTTTAGCCCATGACATCATGGTACCAGCAGGTTTGCAATGATGTCATGGATTAGTTAAGTGCAGTAGCTTCTGCAATTGTTGCATCATGTTTTGTGTGTATGCATCTGTGTTAAATTAGTGTAGATGCTATTTTTATGTTGAACCTTTGTGAGGCCTAAAAACTTTTTTGTTTGTGATTGTTTCTGTAAGAATATAATTTTGGGTTCATAGCTAAATCAAATCAATCTTTATTTATAAAACACTTTTCATGCAGCAAAAGTGTTTTACATGGTTAAAAAGCAATGCGCACACAGAAGAACCATCTGCCTGCACACACATGCAGACAGAAACAGTTGGACAAATGGTTGGTATGATGATTAATGAATAATATTCCATGTGTAGTCTGCTTTATACTTGATTTACAACTCACATAAGTAGACTTGTGCTACAAATAAAGAGAAGTGTCTGAAAGAACTAACAGACGACAGCTGCACACAAAATAGTGACGATTTGCTTGTTGTACTAATTCAGTTCTTTTAACTTCAAAACTCAAAGCATTAAACGAGCACATCCCAGCTGGTGTGTTTGTGTTTTCCTATGTTGCAGTGTGTTCAGGTCTCAGGGCCACACATAGTTTTGCTCGAAATAGAAAACTAATGAGCAACAATTTTATATTCAGGAATTGGTCGAGTAACTGTCGTTTGAGTAACTGATCTGTTAATCCTTTCAGCGCTAGTTGTTGTGCTTTGAATTAAAATCTGTTCTGAAATGCTAGAAAGTGATAGAAGAACAACCTGCGCACAGAAAAAGGGAGATGAAGAAGAGGAAAGAAGAAGAAGATGCCACTATCACATCCTCTTCACTAACCAACACTGCGAGGTATTCACACATTGCATACAGTTCTACACACACACACACACACACACACACACACAGATACATCCCCCTTCCCTGTGTGGTACCCAGGGGCCTCTCTCCTGGTGCACTCTGATTGGTCAGCAACACGTGTGTGTGCGTGAGATAGAGTGCTGCTTTAGCGTGTGGCAGTGTGTGAGTTGTCATGACGTGGTTTGCACAGCTCACTGCTCACATACTAAACTGTACCTGCCACATTATAAATCTTTGGGGAGAACGCCAGAGAAGGTAAATACGAGCGGTAAAATACGGCAGACTGGAGATGGAGTGCGGGTGTACGTGTGTTATTATGTGTTGCATTGGTTTTATGCGGAGGTGTATCATATTCTTGAATTATCTTGCAACAAGCAGGTGGAAGCCGTTTGAGCGAGGCGGTTTGTGTCGGTACCTGACCCGACCAGACATCAGACCACGAATTCCAGAAGGAGGGACTGTCAAGGCATGTTGTTATTTTTTTTTTTTTCTGTTCTATTTTCCTAAGTTGCTCGCTGGAAAGAATTCCAACGTCTACCTGCCTCGCCTGCAGTGTAATGAGGTGAAATTATTCTCCAACCTGACTGACGACGGCATCATTTAGTCCGTCAGCGTTGGGGATCTGGCGCAATGCCTGGGAGACGCTCAGCCTTTGCTAGTCCCATGGCTGTGCCTGTGTTTTCACTCAAAATATTAAAAAAAAAAAGGAGAAATGGGGCTCTCCAATTAATTGCCATTTACATATTCCTGGCTACGGTTTCCAGATGGGGTGCAGGGGTGGAGTTTGGGGGGGGTGGGGGGTGGGGGCGTTGGCGAGGAAATGAGACGCCTTTTCAGTCGCCACGTTGATTATTTGTTTAGGTCGTTAATAATTCCTGAGGTGCTGTGCTTTAATTTTGAAATTAGCCAAATGATTGGAGCACTAGGGAGTGAAAGAGGGCGGAGGTGTGTGTGTGTGTGTGTCATCATGGCTGTGACACGCACAGGCACATTTACGTTTCTGCTGTGGTGACATTTACTGGTAAACAGTCCCAAGATTAGTTGCAGTTTGTTTGCTTTCAGGTGACTAATGCTGTCATTTAGACTCTGGTACTTTGGAGAACCTGCTTTACATTGTGTCACCTGCTCCACAGAACAGGGAGGAGGGGGGGGTGGTGTTTGGGGAAAGTGAGACATATTAGAGAGAGTGAGAGAGAGTGAGAGAGAGAGAGAAGGGGGGGGGGCATGGGAGGGATAACAGGGTCAGAGACAGAGGAAAATCAAATGGACCAATTGAGAGAAAGGATGTACCGAAAGAGTCATTTCCTGCTAACCTGGTTTTGGAGCATCTATTTGCTCAGTTGTATTATTGCTGCGTTACATAAACCAAACTGTTTACCCTCCAGTCCACAATAAACATTGTGAGTATAACATCAAACTTTGTTCGTAGACTCACCAACAGCTGTCTTCAGTGATGGAAACCAACGCCAGTGCCTTGTTGTTTCTTGTGTCTTGTCTTGATTAGGTCCTTCCTCACTTTCCAATAGCATCTCACTGTGGATTCCAACTCGCTCTGGAAATATAAAAGACAAAGACCAAACCTTTGTAATTGTCAGACAATTACAACCGAGAGACATTCAGCTGCACAGAAAGCTTATACACATGTACAGTATAGGTCAGGATGATGCATGGATTTCTCCAAGATTACACTCAACTGTCTCACTCAACGTTTGCCATTATTTATGCTGAATTAATAGGAGCATGTGTTTTCAATTAACAACATGTTGGACAAGCAGTACTCCGGATCATTGTGTAGTAACCTATTGCTCCATTAAAGAGGGGGAGGTTAGAGCAGCTGGTTTTCAAGCTGTTTTGCTGTCAGGCTGTTCTATCTGTAGCTTATTTATTTACAGCAACAGGATTTGATTCGGTCCTCAGGGCATCAGCAGTGCATGTAAATAACTTTATCCATATAAGACCCCGACTGGAGTGTGGCCAAAAAAGCCGGGCTTCTCTGTGCACGTAAGGCAGAGACACAAACAGAGAGAGTGACGTTGTCATAACACAAGAAGTCAATGAGAACCAGAATGAGGTGGAGGAGGAGGAAGAGGTGGAGGATGAGGAGGTGAGCAAAACATGAAGTCATGGCCCTCACAGTAAGATCCCAGTTCTCCACTCCAGGTTTGATTCCTGTGGGAGCAGAAGACAGCGACTCTCCGGCTCCACGGCTGACTACCGTACGGTGACTGTGATGTTCCACATGTGGCGGCAGACCTTGTCTACCAGCCGCCTGCTGCCACTGCCGGTCAGCGACAGCCGCACTTACGAGGTAGACGTACAGGGACGCAGTCACAGCCAAGAGAAGCAACCGTGAAGGTGATGACAAGCAAAATGATAGTTTCCATTTTGGCCCCTACCATTGTGAGGTGAGATTGCATTTTATTGGCAGGGTTAGTGTTTAGGAATAAGGGTAGAGTAAGTATTTCCAAACACTTTGATGTCTTCAACCCACAGAACCTCTTTCATGATTCCCTACTTGACAGGAGTTTGTCCTAAGTAGCCCTGATGTAATACAGTTACATAAGCACCTTTCTGCCGGTAGAATGGCAGGACACTGAAAACTATTCATTTCTAATCAATATCACCTTAATGCTCAATTTTGTACGGATTTACAGAGAAGAGAACAGAAAAAAGGCGCCAAAGATCTGCGTCCACAACTAAAACTTGCAGTTACTGCACCAAGTTTATATAACCATTTACCATTAGATATGATATGTGATCCCTTCAGGAATAATGTTCCAGACAGGGGAAAAATAGCTTTCCATGTCAGTTTGGATTATAAAACAAATCTAGATTAGAGTGCTGTCATATTTTGCAGTATTAGAGTTCAGTTACGTTGTGTCCACAACAAAGTGTCCATTAGTCTCAGTCATGTCCCATGATTCCCTGCCCAACCCAACCCATCATCCAACCTTGTGGGATTTAGTTTCTCTGAGTGTTTAGCCAATCAGAAGAGATTTGGGAGTGTAATTGGGAGTGTAAACATCGAGTAGCATATAATCCAATGCACAAGTGAAGCATCTCAAAATTGCTCTCAGTCCCCCTGTTGCAGTACAAAGTTAGCTACCTTTATTTACAGTTACCTGTGAGTGCAGCAAGCAGATGAGATGTTCAACTAACAGTGAGGTCAAAGGGAATCACCCACTGCCCAAAGTCATCCTACAATATTTTTAAATATGGGAAGTATTGTAAGGTTTGCAATCATAACTGTTTCAACCCCACAGACTGTTGTTGTGACCTCTTTTGGGAGAGTCCAAGTCTTAATCAGGGGGATTAGAACCCCCTAAAGTTTAGGGGGTTCTAATTATGTGCTATCAGGGTTATCACATCTAATTATGTGCTATCAGATAGCACATAAGGTTTACGTCGGGGTGCAGGGGCCTGTGCCAACAAACAGTGTTGGCATGAGCAGAGCACAGCATGACTGAGAAGTGGTGGCAATGCAGAGCCACACAGCTGGAGAATGAGCTGTTGATGGTGCAGCCTGACAGCTAACACATGCCACTCCGAGTGTGGACCCACCTAGAAAACAACAGCAGGCTCAGTGCCAGGAATATCTTGTCTTATTTTGCATCGTCATGGTATGCCATTGCTCCAGAATAAAGGCAGTTTCATCAGCCATTATAACGTACTTCTGTCTGTTCCACATTGCATTAGTCAAGTCACATAATGACGGCTCACTGCAGAGAATGCTGGGAAATGTAAGGAAATTGAGTTGCGTGTCCCATAATTATCACTTGTGGGCGCAGTGAGTGCTGTTCAGCAAAACTTATACCGGCTTGCTTTAAATAAAATGAAAAATATATAAATAGTAAAGGGAAAATGGCTGCGGTGCAGAAAATCATGGTCTGTGCTATGAAAAGTGTGTTTGTTTTCAAGGCAGAAAAGAAGAAACAAGAGTCAGAGTGATGCCAGTGTGTTTGTTTGTGGCTCAATTTGGCCTTTTATTGACAGTGTAATGTGTCATATGTCTATTTTTATGTGGCAGTTATATTTCTGCAGGGATTTTGGCACATTGTATTCATCATTTGAAGACTCAACAGTATTTACCGGCGTCAGCCTTAAAAACTACTGTCAGTCACTCCCTGTTGGAAGTGGTAGTAGCAGTAGTTGTGACTTGCCACTACAAAAGCACTCAGAAACGAAGTGCCTGCTCGAGTGCAGCTCTGACCGAATTGAGGTTCGAGTGTGTTTAGAGCAAAATGAATGTAGTCAGCGCACAGAAACACACACACGCACTGAGTCATCTGCTTCCCCGTGGGGCCGTGCCATAGCTCTTGGCCGACCACCAGGGAAGCCAGCTAGGCTGGAGCTGCAAGACCCTAACAACACTCCAGTGAACCCTGAAAACACGGCGCTGCTATCCCTGCTTTCCTGCACTCAGGCATGAGAGCGTGAGATTCGGCCTCTCCACCGCCCCATTTAGGTGACTGATAGCTGGGCAGATTTTCTTAAAACAGCCACCAATTATCAGATGCAATTAAGGCCGCCTGCACAATTACAACACCCTTCAGATACCGTGTGTGTGACGGAGTGTGTTCCACTGTGCCCCCCAGCTAAATGACTTATAGCACTTGGGTGGGTGGGTGATGGGGGGGTGAAGGATGATTGTGGACCTTGGTTCTGACTATATTCACAATGAAGTACCATGATGGGCTCAGATTTAGGATTAGGGCTTGAAACAGTTCTGCGACTTTGAGTTTAATGTTAAATTTAAGAAACTATAATTTTTGGCCGGTTTAAGGATCCAAGCAAAGCAAAGTAAAAAATCATGCCATGATTTGACCTGAGGGAAGTTTACTTTACCCTGGCCTTACATTCATTCTGAAACAAGCTTGGTTGATGGTGCTCACAGCAATTATGGATGAATTTCACTCAGATTTCATACATGCAGATGCTTTATTGAAATGAAAAATTCATGTTGCTGTTGTTTTTCCTTTTTCTAAAAACAAAAAAAACAATGTCAAACAAGGTCTTTTGTAGCATCTTACATAATTTGTACAATTTTTAAACATGGAGTTTTTGTTATTTATTCATGATTTTAAAAGCCAATGACTCAATGTAGTTTTACATGAAACCTCTCAGGCTTCACCATGGAGAAAGTGATAACAGTTTGGGGAGCCAATCAGATGTCAGGAGGCTCTTCTGATTGGCTGACTGTTAACAGATTTTGAGTAATCATTCAGAGTCTGGGTGGGCTGGGCTTAAGCCAGGGCCGAGAGCAATGACTGCTTTACTGTGACATCACAAAGTTACAAAAGTCCAGATGGTTTGTAGTAAGTGCAAAACTGAAAGGCTGAGGCCAGTTGAAAACAACCATTTTGAATTTATCAAACAGAACTAAATGTTGAATCAAGATTGTTGGAAATAAAAATTGAACTTCAAAGGATTTTTAATGTGGCCAACAAGTATGGCTACTATGTCCCCATTATTGGTCAATGCTGTAGTTTCTCCACCAAGTCAAATCACTAAACCCCAAGACATGTGTCTGTGGGTAGACCTTGTCTGCAGTAACCTCTGATGGGAATTCTGACTAAGGCAGCAACATGTGATACACTTTACTTTTGTGCTTTGCCAAGTTTTTTTTCCCAGAAGCATCAGAATTTCCAACCCATGTTGATTTTTGAAGATGCAAGATTGAACAGACTTTTTCTATTATTTGCATTCTCTCTTTCAGTTTATCGAGACCCAAAGTCCCGTCTTCCTCTCTGATTCATCTGATTGTCCCTTTCTTTTCGCTGTTCACGTCTTCTCCAGTTTTTATCCCATACCCTTGCTTAACTCACTGTTCCCCGTGCTGTGAATGAGAGGACACAGGCACAGGCAGGTCCTAAACCACAGTGATGTCTTACACTCACTCCAAATGTGTCACTCTATTGATTCACACAGTGTTTGATGAACTTTCACTCATCTCTCTCTGTACCGTTTGCTTTATGATTCAAACTACTCCACAGTCTCTTGGACATACTCCAACATGTTGAATGTAACAGTTTAACTAAGCTCCACAAGAGGGGGCAAAACCCCCATGGGGAGTCACCTCAGTGGGCCAGCAGCTTTAATTACACAGGTTTTATAAACCTATCCATTGCTATTAATCCAATCACAAAATCACTGCAGAAGGCATCACACACAGATGATGCATTTGCACTCTGTAGTGAGATGTATTTATCATTAAATGTATTTATTTCTCTTTCTGCCTTTCATTCCCCACTCGTTTCCACATACCCCTATACCCACCCTCACACACACACACACACACCAGCCCCACCCCCTCTCCTCGCCTGCACTGGCTGGTGTGTGTTTCATCTAATTCTCTTTAATGAGGCTCATTTCACTGTCAGGAGTCTAATGATGCTAATTAATTAATCTGCCCACCCGTGGTAAAGAAAAGTCTGTCAACCAGATCCTGCCTTTAAGATAACATATACAGTATCTGTTATGGTTGAGAAAATAAATGGTATTGTTTAAGAGGAATGTTTTCATATACATTCAGCCTGTGTTTTACATGTGGCCGTGGACTTTGTGTTGCACGTTTACATCTACAGCCTCAACTGAAGGTAAAAACAGGGATTAGAAGTGTGGACTGAATAAATAAGTGCAGAGTTTGAGCTGATGGTCCACTGTAAATCATGTACATATAATTAGCAAACGAAAAATGAATCCATATTCAGGACCTATTTGGATCCAACTACAACAAATTGGCATAAATAAAATATGAAATACAGCACTTCAGGCCAAAGAGGGAGTGAGAAGTTTCTCATGTTGTGGATTTACGTCTAAACTCTGATAGTTTACTGCACTAGTCTGCTGTTAGTCCTTTTGTGATCAATGTGGAGTATGTGAGGGATCTTTTTAATATGAAATTATACACAGAACAAATAGCAGCCAATAATGATTGGTTAGATTTTGGTCCATTTTAGTTGTAATGACTGTGAAAATTGAAAATTATTAAAGGTCCAGTGTGTAAAATGGGGGTAAAACCGTGATATCTAGCGTTAAGATTCTAGATTGCAGCATTCACTCGCTTGCGCTCACCCATCCCGTTGGCCTCGGAGGACAAAAAACTTGTTTACCACGACTGGGAGTATTTCAGGAGCATGAGGTGAAGATCTAAACCATTTTACAATATGTCTGCCATTTCCTACTCCTCCTTTCCTTCCGCCTTCGTCATAGATATCACGAAACATGCTCTCTGGCTGGCTGGACTTTCCCTACAAACATTGCAGTGCAAGATGGCAACATCTCTACATCCTATGTACAGAAGAATTATAAGGCTGCAAAAACAAAGAAATTTTATTTCATAGCAATCTTATACAAATATATTCATGGGTAATGAGATTTTGCCAATAAACCCTGCCAATTATTAGCCTACACACTGGACCTTTAATGTTTAACATAGTAGACATGAATTAATACCAGACACTGCTGGCAGTATCAAGCTAAGTGATGCTTCAGGCTTTTTGTCTTCCAGATAGTGGGTATATTTACCAATTATGTGGCAGTATATTTTATGATAAGAGCTTTGTGCATATCACTGCAGTATTGTTGTAACCCGTTAAAGCTGCAAGAGCCAAATACGTTTAATTATCGGAGGACATGTTTGATAATACAAAAGCAGAGCAAATACCCTGGCTTAATTTGTTTTTTAATGCTCAATTTTGAAAGAGAATTCAAGATGCAGGAAATCATAATTTAAATGTATTGGGGATGCCACAGGTTTACCTGGCTATCACTTATCGTTTGCATATTCATCTGTTACATTAACATTTGAGGAGTATATTTGACCGTGAATCTCTCTTCTGCCAAATATGGATCAGAGTTCAAATGCTGTGTAACGCAGAGGAAAATCCCTGACATTCTCACTTACATCCGCAGACCTCAGAACATCAAACGCCAGTCAATATATGATGCAATGATGAATGAGTCAGACTTTTACTCGCCCACTGTTTATTTTTGGTAATCAGGGTAGACCAGCACTTCTCTGCAGGTTTCAATGTGACACATCTAAATAAAGCTTGATGAAATGCTTTGCTCCGTGACTGGTCACAAGGTTTATACGTGATTTGGAAATGTCAAAATGATATGTAATGTTCCAGGTTTAGCGTTAATAAAAACCTTGTACATGATGTTGGCTGGTTTGCTTTTTATGGAATAAATAAAGGTAACTCAAGAAGAGGAGGGAGGGACTGTGTGTGTGTCAGAGAGAGAGAGAGAGAGAAAGAGGGAGAGCGGCTGACCAAATCCTGCCACACATTGTTCTTGTTTGCACAGACCTTAGCAATTTGTTTGACTCTACTACTATTGAGGCGAGACATGCTTGCAATCTCTGCATCTGCGTGTGTGTGTGTGTATGCATGCACGTATGCATGCCACGAGTGTGTGTGCGCGCATGTCGCCGCAAGTGTGTGTTTGGGTGGAGAACGCTCATGTCAAACATCTCCTGCTGTAAGCGCTGGGACAATTTTATGTAGTTTGATTTGTGAGGGCCAGAGAAAGCCGGCTGCCCGAGCCCTGTGTTATTCCTCCGTTCTGATTTCCTCTGCCTTCAGACCTTATTTAGATTCATTTCTTTTCATTGCCTCTCATTTGTTCTCAGGCAAGAATGGGAGGGAAGCATGCTTAACAAAAAAAAATCTACAAACCTCTTGTCAGAGTATTGATTTATTGACTAGAACAGCAATGAAAAATCTGTCTTTTTTGGGGGTAGGGGTGGGGGAGGGGATCTTTTTTTTTTATTCCCTTGGGGTTCTTTGCCAAATGTCTGAGACCTGTCACTTGCCTGCAAGAGCAAGACATTTATTTCTTGTCTTTATTTCTCCTTTCTCTTTCTTGTTTTTCTTTTTTGCCCTGTTCCTGCCAAGCGGTGACAGCTGCAGAGAAAGGGCAGGGTGGCATGGACTTGGTGGTTTCAGTGGCACACAACTTGCATTTGATTGGCGCCTGGCTCATGGACGGCAGCCCCGGCGTGAGTCAGCGACAACCGGGGAGAAAGCACGCACACACGCACGCGTCCACCGGACAGTAACATTGCCATGGCAACGGAGGCTAAACGAACACTCGTGTGTATTTGTTTCCTGAACATTTGTTCCAGCTTTCTTACTCGTACCGAGGTCGAGAGTTTTGGAAATGTACACATTAACTCTTGGTGATGAGGAGATGGAAGGAAAAGTGGCACTAATGTGGCTCAAATTATCACTAAAATGTCATTCTGCTCACCTGAACTTTATGTTGTGAAAGCGCTCTCATGGAAAATGTAAAGCAGAAAGGGTTTTGTGCAGCATTAGAGCACACGGTGCGCATTAGGAATGAGCTTTGTAAACAAATGACGCCATCTTGGCAGATAATCCTCAACACTATCCAAGCAAATATAAGAGGTGCTGCTTACATCATGAATCTGTCAATCACTCCGAAAATTACTATATTAGCAGAGGCTGACACTGAAAAAAGGTAAGAGGTGTGACATCACTCCCGACTGAGTTTGTCTCCACTGGCCTTTCACGGAAAAACGACTCAGATCCTCTGGCTTTGCTTTCGAGAGTCCGTCGAACATGTTCGCCGAGCCTGAAGACGACACAGAGGAAAATAAGGGGAGCGGAGGCACGTAGACCTGTTTTTCCTGTGCGTCAGTCGCCGTGCCCTGTCAGCAAAAAACACAAACATGACGGAATGCAGGTTGTTGCGTAAATAGCAAAAATGGCGCCACAGGGAGTTTCATCCCAACATAAACACAGACGAGTTAATAGGGTACACTCTCTTGCACACACACGACACACATACACACAAGCAAGCAAATAAGTAAATAAACCACTGGCATCACTGCCACTGTGAGTCTGTGTTTCCAGGATCCTGCTGAATCATTATGTCAAAATCTGACAGTGCAAACCTCCCCAGAAAGAAACCTCTGTCGACAGGTACGATCAATAAATTCTGTCTGACGCAAAGTGAATCGTTAGCCCGCCTATCAGTGTCACCTTCGTTTATGAACACTGATCACTCATTAAACACAAGGTCTAGCCTGATGCAGATGCCTGTTACAGTATGTCCAGCAGGAATCACACAGACATCAGAAGTCCTTTAACGTACTGTCGCATTTCTTTTGTTACCACTTTCCCTCATTTTCATACAATTTACCGTGATGAAGCTGATCTCCATCAACTTCTCCCTTTCCAAGGATGCTGGCTGAATAACAGATGCTTGGGGCTGCAGCGGGGTGAGGGTTGGAGAGTTGAGTGCGCTGGCATTTGGCTGGTGTGAACAGCTGCACTGATTACGATGGAGGTGCTTGTGATCCATCAGATGGATGGTGAGAGAGAAGACTAAAAAACACAGCTAACACAACCTGCGTAGACAGGCTGTTAGGTGCAATCAGTGGAGTAATTAAGTCCAATTATCTTCATCTAACCTACATGTGCACATAGCTCTGTTTATTTGTGTTTTGCTTTTGTATTTTCACTGTATACTTCTATTCTTGCTAATTCAGAAATATTTGTTTAATTCTATACCTACATGCAAAACAAATACCTGCTACTGATATGTTATGAATAGTTATAGCAGCATAAATAATCTAGATGTGGTCTTTTATTTTACCTTTATTTTACCAGGCAGATTGCTTGAGCGAAAAAAAATCTCTTTTCCAAGCAAGCCTGGCCAAGAAGGCAGCAAACAAGGCATGAGAGAGAGAAAAAAATAAACGACGTCCAAAGCCTTATGTCCTTTTTGAATTTTACTCATGAGTATAAGTGAAGTATGCGAGGATGGCACTGCCACAAACTCAGTATTTCTACCTCTGAGCTCAACACAATCTGATCCTGGAGGCGAATGAGATACTGGGAAATGAGCGGCATCTGAATATTTTTCGCTATTCCATCGCCTGCGTGGACTGGAAATATGGCCACTTGTGGACAAGCAGTGAGAGAATTACTCAAAGTGACTTTTAATGAGTGCACTTTTTTCCTCAATGTAAAACTAACAGGGACCTGAAGTGTGGTCATGTCTTTTGTCTGCCCCCTGAGCTTCACTCAGACTCAGAGTCCTCACCCTGGCAGTGTGGTGTGATGGCAGAGCCCTCACTTGATGCTGATGTCTGACATCAATCTCACTCGATCCTGCAATCCAGCCCTGGATGAGAGTCTGCAGCTTCCTGTAAGTGCTGTTGTTTCACCACTCTAGTAATCACTGCTGTCAAACGTAAGTCACTGAATACCCTCCATTAATGTCTCTATTATAGTTTCTTCCATTCTGTCCATCTCACTTTTTCCCACATTCACAGGAGTTGTAATTTCATAGCGGCACTAAATCATTCTTGTATTGGGGGATCTGTATTGTTTGGAAAGGGTCATAAATCTGGAACTGATGATGGAAAGTGTGTATAGGAATTTAATTGGGTTAGTCAGCTACAGTACTTCAGTACAGGGAAAGTTCACATGTTTAAAATCTGTTACTTTCATTGGACATAATTACTGGATAACACATTCATCCAGAAACGCAGTTTTATAAATATTCATATATTTGTAGGCAATTTCCAGCTGTTTTAACGTGACAAGGAAAACCTGGGATTACAATGTGGTGTATAAGTTGGGCCCATTTCTACCAAGGTGAAAGTCCTTGGGTGCACGTGCAGGACTATTTACCCACATGTGTGAGTGTGCACACCTCTGGGCGCTCTGATCTGCAAATGGAAGCGTTTACATTTTATCGCCTGCTTACTTTGACAGCATGGTAATTTCAGTGGCCTAAGAAAATAACTGACCAATTGCCGATAATTGTTAGAGATGGCAGCCATGTTGGGTGAGGGGTTAAAGGTGGCTGGCGACGGGCTGCTAACCAGCTGTGGATGGGTCAAGAGGGATTAAGTTTGAGGGACGGTCAGCAGCAGTAATACGAGTTGGGGAGGGAGTTATTTAAACAGGTATGATAAGAGTTTGGGTGAGCATATGTTTGGGGGTCTAGTCTACATATGTCAGCAAGGTGAATTGCAGTGTTTGTGCCTCGAATGAGGAAGAGAGTACTTCAGTTGCAATCATCTTCACTGAGGAATAAAGGTTTGGCATGCTCTTGATCAGTTTACTGTTTGTCACCTATTTGTTTCCTGTTCTCTGGGTGGGGCGAACGTCTGAAGCAAACAACAGTCTAACAAAAGCAAGGCTGAAAGCTAGACTATTACTCACTCTGATTGAAGTCCACAAGGGCTGAGGAATGTCTCATAATAAAGTCTTACGTTGTTTGAGGGCTCTCTAATAGACGTTCAGGGTCCTTATACTCACTTCTACTTTTACCTAGGGAATTATTCACAAGATAGAACATACGGTAAGTATGAGAAAGAGCAAACACCAAGCCACAAATTCTAAACAATAATAATAGAAAAAGTTTGAGCTATAAATATAAAAGAAGCAGTCCACATGACATTTATAACCACAACTGTGTGTAGTCATTTGTCCTATGATGGTATGGTAATGAGTTCCAAATATTCTTTTAAAATACAAAGTTCAAAAACCCACAAATGTAAACAACATGTTTTGGCATTTTCAAAGTAATATGATGTGTCACAAAGTGCTGTCCCAATTCTCTTTAGACCATTTTGAGGCCTCACAGCCTCTGGCACTCAAGTCATCTCATACATCACAGCAATACAAACCAGCAGACATGGTGTCCACCCTAGTCAAGTCAGCATAAAGCTAATCTGACTACCATGAACAAAATCATCTGAACCCATGACACAGTTTGCCCCAGCTTCAGGAGCAGGATAGGATCTTCCCTCAGCAAAGGACACAGCAACAAGCAGTTACACAGTTATCCTGATCAAAGTGTGTCCACTGTTCTCCTAAGTTACAATGCAAGGAAAAGACATGTGATGGCTGCTAGCACGAGAGCCACCTGAAACTGAGATCTATTTGTTATAAGCTATGCTCAGTATTGATGAGATAATGGTGACAACCCTGATCAATTACATATAAGGTAGTTTCAAAGTTACCACTGAGATGTTCCACGTGTTGAAATGGGAGTGCTACAAATGTTAGATATTTCTAACATTTGTTATCTAATGTTTGTAGCACTCTCAACACTGGCTATTGTGTGTATTGAATTGTGGTCAGAAAGACCAATGTCAGCAAAATGCAATTCCCACACCAACTCCCATTTCAACACAGTAACCAATGCAGTGTTAGACATTACGTTACTGGTTGAGTAAAGCAGAGCAACCATCTCTGAGTCAGCTAAAAAACCCAGCTGTCGCTTTGCTTCGTTCCACCCTGTTATTGTTGGCCTTGGGGCTATTCTTGTATTGCTCCACTGTTTGTCACTTTCTTTTTTGGCCTGCCGACCCCTCTGTCTGTCTTACTCTTTCCTCTGACATGTAACACTTCATGCTCCTGCTGGCGACTCGTCTATTTCCCCAAACATGACTCCTGTGGTCACCTTCCTTTTTGTTCTTTATACGTTTAATGACAACAAGCAAACTATAAAAGTGACTCACAACCACAGACTGTCTGTGCTTTAACATCAGCTCCTTAATTGCTCACATCTTGTTGCTTGGGGATACACGATAGTGTTTTTTTTTTGTTACTTAAACTATGACTGGTAGAAAAGTGGCACACTCAAAGATAGTAAGTAAAAGTAGTAGAAAGATAAACGCAATAAGCATATCAGCATAATTGATAAAGGTAGATTATCAACCAAGTAAAGCAACTGCCACGGGACCCCAGAACTCCAAGACCTCAAAAGCTTTAGTATTTCTTCACCCATTTCATCATGATTAATCAATGGGAATAAAAACCATGAATGGCTCAATAATGTTACAACAAGGCATTCTATGCCTGGAAAGATTTTAGAATTACAACTTTAAAAGCAAAATAGGATTTCAGTGTGCCAGTGTTGCAAATGGTAGAACTTCAGTGTTTTAAAGAACTGAAATTGATAGCTTTCTAAGCCCCACAATAAGTGCCCATTCTGGAGAACACACTTAACAATTCCTGCTTTTAAAATATCAAAATTGTCTCTATAATTTAAGACAATTAACCAAAATAGAAGCCATGTTTTTAGATGATTAATTGTTTCTATACTACAGTTTTCACAGAGAATTAGAGCAGCTATATCAACAGTAACATGAAAAGCTCAGAACAACTGAAGATGAAGCAAAACCAAACTGGAAAATCAGCCACGTCTGACCAGCCTGTGGTTGTAGGACTAATTCCACATTGAGAAACACTGTAATCAGTGTTTCCATCAATGCAGCAGTAGAGATGAGTGTGAAGAGGATTTTAGTATCTCTCAGGGTTTTGCATGAACGACAATCTATCTGGAAGAAACGTATAAACAACACAACGGGACGGTTGCGTCAACATGTCATGGGTTTCCCACAATGAAATGGAATCCGTGATTATCAGTCATGGAGGGCTGCTTTACATAAGAAAGCAGAAACTGTAAATTCTCTCCATTGCCATCTGAGTGTCAGTCATCTCTGACCACTGAGTCTGTGAGGCCGGGCCCACAGCGAGCTGCGGAGTGTAATCAGCGCTTTGATTTTCCCCTGGCTGCAGAGTATAATCACAGACTGTGGCACCACAGTGTGGTCGCTTCTCCATCTCTTGCTGACGGCCCTGTGACAGCTAAATACCCAGGTCCATGTATTCCCATTAGGCTCTTTCTGATTGGCTGGCTTGGTGTGGTTAAGCTGCTTAATTCTACATCATGTCTGGGTGGCTGGCCTGGCTCTTGCAGCTCCCTGTAATGTGGTTTGCAGTGTAGGCATTAGAAACAACAAACAAATACACCGACATGAGCTTAAAGTAAGTGTTGTGCTTTGAAGGAAAAGTGCCCAATTTCCTGTAAAATGCTCAGCAAGTTTTAGCGTAAAAAACCCTTCTTACACCGCAAATTGTAACTTATCTGTAACATTAAGGGTCCCATATTGTAGAAAGCGACATTTCCCTGTCTTTTCATGATCATAAAGCAGAACTATTTTCTATAGTACTAGTGTGAAAGTACTGAAATACTCAGTTCTCAGAGAAATGCACAAACGGGGCCTGAAAGTGGCATACGTCACTTTCCATGCAAAGGTCGTGATCAATAGAAAATAAACTTGTCGGGAGAATGCGCACACCCTTAAGCAAACTCTGACCTATGCGTACGCATAGTCTGGAGAAAAAAGGGAATTGGCAACAAAGACAGTGTGGTGGTGAACGATTATGATTTTATTTACACCCGTCACAAATTTAATTTCAACCCGTATGCATTAGATCCAAGTTATCATGACTTAATTCAAAGCCGTTATTTTGCATTGGACTGAGTTGTTTCGGAAACATCTTCTTAGAATCTAACTGAAAATTCTAAATCAAAATTCCCTCTATATCTAATCACCACCGTCTCTCTGTGATACTGTCCATTCCGGAGCACAGGAGGAGAGGACGGCTCTGCTGCATGGAATAGGGGAGAGCCGGGTCGATTGAGACACGGGACGATTGATACACTGCGATTTTCTCGAAAACTACACAAGCTTGAGCCGTCAGATTTTATCACTACCTTCAGCACTCATCACCTACCAATCCTGGGAAAGCTTGTGAAATTACGTCATGCCATTCAAAAGTTATTAGCGCGAACAGGTTTTTGACTATGGAAAGTAAAATATACATGCGGTGGTTTTTTTGTGATCAAAAGTTGTATTGTGTGTTTCATGCAATAATAATATGATCTAACAACAGATGAATTCGTACATAAACAGGTCCTAATGTATTTAATGTCATGGTTTTGAGGTTTAGTGACAAAACAGGTTTTAGTGTCGGTAGTCGCTGGAGGGACGATTGATACAGCTGTTTCAAATGCCCCTCTAGTACCGTACATGTAATTATGGTCACAGTGCGCGATCAATATCTCCTATAAATCACTGAATTAATGGATTAATTGTTTTGAATGAACAACAACCGATTTAAATGAACATGTATTTTTAATAAACACCACATATTTTTAATGAACAAAACGTGTTCATGACATGATGAATTAACAGATATTCAGCGAAGTGAGGGGAAAATGCCGAGGGTAAAATGACAATATGATCACTGTGTGTCCATAAACATGTCTTAGGACGGGAAATAAGTCAATGAAATGAAAATGCAGTCATCCAACAACTCGTACAAAAGAAGAAAGGTGAGTTTAATTGAAATGCGGATCCTGATAATGACGCACGGGACAAAAATATTTATTTGACCTATTTATATTGTGAGAAATGATGTGATATTTTGGCAGTGATGAGTCCACTAGTGTGTTGTCCGATATGCTTCATAAAAACGGGAGTAATGTCAGTAGTTTCTGTTTAAAACCTGCTGTTTCAATCGTCCCTCCTCTGTGTCTCAAACGACCCGCATAGGTGGGGCGTTTGAGACAAATGACAACTTACGTTTAAAGTTATAAAACAGAGCGATCATCCCACATATGTGTTAAATTACACTTGTAACTAAGAGAATACACATGTGAGTTGTTGATCACATGATAAAAATGTTTGTTTACATAACGTCATCTTTGAAAAAGACGTTAAAATGAAAAGTGTATCAATCGACCCGGCTCTCCCCTAAAGCATCCGCTCCTAACATGCTGTAAATAACTAGATTCTTAGGATACTGTGAACATAAGATCAAGAGTCAATTAAATCTCATAGCCTGGAAAAAAGCCAATCTTCCGCACAATCGTTACATTCTGTTTTCTTGTTATCGGTCCTACAGTACTTAATGCTGTTCATCACAAAAACTGGCATTTCTATCCTTCAAATAAGCAGTCAGGACTCCTGCGTTTTTGTGAAGTCACAAGGCGGCAGTCACCATTCACTCCTGCACAATTTGGTTTCTGTCTGTGTTAACCTGAAAACTGTTCTACTTGGCCAATTAGAATAGAGGCTGTTGTTAGAGCTTCAAAGAGAAACGTGAGAACTACATGGACTTTTTTGTAGCCCTTACAACCATGAATATAAGTATATATTTTTATATGGATAACATTTCAAATAAAACACAAGAAAAGGGTGAATTTATCACTTTTTCTTTTAAGTTGCATTTCACTTTGTTGTAGTCCCTTTACTTTCAGCTGATCTTGTGTGATCTTTATGTTCTCAGAATTCCTTTTCATCACCCCCAGAAATGAGTGATTCACATCAAGGCCACACAAAACACAGTGACATGACTCATAAGAGCATGAAACAGTCTGGTGTATGTGGCTAGCCCCAAGGATACCTGTTTGAAAGTATCCTCTTTGAATTGTGCCCTATGTAGATTGTTACTCATGGCTACAATTCTACACTTTCATCATAGTCACACTGAAGCAGAAGTCGAACTGTTGTCTCATCGTGAAAAGAGAACGAAGGCTCATCAGCCGACTCTTCAGTTTGACTGACGACAGGCGGCTGTTAACACCATGAGAAGCTTTTTCCAAATTTATACATGCGGTTTTGTCAAATTTGAAGCCAGTGGATCAATATCAACAATGTTTTTTGATGATTTTGGCAGCAACAGAGAGTACATCACATCTGTCTACACATGGCAACATTTAGGCCACAATTTACATGAAATTACAGTATAGGCTCCTGCTGTCCATGTTTATCCCCATCCGCCCTTCATCTCGGAGCTTGCGAGTCCAAGCCCCAGGGAGACACCAGGACCAGACGAGGCAGCCTCTTGGCACATAGGTCTCAGTCTGGGTGCCTTGAGGACTGGGTAGCTCCCAGACATTCGGCCCCTGTGGCTCCAAGTCTTCCAGGTTCGTGTCAGGATCCAGCATAGGAACTAAACTACCCCACCCTCCTCCCAGTCAGAAGAGTGTCTTATGTTTCTGGTAGAGCAGAGAATGGAGAGGAATAGATAGAATTACTCCTGTGCTACACATCATGCCTGTTGGCCCTCGTGCCATAGATGTAGACTTCGATAGTGGTTTAGTCTCGCTGGTTAGTCACGGCCTGACTCACCTTGCTGACAGGGAAATCATGAAGCAGCTTGACCACTGCGGTTGTCAGGTTGGCTGACTGCACTGCTGCCCATGGAGGTTTGCAAAGTCATGGCTTCTGACATGTAATCCTAAATCTAAATTGGTCTCCATGCTCAACTATGAGACTACAAGTCTGGGAAAACATTAATTCAACGTATCTCCTCCATTATGCCATGACAAGTCATTAGCGATTAGCCCTCTGGATGGGTTATGAGTCATATCTCCTATTGACTAGCCAAAGGTATGACAGTATCCATGGCTTTGTTATGAAAATGCTTGTTACTTAGCCTAACATTTACCAGAGTCAGCTTTTAATGTTGTAATATCTGGAGACACTGGAAAGAACAATAATCTTTGAGGTAGCAGTCCCATGACATGTTGTTGTTAACAGTGCCAGCATGGCTTCAAGTGCATGGCAAAAGCTTTGGAGGAAAGATTCTCATGTTTTACTGATCCACTTTCCCCACAGTGGTGCACCTCTATTACTCACCACTCCTCAAAATCCATTTCCCCCTGTAAGGAAAATTGGATGTGTCCAATTACCAACTCTCCAATCAGTGTACCCTGTTTGGCAGGTTCGCTCCCAGTGCTACGCTTCTTCTCTGTTCTCCAGCCACATTCATTCCATTATTTTATCCTCTCCATGTTGCGTGTCATTAAGAAATACTATCTGTGACCACATTTTCATTTCTAATTTTAAGCGTCAAGTGGCCATGCTCTCCAATACATTTTTGTTTACACTTAAGGACATGAAACTTTCTCCGTTTGCCAGATTGCAAGTCTGAAATCATTTTTTTTCCCCCTGTGCCGAATGTGGACCCTACTCCATTCCAGGGGATGGGAGCTTGAAGTTGTGTGTTAACTGCCAGAAACAACCAAACAAGAGTAATGTGTGTCCAGGAGTTCAGACACTGACTCACCAGCGAGACAAAACTACCACCCAGGGTGGTTTGTCCATCAATCCAGACACTTCAGTCAATATTTAACACTTTTTGGATTCTACGAGCAATTTGTTCAATGCAGGTATTTTTGTTCTGAGATTTACCTCATCCAAAACATGACAACCTTTTGGGCAACTATAGTGATTGTGCTACCCGTTTTAGACTTAAAACTAAGACGCTTTGGTTCAGTTGTCCATTATTCCTTTTCCTAACTCTGTTCCAGTCTTGTTGAGTCATAAAAGACAAGGTATAGTCTTACATTGGTAGTCAAGCTAGTCAAGGCCTGTTGCTTCTAATATTAGTGTTGATGGAGTTTTGGCTTCTTCTCCTGCTCTGAGTTATTCTGAGGAGAGCAGCTAGATGTCAGAAAGGCTCAACACTGTTTAAGCAGATGAGATTTTTCTTCAAGGCCCACAGTCAGACCAGACAGTGGGTTTCAGTACACTAACTGATGATTTTCTATTGAAGATATTTTTCTTTTTTCCTCTCTTGAGGTAAGACTTACTGGTAGTTATGTTTTTGCAGCTTTGTTTGGTTAAGCTTAGTATTTCCCCTATTATCCCAGATGCTTTTATATTCATTGTTCTTTTCAAAAAAGGACAACCTTGACCCTTCATCCATTCTTGGCTTCTTATAATGTGGGAGTATACATTTGTAAAATCAATATATGTCTTAATCATTGGTGGGTACAGCAGTATTTCCACAGTAACCCTAACATGCATATATAGTTTCGATTTTTGAAATTCCATTTTACTTTTTGTCTTCATTAGTTCAAATGCTTTTTGATAGTGTTATGTGCAGGCTTGGCATTTTTGCTTTAACTTGAAGATTAGGAATATGAAGATGCACACTGGGCTGCTGCCAATTGTGATTGTAAAGTGCATTTGGAGTGTGTCTTATTGTCATCTAAAGATTCACAAACAGGGGTTATGGACCATCCACAACATGCCAAGACAAATATTAGGAGCTTGTGTTAATAGATACAGTACATCCCACTGAGGTTATGGCAGCACCATTGTTTCAGACAGGACAATACAACATTGGACGCAAAGTTCTAGAAGCAAGATAACCAAGTATGTAGGCACAAATATGAAAGAGGATTGTAAAACAGTCCAGTATTTCCAATATTACCCAAGCTGAAACAATCTACAAAAAAGGACATTAGAAATTACTAATTAACCACAGAGTTTACAATGGGCCTGATTTGAGACTTTGCACAATTCATCCTCAAACATACACCAATGACTCAACTATTGAACACAGTCAATGCATTTGTAACAACATTCCATGTTGAACTGGTAAAAGGATGCAGCACTTGTCCTTTTCCTAGTTTTCAAAGCAAAACAAATGGGTGTCAGAAAAAAAGAATCTTCAGTTTAGTCTTTACTTTGTTCATATGGTTTTGAACATATTTTCTACAACTTGTATGTTTGGCAGAGACACAACTGCAAGTTGGCCTTGTGGCTGATTGAATATTTCAAAAAGAAAAAAAAGATTCTCTGATCACTCACTTGTGTTACAATGACGAGGCTGAAATGGTTGGGAACCAGCGGTTTAAATTAAAATGCATTTAGGTATTGGTAGCAATTCTTACCTTTCTGGTATTTCACAAAGCACAGCACAAATATTTGAAAATCAACAGCTCCACCTCCCTCACAAGTCCAACCTCTCCCTCCTGCCACACCTCATATGCCATATTAAGCATGTTCGGTGGCTCGTCAAATCTTAAGAACTGGACCAAATAATATTACTGGTCAGTCTTTTCTCAGAATTATATGAGAATGGAAAAATTATGAGTTTTTAAACATGTTGGATTTCTCTTACATTTTAATGTGTCATCAGATTATTAGCATTTTAATTTAAGCAAAGAAATGTGCAAAAGTTCCAGAAAGGTAAGAATTGCTTTAATCGACCCATGCCAGTCAAGCTGAATGGCACATACTGCACCTGCTTCAAAAGAGACAGGACTGGGCTGACTCAGCAGGTGTGCATTATGGAGACCAGACAAATTGCCAAGGAATATCACAGCTCCCTTCTTCACGGCACAAGAAAAATACCCATATATATGAGTCACAATGAGTACATCATCCCTTGCTCTCATAATGTGACAAGTGGTCCTCCGTTAACACTTTCCTTTAATAAGCCTCACGGTCAACATTAACAGCAGTCTTGGATGACAAAGTGAGTGCTGGAGACAGATGTTGGAAAATTAGGAGAGGAGTGAAAAAAAAAGTAAAAATCAACTTCTCAAAGTGACCCCAAAGGGCCAATGTGTTCCTGATCTACGGCACACTGCTTTGATATGTTTTACCCATGATGAGAGAGAGCGAGAGAGAAAGCCAGAGACAGCAAGAGAGAGAGAGAAAGAGAGACCCCACAATTGGAGGGAAAATGTGTTTCCCAGAAGTGAGACATGCAGAGTGCTCCATGGGAACAGCTGCTGGAAGCATCAGGAGTTGTGGATGCTTGTAGGGCTACTTTGCGATGTGATCCCTCAGGTGCTCTCAAATACACCCCCCAGTATGCTGCCCTGCATTAGTTTACATGCAATCCAACATGTCTGCTTCACTCCCCCCTCCTCTCCCAATCTTTTTTTCTCTCTCACTCTATAACTATCCATCTTCTTCCTCATCTTTTGCCTGTTTTCTTCTGCAGCTCCTTTCCAGCGTCTGCCCCCTCCTTCAGTGAACTTTGCCCTCCTTCGTTCTCTCAACCTTTTACTCCCATTCATCCTCATCTCCCTATCCACCATCTCATACCTCCTCCTGTTTACTCTCCCCTTCTCCCTCCTACTCCCTCCCCGCAGGGGTGGAGGAGGAGGCTTAATGCATCTACCATGACAGGAGCTGGATCAGGATGTCTGGCTGTTAGCTATGACTTTTTGATGGCTGGTGTTTACTGTAGTCTGGGGACAACAGGACACATTTAGCTACAAGTTCCATTTGTCACACTGACAAATGGAACTGGGGAAAGGGATGGAGAGGGAGGGGTGTGGGAGAACGAGATGGACAAAGATGGAGAGTTGCTGCAGACACTCAGCAAGCACTGCTGCAACTTCAAGTTTACGTTCAAGGTTCTCATCATAAAGTAATGAAATTACCTGCATTTTTTTGATAACTGAGTTTATCAGAGTCCAAAATCTAATAACTACGTGTGACATAATTGTTTTTCCTAAGTCAGATACAAACATAAGGACATCAAATTGCAGTCCAAAGCTTACCACAATGGGTCCTTGGAACGGACAGAGGTTAAATCGAAGATAACTAACGAAGAGAAGACATTTTTGAAGGATGATAATTTGGTTATATTCTCCATTCTATTTTGCTTGAACAACAAGTTAGTTTCATGGTGGGTTGGACTATTTCTTGGCAGTGTCTTCCGGAGACATTTGTGGCTTTTCAGAAACATGGTCATGGGAATAAAAGGAAGGCTCTGCATTTGTCCAGGAAATACATCAGCACATATCTCCACATAAAAATGCATTTTATCTGTAAAGCGATGTAAGAGCCAGGCTGATTGCCTCAAGTCTTTATGCTATGCTAAGATAATCGCTTCCTGGGTCTCGTTAATTAGCACAAGGCATTATTATTATTATTATATAAATTATCTAAAGTCACAAATTGTGTTAAACCATTAAAAGCTCTTTCCTCATTGTATTTTTGTGTTCTGACTTATCGTTTACCACTGTCTAGCTTTAAGTGCATATTGAAAGATCATATCCTTTATTGCAACAACTAAAATTTATGGCCTAAAACACTCTTCTGTCCCAAATGTCCTTGTAAAGTTATAAAAGTTCTCTTACTCATACTTTCCAACTGCAATGGCAAGTGAATTTGCAGTGTATAATATGATGGTTGGGGACTGAAAGATATTTTGGCTGCAAAATACAACAGAAATGCTCTCATGGGACTCTGACAAATCGCTCAGCCAAACTCACAGATCTATGAGTTCATTTCTGCAACATCAGAGAGCTTTAAAAATCCTTGATTGAAATAGTCAAGTCCAGGCTTCTTCAGTAACAATATTTATATTATCCCCTCACTTTAAAGAGATACTTTCGAATCAGCCTTCACGGCCCATTGATGGGACCGTTCTGTCCCTGTCAGTCTGTCTTTTGGAGAAGATTTGTGGGATTCTCTTTCCTGGAGATGAAATTTACCTCAGAGAGGCAGATTTGGGTCAAAGACAGAGAAAATCGTTGCTTCCCCTCTCCTTGTTTTATTTCTTTCCCTAGAATCTGCTGTATACATAAACATACAACAAAACTGATGTATCAGTATTTATATGGCAAAATGTCACCAAAGATATTGGCTTTATCCTCTAAAACCTTCCTAATGTTCAATTTGACATCAAATAATTTCTCCAACAGCAGCAGCAGGTGAATGCTGTAGAATCTTTCATGCCATCACGTCACATAGCACTGTTAGGTGTGGGCATTGTAGTAGAAATCAACAGAATATGTATGCCTAGCTGTCAGACTGTAATACTTATTTTTTTTAATAATAATCTACATTGTCCATGTTTCTTGATACTTGTGTGTTAATTAGATTCTGCTATTATATTGTATTATACTACATTCCTTTTTTTTCCCCCAGGAAACTTCCAATGGAAAAGTAACTTGGTATTAAGAAATTATGATCTCTTCTTCCCAAGGTATCCAATGAAGTGAGGAGATTGTATTTTCAATCATGTTAGCAACCTTGGCATGTTAAATAACTATGGTTTATCATTTGAAGAGGAAAAAATAATTTCAGCGAGGCCAAATGAAAAGCTATAAAATCTCAAAACTAAAAACAAATGTAGTCATGTTAGAATGTCTTCAAGTTGACTGCATCACTTTAGATTCTTTGAATTTAATTAATACCCTTTTTTATTTGACATTTGACATCAGGGTTAATGTTGATGTAATCTCTCATCTTAATGTTTTTGGCATGAGACTTTGTGACAGGAGGCTGAAGGCATCAGGTTAGAAGGAGGTTGGTCTGTTCTTGGCTTTTATGGGATCTCAATGAATCAAACAGGGCTGTGACACAAACTACATCAGCTCCCAAGACAGTTTGGATATAGAATTACATCACGCCTAATAAACCTGCCAGTCAGTTACCACCCAAAGAACTCTCATCCACTACCTTCACCCAATAATATGCAGCCTGTTTGCCAAAAGCCTTTCTGGAACTGTGTATTTCTGATATCAAATGATCAGATTACACTATTGTGTGAAAGCCCTGAGGATATTGTTAAGCACCATTTGTCAAAACAAACTCCTTTTATGGATTTCTTTGAGTTATATTGTCAAAGGAAGCCAACATAATTCAAAGCACAGAAAGGAAATTTGATATACTGTATACACCCAGTGTTAAAGTCTTTCGGTCAAACCAATGAAGATGTCACTGCAGGTAGGCTATAAGAAGACATAAAAGCTGTTCTACTGTCTTGAGTATGCCACAGGTCTGTTTTAGGAGGGTGATGTCACTTTTGTGCTCAGTTGGAACCCTGGAGGAGTGTGATATGGACACACATTACAATGAAATTCATGTACACAAACAATTCATGCACACAAAAAAATTTGGATAGGTGTGCGTCTGTGCTGCCCTCCACAATGCAATTAGTTGAGGTATAACCTGGATAGATGCTAATGCATGAAAGCATGCTAAAGTGTGCCAACTTTTATCTGAACTCCAACCACTGAACTAGGTTTGCTTAGCTTAAAGCCCTGAAAGAAACTGGAGTGTAGGTGAGAGCTACAGGAGTTGATAGGTCAGGTGCAAAAAAAGAGTGAGTAAAAAAAAAGGGGGGGGGGCACGTTACGTAAGAGCAATTGTGCTTATTTTCTTGCAAGATTTACATGCATCAAATATTGTCTAGCAAAGTAGTCAACAAGCTGCTCCCACACATCTGACACAAGTGCAGCACTTTGGTGGACGGCTAGGGGTTAAAAGTTAAGCCTGTTTCAACAGTTAGCATTTAAACATTAAGCATTAATATAAAACACCAAAATGTTCCTCTCAGCATTACAATACTGTGATGTTCTGTGAGCATGTTCAACAAACTGAAGATGGACATTATAGACAAAAGGCAAGAAGTTTTCCACTACGACTCATGAGCCCATCTACCAGCATTGTTACATAGCTCTGGAGGCTGATCCCTTTCTTTCCATCTACTCGAGCATGTTTCAGTAACGTCTTGTCTAGGCCTTGGGCATGTGCACCAAAAATGATCTGAGCTGCACAAGTCTGAAAGTGCCAAATCAGCATACACAAGAAGACATGAATACAACATTTTTACTGGCATACAAGCAACTGAAATGTAATAGTGTGACTGACTCCATAAGTCTGTCGGTGTGCACGGAGAACTGTGCAAATATACTGACGTGCCAAGACCCCAGTATAGCAGTGAAGGCATGTGTAGTCTTTGGACAATCCTTGATAACAATCTGAAACGTATCCCTCCTTCCATGTGCAAAATAACGTACCCACAGCAGACTCAGCTTACTGGTGCATTTTATGAGCAAGGGCGAGCTTTTATTTCAAGTCGCGTGAAATGAAATCTATGGGAATACGAGCACATCTGTCTCTGAATTATTGAGCAAATATTTTGAACTAAAACAGCTCTTTTGCGCTGTCAAACATGGTACGTCAAACGAGGCTCTGGTTCTGAGATGGGTGTTAAAAGTGTGAAACTGAATGGGAGACCAGGCAGTGAGGCAGACAGTGCTGAGCAGGCAGCAGTCATTGAATCGGTCCGAGTTAGGCAGATTGCACGCTGTTTGGATTGGCCTCAGCGTTGATCTGCCTCACAGGAAGCTGTGTCATGCTAAATTGTAACATTGCTTTTATGATGCTGAACAATCTTATACAATAAAATCCAATGTGTGTATGTTAACAGCTCCCTCCTGCATGTATATGTGGGATTAAATGTGTGTCTGTCCTTTCCTTAGAGATTAAAAGTAGATCCAGTAGATAGTGACCTCATAAACCTGTTACTGTGCCAAGTTTTGTTCTGCTTCCTCCTCTCCACGAAAAACTCAGAGTAAATCTATAGGCCCAGTGAGAAAGAGGTAGCGTTACTGGGCTCAGATGTAAATCTATAGACTTCCACTGTCACAGCAGTTTTAAAAGGAGTTGATAATGCAACTGAGAAACCATCTGTAAAAGTACAGACTGATGAAAGGGTGCACTCTGGAAATGTTGTCACTTCCAAAGCTGTCACAAATCATTGATGGGGAAAAAGATAAATCAGATTTAATTAAAGTATGGCAAGGTTGAGACTTGATTAGGAAATAGTATATTTATGGGTTAAAACTTGTACTTCATTAAGATTTGGAGGATATTCAGTTACATGGTTACAATAATAATTGTTTGATTTAGTTAACAAGTGTGGCAACATTAAAAGGAACCTGTGCTCACCCCAATGTTGGAAACAGAAAGCTAAAGGTGGTCTGCTGAGTTTGCTGACCCAGTTTTTCAACATTACTACCCCCCCCCCCCCCTCCCCCTCTGTGGCTTATACTGTAAGTAATGTTACCCATTCTATGCCAAGCTTGCCAATGCTACAGAGCTAAACAAGGGGCCCTGTCATTTGCTACAGTTAGTGTTGGGATGGTAAGCAGTGCTTCAACTTTTCAAAGCAAATATTACACATTTTATGACTAAAGCCAAACAGTTCATACCAAATGGAGATTGTGCATGATACAAGATCAGCTTGCCAACTCCTAATTAGATGAATCTTCAAGCAGTACATTCATGTTTTTCTTTAAGATAGGAAGCTTTATAGATGAGGGCTAACTGGTTTGGTACATATATTTTAAGATAATCCCACCTATATCCAATAACAAGCAGCATACAGTCACTTCCTTAAGCTCTGCAGTGGGAAATATCTGGGACTGTCTGGACCGGCGTCCAGGGTTAGACAAAGGTTAGGGCTAAGTAATGATCGTCATAAAGGAAGTTCCTCACAAGAAACATAATACACGCCACTGTAAGTGTGTTCTTCTACATGTCCTTCAGCATTCATTAATGTACATTAGCACAAGGGAGGCAAGTCTCAAGAGAATCTTTGCACCAACATGTTCATATCCATCTTCAGATATGGTAGCATTATTAGGATGACACATCTCCCTTATGAGAGGCCACAAGACTTCCTGCTGAGAAAGATAATACAAGGGTTTCACATTTACGGCATTTGGCTTTTTTTCTAAAGCGACTTAAAATGAAGGAAATCATTCTAAAATCAATGAAAAAAGAGCAAGAGTGAGGTCTATTTTTGTTACCGATGAGCAGTAAACTGTATAAAACGTTTTAGTCCATCCCAGGATACTCAGTTGAAGCTCACACAATTAGCAAAACTGATGTTCCACAAATTATCTTTACTAAACACATTCTGGCCCTGTATGTAAAGTAATTTGTGCATATGTTGGTTACATTCTGACCTTTTACCTTTTTTATACAACAAACAAAAGACACTTTCAGAAAGGAGTGAGGGGGGGCCGTGTTCATTCCAAACTCTTCCAATTTCCAGCAGCATTTTCACCCGTGTTTGTAATAGATATGTTACCAACACGCGCTCACCACAAGTTCTCAAGAAGGTCAAATTGGCCATGCAACCAACACATTTAAGTTGTTCCGTGGACACTGAGCACACGTCTACTGGAGATTCGAGTAAACACCTTCCACCACAAGTGTTTATGTGGCACCAGGACTCAGTGAAGGACACCTACACAGGTCTGCTGTTCTCCCTAATGATTAAACACAGGAGAAAATGTTTGCTTGGACACACCAAATATTTGTTCATTGGGCTTTACCTACCACTAAGCTCTTAAAATATGCAGTAATTGATACTATAGCACAGGAGGTCTTAAAACCATTTTTGATATAAAGGAGCCTCAAATAGATGTGCATTAAATCACGATTGTTAGCTGTCTGGTTTGGTACAGATTTAATCATGACTGCAAACAATAAATCAGGTGAGAAAGAAATTACATCGGACACGTTTGGCTCTAAGTGTGTGAGGGTCAAGAGGTTCATTATAGCTGTAGTATGCCTGAAGTACAGCCTCTTAAGTTTTAAACGTACAGTACTTTGCATGGGAGGTCTCTGTGGGTATAACTGAAGATTAAGTGAAAACCAGACATCTGTTGCAAAAACAGCACCAAAGGCTGTTTCTTTGCTAAAGTAAATGCAAGAGTGTACCTTTTGCTGAATAGCAGCCGCAGAGGCCAAAAGTAACAATTATGTGACACCGGTTTGTGCTTAAACATAGTGTAACTGTGGTATAAGAGCAGAAAGGTTATCAAGTCTGGTGAAATGACTCAGTGATGTCCATTACACAGCAATGTCTTTAAAAAGTTTGTTCTTCGTGGGTGTTCCTGCTTATGTGACAAAAAAAAGTGAAGACAGTGACTCCAAACTGAGTTGTGCGTCAGAGTGCTTCGATTGCTTCAAGTCGTGACATTTGATTAACTGGAGGTTGGGACTGAAGACTCCCATAGATAACACAAATAAATAAATGATCTGCTAAGTGGAGTTGGAAAACATACTGTAGACTCATCTCTGACTGCGGCTAGAGATACTTCCAGGCTACATTAGCTACAGAACTGTCCATAATTCAGCTGCATTGTGGGTAATGCAGGGTCCTATTCGGAGAACTATATATTGTAGTGAGCTAGAAAAACACTTTATAGAAGACTTTTGAATATTTTCTCTGTAGGTTTGCTTTCTTTCAGCGCAAGAGCAAGGCATGATGGTATTTATCACTTGGTCAGTGGCCATTGGCTCCACACTACAGGATGCATTGTGGGATACAGTACTATTGCTATTGGGTGTAATAATTTTCACTATCCATTCAGACAACAAAAGAATTGAAAAGCTGACTTTAGTGAACTATGACGAGTGGTGAGTGATTTCAGACAGTCAATATTTTTGGTTCTGCTAGATTGATCTACAGATTATTTTTTTAAAATATAGAGTTAATATAAAAGTATGTCATAACATTTTTATTTTTTGCAAATGTTTCATTTGTATGGTCAAATATTATCCACTATAGGTTTGTGAGCTCTCAGTATGTTTAATTAATTATAACCAAGGAATAGAACTTCTCATCCAGAGGAAGAGCGGGTTTCTTCCTTCATCCAATGCACATCATCCCACTTTTAAATAGAATTAATTTCATGACGAAGCTCATCCAACAGTGCAAGGCTAGAGTCAAAGAGTTAAGTAGTTAAAGTTAAATATATTTTTTGCCCACTTTAAGATCTTCTGTCCAGCATTTCATGATTAGTTCCTAACCTTTGTACTAAGTAATCTTCCACAAGAAAGTTTTGTTGAAATTAATCAGACTAATTAATATCCCTTTAGAATACAACCACAATGTATCCTGTGTTTTACAGGCTTGGCTAATCATGCGGATGGAGCGTTCAGCTCTAATCAAGGGGCTAAAATGTTTAATGTTTGGCTGTTGTGCAAAGAAAAGAGCTTAGCAGAGAAGGTACAATGAGAAAGCTGGATTGTGAAAATTAAGATTCCCATGACTGTTGAAAGGAAATATTCCGGCTCTTCTTGTTCATGACGCGTGCAGCGCCGCGGTCTGGGAACCATGACGCAAACTTATACAGTCCGCAACTTAAACCTTGACAACTCTCTGCACCATCGCAAAGCATTTTCCTCCACTTCATCTCTGAAAATTAGATGGAATTATTTGGAACGCGCTGCGAGTGCTGATGAGTTTACATGAAAGCGGGCATGTTTACTTCAACATAATTTCCCTCGTTGTCTAAATCCTTGTGTTGTTGGCAAACGTCTCAGACAAATTACCTTTGACGGATCTAGGAACTCTGCCTTCCTGCTTTACAGTGCGTTTCTTCCAAACAGAGACAGTGTGTGTGAAAGAGAGAGAGACAGAGAGAACGAAAAGAGAGAGGGAAAGGACCAACACTGAGAGGTACTGAGACTACTGGGTATAGGAACCCAGACTGTCCATCATGGTTGGACTGAATATAGAAGTGGTCACTCCTGACAGCTCGACAATCTTAGATTTTCCAGTCTATTTGAGATGAAGAGGGATCACAGGGGGTGTAAGACTGTGTGGTAGCTAATGGTGGCAAAAACCAGAGTTATCGGCACAGAAAGACTCATCCATCTTCTCGCCGCTGCAGTGACGAAAAGCAAACACACGGAACAAGACGGCCATACAGCATCCAGCTCTCACACTGCTGGCAAAACACACCAAACAGAGATAACAAGATGCTTAAGAGGCTGGGGAGGGCTGGGACTTAGCCACAGGACTGAAGTGTAAATAAATCCTGCTTGTTGAATTAAAATAGTTAAAAGCAGAGCTTTTTGGAGCCATGTTTGTTAAAATTGGGTGTCATTTTTTTTAAAGTAACAAAGGTATGGTAAGAAATCTCTTGTCGGTGATCTTCCAAAATAATGTTTTAACCCGTTCTAACGGCCAAAACTATTCAGTATCATTAAAAGATCTCAACTCAACTCTTAGGTCATTTATGATGTAAACATTTGTCAGTTGAAGAAAAAACATTTTCATTATAAGATTACTGACTATATAAAGTTTCTTAAATAATCTCCACAACATTGAAAATAATCAAACACTTCATTGGGGCTATTCTACTAGTTTTGCTAATTCTTCTGTCCTTGCAAGACTTATTCCACCAATTGATGTATTGTAACTTTAATTTTAGTAAAAGGTCTCACTGCTCCCTCGATCAGAGTCGGTTTCCATCAGCTCTTATATTAACTAGACTGTTTTGTTGGAATATTTTTAAATTTAATGTTGCTGTAAACGCATTAAGTTATAAAGCATGATTGCCAGCCCCTGCCCCCCCGAGGCATCAATCATTATTAATATGAAGTGATAATATTTATTTTTCCATCTCAGCCCATTATGCTGCACTGCTAGTTTAAAAACAAGTTAAAATCCATTTTCTTCTGTTCAATAAATCATTTCACAGCCCCATGGGTGAATGATGGCCTTAGAAGAAAAAGGAGGCCATTCAAATAGCTGCAGTTCTCCGCCTGAGGTTACGCAGTACCACCATGCCTTCCAGTCACAGACAGATCCTCGCATTGAGGAGCGTGCCATTTTCTCCACGGTGGAGAATCAGGACCTGCAGCAACGAATCCGATTGACAGGGATAATTTAATCACCGGCTTTCAGCTGAGCGGACCGCTGAGGAGGTGCACCGATGTCCACACCAACATGCAGGGGTTTGAGGAACAAACTTTAAGAGCTATAAATATGATATATTCCACTTGGGATTGTTGTAATGGTCCGACCCCCCCACGCCCGTCCCCAGGAACGATTGAAGGGTTAATCCCTTATGTTGTGCCGAGCCATAGTTAGTGCTTTTGGCACTAGGCCTGATAAAGCAAAACATCTTTCATATTATTTGGTTAAAGAATGAGTCAATCAGGCACAGAAAAAATATTTATATTAACTGTTTCAGCTGTGACAAAACAACTCCAAGCCATCATTTGCATTATTTTTTTAAAAACACGTTATTTTCCTGCAAATAAATGAGCCTCTCCTTTTTGTCAGCAGATGAACAAAGCTCTGTTCAGAAGATCATTCTACACTTGCAGATCTCAACTGATGCAAACTACACTTGAAGGGAAGAAACAACTGAACAGCTCCAGCATACAACTCTTCTCAGTGTTCAGCCTCTTTGCAATCAATGGCAAATTACATTTGTCTAAGCTTTATTCATACACTGTAAACCGATATCATCTGAGGTCAGGTTTTTTGAACCAGGCATTTCCCGCTGCCATTGTTGTTGTTGCTATATTTAGCAGCACGGCGAGAGAGGACACACGTGCCACTCACGGAGGGGCATACAGGGGCTCTGTTATACTGGCTCACAGTCACAACAGCCCAGTGTGCTGCTGCTGCACAGAGGCCTCTGTGTCCCACTGACACCATTACCATACAGGACAGCAGGTCACCGACAAGTACGGTGGAACCACCAGGGAAATCCTGCGTGTAACTGCTGCCAAAGATTGTGTATCCAACGAAGTTGTGCTACAACTGCATAAAATCACCCTTACAGAGCTGCATTTGGTTGAAACTATAGGATTGTTCATGAGGACCAGCCATTTTTAGCCATGTAATGAGACTTGTGGCATTTAAGACTTTCTGAACCCATTGTTGTGCCAGTGCCAGTGCCAATGCCAAGGTGGTTAACTGCTCTGGGCCCAAAAAGCTTAAGGTTGTCTGTCTGTTGTCTAGATTTTTAGTGAGGTGACGATTTGAGTCTGGAGCAATAGAACAAACTAGACTAAAGACTAAATAGGATATTATATTTAATATGGGCCTCTGTCTGGATACAGAAAATCATTCTAATAGCCACATTATTAATAAGGTATATTTTCTGTATGGGGAGTGTTTCCATGAAAAGCCACGAGGCCTTAAAATGTTACAACCCAGTTTTTAGTAGCTTACACCGTTTTTCCAGCCATATCTGCAGTCTAAAAACGGTCCTCCGACTCTCATACACACCTTGAAAACAGTGATTGTGTCATAAAAATGTCCCCTTATCTTTCCTGTGTGTGTAAATCCTGGCTTGTCTGATCCAAGCGCTGTAACCCAAACGGTGAACGGCTGCGGTGAGACAGGAAGGATGGGAAGTATGGAGAAAATTGAGAGCAGGAAAATAAGAGTGAGGTAAAACCTCATCGTAAAGAAGAAAATTAAGGAAAACCAAAAAAAATAGGTCCATGCATGGTTACTTTATATAAATATCAAGAACCATGTGCAGGAACCTGTTCCTAAAGTTGCCACTGCAGAAAAACGGCTGTTTCTGTTGTGATTTGCAGATGGCCAGTGGAGCAATATACTGTAAGTTAAAAATAACCTAAAGGTAAATAACACTTAAAAGATGCAATATTGTGTAGGTGTGGGGCATGGAAAGTTGATCAAATCAAAACAGGGGTTGTTGATACAGGTAAGAAGAGGCAGGCTCTAAATCACTCATCCAAAGTGGGTAAAAATGGATGGGTGAAAGATATATGGACTTTACCTTTCGCAGGTGATGACGATGTTGGTGTTGATGATGGCGACGGCGGCGGACGGCTTCTCTGACGCTGACGTCTCACTCCCATGGGTGCCCTTCAGATGCCCGGACAGGAAAAGGTGGACTGACTTCTCACCAGCTGGTGTAACCCCTGCCCATGACATCAGGAGTGAGAACATTCATTTTTACTCATCGCCTCAGATACATTTTCTCCGACCACTAACTCCCCCTTTGCTGTCCACACTTTATTGTTGCCATTGCACATTTTCCACTTTGGTTGCTCCATGCTCAGTTATACATTTGTACAGCAGACAATGCTCTTTTGACTCATGCACGGCTGATGACGAGAGAGGGGAAACAAGGCCTTTGAATTAAGACAGTCCACCCCCAGAAACAGCTTATCTGTTGGCCTTTTGCTGTCTGTTTATACCTTAGCCACCTTTGATGGAAACATGACATCTCCAGATTCGTGCAAGGCCCCAGAATTACTGTTTTTTTGTTTGTTTGTTTTTTGCAGTAAGCCAGAGTGGCCTATTGCAATATCAGGAAACTAATCTCAAAATTTTTAATTGTCACTGTTGGAAAATGTAGAGACAAATGGTTTCTTCCTTTACAAAACTGTGAGGAAAAGGTCTACACACAAACAGAAGTGAAAGTATTAGGTGCACCTACACTGTACAGTAAAGCATCAGGACAGTTGAGGTTACAGTACAAGTTGCCTGTTGTCTGTTCATCCAGAACATCCACTGGCCAGAGTCACGTATTAAATGTCTGTGACTGTACAATTGGGAACATTTTCTAAAAATGCCAGTGGCTGTTATCTTCACAATTATAGAGGCAAACAGCGCTTCTGCTACACAGTTCCATTTCCATTACCCGACACCTTGCAAGTGTTGGTGTCCCCAAGCCTGGGGCGACACACACACACACACACACACTGTCTCAGTCTTAATGCAGTGCCATACTGGGGACATGAAGCAGAGCCTTTTGTGTGAGTGACTGGGGGGGACTGCAGTGATGACAGGATCCTGCTCATGACCCTCACAGTGAAAAGGCAGACACCCAGTTTCCACTGCGGGCTGGAAGGTTGTAAGAGTTATAAATCCAAACTATTCCACAAAGTAACAAGGGAGGCAGAGTATGATGTATTAAAATTTATATGCCACAAATTCACCTACATGAAGGTCTTGACTGTTTTGGCTGACGCCTACTCTGCTGTCAGTTGCACTCGAGGGGCCACAGTAATTGTGTCAGCCATCGTGAGCCTTAGAGATGGTATTTAAATGCAGTCCTAGTGGAAATATTTACTCACTTTGTCCAAATAAAGCCAATACTGTATATACTTGAACAGCAGCTGGGTGCACCTCAGTTTATGCAGTGTTGCGGCCATGCCTAATTAATTAGCTGGACCCACCATAGATAATAGCACAGCTCTAATAGTCTACTTATGTACAGTACCTTGCACCCATGTTCTTTGTCTTTCCAAAAAACACTGTTTCCAGTCACTTCCCTTTGTCTCTAAATGTTTCCTTTACTTTGACTGTTTTTCCACCCGTTAATACCCTTATTGCATATTTTCCAAAGCCAAGCTGAGGGCAGGGAAGCCCTTGGCAGTGAATTCTGCATGTGGATGGTAATAGTCTTCGACAGGCCACATGATAGCAATCGCTTCTCAAGAGAGAGATGAGAGTGTTTTCATGATGGCTGAAATGTTTCACTCATCACTATTCACCTTCTATGTTACTGCTGTAGATTTTTTTTTTCTTAGGCTACATTTAAAAACACAGTTATGTGTAGGCTACCCATCCCTGGTCTGTACTCAAGCAGTTTAATCATGTGATTGCTTCCTCTTAAGGCCAGGAGAATAATATTATTAGGAAGATTAATATACAAACTTGCATGCTGCCACATATTTTTTTCCTTGACCTGGAAAGTGTCCTTAAACTGATTGCTTACCCCTACTCCTTTGTGTTACTGTCACAGCTCTGTCTCTTCCTTTGCCACTATTTGTCATTGGATGTGTCAGTTGTGTGGCCCATTTCCATCAGCTTCGGTTTGGTTAGTCCGTTTACTGAAATCTAGCTTACGACCACAACTGTGCTCTGTAATTTATGTGTGAGCAACCTTGTTGTGGTTAGAATAAAAAGCATTGGAATGTGGAGCTTCTAATAATACTGGCTACACATATTGTGATATAATTTTCCAAAAAGGTTTGGGGAATATAAAATATTTGCCATTGCACATTTTAGCAGGTGCTATAGGAACTTTGATGGTAGCTTTGCAACTTCTCAGGCCCATGTAAAGTCGCAGGATCTTTGTAAAACACAAAATATATAAACTACTATTTATTTATATTATTGTTGCCTGGTTAAATAAAAGTAAATAAAATACTTGCACAAAAGAAATATTGCTTCATGATCACCTATGGGCTTCTACTTGTGTGGTGGTTCCTGTGTCTGCAGTAAATTCGTCCAAATTTTCAATTTTGATTTGATGATCTGTTTATTTTAAAATGTTTTATGCCTTTTGTGATGTTTTAATGCCTTGCATGAATCAAGAGTTTGTCGAGGTCTGCCATGATTTTGTTTATTCTGGCGTAGTGCGTCTCAATCACTTGAAAGTCGGAAATCAGAGTTTTCAACTGGGATATTTTGAGTTGTCTTTAAGGCAGCAGGACCGCTAGCCACCACTAATGCTACCAGTAGATACTAGAAAGTACTAGCTATAGAGAATTTGAGCAAGCACAGAGAGGAGAGAAGCACACAGGCCTCACACACTCATGACCAGATTGTATTTTAACATATGTATGGACCCAAATGCAAGACAATCTCAGGGAGGTGAAGTGAGTAGTTGCCCTTATTGTTAACCTAAGAGGAAGTAACTATGTAGCCAACACACAGTGACAAGTGTAGCAAAACAACAGAAACTCTAATCCACAGGAAACCATAGGTAGGCTGGAGCTGAAACTTACACTGCAGAACCACTGACGAAGGACACCAAACAGCCCTGGGAAAAGGCAGACAGAAGCCAGGAACACTGAGGCAATACTTCTCTCCGGGGACAGGAGGCTGACAACTTGGGGCAGTGACGAGGCAGGTAAGTCAGAGAACAACCTGGCAGAAAGAGAGCAGGAGAGGCTTCAGTTCCTGATTGAGAAGCAGCAGTTCAGCACAGGTGTACAGAGTTAACTAATCAGGTGGACGTGGCCAGCAGGCCGAGGACAATGGCAAAGAGTGGGAGCAAGGCAACTTAACTGTGACAATAGTGACTTTTTTACAAGCAGCCTCTCCAGTTTGCAACACTACACTTAAAACAGAGTGGCACTTAAAAAAATGGACGTGCTTTATTTAGAGTAAAAATTAATCCAAAGCAGCCTACATGTTAAAGCTGACCTCTTAATACATGCTGTTCCACCTACAGTACGGAACGAGCCCGAAGTGGGGAGGTAATGTTAGCACCAATTTCTTCCGAATTTTTAAACACCAATCCTTAAACATATGTTATACATTGTTAGAAAGTTTAGACCGCCCCAATGTCTCTGTTCAAGTCCATGCACGATTTTTTTGGTTGCTCACAACCTTAATAGTATTAGCCGTTAGGTCGGCTAGCCGCTAAGCTAAATGCACAGGCTACATACCTTTTAAATCTTCCATAGTAGGCTATGTATCCATGCCTGTGAAATATGAAATCCGTTTCCTTCTAACCGAAATACTTCCTCAATATGTCCATGTAACGTAACACACAAAACAAAAACTGGCCCCATTACCGCATTTTACGACGTGCAAGTCGATCTAGTAGGCTACATGTGACTTTACACCTGTGAGGTCCTCCTGCTTCAAACGACACCACTCAGGAGCCAATCGGTACTGAGGATGGGCCGGTACATGTCTCGAAAGCCAATGAGTAGGCCTACATGTGACGACGACGACAGCTGACAACGTGGCTTAGATTGACAGCTGTTTGAGGCAACAGTGTGTATGACACTACGCCATCATGTTGTTGATAAACAAACCCCATGTGTATCCGGCGTGGCTTCACCACCATGGATCTATAGCCTAATAATAATAATAATACATTTTATTTGGAGGCGCCTTTCATGGCACATGGGGGGGGTGAAAGGAGCACCAAATTCCGTGCTCCTTTCACGTAATGTGTTAAAATTACGTGCCTCCGACACGGAAACAAGTCTCCACTGAATGAGTCCAAATTCCGTGAGATGGCCACGCAAACCGTGTCGTGGTGGATGCACGCATTTTCAGCTTCAATCAATCAATACATTACGTGAATACGACAATATTTATTCAGCATTTTGGCCGCAAAAACAACAATTCAACATACTTTTATGACATTTATAACGAGAAATGTGTGTTTTACTTTCAAAATCAATGTTGAACGAATTCAAATTATGTTTTGTTTGGCAAATTGAATCAGTAAAATGTGTATATTGAACGTTATATTTATTCAGCTTTCTGGCCGTAAAAACAAGCTTTCAGGATATATCTGGCATTGTTTGAGGACATTTCTAGCGAGAAATGTATGTTTTACTCTCCAAATATATGTTGAATGAAAGCAAATTGTGTTTTATTTGTCCTGTTCATATGTGCTTGTGACTGTCGAGCCGCTTGGCGTCATGTTGCCATAACGACGGGCTCCAGAGACTCCGTTCCGGAGTCAAGACCATGGATGTATGAAGGCGATCGGCCGTGATGACGGATGATGAGGTACCTGCACGCTTTTCCAGCCTGCTAAGAAATGTAAACTGCGATGTGACCTCATTTTAACCGAAAGTATATCCATACGTAGGTTTCAAACGAGTTAGCCTACAGCCCGGACCCATTTCACCAGCCGACCGACCGACAGCTTCCGTGTGCTGCCGAGGATATGACGTCACTGCCATGGCGCCCATAGATATCTATGCATGGCGCCAGCGCTGAACGCGACAGCGCCACCTATGGCGTCTGGAGCAGAATGCATCCGTGACCATGGTCTGGAACTGTCACCATGAGGAGTGAAAATTAAGCCATGTTGATTTAATTCAACAAAATGTGAATAAACAGTGAGGAATCAGAGTACTTAGAAAGCTCTTTATGAATAAAGTCCAAATGATTGAAAGTTAACTCAAGTCCTGTATATTTTTTTATTCCAGAAAACACCCCCCCACCCCCTCCTTCTCCTTCCTAGGAACCTAAGTTTATAATACAAGTCCAAAGCATGAACCCATCCACTGTAGCAATGTTTATGCACAGCTGCACCACTCCTCCAGCTCCTTTCTGGTTTTACATTGGACAAACTGAGGCCTACATTTTCAGGAGACATATTTCCATACCTTCCACATGCTGAAACGTTCAGAGGCCTAGGGTCATCCAGTGTTTGCGATTACAGATCCGTCTGATCATCACAGGGGTCAAAGGTCAACTTTTCATGTGAAATTTGACAATTTTAGCACTAATTTTATAGCCTCGTAAACCAGACTCTCCCGGAAATGCATTCAATTCATTTCTCAGGGAGAGTCTGGCCTCATACCCGTTGAAATCGTTTCGCCAGAAATCGGCCGTCTACCGAGCCAATCAGCGTCGCCGCTGTGGATTGACACAGCACGTTGGCCAATCAGGGCCTGAAAACATCGCTACATGGACTGGACTCACCTACAACAAACATGGCGGAGCGTCAAACAGCGGCGTAAAAACAGCAGTAAGGGAAGTTCTAAATGAAATACCATCAATTACAGAACTTAAACTACAGCAAGAGTCGGCGCTTGTTGAGTTTCTGGGAGGAAAAGACGTTATCGCTGTTCTTCTTCGGTCCCTGATTGGCCAACGTGCTGTGTCAATCACAGCACGTTGGCCAATCAGGGACTGATTGGCTCGGTAGGCGGAGTGTTTCGGCGAAACGCTTACAACGGGTATGAGGCCAGACTCTTCCTGAGAAATGAATTGCATGCATTTCCGGGAGAGTCTGGTTTACGAGGCTACTAATTTTAGGGAAAAATCACCAATGCTTTGAGCTGGGAAGGTGAGCTGTTGTATCCTGGTTCAGACTGTGGAATAGATTGATTCTGCAAAAAAAATCAGAGCTGTGCTCCATTCAGAAGGGTCAAAAATGGCCATGGTAAGTGTCAAAGGTCACAGGGGTCAAACATCAAAGTGAATCCTAACAAAATACACACGCTTTAAGTAATCATCATGAAATTTGGGTCAGTTGTATATCAGAGAGTCCTCTATCAGAATATTGTGTTCCCGTTGCGCTGGGGCCCCCAGGGGGCCCCTGGGGGCCAATTAGCTTTCCCATGCTCTCACAGAGTTGGGTGTCGGGGTGATGGATAAAGGCGTCCCTATGAGTCCACACGCCAAGTTTCAAGTGATTTGGTTGGTTTCTATGGAAACAGCAGCCTCAAGGAGACAGAGGAATGCGGCTGTTTGAAGCCCCGCCTCTCGAAAAGTAATGGCTCAATCAGGACCGAAAGCACATCAAAGCGTTCGTCTTGGGCCCCCGGAACCGCTGATATCAAATTCAGAACTGTGCGACTTTTGGAAATATTTTTCATCGATTTTGGCTTTTCTGACTCAGAGGGTCTCTCAGGCTATAAGTCTGACAGGCTCTGAATCTGAAAAGCAAAAAAACACAAAAACACATTTCCAAAAGTCGCACAGTTCTGAATTTGATATCAGCGGTTCCGGGGGCCCAAGACGAACGCGTTGATGTGCTTTCGGTCCTGATTGAGCCATTACTTTTCGAGAGGCGGGGCTTCAAACAGCCACATTCCTCTGTCTCCTTGAGGCTGCTGTTTCCATAGAAACCAACCAAATCACTTGAAACTTGGCCTGTGGACTCATGGGGACGCCTTTATCCATCACCCCGACACCCAACTCTGTGAGAGCATGGGAAAGCTAATTGGCCCCCAGGGGCCCCCTGGGGGCCCCAGCGCAACGGGAACACAATATTCTGATAGAGGACTCTCTGATATACAACTGACCCAAATTTCATGATGATTACTTAAAGCGTGTGTGTTTTGTTAGGATTCACTTTGATGTTTGACCCCTGTGACCTTTGACACTTACCATGGCCATTTTTGACCCTTCTGAATGGAGCACAGCTCTGATTTTTTTGCAGAATCAATCTATTCCACAGTCTGAACCAGGATACAACAGCTCACCTTCCCAGCTCAAAGCATTGGTGATTTTTCCCTAAAATTAGTGCTAAAATTGTCAAATTTCACATGAAAAGTTGACCTTTGACCCCTGTGATGATCAGACGGATCTGTAATCGCAAACACTGGATGACCCTAGGCCTCTGAACGTTTCAGCATGTGGAAGGTATGGAAATATGTCTCCTGAAAATGTAGGCCTCAGTTTGTCCAATGTAAAACCAGAAAGGAGCTGGAGGAGTGGTGCAGCTGTGCATAAACATTGCTACAGTGGATGGGTTCATGCTTTGGACTTGTATTATAAACTTAGGTTCCTAGGAAGGAGAAGGAGGGGGTGGGGGGGTGTTTTCTGGAATAAAAAAATATACAGGACTTGAGTTAACTTTCAATCATTTGGACTTTATTCATAAAGAGCTTTCTAAGTACTCTGATTCCTCACTGTTTATTCACATTTTGTTGAATTAAATCAACATGGCTTAATTTTCACTCCTCATGGTGACAGTTCCAGACCATGGTCACGGATGCATTCTGCTCCAGACGCCATAGGTGGCGCTGTCGCGTTCAGCGCTGGCGCCATGGCAGTGACGTCATATCCTCGGCAGCACACGGAAGCTGTCGGTCGGTCGGCTGGTGAAATGGGTCCGGGCTGTAGGCTAACTCGTTTGAAACCTACGTATGGATATACTTTCGGTTAAAATGAGGTCACATCGCAGTTTACATTTCTTAGCAGGCTGGAAAAGCGTGCAGGTACCTCATCATCCGTCATCACGGCCGATCGCCTTCATACATCCATGGTCTTGACTCCGGAACGGAGTCTCTGGAGCCCGTCGTTATGGCAACATGACGCCAAGCGGCTCGACAGTCACAAGCACATATGAACAGGACAAATAAAACACAATTTGCTTTCATTCAACATATATTTGGAGAGTAAAACATACATTTCTCGCTAGAAATGTCCTCAAACAATGCCAGATATATCCTGAAAGCTTGTTTTTACGGCCAGAAAGCTGAATAAATATAACGTTCAATATACACATTTTACTGATTCAATTTGCCAAACAAAACATAATTTGAATTCGTTCAACATTGATTTTGAAAGTAAAACACACATTTCTCGTTATAAATGTCATAAAAGTATATTGAATTGTTGTTTTTGCGGCCAAAATGCTGAATAAATATTGTCGTATTCACGTATTGATTGATTGAAGCTGAAAATGCGTGCATCCACCACGGCACGGTTTGCGTGGCCATCTCACGGAATTTGGACTCATTCAGTGGAGACTTGTTTCCGTGTCGGAGGCACGTAATTTTAACACATTACGTGAAAGGAGCACGGAATTTGGTGCTAAGTATTCGTGGTCATTTCACGGATTCCTGTGAGATCAGGTTGGATTTGAAGGTGGAAAATTAGTCAATGTTCCTGATGCTGGGGGGGAGGGAGTTCCAGAGACGGGGGGCAGAGCGGCTGAAGGCTCTGGCCCCCATGGTGGTCAGACGGGCGGGGGGCACAATGAGGCTGATGGATGAGGCAGATTTATGTTCATTGCATAAAGACATAGGCTACATAATGTAGACATTTATGATCCACTGTCTTTGGGCGTGGCCCTGTACTGCGTGCCAAGAGTTTAGCGGTCGTTTTGTTTTTTTGTTTGTTTCTTTTGACATTTTAACAATAATCATGAGAGTGTTACTTTTCCAATAATAGCCTAGGCTACTGTACCAGGCACATTTCTTAATCTCAAACTCTGATCTGTGCTGTTCACAACTATGTTGTTTGGGCAAAAAAACATAAAAATAGGGGTGTGTTTTCAAGCATTAGTTTGTAAGTCAGTTGGTAAGCTACTTTCAAGATAATCAATTGCTTGGAATTTTTCCGTTGATTAAAATCTGGATCACAATTTTTGTGAATACTTACATTTCTTCTTAATAAAACCAGCTGTTTAGGAGCTGGAAAAAAATCATACGCCTGTTCATTTGCAGGTTTTCCGCAGTCAGTTCTGGACTGCAGTCAATTGCAAACTGCTGATGAGTGACAGCTGACAGAGTAAGTCACCTGCCACCTGGGATACTCTGCAGCACTGGCTGTGTTACAAAACTGGGAGTATTTCACACTGTCTGCATCCATTATTTTTCATAGCCTGCTTCGTGTTGTAGCGAAAGTAAAACAACATAAAAACAAGATAATGATGCACCAACACATTTGTTGTCCAAAAGCAACCTCTGCGCTCAGGTTTGAGTGCTAACAAGGCGAGACAGGCTAAGCTTCATTTTCATCAACTCCCTATTTTCTCTTTGAGTCATCAGGTTTTGACATTATTCTTGGAGCTCTGCTATGATGCAAGTATCTCATTTGCTCCAGATAAAACAAAGACTTTGGCGCGTTCCCTCTCCTTCTTCCCTGCTCTCCCTGCCTGCAACTGGACTCCCTCTGTTCAGGACTGTATTGTGTTCAACCCTCTCCTTTCTTTGGTTTCTTGGCATATACTTCACCACATGAGGTCCTGGCCTGTGAGGCCTCAGGTTGTTGTAATGACACTGTTTGCACTAAACTGCCCTCTCAATGCAGACGCAGCCTATATCAGGTTTCATACCATGGTCCATTAGGCTGGTGACTCATCAGAGCTACCCTGACTGTTAAGTTTTTCCCTCTGTTCATTGCTACAACATCTGGTGAACCTGTGGCCAAAGGACTAGTACACTGAATCCTACCTCTTGAGTGTGCATGGTGCTAAACTGAGTTTATGATTAGAGAAGATCACCACCGGAGACCTACCACCAGAAATCTTGGCTAATCTATTCATCAGTTGTTTTGGTTGCTCTTGATTAAGCCCTCATACTCTCATTCTGGTTGCAGATGTCTACCGTCTCTACCAAATGGTTTAAATATGTGGCTTAGCAAGAGGAAAGATCACATCCTTAAAGGCTGATGAACACCAGATGGATTTATTTTGAATTCATTCCTCTCACCTACAGTATCTACACGTTTGTCTGCATCAGAGCGAACACTGACTGAAACCCACTTTTCAAATGGTTGCAGTCTGCACCTGGGTTTGAATGACAGATTTCTTCTTACCAGTCCAAGCTGTGCCAATGGACTTGAGTTCATTTCAAAAAAATGCTCCACATCTGGGACAAAGAGAAGGGGGTATATGGAACATGAAAATAAAAGAGCAACATTGTTTTGTGTAGTGCAAAATAGAGCTATTAACTCCCTATTGTTACAATTGTGTTCAGACATAACCAATAAATGGTTTCAAACTGGACTTTACTTGTCCAGTCTGATCAGATTAGAGTGTTGTGTCAGTGCCACTACTCATCTTGAAATTAAATGTGAACTTTAACCCCACAATTATGCACTTAATTAGGGGAAGATAATTTTCTTTTGTTTCTGGTTTTGGAAAGATGCTTTCAAACTTTTTGAGTAGGGCTAATTAAAGCCTCTTATACTATATTTCAGCAGGTGACGAAAGGTTGACGTGCCTGCTGTTCCGAGTTACTGTATGGTTGCTACAATAAAATTAGACAGTGAGTTTATTAAATGAATAAACCATTTGATAATTACAGCATTAACTGATACAACTCTGTATCAAAACAAAATGACTCCACCTATGACCTTTTTGTCACCCTAATTGTGGCTGTACGCCACAAATAAAAGTAAGTGGCCATTAATTATTTTATCTGAAAAATCAGTGTAATCCGATTCAGCAATCTCCAAGAGACAACATAAAAATATCTTCACATTATCTCACCCTCACATCTCTGCTCAGTGTGTCAGAAGGCAAGGTCGACACAAAGCTCTCAGCAATAAATTGTGATCAAAAGACAACGGGAGGCAGTGGGAGCATAACTCACGCTCGGTGGGATCCCACATGTAGTGATCTTCTATAACTCAAGCAGGGCTTGCTGCTGTATGTTGCCAGCAACTGTCACAGTGGCTTAAACTTTTTGGCTGAGTGGTCCAACAAGCAGCTCCGAGCAGGAACATCCTGGAGAGAACAAAGAGTTTCAACATGAGCTGTGGCCTAATGGGCAGAGAGTCAAGATTGTGGCTGGAGAGTTGCTAGTTTGAATCCATGCTGGGAAAGTGTGTGTGTAGAAAGTCAGTGTGACGTACTCTGACCTCGGTCATCACCTCACCGGATAAATGAAAGTTGACAATATGGACAAAAGGAACATCTGTAATTTATCACCACAGGCAGTTTTCTACTGAAAGACAAAATCAAATCTTTGGGATTGAGTGTCTATGTTATATTCATGAAGCTGTTTTCACATGTTAGGGATGCTAATGATTACATAGCTTCTCCTGTCAGTCATTACATGGTTGTCAATTCATGCATCTTTGAACTGAGATGTAAGTGCATTGAACTGTAATTTATGTTCATGCAGTGGCTAAATGGTGCAGTTTCATCAGATATACAACATTTCATGCTTCCACGCCAGCAAAAATCACAGCCAAAGAAGTTAGATTTTTCTCTTGTTTGTAAGGGTCAAAATCAAGGTCAAGGAGTAAATAAACAGAATGATGCAGTAATCAAACACTCAACTAACATAAGAAACAAGCGGTTACATGAGACTAATAAAAGACAAATAAATGTTCTTTTGTTTCTGCTTCTAGACATGAATCATGTCACATGATATATCTGTGACCAGATTGGAGCAGCTTCACTGTGCAGGGAGTGACTGTGGTCAGCAGATAACTCATCAGATAAATGGAAGCATTAAAACAGACTCAATAAAACAAAATTAAATATTTTCACAAGAGGTGTTGACAGTAAGCTCGTGGTGAAAGCCAGAAACTGCAACAGTATTTGGGTCAAATGTTAGATTGTTTGTCTCTACAAAACGTGTGGACAGATTTTTCATATTTCAGAGTAGACATCATCTGAATTGGAATGAACCTGCTAACTAATTTACAACAAACCTGTTCTTGAAAGTTTAAACAAATGTTGTCATGTTGGTGTTATTCCGACAAATGGATGGACACGTCCATTTTTTGGAATAACACCAATGGATGCGTCCATCCATTTGTCCCTACTGACTCCTAACAAGTCTTAGTTTAAATTGAATATGTAGAAAGAACCCATACAAACATTTGAGATAAATTTTGCTGGCAGCTATATTCTTCCTTGGATTAATACACATTTGGTGCTGAAATGAATATTTACAGTAGTCAGACAGTGACTGTGGGATTTACTCCAAACATGTGGCTCGGTGATGCAAAGAAAATGAGATCAGTTCTTGTGTGGAGGACCGTTTCTTTGTTGTTTTTGTTCTTATCATGAAACTTGTCGACAACAAGAAAAATATTTAATACCGCAAGAAATATCCTCTAACCATTGAACTTGTCCCCAGAGTAGTTCTGGCTCTGAGAAATGTTTGCATAAATTCATCTTTCAATCTGCAACTTTATTCCCCCAAATAATTCCTCCTGAGTGCTGAGCCAAAGTACAGTGGTGGCCCAGTTAGCATGGAATAAAAAGTGATGGTTACTGCTAAATTGTATGTCTCTCAAGGCCTACTGTGCACCTATCCAAACAGTATCAGTGGATCCAGTTCAAGTTCACAGGATGACCTCAGCTATTCCCCTCCCAAATCAAGCTTATTGATATCAGAGCCAGAACCAAATCAAAGAGGATGGAGGAGTCGGATGATGATCGCAGCAGGGGTGAAGATTCAGCCTTAATGTTTCCATGATCCCAGAAAGTGACACAAAAAATATAATTTCAGCACTAAAAGAAGAGAGTTGTGCTGATATATTAGGATGATATCAGCTTTTTATTAAAACATAAGTCAACGGGTCAGTCAGCGTTGTCCACCCTAGCCACACAATGACATAAAGAAGAGTTAAATCTTGCAATTTTATTTTCTTTGGTGCTTTTTTATTCTTTGTAATTTATTTGCTCATAGCTTAATGGGTTTCGATCCTGCTGTGGCCACCGGTGTTAATCTAAACTCAGAAAGATGACTTGGATAAAAACTCCCCAAACAGCATGCAATGTGATTTTCTGACTTCATACCTTACGTTAGCAACTCCTAAATCAGGATACGGTACGTTGAAGCATTCTCCAGAGATAAGAAATGAAGCAACAGCCTAATAAAGAAGGCTCACTTCCAGCCAGCAGCAGATATTGTGCATGTGTACATCGAGGCTAAATAGCATTCTGTCCTTTCCACAATATATGGGCCTGAACAAGGACAATCAACAAGAGGGACAGAAGCTCGCAGACATAGCGGGGTGAGTTATGGCAGCAATGCTATAGATAGAGCTCATCATCATCAACTTGCCCCTCCGATTCAGGCCATGTTTCCTGGGCCAGCGTGCCAAATCGGCAGCCGATACAAAAAAAAAGACGAGAGGAAAGGAGGACTTCTCATTAAAGTGTGTTTAACCTTGGAGACAATATCAATCAAACGACGGTCCAGCTTTCTCGTGCAAAACCTCAGTGTGATGTGTTCTTGTTTTTCAGGTGCAGACAGCAAGATATATATATGATGTATAGCAGTTTTATATGTTTTATTTTTTTATTTTTTTATTTGGAGGGGTAGTGGCGATTCAGTCTGCAGACCTCTGCATCGGGAAGAGGACAGGTCGTAAAAAGTCTCAGTCACTTCATTTCAGATTTCCTCTGTTTCTGTTTATTACCATATCCCAGAATGCACAGGAACTGTCGATATATCTTGGCTACTTGCGGTTAACAGGGGCATGAACCAGACATTCTGCCCATGAAACCCGTCTCTCTCACTCTCTCTCTCTCTTTCTCTCTGCTGGTTTGTGTCTGGTATTCACTAACACACACACACTTACATACACACACAAACACGGCTGAAACAGATATAGTCGGAGAATATGTAACTATGGCAATTAGTCTTTGGCAGTGTAATATGTGAGTTTAAAGGAGGAAAAGGAGCCAGTAGAACAACGCACGGAAGAACGTTATGACCCTGTGTAATAAAACTAAGTGGGGGAGCTGCTGCGGTCGGCACACGTGCACCTCCAGACACCCCAGAGAGGTGTTACGGTGAAAAATGTTTCTCAGCATTTCTCCTTCACCCATCAGGATCAAGTTAGTTGAACTCTGCAGAGTGCAGAATTCACCAGTGATTGTCTAACACTAATCGTTTCTTATCTGTGTTTATGTGTCAGTTGTCCTTTACTTCATTAAGAATGTTTTCCATTCAATCATATGATATCAGAATGTTCACAAAGCCACTGAAGTCCTAATAAAAACAGGCCCACATGAAAAGCACCACATTACTGTAGACAACTGAGACACTTTCCTAATGGTTAGTCACCAGAGTGACCTTATAAACCATCTGTTGGCACCCTGGCACAATTTTTGAAATAGGAGTTTTTTTTTCTGTTTTACGATGTTTTGAAAGCAATAAGTGGACCTATGGGATGTCTGACGTGAGTGATTTGGGGCTAGTGTCGGCCTGGAGAACTGACGGTGAGGAGCTACTGACAGTTATCATGGCAACATGTAAACAAGCAGAATTAATGGATAATAGGCATGTCACCGTTTATGTGGCAGCTTAAAGGTTCAATGCTGTATAAAGTGAGATTTTGATTCCTTTTTTTTAATTTTTTACTTTATTGCCTTAAATGTACATTAACAGGCAATTAACATCTCAAAGAAATACAAAGAGAGACACATCTTGAGATTGGGTCTCATCTGTCACACAAAGATAGCACTGTAAAGGGTATAGCAGATAGATAATAATAAAGTAATAATACTAGCAAATGAATAGAGCACAAGTGTATAAGGGTCCTAAGCCAGATAGTCAGTAACAGGGGTCCACCTTCTCGTAAAAACAGGTACTTTTAGCTATATATTTGTTTCTATTTTTGATTATAGCTCAATCCAGAGAAATGCGCTCAGTCAGTGTTCAGAAACAGAGACTTGAAATGACCTGTCACGACTTCTGTGACATTGTGATGCCATAACAAAACACTACTACGTCTAGCCCACCCAGACCCACCCTCAGTCTCAAATTGTTTTTGCGGTTTTTATTCCATATTGATTGGATTGTTTCGTCAATCATTTTTGGTACTTACAGCAAAATATGTGCTATCGTTGGTGTTCCATAATATTCTTATGAATATCAACACTTTACTTCAAATAAAACACAGAACAAGTATGAAATATAAACATTAAGGCTTTGTATCAGTGTAAATCAAGTAAGTGATATGTCCATATGGAAGATCCATCCTATAACATGCTGGTAGTTCAAGCAAATAAAGTATTTTATTTTGTGTTGCACATTGTTTACTATGACCGATAGAAACAGCTGGTTTCAAAATAGCTCTGACCTAAAGGTGCCTCTTTTAAAACCCAACCACTGCCCCTCAGGATGTCTTCACTAAACCTCACAAGGTGGAAAAATCGGTGCATCTGCCAGACATAGTAAGAAAATAAATAAAAGCAGGCAATAAAACTAAATCCAGCGTCTCTAAAACATTTGTGTGGGCTGACGGAGAGGGGCACAAACCGGAAAGCGAACACATGTCTGCATTTCCACGTGCATCTGTTGTTTGGACACCACCACCCACGCTACACAGCTCTCTGTTTTCACCAGTCTTGTCCTGCCTCACATGGAAAAATATCTTCCTCTTGTAGAAACACATGGTGATGGTTTCATTTGAGGTTCTCAAGACATCACTATTTTAGATAATAAAAAAGTTTCCTAGTCCTCCATACTGTTCTTCTCTGATCCAGACCAAACCCACTTTACTTTACTCTTCTGAATCAGGAGTTAACAGCTTTCATTTCACCTACATTACCTCCTATGTGCAGTGTAAGCAACAAGTGGTTCTCATTCTGATTTTCCAACTGTGGCACTCACAAGTCACAAGCAAATCACAGGGCACATGAACTTCAAGCAGCAAAATCAAAAATGCATCACAAGAAGATGACGTAATGCCGTGATCTTTTGGAAGTCTTTTTTCATGTAAATGTAGGCCGGCAAAAAATACCGGCAAACGGCAATGCCATCTGGAGTTAAAATATTTTAACTGCCGCGACAGTATCCTCAACCGGATGTCACCTATGAGTAGGCCTATGTGGACATTGCCATAGCAACATTGTGACGCATTTTGCTGTCTTCTCGCCCGACTCGGACCGTTTGTTTGTTTTTGCCGTTCCGTCCAGCGGCATTTGCTTGTTGCCGACTGCCGGACTCCATGTGAACGCAGCATAACTGGTGCTGGTCAGAACACCCCACCTGTTTATTGTTTCAACCATGACAACCAAAGTCTGGTACACCTGTCATTGTAGGGGCACACTTACAGGAGAGTTTGTATTATGTAATGAAGCTCTTCATCGTTCAACAGTACAGCAAGTAACTCCCCAGTCTGCAGTTTGCATAGTCATTCCATTCAAATGATCTATTCCACATTTGATTACACGACACACAACATTACAACGTGTTAACACTCCCATCAGGTGGCATTATGTTCCAAAGAGAAACAAATCATTGTTATAAAGAAGTCAATGGAGAGGAGACCCAATAAAATCTACCTGTTCAACGTTTTTTTCCCCCTCCTCACCAGACTTTGTCTTGATCTCTATTAAAATGCAAAAGAACATTTAAAGTTGTGTAGCTACATACACAGATCTTTCACCTCTGGGAAGAACCTAAAAAAACTGAGTTTTGATTAAACCATAAATTCCACATTCTGGCCCATTCCAAATCTCATAACCCTCGTTTTTTTTATTTTGTTCAACTCAGTCTTAAAACATAGCTGCATGTACATGAAGAGAGTTATTGGTCACTGTGTAGTAATCACGGATTTATTGTGATGGGACATTGCGACTTTCACTTGTGCAACCCTGGGTACAATACAGCCTCATCTTAACTTCAGTTGAACCGTATGCACTCTTGCAGGTTAACTCTCAAACTATTAAAAATCCTTCTCTTTCGCTGCCAAACATTTCACCAGAGAATGCATTTGGATCTCAGCTCTCCACGTGGGGACAGCTCAGTATTTTTTGGCCATTAAATTGTACATGTAGCAACAATCTCAGTCTAATATGAGTCGTTGTCTGCGCACTGTTATTCTACATGAGCTCCATGTTGGGATCTGGAGCGGTGTGAGTCGGGCCTTCCCTCGGCTTCATCAATCACGCCGCGACAGTGAATGGCAGGATAATATTGTTACTGGTGGTTGATTGGGAAGTCTCCCCTGTGACTGTGTGTGTATGTGAGACAGCAGTGTGTGTGTGTGTGTGTGTATGCGTGTGTGCATGTTAATGCGCGTGTACCAGCTGCGTGACTGTGCAGGAGTGAGTGTCAGTGATTTCTTTTTTCTGTCCTTTTTTGAGTCATGCCCATATCATGCAAACAAAAAGAAGGGGTCTGCAACACTATATGGTTCCAGTGCAAAAATATTTTATCAAATCATGACGTTTCAAGCTGCAAGCTCTTCTTCAGATGTTAAGGGTACTATAGAGACAGACGCCATATTTAAAAATCATGTCATACTCACACTCCTGCTATGCATTAACCCCAATCAGTAAACAATCATCCATTAACACTGATTGTGCAGCATTACTTAAACATAGTACACAGAGTGGTATATATATAAAAAATATAATTCATACAAAAATATATACATCTAATATGAATTTATGTAGGCGTTAAGGCTGTGTAGGCTGTCATAGCACATAGAACAACAAATTAGAGGTGCTTGTCTTGAAATATAGAAATGTAAAATTTGCTATTATCTTCAACAAAGCGATATGTAGTTTTGTACCCACAGTAATCACTAGGCTGAATAGTAAGGCCACAAAGTGACTTTGTTCATATTGAACTTCCAGGGTGATGTTAAAGCACTTTTCCATGACCATTTAATTTATTTTATTCGTATATATTTATTTTTTCCCCTCTTTTATGGATGATTGTATGTTCTTCTTCTATATGATTTGTCTGTCACAATGTCTTATGTCTTTTGCCGACTTCCTGTCTGTACAACAAATTTACCGTCAATAAATACCAATAAAGAAACCTTAAACCTTGAAGTGGAGGGTACAGTATTGATACACATGACATGATCATCAGCAATGGAACAAAAAAACACCAATAAGCTGAGGTCACGAAACACATCTCAATAAATACATCAAAAGATAACTGGTCTGAGGAGAACATACTGTAGCAACCAAGCAGCCACTCAGTATAGACACAAAAACATCTCATACTCAAAAAACATCTAAAAAAAATTGCACAGAATCATCTCATCAGGTATTAGCACATATGTGCAGCTGATCTCAGATGCGTGTCACACATGTGCGCACACACGCACACACACACACACACACAGACATTCACACACAGTAGGTGTACTTTAACTCCTTGGCGCCTGGGTCTTCCTGTATTGCTGGAGGTGGGCTGTGCGCTGCTGGACAGGCTCTTCCCGTTAAGGGTCCTGTGGTTACAGAGGGACCATGTGCCCATTCACCACTGTTTGTTTTCTATGTCATTATGAGTCCAGCACTCCTTCACTGACCGGCCCCATCGAAATAGTCTTCTTTGTTAGACACACTCTCTCCCCTGTCATGGAACCATATAAAAACATTTGGCTAGATACACTTAGGTGTGCTTAGAGGTGTATGTCCAAATCACACATACACACTTTCTCGACTCCGTCTCCTCTAATCCACATGCATGCACATCCACACACACGGAGGTGCACACGCACACACACAGCTTTCCATTCAGGCCTCCTCTCATAATGTTTCTTTACTTAACATTTAAAGTTCCTGAAATAGGAATGTTCCTGAATCAAAATTGTTTCTCCAAGGGAGCGCTCGCTGAAACGCCGATACCATTCTGCTCCTGCAGTGCATTCTGGGTTATTTTGTTTGGGCAGCCACGCGCCGTCTCCTGCGCACAGCGAGTCAAGAGTAGAAAAGTAGAAAAATGATTTGATTTGATTATGATGTGGTGGCACGCGGGACGCACAGGACAGGAGATATTTTGTCTATAATGCGCCCTGGCAGCATCATCCCGCCACTTTTTTCCCCCCAGAGTGAAACCGGAGTGCTGTTTTTGAGCGAAAACCATTTCAAAGCCAGTAGGTAAATTTGGGCAAATGTTGTGCTCAGGATATGAGATGGAGAGTGAGGGATAGACACTGGTAATTACACAGATCCTGACAAATAGCAGGTAGGCAGAGGAACACTTGGGTTTGGGTTTGCAGGTGGAAACAGGCCATAATATCCTCTAAATTTGCAAATGGAAAAAGAATATACCCCGCGTAACCTGTCCTCTGTGGTCTAGACAGACTAACACATGCATACTCCAGGGTGAAACTGAAGAGCGCAAACAAAGAGCAGTCGAGCAGAGCGTGTAAGAAAGCATTTTATAGAGCGTTTAGAGACTCAGCAGTGGGTAGAATATTTAAAGAAATAACAGGGGTGCTAAAATTCTTTCTGTTTCATATTTTTGCGAGATTTCGTGAAATGTTGTTCTTTCATTCCCTAATGCTTTGGTAAATTCACATACCATTCTGACCATTCATGATACCATTCTGCTTTCATGAAAAACACTTTCTTGCTCTCAAATTTGAATTATTATAGTTTATTTAATACGCAGAAGTGTTCTTGGTCATCAAGTGTTTTCTGTAAAAATAAATTCTACTTACTTAAGTCTCTATTATAAGTATGTATTCTTCAGAATATGGTGAAATGTAGGGGATTTAGTCCAAAGCTGCTGGATTGCTTGATGGGACAAGACTGTAGGTGTTGTGCACTTGTGATAAAATCAAATAAAAAATGAGAGAAAATAGAATATAGGAGAAAAATCAGTATCAAACTTTATCCTCAGATGTGGTAGCCTACTTGACATGTCCTGCACAGACAGCTGAAGGATTGATGTGGCAGGTCCAATTAATTGCCTAGTGGCTGCTGTTGAGTTTCTCATAGGTGATGTGGTTGCTAGGGTATTCCAGGTGTTAGTTGGTAGGTGGTCACTTTGCAGTCTCTGATTAATACAGGAGGAACAAATTTGCAAATGTCTTTGATGTGGCTGTTGTATTTCTAAGCCAGGGGGCAAAACCGGGACGTTACAATCAGTGCCTTCGCCTTTGCACGGCAACATCTCAGCTGGAACAGGGTGGCATCCTCCAGACCAGCTCCGTTTTCTATAAAAGAAGCTACTCATGAACAAACTCCACTCCGCACAGAAATATCCAATAGTGGAAAAAATACAACAAAAACATACCAAAAATGAAGCAAAGGGTGAGTGAAAACTCAGAGCAACCACACTTTGCTGCTACTTGTTGAGGTGCATGTTTGAGAAAAATTCAGACTCTAACGCAAGTACTGTAAACTTTAACGGCAGTGCAGTTGCCTAAACGCAAAGAGCTGAGTGTATGTGACCTAATAAAAGCAATTTGTTCAACATTTATTCTGGGGCTTTTGACTCATATTTTAAAGACATACGAAGACAAGAAGGAAAGAGTCATCTGGAAGAAAATAGACAGAACAGAAGCTTCTGGTAAGTGTTGTCTGAGCTGTCGCATGAACACAGCACAGGTACACGTCACACATGCATCTGCCGTTGTACTGATGGTGCATCGGGCTGCATGGAGAAACAATGAAATGTTAGTTCAAACTGAATCTATTATAAAATTCTACCCATTTCAAGATCAATATGAAAATAGGGCAAATGTGTTGCCAAATGTACACAGACACACATTTTTGGGAGTAGCCTTTTCCAGCAACAACCACAGGCGCCCTGACCTGTCTGCCTTGTCACCGTTTGATGATGTCATCCGGAAGGTTCCAGCTCAGTAGCCGCCACACAGCAGCAGCAGCAGCAGCAGCAGCAGCAGCAAGACTGGGCGGAGAGGGCAGGTGCTCCACATCACAGTCACTCCATAAACACACACGCACGCACACATACACACACACAAACACACACTTGAATAAACATAAACACGCATTACACTTGCAAGCAGACAGCCGGGCAGCGACGGCGCTGTGGTCGGCACGCACACTGTGGACGTACAGATTGCAGAAATATGAATAAACATGCTTGTACTACTGTACACAACGCACACAGACACACACACTGGTTCAACCACAAGCGTGCCCATGTATCAAACCCCACCCGGGACAGCCTCATTGTCCCTGGCAGCTTTCACTGTTTCAAAGTAAAGTTTTCCCCCCAAAGAAACATCAACTCGATATCCACCAATTACAAAAGCCACATAATTGTAATAATCACAGACTCGGGGGATAAATCAAGAGATCTGCAAATTAAAACCCCAAAAGACTCCGTTTCACTGACAAGAATGAACCGCACTTCTATGAGAAATCAATTAAAACTCAATCAGCAGCGAAGACACACTAAGGAGTTGCTGGCTTTTATACGTCACAACAAGCCATAAACTCACCACAGCCTTAGGGACTCCAGTTTGTGGTTCCTGTAGTGTATATTGGTCGGCATGAGTGTGTGTCACTAGTGTCACTTTGATTTGCCTCCCTCCAATAATCTCTTCATGTTTTCCATAAAGATCAGCACATCAACTTGACATAAACAGTAAATATACAAGACAGTGGGAGGTTCACTCGCACTTAGTTTTCAAGAGAATGCTGCACTTGGGGTTTTTTTTAGGCTAAAGATGATGTTGTTTTGGAAATTGATTATTTTTGTTTCATGCTCAGAAAGAAGTTTGTTTGGAAATATGGTGTTATTTTTGTGCCACATTCCTTGGCATGCAGGGATCATAAAGCACCACTGCATGCTCAGGAATGAGGCACAAAAATAATGTCACATGAAAAGATAATGTTATGTTCTATGTTTTGACTGCATATTCAAGTAACATTTAGAGTAATTTGATCTTCTTTGGAAACTAAAATAAAGGTAAAGTAATTATATATAGGCTACTGTAAGAAACATTTTGGGCAATACGTTTGTTCACTTTCTCGCCAATGTTTTTCGTAAGAAAATCAGTACCACAGGTATAAGGTATAACCTTAAAGTCTCTATGCAATGTATAAAGTGATTTTATCATAATAAAGCAAGTCTGGGTTTTATATTAATATTGTGAAAGTTTCAAAGCTTCAGTCCACATTGACATACTCCCAGCCTGTATCAAAAACTGAGCCTCAAAATGAGCTGATCAGGGATTCTGTAACTTTGTGATGTCACAACAAAGAAGTCGCTGCTCTAAGCTAAAACCCAAACCAACAACTTAGATCTTCTGTTCAACCTTCTCAGACGTCTACTTGATATTTTTATTATCACTCAGAAAAGAGTCAGCCAAGCAGAACAAAGGATCCGAATCTCCTCTCTAATTGGCTCACTGACCTGTTGCTATAGCTCCAGAGATGCATGGCTACACTGAGATGTTTTTGTTTCCAGTGTTAACCTAGCGAAGTCATAATAACAGCAAAACTTCCTCTGGCCAGCAGTCTGGCACAAACCCTCTGTAAGACCAGTGATTCTAATTTTCCTTGTCAAGTTTGGGTTAAAAACACAGCCAGCATCTCCAAAGTACACCAATCAGCACATTGCGTTGTATCCAATTTCTACAATTTCTGTGAAAACTCAAGCATAAAAGTATTTTTTGAGTCCATGGGGAGTTAAATGAGTGGCCAAGTCACTATGAGGTTGGCATCCAACCAGTGGACGGTAGCTGTTTCCTCTTAGGCTAGTGACCACTTGGCTAACAAAACACTGACCTCTATATTCCCCAAACTAAAGTATTCCTCAAAATATGGAAGCAGATCACGGACTTTGTGAAACTTTATCAAGAATATACACATTTTCCGTGCATCAAAGAGACTTCAATGAATCCCACTGACGTGCAATGACTGTGTGATGGATTCAGATGTATGATACTCCACAGTTTAGCTAGCTGACTGAAGATATAGTTTTTACACACTATAAAAAGAAATAATGGAAAAGGGAGTGTTGGGAAATAATTACAATAGGATATTTCACATGATTTTTTCAACTTTCATGAAGAATAAAAACCACTTGAAAAAAAAAATTTAATACGTGAAGCCCCTGATCTGCCATTGTAGTTCTCCTGTCAATCAGCCTGGGTAAACACATTTGGTGGTCCTGTTAATTGATGTGGGCACAAGTGACGCTGCTCTTGACCCAGCTCTTGACACAATAGCAGTGTGGCACAGAGGCAGCTGCTCTAACACACACACACATGCACACACCCCTCTGGATGCAATTATATGTGTTGAGGGAGAAAATAAAAAACAAATTATGAACACTCGATGTGGCTAATTTCTTCACCGGAGAAATATTTTCTCAAAAAATCATGCGGCCTCTTCTTGTTTGGTTTGCTGTGGTGGTATTTACTCAAAAGAGGTAGGTAATAATTTCATTATTCCATGGAGGTATGCAAAATATAATTACTGTCATATTGTATTTCCATGTCGTGTGACACAACAGTATGGATGCTGTGGTTTCCAGATACTTAAGCCCTTGAGCACGCTGGGACTTTCTCATCAGCTTGGAAACACATTCCTCAGTTCAATACGCTTTTAATGAGGAAACAATCCACACGATCTGTGCTTTATTGCTCTCTGCTGTTACTTATTCCAAATCAAAATGAAGAACACAGAACACAACAGCTTTGAATGTTAATTTATGCTTTTGTTATGTAATTGGAGTTAAAGATTTTTATAGCTTTGCCCGCTGATATGTCAAGTCTTTACTGCTCTATATCTCGGCACTGCACCGCAGACTCGCAATTTATTACCAGTTTACCAAGCTGTAATTGGCCAGTTGCAGTTCCTTATGTGGGCAACGCCTAAGGTGCTCAAATAGATTTTAATGCCTCTAATAACTGTTTGAGCCCTAATGTCCAAATAGTTTTCCCTCATAGCTCACGAGCTGAGAATAAAATAAGTTTGACAACATTATATCTGCAGAATGCTTACATCTGCCCATTTCAGTGGTCTGACTGCCTACATTATGACATATGCTCCCCGTTGGTAATTTTTCATTCAGTAGGCTACATGCATCCATTTGTGCACTTTGCTATAGTTTGCACTAAGTGATAAGATCATAAACCATAGTTTGCAATGCAGATACTATGAGGAAACAACAACAGTTAAATTTAAGCCAATCTGATATTCAAGTATTTCTATCTCTTTATTTATTTATTTATTCATTTTTTATTTTTACACTAGCTCTGCATTAGTCTGCCTCACTATACTATACAGTATGTTGCTCTCTGTACACATAGCTTTGGAAATGGGTTACAAATATAAACATTAATTTAGAATAAAGGAAACATTTACACAATGTCTTGATGGTCCTTGTACTTTTCAGATGAGGTTACTCAAACAGTGGTAAATGAGAACCAGTATGTTTGGGGACTATTTTCAACTACATTGGATTTTATACCACCTGCAGTGCCCATGTTTGTCGTAACTACCACGTGAGCCAGTAAAACAGTACGGCTCATTGATCTGATTTAATGGTTTTAGAGTTCAGTGGCAAAGGGGCATATGATATATCGAGCTCCGGCACTTGCAGAGATCAATTCATTGTTGGTTTGGTCTCTTCTTGAGATTTAATGGCAATTATGTTTTAGTGATTGGTTTGCCATAATGCTCCTAGTATTGATTTTAAAAAAATGGTAATCAATCTAAAATCAAGACTGTTTTGCACAGTTTCACGCTGGACCTGACAATAATATGACTGCACATACGGTAGAAAAGTGTATTTTTCTCTTTCAGTCCAGCTCAGCAGTAGGTATCAGTGCCTCAGCACTTTCGTAACTAATCCTCCCACCGACCCCAGAGTGCACACCACAGTCTTCACTAATCATTCCAACATTTCCATCTTATTAAGTAAGACAATACATTAATTGCAATGGCATGCCGAGGCCTCCTGCTATGCAACGTTACCCCTCTTGGGTCTGCCACCGAAACCCCGCAAGCACACAGCTGAAGCTGACACAGAGAGTTCACGGCTTCCCCTCTGCGTGCCGTGCAACTTTTCAGCAGCCACGGGTGCAGATTAGAGACGTCCGCTGTGCGCTCCTCGCCTAATGATTAAATATCAGCTCGTTTATTGTGAGTGTCACTGATTGCGGCCCCGAGATGTGGCTCTTGGCAGGCTGCGAAGGCTGCGAACAGGACGCCACTTTGGAGATCTTTTCTCTCCCTTGCTAATTGAGAGATACTTTCAGAGAGTGATTGAGTGAGTGTAGCAGAACAGATTGGATGTTAAAGCACATTCTTGATTCCAATGCAAGGACTGGACGGTTTCATTTCTCCACAGATCTGGTGAATTTACCTTCTGTGTGTGAAAAATAATCAAATGAAGGCCCTACTTCAAAATTTCTCATCATTGCATGTTTAACATTTGCTTTATTCAAAGTATGGCCATCATGATGAATAGATAGTATAGTCATATAGATATGCTGCCCTAAGCACTATTTCAGATTTAACTGCCAGTTTGACGGCTGTTTTCACTGTTTTACCATGCAGGATTTTAAATCACAGATTGTTACCTCCCACAGTTTGTTAAGTCTTTCCACTTGACTGACATAAGGTACAGTATCCTTTAAAACAAATTTCTGTAAAATATATATTTACGCTAAAAACCTTTTTTTTTCAGCTTGTTTCTGTATTGGCGGCAGTGCCAGACATATTTTGATTAAATGGTCCCCTCTGGCTCATAGTTTAGCCAGAGGTATTGGGTTTCACCTAAAATTAGCCATCAGACTCAATTTATTACCACAATTGAGAGGCTCGAAAAGTGCCCGTAACAGCGCCCCAGCTAACACGGACTAACCTTGGCCAAGCCATATAATGTTGCATTTTAATTCAGCTTCAGGAATTGCCAGCAAGGCCGAGCCCATTATAAGTTACACCTTTTTTTTTTTTTTTTCTCCCTCCAACCCAGAGTGGTGGAGCGTGCTGGAATATTAACTGGTACAAGAGTGTTAGGCAAACACTAAAATCCAAGATAATTTTATTGAGGTAAGAAAACAGCTTTTCCCTGTCAGCTAGATGACTTTTTAAATCGGTTTTACGGGGAGGGTGGTGTTGTGAAAGTGGGGACATAAGACACATACGTACAAATGCATTAAAATCTTTACAACCTCAAACACACACACATATACACAAACAAAAATACACACCTAGACTACGACTGCAAACGTCAAACTACCCAGTGTTACATTTTTTTATTTTTTTTTAGGCTTGCACTGAATTGTTTGTGTGAATGCTGAGACAGAATCATGTTAACCAGTGCAGACGTCTGTTGAATGTTAGCAGCTCTTGGATGATATTGGCCACAGCAGCCTGAAAGAGAGCTACAAATCTGTTGCAACTATGCGTCTGCAGAAATGTCAGGACTTTATCAAAGCTACTAAGTTATGACAGCGCGCACACAGTCCATCTGTAAGCTCACAATCTCTTAATAATAAGAGATGCGGCTTCTTTGTTTCTTCTCTGCATCTGCTCATCATTTCAATTTTATGCCATGCCATTGATGAGGATGTACTTTGTGTCCACTGCTAATTAGCAATCTTTGCATACACGTACACGGTAACGGTGTTAACAATCTGACGATTAGCAGGTAGCCTACAGCGTTAGGCATGTTCACAATCCTGTTATAGCATAATTTTCATGCTATTATTTGAGGGTTGAGTTAACATAACTCAGAGAACAGCTGGGGCTGATAGGTCCTACATAAGTGTCAGACACTGAAGATGCTGCTTAAAGGCCAGAAAATCACCACAAATGTTCTCATGGTAATGCCCTGTCTTTGGTTTGAGGACTCAGCACCCATTTATATTGTTGGAGGTGAGCAAGTTTATGCCCTGACTTACAAATCACATGCACATAATCTAATTTTGGATATTTTTTTGTAGAAAATAAAATTGCAACATTACGTGGGGAATGCAATTTCACATTTTGCGGAGGTGCAAATACATTGATACTGATTATATCAGTAAATTGTTACAGGTAGGACTACTATATTTTCTAGGGCTGACCCATTCATCTCATTTTCATCGTCATTGCGACATCAACATGCACGACAAACACAAAAAGGTCGTCTGAAATGCAATGAGTTAAGTTCTATTTACAGGTGCCATGCCTTCACTCTTCTTCTTCTAACTTGAGCTACATCGCTAGACATAACATAGCGTAACAACAACAATGGCAGACTTCCATTGGGTCCCTTGAATACCGCACATGAAACACATCCACGCTGCTTCAATTGGTCGTAGCCTACACTGGCACAATTTCTTGTGTTTAGCTGATAATATTTAGAGTTTGTTTAAAGCAAGCTTTCCACTCTTTTTGGTGTATTTGTGCGCCACTACAGGCCTGCCGTACTAGCATATTGAGTCTTTTTCAGAAAGACACAGGAACTACATGGTTAATAGGAATATTTGCTTATTTAACGCACGTCACATCATAATCGCAAATCAAACATTTTGCTGATTATTGCAGGCCTAATATTTCCTATTTTTTATCCCGTGGAGACAGCATTATTAAATCATTATAGTATGTGGTTATCCTGCTCTCCAAAGTGACAGTCATTGTGCTTTGTAGGGATGCTGTCCACCCCAACCTCCTGGCTCCACTGTTGTTCAAAACGTAGTGTTTAATTAAAATGAAAAGAAGATGAAGAAGAAGTTGCCTCTAATTTTAATCCAGTCAGTGTTTATGTTACCACCACAATGTACTTGGCAAAACACTGTATATAAACATCATTTCAGTGAGACATAGTTGCTCACGGCGACTTGGAGGATGACAGGAGTCCTGAGGATTCATGCTCTGCGGACCATGCATGTCTGCACAATACTTTCAGTCTGGACCAGCAGACCAACGTTGCTTTCCCTAGAGCTCTGCAGCTTTTGAGCTTGTTGGATTTCTGTCAGAAGCTACAAGAAATGGTCTGTGTGTGCTGCGGCACAGTGCAAATGTTATTACAGATAACAGAGGGTAAGAACAGTGAAGACAGACTTCAGTGTGCACCTGTATCTCTGCTCTATCTCACTAACAAGACTTAAGAAAACACTTTAAAATTGAATATCCAGTGACACTGTCCACAATGACAGACTGTACTATTATTGTTGAGTCCAACTTTTTGACACATGTACACATTTTCTACAAGGGCTACATAAACACTTTTTGAGGAAAAATGTTTAAAATAAATATATGCAGGTAGCCTATTATTTCTTTTTTTTTTTGGCCTATTGCATACCCTTGTTTGGTGTCTAGCAGGTTTTTCCCATGTTAATAGTGTCTGTGAAGTGATGCCGTTTCAGCAACTTCAGCTGCATTTTAGGTTAATTTGATCCATGTTTGCCTCAGCACCTGCACAGCATGAATCCAGGACTGATGGATGATGGTGAATTGTGTTGATGGCCTTCATTGTATTCTCCTCATGTGTTTGACCATATGGGTGATGGACCATTACACATTTGGATTTTAGGGAAATTTCACCTTGGTGAAAAACGATTTTTTTCCCCCAGTTGAAGTAATGAGGCAGCTGTAAGTTATGTTTACTGAAGGTGTTGATTTTATAACCCTCTCACATGGCTTTCCTGTTTTCTCCTCTCCTCCTCCCTCACTCACTTTTTTCCTCTTTTCTTTCCTTCTCTCCTTGTTACTACTACTTCTCCTATCTGCACTGGAATCATCCACGGGCACTTTGCTCTCTCTGGCCTATTCTTAGCTTAAGCTGCGGCCGCTCCAGTAATATTTTTAAAGATTATTATAGTATTCACTAACCCTATTTTCCCCTTAGGCGCCCTTCCAGAGTTTCTTTTCCTCCCTCCTTCCCCCTCCTCCCTCTCAACTCTCTCTTTCTCTTTCCTCTCCTTCTACCTTTCTCTCAACAGCGATCTTTGGTTGTAAAATAATAGAGCATCAGCCAGCAATAATTTGCAGTCCAAACAGAGCCGACGCTGGCTGACGTTTATTGAAACCTCATCCCCCCGCGAGCTGGTTTCCCTTTCCCTCCCAACTCCGTCGCTGCATGTTTGTACAGACAGGGCCTGAGTCCTGGCCATTGCTTTTAATAATGAGGCCTACGGCCGGCCTTGGCTTTGGCTTCAACTGGGTAGGGGGAGAACAGGAGGGAAAGGTGGGGGGGTGGAGACTGCTTTCATTGGCCCTCATTAATCCTGAATAGCAGTCGGCGGTGGTGGAGACGCTGTCAGACAGTCAGATGGACTGTACCTACAGGCAGACAGACAGGTACAGGTAATGAGGCTCCAAGCTGGATCAGACTGGAAGAGGGGGGATGTCGAGTATAGTTGGACTAATTGTGCACTGGACAGTCCTGTTAACTGATATGGGCACACAAATACACACAGTTAAAGAGAACTTATGAAAGACAGAAATATTACACTATCAAGTTATGGCTTTGACAGGCAAATGCACTCACTTGGAAATATGAGTTGCATCTTTAAAAAAAGCTGGTATTTCCTGTATTTTATCTGTTTTTTCTTGATTTTGGTTTGCAAGTCTAGGTTTGGTCATTATGAGTAATGGGCAAAGGCTATAGGAGCTTCAATTCTTTAGATTTTTCTTCCATAGGTGTTATAAACTGATGGTCATATCCTACAGGAATTGTGAAGAATTGAGCAAATGTTACTTTACTGTGACTAATTTATAAAACCTCACAGTTCTGTTTTTGTCAACAAGAAGAAAAAGAAAGAACTGTAGTTAATTGCAGCAAATTTGCACACCAACATATCAAATAAATGTATAATTTCAATTTGATAAATTAAACGGAAAAAGTTTTATTTTCATTAAAAATATGTCTTCAGAAGTGAAATTAAATTCTCCTCATGCAGGTGGCTCCATGGAATGGTCACCAATGCGCCACCGGAGGATCTCAGAATGTCTCCCAGTTCATAGGAGGATAAAATCTCTGAAAAATAGGGGAGACCCCAAGTCCAGCCTCAAAAGTAGTATGAATGTTAAAAATCAATCCTAAAATAAAGAGGCAGCCAGGGAGTCGGTACAATTACCTCATTTTGTATTAATTTGAAGACATTGCTTCACATCCAGTATTTTATTTCCACAAGGCACTTGTAGAGGGTTGATATGTTGGGCCTAATTGAGAGATAGGGCAGTGTGTCATTAGCATAGCAGTGAACATTATATTTGCAGATGATGTCACTGAGAGAGAGAGAGTAAAGATGGAAAACCAAACAGGACCCATCTATGAACCCTGTGGGATGCCATACAGTAAGTTGTGTGGGGATGAAACTGAGCCAACCACTGACAGAAAAACATCTATTAGACAGGTCAGACCTGAACCAGTTTAAGGCTACATTCTCTTGAGAGCAAAAGCAAATACGTATTTGCAACAGAAAATCAGGCAGAAAAAGCACAATAATATTTTAATGGGAAAGCAACATGATGAGTGACTGAAATCACTGCTGCTGAAATTTCATTCACACCTGCTATTAACATTCAAGGGGAAACACATGTTAATGCTAGGTGTAAATGAAGATAGACCACTAGTTGGACTACTATTCACACTGATGGGTAGCACACAGTATGGCTCTCCTGACCTAGGACACCCATGTTTGCGGCCTGAAGGTCCACGAAATGTGAATGAAAGAGGGTACATCTCAACAGTGCAAGAGTTGCTTGTTGGATTCAAGTTCCTGCAGAATCCCAGACTGAGAGAGACAGGTAGAGAGAGAAAAAAGCGTATATTTGGCCAGATAGACAGGTGGTTACACAGTGAAATTAAACACTAATCTTCTCCTCAGTGTCTAAAGCCCCACTTACTGGAACTCCTGTGGATTCCTCTGGTCAGCGGTCAGCTAAGACAAACTAATCATCACTTTCTATGGACTGAGGTCTGACCACAGTGCTGCCCAGGACAAGGCCTAGCAGACTGAAAAACGTTGAGTCCAGGTTCATTTTCCACTGTCGTCACCATTGCTAACAGTAGCAGCGCCAAAACCTTGTTAAAACATTAAATACTGTATCAATAATTAGTTACTTTTCCTCGTCACAATCTGGGTACACAGAATAGCTGAAATTGCGCCCAATAAAGTTAAATTTTAATTAAATAATATTTGGCATGCTGCATAAGTTCCACCGCAGACAGGAAAAAAAAATCCATACATTTCAGCAGACACAAACTAGTATAGAGGTGGGCTTGTGTTTCCTCGTACAGGGCTTCTGTGGCCAAAAACAATCTTGAGGAGCACAGCTGAATGTTTTCATTGTGTTTCTTCTGCTGAGTTGGGCACAAGAGTGGGTTTCTGCTACTCAGCGCAGGCTGAAGCTGGTTCTCTAACTCACACCCTGACCCACACACTTGATATATAAAAAGATGATACACACTACCAGGCCCCCACGACCGCCACCTGCCAAGCGTTTTATGCCAGAAAAAATTGTTTTCACTTGATAAATCAATAAGGGTCACCTGACAGACTACCTAATTTGTATGTTTTGTTTATGTTACAGCTATTTCACCTGCTCCCCCATATTGGCCCTGCTACTCTAATCAAACTAATTTCTGGAAATAGTCAGATAAAACACAATCGAATATTTGAATATGTATAATTTAACATCACAGGCAGAAATGGCACTGGTTAGATTTATGGATAAACTTTATATGGGAATAAATTATAAATCTACTAATAAAACTTCTCTATTGTATATTGTAATAGAAGCAAGAAAAAAGCAGCTATTCTTACGATGATTGCAAGACCCACCAATGAAAGACTCAGACGCTCATAACAACTGGCATAAAACACATGCCCTGCAAAAACATGCACGAGGAGTCAAAAAAATAAAGAAACACTGCAAGGTCAGCATGCAATAAAAGTTTCTACAGGATGTTTGAAGGCCTTTTTATTATAAAGCACTTCATATTTTTTAATTCTTCAATATTCTAATGGTTATGATATTAGAGGTACCGTTTTCACATTTTGCCCATTAGCTTATAATGTGTTTTGACAGTACATACAAATGCATACTCTATTTTGTCATTGCATACATTTTGACTTGTTGTTGTAGTAATACCATTAGCAATGGCTTCATTCAATTGAAGTCTCCATGTAAGTGATGATTTTATTACTGCGACATGTCTGAATGTGAAAAAGGTGCATTAAAGCCACTTCAGTAACAGTGGGAGTGGATACTCAGCAAATGAACAGATGCAGGAGCTTTCCACTCAGCACCACAATCAAACCTTAGCACAAGCTGAAATAAGTAATAATAAAGACCTCATGGATTTGACTTTATTCCAAGGGCTCTCTGGGAATCTCCCATTCAAGTCCATTTTTGCATTTGACAGCACTTGAGCTGTATACTTTACTGCTCCTTGCAGTTCTTATATGGCAATTCTGAACAAATACCCCCACATGTGACTGTAAATGGGAAGTCCTTGTCCCCTCTCCTAAATGTCTATCAGCTAACATTGAGCTGCTTCTGGTGATTTTTCCCCTCTGACCGTTCTCTGTCCTTCCTCCAACTCCTGATCATCAGAGGAACGAGGAAATTAGACGGGACACTTCATTAATGTGCAGAGATTAAAAGCTTCGGTGAATGTCAGACTGGTGTGATTGCAAAGCACCAAGAAATCATTTCTGGGAGACTCTTGACGTTGAGTCTGTGTGTGTGAGTTCAATTCATATAGGGGAGTGTGAGCAATCTCCAGGGGCATCATGGGGCCACACGTCTCATGTCACATTACGCAGATCTGGTAATCCCCCCCTCCTGTCCCTGGAATAGGAGAGGATGACTGGAGAGAGGAATGGAAGAAATGCTGAGGGATTGTATGACAGAGCAGGAAAACACAGCAGGTAGGGGTGAGTGAGTAGGGAGAGTGGGTGAAAACTCAGAGGTACAAGCTTCTATATGCAAAAAGATGAAATTAAAGCTACTATATGCAATTTATGGAGAAAAAAAAAACTTGAAATACTCTGCTCCTCCCACTCCTAACTCTTTCTATATGCTCAAAAAGATGAAATTAAAGCTACTATATCAGAACAATTTATGGAGTTATAAATTAAAATAGAAATATAAAAAAAACTTGAAATACCAAAGATCCCACTCACTCTCACTCTTTTTACCTTTTAACTCATTTTCTACTCTGCTATGCTCCACCCAAAGTAATTTTTATTTGCTTCACTTTACTTAGTTACTTTTTGAAGACACTGCAATATCTTGCTCCACCCAGTGCTCCAGATATTGAAGAATAGCAGCAATGAATACATGCTTGACGCCTCAGTGCAAGATCTGCAGGATACAAAAGCCTTTGCATCTTTAAAGTTATTAAAAGTTGCATAACTACAACTCCCATGGTGCAATTTGATGAAACACAACCAAATCACTGATGCGTGTTGAATTTGCTACGGTTCTAATTCACACCTCTAACTTGGTTCTGCTCCATAGCAACAATGGCCAAGGCTCATTGCATGCTCATGAGTGCAGGTATTCAGCGCCATCCATCAGAGCATGAAACTGATGTGTTGCACGGTGAATTTACGGCTATTGCTAATTTTAACTTGTGTACATAGTTGGGCTTTGTTGTAGAGAGTAGTCAAAACAATAAATTATCTATCTATTATAAAATCACCAAACACCACACATTTGGAAGTCGAGTAAAATACTATAATGAAGTGCATCGATTATGTTTTACATCACACCATTACTATTTCTAAAGTTGTATCAGTCAATATCATGGTTGGAATATTACGCTGAAAAATTGTTACATTAACAAGGAGAGTCCCCTCTTTCCATGTTAAGGAACATTATGAGTATTAGTAAAAGTAAACTTTGTAATAAAAAAGAGTAGCAGCAGTTCCTTCCACTTGTTAACTGTAATGATGGGTGACTCGTTTGCTTGATTGACAGGTGTCTCAGATTTGTCTCAGATTTAAAGCCACAGTGTTCAATTCAGACTCCAACCCATTGGGTGATTCAAGATTTTCTGGCAACAAAGACGGCAGCAGGAAACAAAGCTTCAAAGCATCCCTGCACAAACATGAGCTATTCTGCACCAATGTGTTAACCACAGGAAGCAAATAGCGGAACAAATCTATCAAAACGAACAGCCGGGTCAGTTTCATTTGTTAGGACATTTAAAAAAAATTCTAATTCCAAATCACAAAAATTCTGCGGCTTGAGCAGAACAAATGATGAATGTAGACCGAGTCTAATGTGTGGAAGGAGTTGACACAGAACAAGAGTATTTAGATACAAACACAGAGGGGAGACGTTCAACTAGTTGTGGGAGTGAGAGCTGGAGAGAGAGGAAGAAGTAGTGCGAGCATTGGGAGGGAGCAGAGGGGGAGAGAGATGGATGAACCCAATTATCCCCCTATTTTCCTTCACGGCGCTGAACCTCAGTCAAAGCAGAGGGCCGAAAAAGAGAAAGAAAATAATAAAAAAATGTGTCGAATGATGGAGGGAGATAATTAAAAAGGTCTGCATTTCTACACCCGCCGATTGTGGTGTAATTAACCCATTACAGTTCCCCCCCTAATTTTTTCTCCCTGTAATGATTACAATAAGTGTGAGGGTGAAGGCTTTGGCAGGGGAGCGTTTACATGCACACTCCATTTGGTTCACTCAGACATGTCGCAGTGATCATTAATCATGGGCTGTTTTTTAACTTCCAAATGGTCCGCCGTGCAGGCCAAGGTTTTGGCTTGTTAGCAAGAAGGTAATAAAAAATTACCTGCCATTTCATGGTAATTTCAAAGTAGGAGGAATACAACTGTAAGGTATATGAGTGTAAAGTTAGCAGCAGCAGGGGGACAGAGACACTACGGATCACTGAAAGTCTGACTGGTGATTTATTAGTGCATTTGCTGTTGTGCACAAATACAAGCAGTGCATGTACTAATGAAGTTTTTCTTTTTCTCCCTAGCAGTCTATTAAAGGGCTGAAAGAATTCTCTGACCTAAACACATGAAGTGATTGTGTTATTCTTTGAGGTGCATGGAGCACTGAACAATGACATTATATAACCAGCAAGCAGACAATCTGATGAATCAACATTTTATATTAGTCTGCTTGATTGTTGATTTTGTGTTTTGTTATTGCCTGTTGATTAATTTGTTTCCCTGTGTTGGTATTGTGCAGCATCTTAAATATGTTTTATGAAGAAATCTCATTTGATTGTGAAATGTTCACATTTAAGGTAAGAACAGTTACAATACAATTCATGTTTTCACTAGTATATTTAATGTATTTAATGTTTTAGGAGACCCCCAAGGCTCCTTGCGGGGGTTTCTTAGGATTCCCAGCCAAAGGGGGGAACTCATGAATTATACCCTTGCATTTCATCCACAAGTGACAGAGTGGATATAGACTATTTTGGTCCTGGGTTCACACTTTCTTTACTAAATCATCTAATCCCAAACATCCTATCTATCAGTTGAGGAACCACAGTCTAATATGTGTGGGGATCCTTAGTGTAAAATTGTTTAAGAAGTATTGTACTAGCTGGAGCAATGAAAAACACAACGAGCACCTGGACTGAGGATATTTCCTAATACTCTTAAAACTTGCTCAATAATAATTCCACTGCCTGAGTTACTTTAAGCCTGATATATTTTTATGCATAAACAATTGCAAACTTTTAAAGCAGTAACCTTTATCCTTATTTCTCTCATGTGGCTCTGTTACCACATAAATAATAAAAAGCCTCACACTCTGAGTGGATCTTAAAAAGAACTGGGACGGAGTTTGAAGCAAAATAGCTTGAAGGGTCTGTAACTATAAATGAAACACACACTATATAAAAGATGGAAACCATTCTACTAGGGTCTAAGTCATCTTGTCATCGCCAACTGCCTTTGTTTTGTGAACATTTGTCACTGCCATTTGTCAAAGCCTACCGCACAGTTTGAGCTTCTTATTTTTGTATGATAACATTATTTTTCTTCATTAAATGAGCTGCAGCGTTGTACCTGCAACCCAACACCGCCTTTTCACCCTCAATCACCCCTCAGTCACTAACAGTCGGGACGAACGCGAGGCTTTTTCTTCAAGCTTTATATAAAGAGACTAGAATTTAAACAGCCCGCTGACACGAACAAGCACGGCATGATTTATTTCTGCCATTATAACCCTTCGCTGATCTTCTCCCCACCTCCACGTCTGCAAAGTGTGTTATCTTTCCACCATCAATTTATTTTCTTTCATTTTCCCTCCTTCTGCTTTTGTCACGGCGGGCCAATTGTTCTTGGATTGAGGGATTCAAACTACTCAAGAGAAGAAACGTAAAGGACTATTATTAAAGGAATATTATTAGACCAAATCCCTTCTTTCTGAAAATGGCATGGACAACAATGATCGACAGGGTGAAGAAGAGAGGAGCAGGATCTCTACAGGGTAAGGACTGGACGATGAGGGTAACACCTGAGATCTGAGATGTTAGGCGGGGAGATTTTGGATTAGTCAAAAGGAAGAGAAAGGGAGACCAGGAGAAGAGAGGAGAAAATAAGCAGAGAGAGAAGAAGAACCGACGAGTGAATGGGACTCTAGGGAGATACCAGAGGAAGGTTGCAGACACCATGCAGACACGGTGTTGCAGCCAACAGAAGGAGAAGATGTCACAGCGAAAGTGAATCCTGTGCTGAGGTGCAGAGGAGAGAATACTAAAAACAGATCCGATCCTAACCTGTTTCGCAGAGCTCAGAGAGCACATGACAAAAGTAAGCAACAGAGGGGGAATCCATAGCCAAACACACAACATCATGGTTTGCGATTTCAATACTATATTTTATCTGCTCAGAGGAGATTATCTCAGCAGAGACAGATCAATTTTTCTCTCATGTCGAGATGTGATGAGATGTCATTACTGAGGATGATGTAATTATTGGTTCTGTAGTAGCAATGATTCAAATAAAATGAATCACAAACAATGAATCAAATACTGCAGTTCCCAGATTTAGGCAGCTGTTTCCAGTAAAACATTATAACAGAAAATGAATAAATAAAGTGCCCAAATGGATCAGATGAAGTGGAGCACCTATGCTGAAACTTTTTGAAACAGTGAGGTAGACACCCATGGTTGTTCCAAGCATTGTTGACCACGTTGCCTTTACTTACAGCTGCTCAACCAGAAAAAAATATTTTGAGATTTTGTGAGTGAATGGAGACTCTTAGTTGTCAAGGTGCAGAAGAAGTTAGTGGATTTATTTGCATGGTTGTATTCAAGGTCAGGAATAAAATGTCCGTCTTAATTCTTACAACAAATTGGAATTATCCTTAAAATTTAATGGACACACATCTGAGGTGTTTTCCTCAATAAAAGTGTGAGTGAAAGTATGTGTGTATGTGTGTGTGTGAGAGAGACAGCTCATCCTACAGAGCCCATTTAGCGGTCGTTATTGAGGGAGACAACTTCCCTGGGACAACAGTCACATGTGATTCTGCTGATCAAACCTGGCCTCAAGTGCTGCTGTCACCATTAACCGGACAGCTGTGATTAATGCCTGTGAACCTGTGACCTCAACCCCTGAGGTGTTTGCTTTGTGACCTGTTCCCAGTCTCTTTCACTCATTCCCGGACCTGAATCCTATATTCAACTTATTTTATTACATGTTTTTCCAATTGAGGATCCATTAATACATTTTAACAAAATGAGCAAACTAAGGCTTCCTGCATAAACTGGACGGGGAAATTGCCATCAGGGACTTGGAGGCCATTTGTAGCTTAACCAGCCATCCTTTACAAGAATTGGAGAGCATTTATTACATTTTTTTTTGTCATTTAAGTTTTTATTCAATATGTTATGTCAACATCATACAAAAGACATCGGACTTCAATACAAACATCACAATAGTAAACAAAAATATACAGACAAAAGAAAAAAAAAAGAGAGAGAACAAACAAACAAAAACACACAAATCACAGCCCATAAACAGCGCAGCACATCTCCCAGCACTAAAAAAAAAATAATAATAATAATAATATATACAGTATAGTATATGATAATATACCCATATACAAGTGGTCAACCCCTCATAGGATTCAGGTACCTATTCTCCTCTTATATGATTCAAAAAATGACCCCAGACCTGGTAAAATTTCCCTTTGTTATCGTTTAACCTTGCTATCATCAATTCGTAGGAGGCATTATCAGTCATTACCTTAACCCAGTCAGTAAATTCTGGTCGAGTCTGACTCTTCCAGTGGCGAAGAATGATCCTAGCTGCAGTAATAAAGCCTGTTACTGCTAAACCAAATTCTGCTTTTGATATTCCTGGTGGTGACCTTGACTTATCACCCAGTAGACAGAGTTGGGGTGATTCAGGTATAGTTTTTCCCAGCCATTCTGACAATTTTCCTATAACTTTCTTCCAGAAAGGGGAAATCAAAGAGCACTCCCACATTAAATGTAAAAAGGTCCCTTCCTGAGAATTACACTTCCAACACAGGTTGTTCTGTATCAATCCCATTCTATGGAGCCTTACTGGTGTATAATAATACCTGTGAATGATTTTATAATGTGTGAATTTGCCTCGGACGTCCCTGGTGGACATCCCTGTGTTAACTATTATGTTTTCCCATACATCTTCCTCAATGTTGCAATTCAAATCTCTTTGCCAAATTAGCCTTAAATTATTATATTTCCCACACTGGGCATCGAGAACCATATTATAGAGAACTGAGGCTGAGTGAGCAGAACTGGGCTGCTGAAAATAGAGTCTAACCACATTCTCCCCATTGCCTGGTTTAATACCTGAGGTTGTAACACAGTTTCTTAATTGGAGGTACCGCCAAAAATCCCCTTTCTCTTTCTGGCTGAAATGTGTACTAATTTCTTGAAATGACATAAACACCCCATCTCTATACAAGTCCCCAATCTTATTTAGGTTTCCCTTCAACCAGGACTTCCACAGGAAAGGTTTCTTGTCTATTTTTATAGACGGATTGTTCCAAATAGAGGAATACTCTTGCCTATATTGGGATAACTTAAGCATCTTGTGTAGCTTTGCCCACACTGCTCTGGAATGTTGCAGTATTGGATTACTCTCATCACCAGTCAGATTCCCCCCAGCATTTTGTGATAAGGTTTCAATTGGTTTGAATGGGGCTGTGATTTCCTCTTCTATTTTTGTCCATCCCAGGTGTGAGCCACAACTAGCCCAGTGCTTGGCTAACTTAACCATTTCAAATGCTATGTTATAAAGTTCCACATTGGGTAAGGCTAGGCCCCCCTTTCTTTTTGATTCATAAAGTTTCTGCATGGCGATTCTGGGTTTCTTTGCATTCCATAGATATTCCTTAATTATCTGATTATACTGCTTAAAGATCCCAGCAGGGATTGTCACAGGTACCATCATTGATATGTAGTTAAACTTAGGGGCAATCACCATTTTAATTGTATTGATTTTCCCCATAAGTGTGAGATTTATTGATTTCCATCTATCTAAGTCATTTTTTATTTTCTGAAGCAATGGGGTCATATTAAGTTGTATGATATTACTCATGTCAGAAGTCAGTCTTATACCGAGATACTTCATCCCTGATGAAATCCATTTAAATCGTGCACTAACTGCTGCTGGATGGCATCCCCTAGACACCGGCATAACCTCCGATTTGTGCCAATTGATTTTATAGCCAGAAATTTGTGAAAACTTTTCAATTATGTCTAGAAGAATAGGGGCTGACGAATTTGGGTCTGCAGAGAGCCAGAGGATGTCATCCGCATATAGAAACAATTTGTGTTCTCTGCCACCTGCCTTCACTCCTGTAATACCTGCCTCCGCCCTTATTGCGATTGCCAGAGGTTCAAGGAATAAAATAAACAATAAAGGTGATAACGGATCTCCTTGCTTCGTTCCCCGTGAGAGCTGAAAAAACGGGGACATTTGTCCATTGGTGAGGACTGAAGCTCTCGGTGTTGTATAAATCAGTTTTACCCAGTTGACAAATCCTGACCCAAAACCAAAAGCTTCCAGTACATGTATTAAAAAACCCCACTCCACCCTATCAAATGCCTTCTCCGCATCAAGGGAGAAGGCTGCTACTGGTGTATTTTCTTGACGGCTCTTCCACATAAGGTGGAGCAAACGTCTAAGACTGTCTGAGGATGATCTCCCTTTCACAAATCCTACCTGGTCTTCATGAATAATGTCCGGTAAAATATTCTCCAGCCTCATTGCCAGGACTTTAGTAAGCACTTTACAATCCACATTAACTAAACTAACTGGTCGAAAGCTACCTGGTTCCAATGGGTCCTTATCTTTTTTGAGGATCAATGATATCAGTGCCTCGTTAAATGTGTTCGGGAGCTGCCCCTTTGACAGAGACTCTGAGTAGACTGCAGTCAGAATAGGTGCCAGCGTATCTATGTGTTTTTTGTAATACTCCGCTGGAAAGCCGTCCAATCCCGGAGACTTTCCAGGTTTCATGCATCGGATGGCTGCCCTGACCTCTGATTCTGAAATAGGAGCGTCCAGTTCTCCCACTTGATCCGAAGATATCTTGTTAATCTCTATTTTAGAAAAAAAATTATTCAGCTTGTCTGTATCAGAATCTATCTCTGAAGTATAGAGCTTTGAATAAAAGTTTTGAAACACTAGATTGATTTCTTTTATACTAGTAACCACTTCATCCTTTGCATTTTTGATACCAGGAATCACATGGCTAGCCTCCCTTTTCTTAAGTTGTCTGGCCAGTAGCTTGCCTGATTTTTCCCCATTTTCGTAAAAATTTGTTTTCAACCTGAACAGAGCATATTCAGCCTTTTTGTTATAAATCTCATTTAAATCGAATTTCAGAGCACACACTTGTTTAAGTAGTGACTCACTGTAACTCTTTGCTAACTGCTTTTCTTTCTCTTTTAGTTGAGATTCCAGTTTCTTCAACTTTTCAGTATTTTCTCTTTTCTTTTTACAAGAGTATGCTATAATTTTGCCCCTTATAAAAGCTTTTGATGCCTCCCACACTGTGCCTACTTTCTCTGTGGATCCGACATTAATTTCCAAAAAGCTTTTAAGGTCCTGAGACAGTAACCTATCAAATACTGGATCTTGGTATAAAGATGTATTGAGTCTCCACCTATTTCTTTTGATAGAGTCCATTTCTGCCGCTAGACAGAGCTCCACTGTTGCATGGTCTGTAAGAGCGATAACTCCAATCCTGCACCCCACAATGGATTCAATCATACTTTTAGAGATTAGAAAATAATCTAATCTTGAGTGGGATTTATGTTTATGAGAGTAAAAAGTATACTCCTTTTCTCTCGGATTAATTAGTCTCCAAATGTCAACTAACCCCAAGTCTTTCATAAGTAAGTGTATTGCCTGCCTGTCCTTTGGTATGATTTTACTATAGGTTGTTCTATCTAGGACATTATCCTGGATTTGGTTGAAGTCTCCTCCCTTTACCGTATGGCCATCAACAATGCCTCCTAGTAATTTATTCACTTTGTGAAAAAAATTTGCATCCTCCACATTGGGGGCATATATATTACATAGATTTAACTTCATTCCATTAACTATGGCCTCCACACATATGAGTCTTCCATCCTCATCTTTGTGTTGTTTTAATAGTACGAAATTCAGTTTCTTATGTACTAAAATTGCTACCCCCCGCTTCTTACTATTGAATGAGCTATGGAATATCTGCCCAACCCAGTCTCTTTTAAGCTTAACTACCTCTGAGTCAACCAGGTGGGTCTCCTGGACAAATGCCACATCAGTCTGTTGAGATTTTAGATAGCTTAAGCATTTTCTCCTCTTTACTGGGTCTTTTATTCCGTTGATATTCCAAGAAAGTATCCTTACATATTTAGCCATTAACCATATTTTGTATTTTACCTATAGGTGTCCTAACCAGTGGAAGACCAACAAGTTTACAAATATCATAATAGTGTTTCTGTGCTGTCCAACCTAAACCCATGATGGTTACTTTCCCTGCGCAGGCTTTTGAACACGTTCTTAACTGGTTACCACAACAAAAGGAACCAACTCTGAAACAATAACAAAACGTGAACCATAGAAAAACCCCTTCCCTTGTCCCTCCCCACTTCTCACTCTTCATTGAGAAGAACCCTCCCTATTACTGGTCCGTGTGGCACTTCCAAGAAATGCCCCCCAAAACCTCCCCCATCCCCATCCATCAATATCCCACATGTTACACTACATGTTGTGATTTGCAGTCTGTTATCCCAGCTCTAGTCTTAGACAGGCAGTTGGACAAAGTGCTGCAGTTTGCAGCTCAAAAGAGGGGAAAAAAAATAAATAAAAAAAATATTAATAATGGGGTGGACAAACAAAAAAAATAAAATACCAGACAGACCTTTACAGTTAGATATAGTACTTTCAACTAAGATACCCCACAGCTTTTTTTTTTAAAAAAAAGAAAAGAATGGAAAAAAAAGAAAAAAAAAAAGAGGGGGGCGGACTTTACTGTGGTCTGAGGCAGAGCTATCAGTCTATGAATAATCAATATCCCCCGTGTAATTGTGTCCAGCACGTGTCCATAGTTCAAACAAAAGTCCACTGCCTTGTCTAGATTGTCAAGTGTCTATTACTTAAATCACTGGGTTGTATTTTGGATTGTTATATTTTGCCCACCTTCTTACATTGACACGGTTAGATCACTCCGGCTCTGCTTCTTTTGTGATAAACTCCATGGCTTTACGATGATCCTCAAAGCTCACCTTGCGCCCTTCCCATGAAAAACGTATCACTGCTGGGTAGGCCAGTGTGAAGCGCACATCCATCTCATGAAGCTTCTTCCTGACGTCGGAAAACTTCCGCCTCTTTTCCACCACATATCTGGTCATGTCAGGGAAGAACGAAATGTTGTCACCTTGCCACTTCACCTCCCTCTTCTCCCGGTATCTCACCCTCGCCACATTCAACACTCGGTCCCGTTCTAGATAGCTGAGGAAGCGCATGATGATGGGTCTCGGTGGTTGTCCCTCGTTGGGCATCGGCGCCAGGGAGCGGTGCACCCGCTGGAGCTCGTTTTCAGCCAGGTCTATGCCCAGCACCTCGGAGATGATCCGTCTCACATATTCCCGCGGCGCACCACTTTCCAGTTTCTCTTTTATGCCAACCAAGCGTAGATTGAGACGCCTGTCTCTATTAGCAGCATCTTGCACAGCTCTCTGCAGGTCTTCGTGTTGCTTGGCTCGCTCGTTTATTTCTTTAGACAGCCGCGCATTCTCCACCTCCAAGTCCATGATTCGAGAGTCAGCTTCGTCGAGCCTCTGGTAAATAGCAGCGACGTCAGTCTTCATCTTTGCTTGAGATGATTTAACTGATTTAACGTCAGACTGCAGGCCTTTGAGAATATCGCTGACTTGAGCCATTTCCTGCATGGCCTTTTGAAGAGTTGCTTGAAGCACTGTAATCGCGTCTGTCGCGGCGGCTGGCTTATCTCTCATCGTCGGGGATGCTACCGGTATCCTGTTAGCTGGGGTGCTGCTAGCCACCGTAACGTTAGCATAGCTAACACCTTGCTTAGCGGACCTTGGTTTAGAGCTCGACGCCATCTCCGTGGTTTAATTACACGGCTTTTAAAGTGGACAAAGTCGTTTGCACTGTACTTATCTGCGGTCCCACCCGGTTTTATTTCTCATGTAGCGAAGATTACCGTCGAGTTAGGACGAAGTTGGGTGATTTCTCAGGAGAGTAATTTTCAGGCAGCCATCTTGGTCAGCGGTCACACGTGACTCTCCCATTTATTACATTTTGAAACATACAGTTACTTCCAAGAGTTGGATGAGAGGACTGATGCGACCTTTAAGTCTCTGGGTTAAGTGTAGAATAACCATCTGGGAACATCTAGCTGGTTTTTCAAGTAAACTCCCTCCAACATCACAAAAGATTACTTTCCTTAATATTTCTGAGAGAATAACACTAATAGAAATAAATGTTGAAGCCTTGACAGCTAATTGTCTCTCCATAACATTCATTTTAAGACTGAACTTAAGATAATAGCCGTTAGGACCATATTGAATGCAGAGACATGCAAGTGGTATCAATGTTCTAATTATTTAGAAATCAAATTAGTGTTTGCTTGTTGTTTTTCCCTTAAACTGTTTCTTTTGATATATTTCTATCAACAACTTTTACGTTCAATTTTATGTTTCTACAGCAGGACCCTGGAGAATCTTCTCTCCATCCTGGACAACACCCACCATACCACCCGTACACAACGCATTCACCAGGCAGAGAAGTGTGTTTGTGACAGGTTTCTGCTGCGCAGACAGACTTAAGGACTCTTTTGGCCCCTGCGGCCATAAGACTGCACAATACTGCCTATTACAATGCCCAATGACAAACAACTCCTTGCACAGCTACATTTTTTCCTCTATTTATTCTACTTTAGTGTATTTTTTTCTGACTTTTCTGTGTTATATTGCTCTTTTCTGGCCTTATATTATAAGTTGTCTGCACTTCTGGATACTTGAACTTCCTTTGGGATCAATAAAGTATCTCTAAGTCTAAGTGTAGACCTACTGGATTGTTAGGAGTTTGGGTTTAGGTTACATATAATCATTGTTTCAGCACAGCTCCAGGATTCCATTGAGATCTGTATTTACTCTTACCTTTTTTTTTCTTTCTTTTTTTGCTATTTCAATTTATCCATTTTTTTTAAAGAAAACTTTTCTTTACCTCCTTTCCTTCCCTTCTCCATAAAGAAAAATGACCATTTTCCTTGACTGAGGTGGGATTCTTTCGATGCCGTGTGTACCCCTAAACCAAATTTATTTTGCCCTGACTCAGCCCGCTTGGGAAAATATTTTTCCCCCAATCTCCAAAATGGTATCTGCGTTGCCATGGACTGGAGGCAGGGTCCTGACAGAGTAAACATCAACAACCCGAGCTGTAGGGCCCGGGCTGTTTGGCTAAGCGAGCCATTCTGGGAGATGAGAGTGAAGGGGGAACCTGCAGGAGCCGTGCAGAGTGACGGGCAAACACTGGTAAACACTGACCCCCTTCCTCACAGCTGACCCTGGGGACTCAGTCAAGTGTCCGTTAAGCTAAGTGAAGGTGAAGCACGTCACCGTCAGTTCCGCTCAAACACCGCCTTGTTTAGGGAGTTGCTCAAGCTCCATGGTTCACAAGTTCATTAGCCTGCAGGTTTGAGCTGGGCTACTGGGCTTTAGTCTCAAATACTTGGACTTGGTCTTGATCTAACGATGTGTCTTGTTTGGATGGACACTGAAGATTAGATCAACTTTCTTCTGAGTGTCTTTCAAATGTAAAATGAGTCATGCTATCAAGTTTGTTATGCAACTCCAAATACTAGAACACTTTTCCAAGACAGCAGGAACATGTTGCCATGGATTAAATGAGTTAAACAGTAATCTCAGTTGAGTCCTGTTTTGTCATCCTGTGTTTATTCATAAAATGAAATGTAAATAAAATGAAATGTACAGGATTAGCTCTAAGTCCTAATTGTCATTTGCCTACTGATGTCCTGACAACTAAAACTACGAAGCTGTTTTATAGTTGGCAGTCATACAAACATGAATGTCCCTGACTAACTGGCTGACTGATGAATTGCAGCAAATCTTTCGCATCTCACGCAGCTACTGGGAGCCACTGCTACAATTAGGATAAAAACAGAGATGAAATTATTTTTTGCAAGACAACTTTTTCATGTCACAGCTTCAGGACAGGGTCAGTACGGACGAGTGGTGTGGAGGTATTTGGATGTTTCATAGTGTGTGTTTTGGATGATTCAAAAGTGAACTCTATCCACTGCCATTATATGAAAATCCGTTGCCCCCCCTGGAACTCCAAAAGCATTTTGATGACTCTGAAAGTTCTCCAAACCCTTCCTTGGCATGACAATGAGTTGAAAATTGGCAAATTATCAATTTTGGGTGTAGTATCCCTTTAAATAATTTGAATCTGAGAGGGAGGCTGTCTTTAATCATGTTCACCTGTATCAGGTCTGCGCACCTTTGTTGGGTCTTATCTGCTCTGTCAAATTTTTCCATCTCACTTTGTCAGTGAGACGGGCACATTTTAAAAAGTAACCAGCGACCAAAATTCACTGCAGTATAATTAATTCAGAGTGATGTTCAACCTCTCCCGTTTCCCTCACTCTACGCCATCCCAAGGGCACACAAACAGACTCACACACTCTGGCGCACACACGCACAATTTGGCATCCCAAGGGCACAGACGGACTGGCACGGTGCCCAGTAAGACCCTCAAAAGTCCCTTTATAGAACTGTTTGGCATCTTACACCAAGATCAACAGTCCTGCTTTTCACCATGTAGAGCACAGCGCACGCACATACGTACACACAAACACACGCCGAGTGCCATTGAGGAGTCAGCTGGGAGCCAGAGTTGAATAGGCTGCTTTTCTGAGGGGTAAGGTAATATCAAAATGTTTGCGTGCAATAAAAGTTTTGCTAGTTTGTTTAATTTCCAGGCATATTATTGTTTTTCTGTGGATGTTGATGCTATCCACCTTAAGGCAGTGAGGGACTGGAATAACATGCACTGTTTTAATGAATGTGTTTCTCACCTTTGGCACCATATGTGTGTATATATATATATACATGTACCTATGAAAATGCTTAGCAACTTTCATTTTTAAGGAGCAATGTAAATCAGGATTTTTTTAATAGTCTGTAGTATTATAGGAACATCAATAAGAAACTGGAAGATGACCTTTATGGAATGATGCTTTGTTTGTTCTAAATGAATATAAATTGTTTGGTAAGAAAAAAAGAAAAATCAAATGCCCTTTAATCATTTTTAGTGACCTCATTGCTTCCCTTTTATCCGCCTCCACTCGCTCACGCTTCAATACAGCCTGTTTTTTATCAATGGTCTCTCCTGGACTCTCCATGAATAGGAGTTGCTGTGCAGCTAACTTGGCACTCACGCTCACCAAGCTTTTTACATCCATTTTGGAAAAATATTGCTACCTGAAACACATCAGCAGATATTCAGGTAACAGGTAAGTGGTTATACTTTGAAACTTAACACTACACTGGGAGACAATTAATTATTGTGGGCTGCAACATGCATCTCATCACACTGACAGATGGCTGGACATGGGTTAGACAAACACTCGACATGAAAAAGCGTGTTATAAGGCCTTGTTTCTGTACAAACATGATCTCAGTGACAAATGTTAATGCAGTCTGAACATTTAGCACTAAGCTGTGTGCTTGCAATAGAATAATAATAAAACATTTTTAAAGGGACAAGGAGGAGTTTGTATTTGGTTATAAAAAAGTCTCATATTAATGTGGATGAATCTACATTACCCACACTTGTTGAGTCCATTTTTGATGACTACTGTATATTGTTTTGTCTTTATCATTATTTTGTTATTATTATTAGTGGTGGAAATATTGGGCGAGCCGGGTTCGTGGACGCTGTCTGGCGGGCCTTGGGAAAAACGCCGCCAAATGACTGTTTATGGTTGGAACTACAGCGGTATCTGATTGTCTTCAAACCTCCGACTTTCATTCTTGACGAATGAAAACATTCTTGGCAAGAATTTCACTGTGCGTGTGGAGGCTCATAGGAAATGCAGTATGAAAACACCTTGTTGTCCCTTTAACTGTGTTTATTAACTACATATTAATGAGTATTCATGTGTTATAAATGATGAATTCAGTATTTAATACTTAATAGTGTGTACTTATTATAAAGTGTTACCTGGGATTGTATATTATTTGCTCTTAGATAGAAGGAAGCAGTGAACACTAACCTGATCTACAAATACATTATTGATCCTATATTATTTGTAGGTTTTACCTACAAGACAAGAGGTTGTATGTAATACGCACTGTCAGCAGGGCTATGCCGTCAGGGCAAACAGGAGTGTTAATTAATTTCTATTAGAGAGTGAACAAGAAAGTGACAGAAATAAATAAATAAAAATATGTTAACAAGATCTAACATCGCATCATTCTCCAACTCTGGAGAGAGCTCTTGTTGGATAAAGGAACGAAATTTGATGCTCAACTCAAAATGTTTCTTCAAGAGAACAATAAATATCTGTTAATTTTAATGCTGGCTATGTTGCAATAACAATACTTTAGAGTATTTTCTTTAAACAATGTCAAAACGCTTCAAATTAAAGGAACAATAGTGATAAGTAGTTTATTTGCACAGTGTATCGTAAGGGCTCTTCTGCTTCTCTGCTGTTCCCGACACTGTGGCTTGGCGCTCGGCTGAGAACTGGTGGACGTACCATCACTCAGTCAGTCCGTCATTGAGCCAGTCAGGGAAATTCACAGTCATACTGTAGTGCTGGTCCTGCTGGTGTGGTCCAGCCCAAAAAAATTGATACAAATCATATAAAAATACATAACTTCATATTGTATCAGGGGGAGCATATAAATGCAATCTGCAGGGTGGTGGTGCAATTATTGTGCAGCACTCATAGATACATAACTGTACATGTGCTGAAGAGTTTTCTGCCCGTGCATTTGAGCAGAGCTAACACTTGATAAAGGATGTCTTTAACTGCAGCGCTGCTGTCTGCTGCAGCTGGACGATCCATGATTGCAGACAGAGAGCTCTCTGAGTTCCTGTGTGATGGCCTGCCAACATCAACTCCATTACATCTCCCTCACCAGTGGCTCAGGGTTCACAAGGAGGGCTCCAGCAAGCAGGGGAACACCACCGCACTGCTCAACATGTGTATGTGTATGTGTATGTCTGTGTGTGTGTATGTGTGTTGCTGGAAGAATAGTGTTGTTTTCCCAGAGTGAAATATTTGACAGCCGAAACAAGTGATAATTGCTCCAACAAAGTGATTGCAGATATAGTCATTAGAATTTCGATGTAGTTCCACGTAGAGTTAATTTACAGTTTATTTGAATATAATGCAGCCAGCACTGTGGTACAAGCAGCGCTCTACTAATTTTGTCTTAGGAGGGCGGTGCATGTTTACACTGGAACAATTACAAAATGACCATAGCTAAAAATGCACTCACATCTCAATGTAGTGCAGAAAAACAAATATAAAGACATATTCTAGTAAAAAGCTATATATAATATCTAATTATCTGTTTTCAAATGCCAAAAAGATCAATTCTCAGTATAATCTTGACCCAATTAGTCAGAGATGATATTTGATACTCCAGGCTTGTTGGAAACAGCCTCCTTCAACTTAAGAAATCCGGTATGATATCATAGAGCCGAAGCTTGTTTGGCGGCACTGTGCTGTAGCCCTGTTTGGTCTGTTGACATGGCGACGAGGAGACAGGAAGGAGGGATGCAGGAACTAGAGTGAGGTGAGCTACTGCAGGTGAGCCTGCATGTCTCTCCCTGTATCCATGCTCCCACATCCCAGTAATGCATGAGCGCTACCGTGAACAGACATTGGCAGCTATCGAGTGTGTGTGTTTTCTTTAAATTGAGTCATAAGAGGTTGACATTTTATATTGACACATACTAATGTAGCGCTTGTTCCTACTTTCATGACACAGATGTTGTATTGCATTTCGGCCTGTCTGGCTTGTATCTAAAATCTAGAAAAGCCATGCTGATTATACAGTTCACTGGTGATGGTAGAGGAGAACGCAAAAAAGTACAGCAAGGAGGCAGGTAAGTTGCAAGGGAAGTACAAGTTCATTAGCTTCATCCAAAAGAGAGGCAGAGTCAACAACGAGGAGATCAATCACAGCAGGCAAAGAAATATGAAATCCCAAAAGAAACGCTGGGCGAGTCGACCACTAGATAATGATATCTAAATAACAAAACAATATATTTATCAAAAATGGATATTAAATATATTTATCAAAAATAACCAAAAGCAAACTCCTCAGGGTCTCTTTAAACTGTTACACTGAATGCTAGAAAGACAAACACACTGCAAGATCACACTTGTCCATTTCACAATTTTAAACCAACACTAAGGAACTTTTCAACCTTCATAAAATATTTTCATAACTTTTGTGATGGTACATTGACTTACAAGAGGTTGAATGACACCTCTGTCATGACCTCAGGGGGTCTGTATCGCCTTCACTGGCACTAAGCAGCTTTGAGGATCAGGGCAGGACACCGGCTCTCACTTAAGTTTCACTTTTACTTTCACGAGGTAGGGAGCAGGCAACGCCGCACCTTTCCGTCGGATCGTGTATGTGTGTTTACTATGAAATGATCTGCTGGTAACAGAAACTTAGTTTGGACGTCTTCTGTTAATTTCCATGGACCGGGAGATCAGGATATTTACGGCGGTACATGCTGGTGCTCATGGGAAATGGAGTCTTCCTTCAGGCAAAACACTACCGCTTTGGTCCACCGGCATCACCAAACTCAACCAAAAATTAAAGCTCTTTAGTACTGCTTTAACAGTTTTGTTATGCATCATAACAAAATGGGCTGTAAATATAGAAAAGTTCACTACTGCTGTGTGTTCAACTGATTACATGCAGCAATTCAAGCCTTTGTTGTTGTTTTTTTTTTTTTTTACATATTCAGATGCTTCAGCTCCGTGTTTCTCGGTCTGAACTGGTCTTTGTTAATAGCAAATAACCAACGTCTGATGTCACTTCTTCTGTATTACATATAACAATAAAGTCCTGCATCTTGGTCACTGCTTCCATTGTGTGCACTCTGCTCTGCTGTCACCATGTCACCAAGTTTTCTGGAGGCAACATAAACTTATGCCTTGACGTTTTAAATGAAATGAACTATTACTAAATAGTTAGTTAAATGAGTTCATTATGAGTCAGTTCAACTGAACTTAAGTGCACCAAACTGAAAGTTCAACTGTTGACATTGGAGAAAAAGGGGAAGTCAATTGGTGTGCTTATTATTGTAACCATGGCAATCACTAAGGAAGTATGCTTCTTATTTTCAGGGCTCTGTAAATATCGAAATGAAACCGCACAAACTGTCCCTGCGTCTGAGTTTGTGTGTGTGTGTGTGTGTGTGTGTAATGCAGGTATAAGGCAGAGGCAGGATGACAAGCAGAACTCCAACAAATCATTCTCACCTGCTGCCCTCCACTCTTCAGCTCCTCACAATATCTTGTCATCCCCCCAAATTGCTCTGGCTTGTCTCAAATTCCCCTTTCCACTGATCCTTCCAATTACAGAGTGTGTCTGCGCACAGTGCAACGACCACACCGTACATCTCCTCACTCTAACTATGTTTTTACAGGGACCAGGAGCAGACGTTGAGGTATTTGGGTTATTCTTTTGGTCAGATCTGCACCGCGACTGAAAATCCCACAAAATCGAACGCTAATCGAGCATCGGATTTAGACGGAGGGGTGAAGAGGGGGTCTAGGCTGAAGTCCACGACCCTTCCCTCTCAACGTCAATGTACCGTGAAGTCATACTTGACACACTTGACACAGAAGAGGGCGGGGGAAACATGAGTCTTTCTACTCATCTATTGGTTCACATGAAAATAAGAAGTCAGAATTTATTAGGAAACATGAAGAGGAGAAAAATAAATCCAAAAATGATTTTTTTTTTAATGTGGTGTAGTGGGACCATTTAACTACTCTGGGTCTTGATAGCCTAGAAGCAGAGCTCTGATTTCCCACAACATGCTTTCATTATACTAACTGCGTCTTCTATACCCACAGTCTCATTTTCCTTGCATTTTTCAAAGGTGTTTATGGAAAGCCTTCAGCCATTTTGACATGAAAAAAAGAAGAGATGGAGTAAAAGAGAAAAATTCAAAAAGTCCTAATCAGATGCGAGCAGCCAGAACGCTTAAACTGAACTGTTATTCTTAGTGGTTTTGAGGGCAGCGGGCTTGTCGTTGTTGCCGTGTTTATATTTCAGATTTTAAGCAATACATATATAACAAATTATGCACATCACCTTCTCATGTTAGACAGAGTCTGGACGCTGGCATGTAGCTGGAGTGGGTAGAGGTCTGCCAAGGCCAAAAACCACTGGAAAAAGTGTGTGGGCTGAGCCATGGATTCAGTCAGGTCTTTGTAACATGTGCAGGAGATTTTTCTAGAACATGCCTCAAAGAATGCAGCCGCATAAAGTAGATTTGCCAAAGGAGTAGCTTGTACCTGTCCAAGGAGTATTAATAAGGCTTGGAAAGAAATTAAATCAACAATAATAACTCATCACATTAAATTCTGCACCGTGGCAGGGTTTTCCCTCTTAAAATATTAAAGTGTGACCTAAAAGGTAAGCAGAAGCACTGAGTGTACAGGCGAGTGTGTGGGTCCATGCAGGGACGCCCCGGCCACAGATTATTGAGAAATGACTAAAGTTTAGCTTTTCATGTGTTTCAAATTTCCCATCCTGATTGAAGTGCAATGGAGCGTTTCTCCACATTTCCCCAAAAGTTTACCGAGTTGTGGTCGGAATCTCTGCTATTATCTAAACAAGGGTAAGCTTTACTGCTGAGATTAAAAGGAAAAGACACCGGGAGCCAGATTCAACTGAGGGATTAGTGTTAATATCCAGTGACTCTCAGATAGTCACAGTTTTTACTTCAAACAGCAGAGACTGATAATGGACCGAATCCCATTCCGCGCTTACATAGATAGTTGTCACATTTTTAATCAATTACTGTACAATAATACATGTAAATGCAACTTAGAGGAACATTTTAATGGAATTCGTTGGAACAAACTACTGCAATGTGGAGTATGGAGCAAGAAAGAAGCATTTTCCAAATTTGTAAACAGTTGTGTAATTTCCTCTGGCATGACGACCATTGGCGCTACTTAGTTACCAAACTACACCCTTGACAAATAGCAACATAAAAATTGTCACTAAAATGCAGTTCAGCTAAACATGTCAGCAGGGTAATTCACAACTAATTAGTTTGACAAAACCCAGTGAAACAAGACATAACATGGACAATTTGAATAAAGCAAATCGCATCATCTTTATGTAAAAAAATAATTGTTAAATTAGGTAATATTTTCAGTAGAGAAATAGTGAAAGAAAAAAAAAGATACTGAATGTTGACTTATATAACTACTTTATTGCTTCCATGGGTCAGATGGGTTTTTGTAGACTGTGTGTAATCCCAGTGATGGAAATATATGAAGATCAGAGGCAGCGCTGGTCTGACACATGGGTCAACTGACTACACAGTGTCATCATCCCGGATGCTGTCCAATGAGTGACCTACTTCATATGTCCCGAAATGTCCCTAAAACATCACTTTGACCGGAGCGGATGTGTGAAGTAATAGTGACACAGTTACCGAGTACAGTGGCAGCTTTTGTACGAGCGCTTGCCCATTTTTCCCTCCTGGGATTTCAAAGTATCTTCACTCTTATTTAACGCATGAGGAGGACTTGTAATGAGTGGAACTGTGGAGTAAAGATGTTTTTTTCTTTCTTTCTTTTTTTCCCAATTGACAACATATACAGTAAGGAGGTCAAAGGTCAGTGCTTTACCCTTAGACTTGTGACCTTTCAAAATGAAGACCTGAGCTCAGATGTGTCCTTCCCATAGCGTATAGGCCAAATTTACCTCTTCCTAATACTGGTCAAATGAGCTCAAATTCTGTTTAACAAATTAACCTATACATGTACAATGTGGCCTATTTCTGTTATTGAACATATGTACAGTTACTATATAGTATGAAAAATAAATGGGCGCTAAAAAGACAGGAAGTTATCTATTTTCCTTTTGTACCAACTATGCTAATAACTATACTTGAATGAAAAAAAGGAATACAGATTGACTGTTTTCCCGGTGGTTAACTCTGTGGCAAAGTGTGACTTTCTATTAAATGGACTTGACAGTCTGAATAAGATTTAAATTGCAATACTGAAAAACACCAACCAACATTTTCCTGTCTGACCTTCATGCACTATTTACATGCTTTGCAATTTCCTGCAATAATAGTGTTCATTTCATTCCCGACCCTTTTCCCGTTTTAAAGGTTTACTTCATTTTGTTTATAAGTATGCGAGGAAACACAGTGTGAAACTATGGAAGCCGTTACATTTTTGTTCCTGTATTGATTTTGTCGACAAATTCGAGCCTAAATAGATCAGTGATTAACACAATTGCCAGTTTTCCCTTGAAGTTTCCTACCCATGGTCATGAAAGGTGTCAAAGTCGGTTTAAAAAGGCAACATAAACATAGATATTGATGGCAAAAGTGCTTTCATTTATGTATTTTAGTCTTATTATGGCAGGCTATTCAGCTGGGGTGGGAAAGCTGGAAAATTCTGCTCAATAACACATGGACATCCAGTAGAAAAAAAAAAAAAGCAACCAAATGCAGAGAAAAACCACAACTAGTCCTGGGTTTGTATGGACCATTTGCTGGGTAATTTCATAAAACAAGTTGTGCTTCTGGAGCCCAGTCTGTCTGCAGAGAGTCTGCTGGTGGAAATGTTAAATGAGCAATGTCAACGTCAATGGAGAACATGAAGGAAATAAATATTATACTAACTGTGTGATAGGAATGCATGAAAAATTAGTGTGATGTCTTAAATTCTGTTTCACTTTTCCCTACTTTGACCTGCAATCGTATGGCAGAGGGAGCGAGAGCCGACACACGTCCAGGCCTACATTTCTCAAAGACCAGTTCTACGTCAGTGGCACAGCTCCCAACCATAATTCCCATGAGAATTCATTTATTCCACTGTGAAGTATTGATCTGCATTTTAGAAACATTTACCGCCTGGCAACTGTGTTTAGTGTGTAAACTACAGGGCAAACAAACCCAACCACATAACATGATGCTCTTTAATGAGGCCTAGGTTGTGCTGAGGAGTAACAACCTATCCTATAATCTATGTTAACTGTCTGTCAAGCAGCATCCCCATCAAAATTAGCTGCAGAACTCACTATATAATCATCATTTGCACTAACAGACAGTTTGGCTTTTTTAGAAATTGCACTATTTCAAATGTTTGAAACTTTAAACCTACTGTGGTACTTTAACTGTGATTGTTATTTGATTTAAGTGCTGCATTATTATTATTATTACTTTATTTTATGTTTTGTGCCACTTAAAGAAATTGGTTCTGAAAGGGACAAATGTTTTTCTTTATTTATTGTTATTGTTAAAGTGGTTCATACTTAGTGATACAGTACTTAGCTGAATCAATGAACACCTGAGCTATGGATTATCCTGCATGTGGCATGAATAAAATGTTTCATGAGTTTCATGTGTTAATAGTTTCAGGCTCAAAACTGACTGGATCCTAAATTTACAACAATGCTATTTGATATCATCTCTAAATTCCCTTCAGATCATATCCATATCTAATCAAATAAAATATTACGTAGGCTACAATTCAAGGGACATTACAATTATTCTTGTTAACTTAATGATTTTACTGGCATGGTGATTTGTTGTGTTTGCAGACCATTTTGCATTAAACTGTTATTGTACTGTTAAAATAAAAAAAAACTCAACTCTGGTTTTGGAACGTTATTCATCTGTTACTGACATTTTTGTTGTTGTTTTTAATGGTTTTCTTACTCTGATCCTTGCAGTTGAGCTCTGACACTGATCAGTCACAAGCTGGTTTATGTAACAGTTTCTTGTAAATTTAGTTGGCTTCCTCATTCATTTTAATGCTCTCCAGGTTTTGCTGATGCAGAGGCAGCAATCATGCTGCAGAGTAAACCGTACAGAGCAATGATGAGGAGATGCAACTTATTCACTAGTGAAGCAGTTGTAGTCCCACACTGCTAATGATTGAGCGAACGCAGCCAATTACCCGCCCTTTCCTGATTTTTTCCTCCCTAACACCACACACAGCTACTCAGCATCCATCTATCCTCCCCCTCTGCCCACTTTCCCTCCTCCTATCTCCTCCCGTCTCAAAAGTTACTCTCCTCATTGCCCCATGCTCACACCAGCTCACCCCACCATCCCATCCTACCTCACTTGGCTCCTTGCTTTGCATCTGAGTTTCCTCCACCCTTTCTTCCCCCTTTTCCTGCCCTCTTTCCTATACTGTAACCAACCCTTACTTTGCTCCGCCCTTGTCTACAGCTCGGCTGGGCCGATTGCCCTGCGGTGCCCGGTGATAAATGAGAGCTTTCACACTCAAGGTTTGTCCTGGCTGCTGGGTCTGGGGGAGCGGTTGGCAGTGCAAAATTCTTAATGAGTATTTGCAGAGTTAAAGCCACCTGAGATGAAGATGAGGAGAGAAGCAGGGATAGGAAGAAATGGTGGTAAGAGGAAAGCACCATATAACCCTGAATACAAGACAATTATATTCCTGAAAAGTGGAAAACGAGTGGCCACATTAATCTAGAGGATTTACTTATTCTCAACTGCAGTTTATCAGTGTGACATACAAATTTAGCTGTAATGTTGTGTAAGTGTATTGAGTTGCTTCACACCTCCATTAGAGTTGATCATTAATATCCCTACGTCAGGGAGACACTGCCAATATGTTGCATTTGCATGGCAGCTGACCTTCTACAGACGAGTGCATGGGCATGCGCTGTGTGTCTGCCGCTGCAGCTCTGTTTCTGTGCATACAGTAGAGTTTTAAAGTCACTGTAATGTTGAATTTCTTTCCATTATAAATTAATTCCTTATTCATTTACGACAGAGCATGTAAGTAAAGTGCCACTGCCTCCACATGCAGCTGTGGTTTTAAGTATATCTGCAAGTTTCCATGTTCAGATTCAGCCTAGACATTGAAACTATAGTGGAAGGTGTCAGTTTTATGTAACATGTCTGGTAGGATATTAATGTAGGATATGTAATGTTACTATTAACATGTATTTTCCCTGTACGTGGGACGGCCGATCTCTAGTTCACACAGCGCAGCCACATGTCACGTGTGTCCGCTCTACCCCATTAGCATGTGCACTGAAATGTAAACCTTAAGACTGCAGCAGCCATGTACATGTCAGACATCCAGTGAGTCTCTGGCTTTATATCCCATAGGGTCTTCCAAGTATTTTCTTCCAACATAAAAAAAAAGTCAGTGAATAGCTATACCTATAATAACTAGTAGATTGTTATACAGCGTGTCCTTATGAGCGTTGGCAGGAGATGCACCTGGTGGCTATCAGATCCTCCCTGTAGGAGCAGATGTGATGAGTTTATGCTTTTTCTTTTTTGTACTAGCATAAAATAAATCCAATATTTCATTGTCTCTGGTTATAAGATAAGTGAATGTGGACAGAGCAGAAGACAGGGAGGTTTTTTTTCAAAGCCACCAGAAACAAGAGCACAGAGCAATGCTGCATTCTCATTTTTCCCTCTGGTGCCAGGTCAGTGCCCTTAACTCATCCATCTTATTGGGGAGAGATCTCACATTCCCCATGATAAGTCGAGTGGGGAACAGGTTTGTAGAATCTCCTCTCCTATTCCTCGTCTCCACCTCCTCAGCCAATGGGGAACATCAGATCTTTCCACAGGTGGCAGCTGTGTTGGGGAGTACTATCAGCTAGTGGGTGGTGCAGACAGTTGGGGCATGTCTCTGCATGTGCTAAACAATATTAATAATAATAATGGCTTGGATTTATATAGCACTTTTCATGGTACCCAAGGCGCTTTTACACAAACCATTTTTCATTCATTCATTACACAGTCACAACGGTGGTGGTACGCTATGTCTGCCACAGCCAAACAATACAGAAAACAAGGGAGTGACTCAACAAAACTAATTCTTATACTGGTTAAAAAGTCATTGACAAACCCTATTCAGCTATTAAAGGAGACATTTTATGCCCCCATTTCCTCAAATTAAAATAGTTCCCAGGTGTCTTAAAGACAAGTATGTGACATGCATTGGTCAAAATACCCCAAGGATCAAACATCACAGCTCTTTTCATACTCTCAAAAGAGCCCTGTTTAGAACGGCTGGTTTCAGTACCTGTCCCTTTAAATGCAAATGAACCACTGCTTGCCCTGCCCCACCCCTTGTACTGATACCAGGTAGGGGTGGGGTTATGCAAATTCGGAAGCTAGTTACATCACAGGAAGACAACTGAGGGAACAGCTCATAAAACCACATGGATTTCAATCTAGGGAGCCTGCACGTTACAAATTTCTTTGTCAATTCTCAAAATTTAGGGACCGGAGGGCAAGACAAACACCCAAATAAATGTTCAAGCCTTCAAAAAGTGATATTTCCCTAATATGTCCCCATTATGTAAGAAATTGTAAATATTAAGAACAGGTAAACATGCATAGACATGGGACAGTAAATGTATTAAACAAAGCAAAGTGCAAGGGAGAGTGTTTGGAAGTTTGAATGGCAACAGGACACTGAGAAAATGAATCTCCAGAGGCCGAAGAGAAGAAGAAGAGAGACAGAGAAAGGGAGAGAGAGCAGGAACCAGCAAATTGAGTTTTATGTCATCTGGCTGTGTGTCTGGTCCATTTGTGGTTCAGTTCTGCATTCCTCAACAGACCACTACAGGCCACATGAAGCACAGCGAGACCAAGTCACAGCCGAGAGCAGGTGTGAGCGGCTGTGTGTGTGTGTTTGATGGTCTTCATTTCAACAGGCCATGTTTACGCACTCACGTCTGCTTCGTCCCGCTGCAATTTCACTGCGCGCAGCGTGGATCTGAATTTATAGACGCTCGCTCTCCACGGTTTCGCATGACTTGTTCACTTCAGCGGCCATTCTTTTCCAACCACCCATTTCAATTCTGCCGCAGGTCCCGAGGCACATCCCACACAGAAGGTGGTCACAGCGGTCACATGGGACTGTGAGGGAAAACCTTCAAAGAAAAACTGTCCTGCGAGAAAAGCTCACGGCCAGGAAACATGGGATAATAAACCTTCCATAGTGTTACAGCAGTGTGTCTGCGTATGTGTGCGGATGCGTTTCGGGCGCGTGTGCGTTATTCTTGCCTTTCGTCTCCAATTTACGTGATCTTCCACCAACCAGTCACGTCTGGTGCCAGTGTGGATGCGTGTGAGTGTGTGTCACCGGTGTTGCGGCGCTGCTCTTTAAGCAGCCGCCGCAAAACGCGACCGCCCGACGGTTCCACTGGTGACCGCTGGCAGGAGCGCAACACAAACACTGAGGTTGTAATCAGGCCAAGCAGACATGGTACAGATAGATACAGCCCACACTGAGCCATAATGACTGTGTGAATGTGTGGGTGCGCGCGCCATCCTCAGTCCTATGGAAATAGATGGGTATACATCTGGTTGCGATGGGAAATGATGGCTTTCCACCATTATGGCAGCTTGGCAAGTGGCTTCCTGGAGTTGGAAGGAAAACGGGAGTGTGTGGGAAACGTGGGACGCGAATGGAAACACTCCGTGATTCCATAATCCATGGCAAAGCTGCTGGTGCTAATGTATAATCATTTTAATAATGATCATCACCACCACCACCATCATCATCATCCTCATCATCAGCAGAAGCAGTTTTCATTTGAAACTACTCATCTGGGCATTGGATAATTCTTGTTGTGTGAAAGGATAGTTCAACATTTTGGCAAATTTTATAATTACCCTATAGTTTTAGGAGTAGGTTTGTTACTTTTAATTGTCGACGCAAGCTATTTTTAGAATGGTAGAGCAGAACCGTGAGCTGCTCTGAGCTACAGGATTTCTTAGTTTCCCTCATCAAACTCATTAAATACACAATCCGACAACTCCAAAACACTCTCGTGGACAAGTTGTGACCTGCACATTCACCACGCTATGAGATAATAATGGAACGTTACGAGGCAGAGTTGTTTTCGAGGCAAATGAAGAGACTGCTTGCCGAAAAACTGCCCCCAACTGGAATGCGCATCAGCAGTTTTGCATGACTTTACCTCGAAAACAACAACGTCTCGTAGTGTTCCTCATAACGTGTTTGATGAGTTTGATAAGGGAAACCCTGAAATCCCATTAGCCTCCATAGTGTAGCTCTGAGCAGCTTGCAGCTCTGCTCTGTCGTTCCATAAAGGTAACAAATTTACTCCTAAAACTATAGGGATTATGGCAATGGGCCTGATCTGATGCTGATGTTTAACACTAGAACCGCCGTGAGGTCATTTTGACCTCTCTCGCTTCTTAAAATGCACGTAACTCTGTTTGCGTAAAAACCCTAGGTCTCCCAGTTGGTGACTTTTCCTAAAAGTGTGTTCTACATCATCTTATGCGTTTTCATGATTCTGAGAGCGAAAAAAAGAGTGATTTTACCTAGAACCGCCAAGAGGTCATTTTGACCTCCATTCATTCTAATGCAAAAATGCTAAATGGACTGCATTTATGTTGCCATATATATTATAAACCTAGCCAGACACACAGTTCAAAACACTTTCTGGTAATACTTGACATTCATATACACACACATACTTTACCAAAAATAACAATATTTGTTGCTAGGCAACCAATATAGACAACTCTTTATTTTTCTACTGTTCGAATAGTGTGTGTATATAAAAATGTATAAAATTGATTTTCCAATCATTGCAATCTGGGCTAAATAATTTCCATTTAGTCACTCAGTTTGCCAGTTAGTTAGTTATAGTTAGTTATTTAGTTAGTTTGTCATTTTGACCTCATCCCACAACACAACACGAGTTCAGATACTAGAAAGTTGTCAAACAGTTAAAACAGGTCAAACAGATAAAAAACCAATATTACTCATAAACATTGAACATAACAATGACAATCCCTTGCTCTCATGAGAAATGGACATGAATTCAAAAATTTGAAACAATTTTGAAAATTTTTACATACACACACTGTTCGAAAATAGGAAAATAAAGAGTCGTCTATATTGGTTGCCTAGCAACCACTATTGTTATTTTTTGTAAAATATGTGTATGTATATGAATGTGAAGCATTACTATAAAGTGTTTTGAACTGTGTGTCTGGCTGGGTTTATAATATATATGGCAACATAAATGCAGTCCATTTACCATTTTTGCATTAGAGTGAATGGAGGTCAAAATGACCTCTTGGCGGTTCTAGGTAGCTATACATGGAATGTTGGCTGTTCTAGTGTTAAGCCTTCATTAGAGAAGAGCAAGAATGAAAAGAAAGTTCATGTTGTAGTTATGTAATCCTGTGGAAACGGTCTCTAGTGGCCACATTCACTGGCTTTGATGATGCTTGTTACTGATTTTGTTTGAATGATGCACATTAGCTTTAACGTTTTAAGCTCTATATTCTGAACAGATTTCAGTGCAGCTTAACCACCTACTGTATGGTTCTGAAGCGGCTCCCCATTGATCTGTAGTTTTCTTTCAAAGAACAAAAGGGTAGTAGGTTGTTTGATGTTGTGTTTGTTGAATCTTTGTCGGTGTATACAAGTGTGTTCTACACTGTTGGTCTGGACGGTGGAGAAAGAAGGTGCCACTCCAGGCACAGGACTAATGGAGAGAGAGATTTTTATAGAGAAGTTTTAGCTAAGTAATGGCTGTAGTATTATGGAACTATCCATAATATGCCAATGCAGTGAATACCAATAATAACTTGCATAGCTTTAAGTGAATGCTGAAACTCTAACACACTCAGGCACCAGTGATTCACTCTTTGTTGGCACCTCTGTGATTTATTAAAGAGGCGCAGGTGTTTGCAGCTTGAGTTATTTTCCCACTTTTATTGCCGAGTTCAAGTTCACACTGTTCAAGCTGGAATTTCTACCTCTCTTCCCTCCTCTATTCATCCACCCATCCCTCCTGCTTTCTTGTCCTGACCCCGACACTTCCTGTTCCTTTCCCTCTTCTTCACGCCGTCCTACATGGCCGACCTTTGACCCCTCCCAGTTTCATTTTGAATTGTCGGGCCATCATCGCCCGAGCCCTTTTGGGGGAGCCCAATAAAACACTGGCAGGGAAAGTGGATGAAAGAGGCCTTGTCCTGGGTGAAGATTAATTGAAGTGGACAATGGGACAGGACCTCCTCTTCCTCTGCCACCATTCATGAGCAGAGTCACAGGTCGCCTTTAGATGTGTTAAATGGCTCCTATAGAGCCAGTAGCAGAGGAACATGTGTGGGTTGGAATTACAGTTCTCATAAATCAATAGTTTGGAGGAGTCAGAGTGAGTGCAAGTCACTCATTCACATGGAAATAGCTTCCGTTTTTTAATCTGGGAATCTTTCCTTAATGGCCAGTGAGTCATAATGTTCTTTACTCTATCAAAAACATTTAACATGTACCAGTACATGTATATTATATACATTTCTAATACATTTACTATGCAATTTGTTTTTTAAAGATATTTTTTCTCTCTAATGTCATTGTCATTTCTTGGATTTTTGCTTTTATTTTATTTCAGATAATGTTTCAGACACATTTCTCTGTCCTGTTGAGTATGTTTAAGAAATTCTAAAAAATCTTCTTAAATGATGGTTTTATTGAAACATTGGTCTCATCATTCAAAAGATAAAGGTACCCTGTGAAGTTATTGATCTCTAGAATCACCAGGGAGGAATGTGTCCACCTCCCTACCTTGTGTGTATTGTTTACCCACATGTGTAAGCGATCACAGGGACAATGTGATACACATTTGTGTTTCTCACATCAGGCTCATGAATCCTCTGATTGAAGTGATTCCAGTGGAATTCCGTTGTTTTATATCCTGACATGCTCAGACCTGTATCCTGGTGATCAAATGGTCAGTTAAAGGGTGGCGCACATAGCTTTGCCTCTTGGTCCAGCTTTAAGTTTTGAATTTTCCAGTTCCCAAGGGTGGACTGAAACAATTATTCAGGCTGGGAATTTGATTTAATCCCAGGCCACCCTCATGCAAACCATGAGGTAGCCTATTTCTCCAGGCTAACCGTGGGCTATTTGTCGATGTAACTGGTACCAGGCTAGTTATAAATTCAAGCCCTATGTTGATTCGGGTGTAAAGATACATTTGCAGAGCACAAACAATCCAACAAAAATGAAAAAAAGAATATGTTCTATTACATTCTAAGAGGTGAAGAGCAGAAGTTTTCTCTCTCCTGCTCAGAATACTTTTCCTACCATTCATTAACAATTGGAAACTATTATCACTGATGATCCCTAGTAAAGGTAGTAATTGCAGAAAGATGGCGCAGCAGTGTGGACTTGCACTAATACACACTGTAAATACACAAGTGAGGTGATGCAAGAGGTCTGTCTACTTACAACTGATTGTTATATTATTACTGGTCTGGCTTATTGAAGGCAGATACCACCCTCAGACCACTGGGAAGCCATCCAGAGCTCCCAACAGGCTGTCCACCACTGGCAGTACCAGTTGGGCTGAGTCTGGTTTGGTGTTTAAAAGCGTTGGTTTGGCCAAGGCTCTGGTCTCATTTCAGGCCCAGAACTCACTGTATGCTGACTAAAAAAAATAGCCTTTCACATGCAAAAATTGTACTCCTTTGTCTTGAGCTGCAGAACTTGAAAAGAAGCCTTTACCACCTCTAACACTTTCCCCGTAGTTGGCCATATAGCGAGTCAGTGTAGGGTTTGATCTGCTGCTCGTGACTACTCAGAGGAAAAATATCCGCCTCTGCTGTTCGCCCATTTGCAGCTAATTAGACAGCATGTGACTGATTCGGGCCTGTTGTAAACACTATCGCATCTGACTCTCATTACAAAGCAGAAATGAAATAAGCAAGGACCTGAGTGGGAAACGGCGGTAGCAGCGGCAGCAATGGTCACACAGGCCCCCGACGCTTTGTTACAACGCAACGCCGCGCTGGGCTACATCATGAAGTACTTTGCAGCCACTAATTAACACACACAGACGCTTTGGTTTCTGCTTCAGAAAATATACAAATTAGAAAAACATTTCCACTTGTGCCTGATGGGAACAGCCGCGCAAATCACTTAGCGACGAGCGCGTTTTCCTCCAGATAGAACCGTGCCTGCTGTGTGATCCCAAAATCCCACACATCCACGCTAAACGCACACACCGAAACACGTATTTTACACACAATTCCGAACCTTCATCTTGAGCTAAACAATCAACCGGCAAACAAACACTGTCATGTACTGGATTCGGACACTGAACACTGCTATTCCTAAGACAACTCAAGCAAAAACAAATACGTTGGAAACAAAGCAGACTCACACCCCCGCGCACTCTTTTTCACAGTTGCTCCAGTGCCCGACACATCATTTATTCTCTCTTTCAAGCTGGCCACCGAGCAGCTGTTATGAGTAACGCTATATAACACTGAGTTCCTGGCTGCAGAGGAAAAAAAAAAAGAAAATCCACTGCTGATTCGCTAAATGAACAGATGACTAATTAAAAACACAGTAAAGTGTGTGTAATTAATGAGTCCATTAGGTCTAGGTAATCTCAGGGATCCAGTATTAACAAACTGTGAGGAGGCTGAGATGGAGGTGATTAACAGTGTGGCCACATTGGCTCTAATTAACTACACAACCACAGTCACAACCAGATTCAGTGAGCATATGTCAGTGTTGTGCGCCGAGGTTTTTTTTATTTGAGGGTCTCGCACTAGAATAAGATGTCGAACACCATAATGTGTAAGGCCTGAGAAAACAGTAATCAGTTTTGTACATTCAAACTGCAACGTGATGCATGAATGTGTCATGTGTACGCTTGCGAGGCTTATGGATTTATGCGACATTAAAAGAAAGTCAAATCAGTGAACCTAGTGTGATGTAACACAAATCTCTGGTGTCTTTCAACCACAGGTCATTCTTTGTACCAGTGACAGCTGAAAAAAAAAGAGAGAAAGTCACTTTTTCCTCATGATTCATGTAAAGCAAACATGTTTTAGACCTTCATAATAGGCCTTTGTAATGGCTTCATTTGAAAGTTAAAGGTCCCATCACCTTAAATCTCTGACTATATTATTTAATTCCTTATGTAGATTTGTTTTGAGATGTCCTTTTAGAACACATCATTGTCTCATGTTTGATTCTCTGTACAACCCAAATTTCTCATTGGTTCCATTTTCTTTTCAAATTATTTATTTTAATTGTCCTCCTTATTTAAAAGAACTTATGTACCCACTTAGACATACCAACTTCCCTTATTTCTTTGTTCCTAGATTTCTAAAAGGTCATTCCAATATAAAGCCCCATTTGATTGGTGTTCCATTACCTCTTTACATTGTTTCAGGAGGTCACTATACTTACATCTTAAAACAAACTGCTCTTGTTTTTAGTTAAATTAAATTGATTCTTCCACTGTTATTCTTTCTTTCTCCATTTTGTTATTTGTTATTCCTACTATGTTATTTAATATTTCTATTCTGTTAAATTTATGGGGGTAATGTGGGATTGAGCAAGATGTCTGTATTTGTTGTATTGTCATGTTATGTACTGTATGTCTACAATGTAATGTAGTGTATTGTTGATGTTGTGTGTTCTATGTATATGTCACAACAAGGGAGCGAGATGTACATCTCAAGGGGCTATCCTTTAATAAAATTCAAATTCATATTGTGTAGAGTGAGATATCTATGTATTTCCTGATTATAAAGGAGGTCTGACTTCTGTGACAGTATTGGTCACAAACACTCAGAAATGTTCTTAAATTGAGCCATCGGGACTTCTGTAACTTTGTGATGTCACAACAAAGCAGTCACTATGCTGTGCATGTCAGCAGAGAATTCAAATGTTTGATCGTCATGTGATTCCTGCAGACTTCACATTGTTCCTGGAAGTTACTGTAGTAGCGGGGAATGCGACAACATACAGAGACAGAGCTGCAATGTTTCTTAATTGGTAGTCATTTTGCTAATTGCAATGATGCATGTTGTAGTACAGTATGATATTGTTGTTGAAGGTTTCGTTTGATTTTTACATTTCTTTAATGGTACTCTTTAAGATAAATATTGTGTATTTGGTATAAAGCCATTATATTATTTGGCAGTATAAGTATCATGTGTTTACCTCACATCTGCTATATTTTTTTTGATCACCCAGAAAAGAGTCAGCCAATCAGAAGAGAGGTTCAGCACCTCCTCCCATGAGAGAGGAGAATTACAGTGAATTGTTGTTGTTGTTTTTTTTTCTTTGGTGTTTACAGTATTATACAAATATGTGTTGGTCATGGCTATCAAACCTTCCAATACACCACAGAAAATGTGTAGGATGTGGGACCTTTAACTAAATGAATTATCTTTAGGTAACTGTTAAAAAAATGAAAAATCCAGGGAAGTCAAACCACTCACAGCAATAATGATGAAAATGGACTGCAGTACGGAATCAAGCATAGTTTGTCATGGTAAACAGCCACAGACATCCGTCAGCGTGTGCTTGTGCATTCATTCCCCATGGAGGTGGTTTTATCTTATCACAACCATCTGCCGGGTCTGCTCCTGTTTTGTCCGCGGAGATTAGAAAGAAGATAGCTCAGGCCAAAAACACTTCAGAGTGTAAAGAAGTCTGCCTCCTGCTGCCTGGAGAGCTGCTTTCATCTCTGCAGCTCATTATACAGCACTTCCCTGGCTCGGGACCCAGGTATGATGCAAAGACACTGGGTAGGAGACTTAACGAATTCCTTTTGTTTACCTTACATCAGTCTGTGTGTGTGTGCATGCATTTGTTCGTTTTCTAACGTCAGACTCTGCATGTAAAAACTCAACTTCTTTATAAACTTGAGGCTGAAGGTTTTAAGTACCCAGAACATGTCTACTTGTTGAAAGTTGTAGAAGTTGTATTCTTTCTTTTTTTTTTTCAAAACAAAAATATACTGTCCAAAATGTTTATGAAAAATACCCACAAAGGTAATGGCAATTAGCCTCAGCCTCACATTGTATGGCATTCTCATTACCCAATGCTAATCTAAGAAGGTGGGACTGTCAATGAGTGTGCTGGCAGGCTGACTTAAGCTTTATCTGCCTCCATTTTCATTAAAATCTCATTAATAAACGCTCTTCTGGGTAATAATCACCAATTTTCTGCAGTTTCAATGGAGTGTGTGTTGAGCATCGCTCATCACAACACAAACCTGTTTATAATAAACTTGGGAAACAACTTGGAGTAAAAATCAGTGCAAGATTCCAGACTTTTTACATTTAAAGTAACAAAATCTTGACCGCTGCCTGTAAGATAGACATTTCTGCTGCGGTAGAACAGTCACAAAAGAACTACAGTGCCCACTAAAATAATACTGGGCAAATTCATGTTAGAGAACTTTTTATAAACTCCCATGTGCTTCACTGAATATCTGCGTTCACATACACATGTATGTTTGCACATGCATGTTGTCTACCCATTTCCCCCATGGGAGAGACACGGAGTGTCAGTCTACGAGGCTGTCAGTGCCTGCTCACCGACAGCCTATAAGTTCCTCTGGTTGCCTTTTGGAATAACAACCACCCCCTTATTGAATAACCTCTGTTTCACCTAACCCCTCAGTGCGCCCCTCGTCTCTATCCAAAAACCAAATCTAAGCTCAATATGAGCCCAGTTAGCCCAGTTATTGATAAATCCACGTTCCTTACCCCAGCCGCTACAAATTACCATATTATAGGGCTTACAGGTATTAGTTTTGGGAGGCCCTGACCCAAATCAAACAAGGGATACCTGAATTGCTTTTGTCTGTCTGGACAGGCAGTGATGGAGACACTGGCCGCAGTCAGGGAAATAGATATGGTGAAGACCAAACACTCAGAGAGAGGTGGGGGTGGCGTCATCTACAGTCACAACAGATCAATCTCATATGATTGCAAGAGGACTGCAGGCCAGACTGACCGCTGCTCAAAGTTCACCAGCCACATCTATTACAGTGTTACTGCAGCCACTGTGTGGCTACAATGACACGACTGGCATGTTAATGATAAAAAGCAGTAAATTTTTCAAATGGAGATAAACCCAATTTTCACTGTGACCTCTTTTTTTTGGCAGATATATATAAAATTAAAAAAAAGTTGCACTTTCAGATTTGTTTTGAAATCCTAGGCTGACACATAGGCTAACGAATTTCAAATCTGAAAACTGCAGAAGAGTTCAAAAGAGAAAGGTTTTGACTTATTAAAATCTAAAGTGTCTTTGACTGACTGGCATTATTGCTTTGTAACATCATCAGAGTCTAAAACTTATTTGAATTATGGATTCATTTTGTCCAATTCTACATCATAACACACTCTTCATTTGTCATCCTTTTACACAACGAACCGTAGATTATATTCAGACCACCAAAGTTTTTTATTTGAAATTTTATTATTCAATATATTTAATTTTTCTCTTGCCAGCGTTTCCATTTAACTTACCTGGCAAAATATTTGCTTGCCCCCCTTCCCACTGTGATTTCATACAACCAGCGTTAGATTTTTCATGGCAGCAGACGATCTCTACCTTGAATACACACTTGTATAACTCAATCCACCATACAGTCTAGCTGCAGTTGTATCACCTCAGGCTTAAATCTGAGGTTGGAGTGATGAGTTTGCCAAAATAAGGAATGAGTAGAACCATCATTTCTCGGCTATCAACACCTCAGGCTCCCACAGAGGGATGGTAGAGCAGAGAGGAAGTCAACGGTAAAAACTTTTACAAGATGAGAGACAGATGGGAAGGTTTCTGCAAGGAGAAGAATGGCAGAGTGATAAATTCATTCAGTCATCAGTCTTTTACTGGTGAAACTATTTGCATGATTCTAACGGCACATGCTGCCCACAATATTTCCAAAATAAAGCTGATTTTGTTCAGCTACAATCAGATCTAATAGCTCAACCTCAAACCTCCACTTAATAAATTAACCTAGAACGATCGTGACAGTGTTGATATCTTACGTCTTATCTAACCTAGATTGTGTGTTTTCTACAGCAGTCGCACATGCCCACCTTTTACACAGCATGTCTGGGGGTCAGAGGGCAACAGGTAGGAATGCAGCACCATGGGAGCAAACATAATGAAGTCATCACACTCTGACCTCAGCCCCGTTGAGTTATGAGGTCTGTGAAGCTCAGAGGCTGATGGGTAAAATAATGGGGTCATCACTGCAGTCATCCTGCCTATTTGGATGACATTCACTGTCAAGTTCAATAACATCTTTTGTCGTGCTTGGTGATTTGTTCTTTTTCAGACTTGGGTTTATCGCTGTTTCTCTAGACCCAACATGCTTCTGCTCCAAATATCAGAAGCTGCGTCGAATACTTTCATGAGTACACTGTCATGTAGTATGCTACACTCCTACTTACTTCTGTGTGCACCAATTTCATCAGTTAGTGTTGTCTCAAATCGAATGACATTGTTGTGCACTTACGGGAACTAACAATCGCAATGGCTGCCAATGTTCTCTTTCTCTTTTTTTATTAGCTTGTTTTGTTTGTAGTTTCAATTAGCGATGATGAACCCCTTTTTTTGCTTATGTGTTCAATGCGAGATGGAGATTTTACGCCACTGTGTCCGCTAGCTCTTCTTACTGACGGAAAACATTATATTCTGCTACGACGCCGATCAATGAAGGTGGAAAGTGTCCATTGTTCCACACTCATCTTTTTGACCATTATGGGTGCACCATCCAGGCACTTTTGACATACTTGTCAGTGTGAACGCACTTACGTACTCAAAATACTTGTTTGCTATTAGCTAGCGGTATGCAAGCTTGTAAGCTTAAAGAGCCTATTTTTCCTCCCCTGTAGCTGGTTAGCTAGCCACTATGTCACTACGCCTCTAGAGCTGCAAAGACTCAAATTCAATGTGTCACACTCTGGTGTTACTGAATTTATGGGCGACACACATTGACTCACAACAATCAACACATACCAAACAGTGTAACATGTATCATTATAATGATGGTCAGAAGGACAGCGTCAGGCTCTCCACTGTTGCCCAAATGCCCATTGACAGTTTATGGAGCAGCCGTTTCCTTTGCGGTGACGTTGCCCTGACTCAGGCCGCTGATGACTCAGCGTACATTGTGAAGGTCTCATTAATTTAAGCCACTTAAGGCGATTTTCCAGTTAGGCTTGTTTTCTAATGAGGCAGGGCAGGGCAATTAGGTGATTAGGGTTATGGCAGCACCATGCTTTTTTAGGCAAACAGAAGTGGGCAGAATCTAACCTACTGTCTAAACTGTGAAGGAGTCATTAGATAAATAGATGACAACAAACCGAACAGAGTCAACGGCTCTTCACTTAAAGGGACGGTTAATGTTTTAATTCTTCACACTCTTGGTCCTACAGTTTCGCTAAACGTGTGGCCCACGATCATCATTTTAATGATGCTTCGAGCTAACAAGGTGGCATGCGAACCTGTCAAACTTGAACCATTGCCTCATTGAGACTGTCGAAGGGAAGTGAAGACTGGACGAGCTCCAGAAGGGGAGGAAAAACAAGAGAGAAAGAGCTGGGAAAGAATAGAAAGGCAGCGGCAGGTTTCCTTTCAGTGTCTTAGCAACCTATATTTGTTACTCACCCTGTGTAAACCTCATGTCTGTGGTCAGTACGACCAATCACCTTACAGCCCACTCTCACTTTTCAGCACCTTGCACGCATGTCTAGACCCAAAAGGTGTTACCAATGGGTTCAGTGTGTGTGTGTGTGTGTGTGTACTTCTCACCAATGATTCATCTTGCCATTATTGTACCACATAGAAACATGGTGCTGAAAACCACTGGCTGGGTCTCGGTTGACAAAGTTGACCCCAGAGTGGTGCACTGAGCCTGACCCTGAGTCCCACTGGATTAGGAATTTGACTCAAGTCCACATCACATCAACACATCACATAGTCTATGTTCTACAATACTGACGCATTTGATGGACAACATTATCAGGTGGTGACGTTCACCATCAGCCACCGTATGTGTGTAGAGTACCTATGAAGAAACAGTTGCAGAAAGCAAACAAGGTCAACACTGTGTCTAAGTGAGCACTCTTTTCCTTGTAAATAAAGGTGTGATTGTAAATCACTTTTATTGGGACTTCACAAATGATTATCATTCAGTAATTACAACTTCGAAATGTAGTCCATAAAATGACCCTTTGGGGCCCGGGGACCCTGGGAAGTTGCCTGCTTTGCCTGACTGTCACTCCACCCTACCCTGTAGGAAACCACCCTACATACTTTCATATGCTCAAACATGTTGATTGATTGATTGATAAAATGTGACAAAAGATGAGCAAGGAAATTATCTTTCGTTCCAAATTGTAGCTTGTTGCAAACTGTGAAATAAACTTCTTGCAAAAATGATTGATGATGATGATGAACAACACAGGCAAGGGGAAAGCTGTTAGTGTAGGCTAATCATACCCATCTTTGACACTCCTGGTTGTCACAGCAACTCAGAATGCAAACTTGGTGAATATTACAAAGCATATAGTTTCCAACTGTGCTCACATAGGTCCACTGACACTCAACCGGGGCACTAAGTAAAATTTCCAGTTAGCAGTTAGACGGCATACACAAAAGAGTGGGACTTTGACAGCAGTCACATAATTTAACACTTGAATTAGCACTTAAAACTGACTGGCTGGTCTGAAAGATCACTGAGACCCTGGATATTGAAGACAAATGCCTAAATTCACATGTTATATGTAATTAGTGTATACCAGATTGTGGTTTCAGTAGTTGTATGTATTTTCTGGGGCTTTTAGTTTGAGTTGGCTTAGTTGATGGTGGTGCCGTCAAACATCATAACACAGTCGTGCTCCTGATAGCCCTGGCGGAGTCGTTTTGTCTCACTGTACCGTCACAGAAAATTCAGGTAAGGGATTTACTAAACAAAATAGTGTCTGAAAATGAGACTGAGGGAAAGAAAAAGAGTGAAAGAAACATTACGAGACCTCTCCCTATGTTTACCTTTGCAATTTTGTCCAATTTGTCTAAATTGCTTAGCTGACCTCTTAGAAAAAAAGCATATGCTTAATGTCAAAAAGCAGCAAAATATGACTGATCACCTTCATTTTGTCCATTTGGCTCCTTGGCACAAGACTCTAAATTGTGTATTCTTTCCATGGCGCCAAACCACCCGCCCTGCATTTAATTAATTTCCTCTTATTTATATGGCTAAAACTTTACAGCAGTTTTTCTTTAGGTAACATAGACTTTCCTGTCTTTGGAAGACCCAGACTGTTGGAGCTTTGGATTTATGATCACTTAAATTATCTCATTTTGTCTGTCTCAGTTTTTGTCACTGCTGAATTGAAGGGTTTTTTTTCTTTTTTGAGAGAAGGGGGAGGGGTTGGGTAGGTTATGAAAAAAATGGAGCAGAAATTAATTTGTCAGGATCAGATTGTTAGAAGATGAAATTACTGCCATCAGGACCAATCGGAGAGTAATGTTGGTGAATGTTTCTCGTGGCAGCGTAATGAGCAAAATGGCTTTTATACCGCATTTGAGAGGGCAAAGATCTTGCCCAATTTCCTTGTTGATTTGGCTTCCCATGGATCATTGCTGTGAGGCCTACTGAAGGAAAATAAAGGCAGGACAGAGAGAGAGAGAAAAAAATGCCACCACTATCAAGCTTCCAAGGTCATTTCTGAAAGGTAGCATTCATGTTTGAAGTGCTGCGTCAAGTGTACAAGTAGCAGATACAATCTTAATGTAATCCTCTAATTTGGAAAAGCAATTAGGACACAAACAACCGAGTCACATTGACTTTATCTAGAGATGAGAGCTGGCCCAGGTGAACCACCACTGGACCTGTCCTTTTTAAAAAAACGCAACGTCAGCTTCAGGCTTTAATGCACATGGCACAAACCGCATTCTTGTCTCCTTTTCCCCCTCGGCTCTCGCCAAAAAAGGTAGAACATGTTTTCTTTTTTTCTCCTCCATATTTAATACAGCTCAGTGCTTGTTTACCTGAAGGCCCTGGCCTTTCCCGTAAGTGAGCCGTCAATCCATCATCTCCCACGGTGGGTAACCAGACCAGGCCTGTTTCCACTGGGGTGCAAGCCCCTCTGTGCAGGGACCTGGGTGGGCAGAGAGTGCCGGGGGTGGGGGTGGGCTGAGAGTGGATCTGTGTGGCAAGAGGGAAGCTCTTAGCTAATAGATGATCATGTGATGAAAGCATGTCTGTGATTCATCAGCAGATGTGCAGACAGTTGGAACTTTTAATCTATAGAAATGGTAGAAATTTCCAAACATTAAATTGTAAAATGCAAATGATTGAAGGTTAAAATATATATATAAAAAACATAGCTGCTTTGTCAAATTTTCAATGTTTTTAATTTTTCAAAAAACGGTCAACATATGCATCTCCAGGAGCAGAGAATCAGACTATCCAGATGAGCAAAGACTGAGAGAAAGAAACAGAGACGTTTTCTAGACAGCCACATGGTGAAGCCTGAACCTGCCTTATCTGCCTGTCTGTCTGCGCCCGTGTGTGACAGGAGGCAGAAACAAAGCACCACACGTAAGGAAACATCTGATCTCTGCCCCAGCTGTGCCCCCAGCCCTGTATTATTCCAGTGACCCAACCTGAAATAGCACTGCTGTGACAGTTCATTTATTATAGTCAAGCCTCCAGTTTCTGTCTGCATGTGAGTGTGACATACACACACACACACGTGAGTCGGTGTTTCCCAACCCCTTTAAATACAAACGTTGGGAATCCTACTTCTATTTTGGGCCCTGCGCTCGGAGCAGTGACCGGCTGTCTGTGTCCTGTCGTGTGCCTCGTCTCACCGGATGCAGATTCCTGCTGAATGAGACTGCTGCCTGCTTCATAAGTCATCCTACAGTAGCACTTAACATGAGGCTTTCCTGCAAGTGTTTTGTATTACCTCACCTAATACAAAGACCACATCTGCTAACATCGTACAATTAACACATTTCAATGAAATAAAGCCATTCTTTTTTCTTATTAAAGGGAGCTGTTTATAATTGTTGCTATACATGACCGATGTCGGCATTAACAGCTGTTCACTTGCCAGTATGGAAGAAACGTTGCTATGTCAATGTCTCGCCAAGATCTGACTCCAGCTGTGTAAAGTAACACCAATATCAACTTGTGTTTTTCATGACATTAGCATGCTAATAGCTAGCTCCAATGGTGATCACTGCAGCCTTGACTTTATCCTGAAGATGTAGACCTGCTTAGAAGGCCTGTTATCACCTCTTGTAACCTGTAGCATTTTTGAATTGCAAAATAAGTTTCTAATATGTCTTTTTATGACAATTAATTTATTAGATGCTGAATTTGAAGCACTTTGCATGGGATAACATACTGTATCATGATTCTGGGGGGCCACTGTTATTCGGACATCCCACCAGCCTGACATAGGCCTAGGCCTCTAATTGTCTAAATGGTAACATTTAATTTCTTATCAAATGTCCCACCATTTCAACAGTTCTCGCCTCCTATGGTCAGAACAACGTTTTTTTGTTTTTTGTTTTTTTAACACCCTGCCTTTCCAGCAATTTCTTTAATAGTGTATTTTTTCCCCAAGCGAGACAGGCCAGATAGATAGAGTCCAGAAGTAGAGAGTCCAGATAAGTAGGAGGGAGTCATCTGTTGAGTAACGCACATTTCCTTAAATTGAAAACCTTGTCAGAATGGTGGGACGATGGCATGTCGGTGGTATGTTGGAGTGGTGGGATGTCGGAATGACAGCTTACACCATGTTTCTTTGGGTTTAATGTTGAGATACCAAGTATCTTTTCCTTTATATTAGTGCTCACTGTGTGTAGTCAGCTATATTTGAATATTAGAAAAGTGACTGATAATTTACAAACTATACTTAACAGGAATAATTTAATATTTTGTAGCTTTTGATGTGGTATTCATCAAATGTTTGGCAGGAAAAGTAGGTGAGCGTATTTCTTAAACGTCTACCATGTCCATTGATTTATTGGCATATGAGTCTTCCAGGTTTATTAATATTTTTAGCGCTGCAACAAGCAATTAACATCAACGTCAGCTACTTTCCTAAACCTTATTGTATCCAACAAAAGCATAAATGTTTTTTTTTTTTTAAAGCGACATAAAACAGATATGAAGCTGTTCAGTTTTCCTTGATAAATGACATGGATGATAATTTGTCAAACTCTTTCTCAATTAATAAACTGATTAACAGACAAAATGGAGTGACACTGGCATTTAGAATATAATCAAATACACTGTTAAATATGTACTCATACAGTCAAAGAATATTACACAACTCCACCACCACCCACCCACCCTCTCTCCCTCTCTCTCCCTCCTTCTCCCTGGGAGTCCCTGCAGGCTCGTGGCTTAAGCGTTCCAGTGATTTGTTTAATGAAGTGCCAAGCTGCAGTTGGTCATGCTTCCTCTCAGCACAGATACACAGTGACACACGGGACATGCTTGGGTTCATCTCAGGAAGGCCTGGACTGTGTGGAACCACCACGGGAATAACAACCTGATTCCCAGCAAAAATATTTACAGCGCGACTGCAACAAATTCACAGAAAAGTGTAATTATCCTTATTGATGAAGGGCTGGCGGCGCGATGCATCATCTAGGTGGCAACAGGTTTGTGTAACATCTAAGGCGAAAAAGAAAATATTCAAATGTACTTTTGTTTGCTTTTCTGGCAAGGACATGTGGACGGACATGCACGCAGGCTACACTATACAGGACAGTTTGTGAAAGTTTGTCCCTGTTGTTGATTAGATTTTTTTTCCCCTAACTGGTTCTTTTATGACTTCCATCTTGTGTGATAAATCACAGCTTCAGAGTGGGGACAGTTTCATGACATCATTCACGCTACATTTCCAACCGTGGGCCAGTTTTTGATTAGGGTTGTAAATCTCCTTCACCTTTCTGTCTACCACTCTCTCTCGCTGCACAGGCACACACACACAATGTGACACACACTGTGACAAATGTTCATAAAGGTAAAGCAGGAACATTGTTCTATATTGTCTGTCTGTTCAGACCAATATACAAATTTCCTTGAGGGTTGGCCTGAGTGTAGCCTGGGATGCTTCTTGTTTTACCAAGTTTGAACTGTATTCCAAAATGAATCTACAAGTATAAAACAAGCTTCAGTCACAAGTATGTGCTACAGGTCAACTCAACTACAATGAGACTACTCAACACTACTCAAAACGGTTACAAAAAAGTACATGATACCTCCAAGTTCAGTGCTCTGAATCTGAATTGGGACAGTGCACATCTCACACAACTTAGATCTTAAATTGTTGCAACAGGTTGAGGTTTAAGAACCAAATGCAGCACCACAGGGAGGCAGTTTAGAAACCTTATTGAAGGTGGTCAGGGTGTGGCAGGATTCAGGTGAGCAGTAGTTGACAACAGGATGATAACAGCTCTGTTCTTGTAGCGGGGAGGTTTGTGGGGAAGGAGACCCTCAGGGTTCAGGGATGAGCAGCAGCAGGAGGGCAGGCTGAGGTTGGGACCGATGAGCACGCAGCGAGCAGACGGGCAGGAGGTCAGGCGCAGCCAGGGGGTTATTGAACCAACAGATGAGCATACGCCAAGAGGAGCACTCACAAGAGATGAGGTGTTTCAGTCGGCAGGGAAAACTGGGCTCTACCAACGACACTGAAGCAGGAAAGGCATACCGTAGGAGCTGAGACTATGGCTGTCTTTACACTCCAAGGTCCAAGTGGCCCATGTATCTGTGACATGAACGTGTAAACGGGACAAATAAACATGGAATCGGATATTGTCAGATCAGATTCAGGCCCCTGTTATGGAAATAAATCAGATACAAATTGGATATCTGCTAATGTGTCTGTAGTCTAAACAGACAGATCGGATCGTTCCTGGCAATGCGTGTCATCATCAATAATAATATTAATTCCCATGCCCACACGAGGGGCTGACCTGGACTGCCATGGCCAGCTGTGGCCAGCTGTGGTCACAGTCACGTGAATTATTATTACACGTTTCATTTTCGTGGTGTCTGCGTGTCTGTTTTTTTTTTCTTTTGTTTTCATATAACAATCATTTACATGCGGACCGTAGGCAGGAGGGATTGTGAAAAAAGAGAGCATGCAAGACCAACACCAGATTTCACGTTTGCCTGCCGGCAAAAACTGAAACGAACCGATTAGAAATCAAGAGAGGAAAAACAAACATGTACACGTGTGTCCAAGAGGCTTTGTCCCGTCCTCACGTGAGCGACGGAGGATCAGACGGTGGCACAACTGTCATCCCCTCCACGCAACCACTTCACTAACTTTATCTGGGAAGGACAGACAGATGTTATATTTTTAAACCTTTGTTTATAATTATTATGGAATTATAACATGACCTAATGAATCTCCTGTCAAATAAGGCCTGGTCTCAATAAACTACTTGAGTGAGCTGCTGGTCCATGGGTTTGGTTTGCTGTTGAACACTGATAATATGCATTTGTAGTTATTTGTTTTACTCCCTAATTGTCCAACACTTTTTACCTGTTTGAGTTTGAGGACACCTGAGGACACCTACTGTCAACAGCACAGCGAGTATAAAAGTGATGCATATGACTTTATGTCTCTCCCTGATGTAGATCAAAGCGGTTGGACATAGTTCACTTATTGAGTTTTTGCTCTGTGTTAGACTTATTTTCTAAGCAGTTCAAAGGGAAGACGCTGAGCATGTCAGCCCAGCTCTGTCGGCGTCTTTTGTTCTTTTTGGACTCTTTTGTTTTCTTTAGTTTTGTTGATTTCACTTTTGCTATTTTCAAAATACATTCCTCCTTACTTTTGGCGTCCCTGTCTGGCGTCCGTTTTATATGCTGAGGTTTCTGGTTCAGCCGGTACTTTGTAGTTAGTGCAGCCATAACAGAAGAAAATATTAACATTTTGAATATAAATTATATCTGAAAAGTGTCATTTGCCCCTGCTTGTCCATAAATCCAGCATATTTTGCTGTCCTTGTTTTATTCATCTGTCCACTGATAACTACACCCAAGTTCCTGATTTATTAAGTACACTTAAAATGTTCAGTTTTGGGTGCATTTATTTTGGAGGCTGTATGTGATGTTTCTGGATTGTTTTGTGAAGTGATTCAATTGTTTTATTCACCCTCTGTGATATAAACAGTGTGATCAAAATACAATTCAACATCACCCACAATCTAGAGCTTCCAAATTAACCATAAAGATAATAATCATGTGATTTCTAAAACAGAATTACTGCTGGGCCTCTGTGGTAGTTTTCTGGCAAACGGCTGTGTGTACCTACACATCATTACTGGGAGTGGGTGAAGATTCCCATGTAAAGGATGAGGTGTCATTATTACAAGTTGCCACAAAGGGTGTTACCTCAAGTAGTTTTAGATTGCATTGATTATAACAAATGATAATCGACTATCTGTGATGAAAATACCTGGAAACAAACTGGAAAAATTAATTGCTTCATTAAGAGAGGGTCTTTGCGAACACAGAATTCAAGCCAGTGTTTTCTCTGTAGGCCGCCGCTGTAACTAACCACTCAAAGTAAAATACATCACAACCAACAGCCAAGTCCGACTGCTTAGGTCACCTCTTGGACGTGGAGCTTTGTAAGTGTACCAGACAGAGAAATTGAATTAAGTTCCCAACAAAATTTCATGGGTTCCTTCCAAAGTGGAATCATGGAGTCCGTAAACACTGTTGTTTTATAACTGGGTTATTATTTCCAGGGCGAGCCAAGTCCTCAGCTCTGTTTGAGATTTGTAGGAAGCTGGGCGAAAAAAGGAGAGCGAGCGCCGCTCCGCTTATTTAGGGGTTGACACCGCGGCGTTAGAGGATACAGCCGTATGAAATCATTTCATCATTCCACTGTCAGAGGGTGTGGTATTTTCCCCCTCCGTCTTTCATGTCGGAGGACGAGAGAGAGGAGGAGGAGAGAGGGAGAGGAGGAGGATGAATTAATATACGGCCCACATGAGACGCTGGTATTTGGTTGAAAATTGCAAAAAAAAAGAAAAAAGTACGTTAACCACACCACCACCACAACCATATGTTTGTGCATAGAATACATTGACGCTCTTCTTGCTTTAACATTCATTAAAGATTTCCCCCCGTGTTATGAAAATGACCGTGAAACTTATAATTCACCTAATTATGGTTATGCCTCCATATTACCCCTGCCCTGTTTTCTACCTCTCTCATTACTCTTACAAAAACACATAAATCAGAAAAGTATACACCGTACCCCTGGAACACAATGCACTGGGGGATACCCCTTAACTATCCTAACATGTCTCAAATTCAAATTTCTACTGACATTCCAGTTCCCCAATCCTCAGCTCGGGTGTCAGAAAATAACACGGAGGAACTCGCGCCCTGCTTCTCCCCTGCATTATTCCCAGTTTAAAGGTAAACACGGCGAGGAGCAGGTGGTTGTGGGGGGATTTTTTCGCCAAGACTTCTATGTAATGTCTGGTGGCAATTAGGTGTAATACAGGATGTCAAAGCTCGCAGCCGCTAGCCTCAGATATCTGCTGCCTAATGTTAGCTTTACAGATTCACTCTGGCATATGGATTTGACTGCGCAGACCAGGGCCAAATTAGTGAAAGCTATTACCTCCTTTCCCTCTGTGGCAAAGGGCACAGCTAAGAAAAAAAAAACACGGTAGATCTCACAGAGGCAACATTTTGCACGACTTGAAGAAATACTGTACACGCTGGCTGAGTCAGATGCACTGGGAATAGCTTGTTTTGGAGAGTTTTATTTGCCATATTTCACGTGGATACTAAACACACCTCCATGCAATGTGGGCTGAAGTGTCTCTCCCAGGCGTTATCTTACACAGAGTGAGGCCTCGTAGGGCAGAAAGGAGATCTCCAGCGAAAGGGAGTGGTGGTGCTTGTGCAGTAACCAGATCCGTGATATCCTTAGGAAGGGTACAATAGTCGGGGGCCGGTTCAATGCGGCACAGATGGAGAAGGGTGGAATACACAATTAGACTGTCCTTGAGATTTGCCGAGGTGGGCAACAAAGTGCTGAGCGCGAGGAACAGAATAACATGTTGGCATATCGTACAGAGGAAGTCAAACAAAATAAGAGGCCAAGTAAATTCAAGTGATACAGATCAGCTTATTACTGAATTGGTTTCACTGGTTTGATATTACTTGGACCAAAATACATAAAACCTGGTGCACAGTGAATCTTGGCCAGGTCATATCTGCCCTCCCCCCCCTCTTTTTTTGAGGATTTAATATAAAACGACCAGTGTGGGTCAAACAGTGGTGGATGTGGTTAATCTCTCTAAACAAAACTTCAAAGGTTCCAAAGGTATGAGTGTTTGATAAATCACAAATTTGCTTGAATGATTCACCTAAATCATGTTGTATCTCACTTTATACTTCAGGCAGTGCACTCACATCAGTGGTTGAGTGCATTAATTCCAACAGGGTTCATTGGGATCAGGTCCTGGTGACCTTTGTGTTAAAGGAGGGGGATCCACAAGCACTCTCAGGTGGGTGCACGGCTCGAACAGGCTTGAAAGAAGTTAAAAGGCCAGCAATCGCAAAATGCCCTTTAGGTAGCTTTAATGTAACAGGTGAGGCACAAACATTACAGCAGTAGTCTTCTTAAGTGTTCACTGAAGAAAACTACTGTCAAAACGTTTGTACCTCACCACCACTACATTTTGTGAGTGCTGGCCCTTTAACCTATTCCTTGTGTTCCCATCCCTGATGTGTTTGCTCCCCCCCCCTCAACGTTTTTCTCTGTGTGGCCTGATTCTCCTGTTCCCACCAGTTTTCCTCCACACCTGATCCTCATCTTGCCAATCAACACCACCTGCACCAGTGTTTAGGACCGCTTAATGTCATCATTCTTCACTAGTGTTGTTTTGTTATGGCCCAACTCTAGTGTAACCCTATGACACAGGCCTTCTCTTACCTCACCATCATCATCCTCAGCACAACCTGATCTTCCCCCATTTTAAGCAACAAAGAACTTTTTCCACTTTTTATGTCTGGTTTGGGCTCTGTTCAGTCGGTCCAACATTGTCGCAAATTAAACACGAGCCTTATGCGCTCACCAGAAATGAAAACTGTGTAGCCAAGATGGCACCGGTTGAGGGTGAGAAGTGTCATTTAACACTCCGTTTTCCTTTTTTTCATTGTTTGGAGTGCACCATCTGGGTACTTTGAGTGCACTGCATGTTGCCAATGTGACGCTTAAAACAGAAAGCGTATGTCTGGAAGTTTGCAAATGGAGACAGCAATGGTTTCCCTGCCAGGCAGAAAGTTTGCTACGGTGGCCCTGAGAGCTCAATACACTGCAACAAAACAAAACATACAAAACACAACTACACTACAAATTCAGATTTATTTATATTTCAGATTTAGATGGTAACACTTTACTTGATGCCTGTCTCTATATATTATATATATTATAACCATACTTGTAGGCTAATGCGTTATAATGCAGTTATAACACTGTAATAACTGTAGTTAAAAACACTCATAAAACTTTATAACAATAATCATAACACATTAAGAATTTATTACGACTTATAAGATCAGGTATATAATATGTCATAATTGTTAGTAACTCGCTGACAATGCCCACATTGATAATGCATTATAAATATAATGTGTTATAATTGTCTTATAGATGTGTATAACTATCATTACAAACACTAGATTATCATAATTAGGCTTTATAACAATAAGCATATCACATTATAGAGCATTATAACTCTATTGTAATACTTGACCTTATAAGCCATTATAAAATGCTCTATGATGTGTTATGATTATTGTTATAAAGCCTTGTGGTAATTTATGAGTGTTTATAATTATAGTTATACACGTTTATAAGCCAATTATAACACATTACAACTATATTTATAATGCATTATCTATTTGGGTATTGTCAGCGAGTTACTGTGCTAACAATTATAATACCTGACCTTATAAGTCATGATAAAATGCTTTAGTCTGTTATGATTATTGTTATAAAGCATTATGATCATTTATAATTGTTTATAACTATAGTTATACTGTGCTATAACTGCATTATAACTATTATAAGTATGGTTACAATGTGTTAAGGCGTCAAGTAAAGTGTTACCTAGATTTTTTTCTTCTCAATTACACAACAATAATAAAACATGTGCAAACATGCTGCAATATTGGAAAAAAGCTTGGTGTTTTCACCAGTTTTGCTGCAGAGCGGTCAGGTTGTGAGGATGTGACAATGCCACAAATGAAAGAAACAATGTCAATGAATTGCGTTCAAACAAATTTGGCAGAACGGTATTATTTGCACAAGCCCATCCAGCACATCCAGACATGCTTGTTTTTATAAGTGTTAGACATCATCACAACAAGGGGACGTTGAGCTGTAAATCTCAGTCCATGTCATCTAAGTGGACGTCCTTGAAGATTTAGCCTCAGAGCCCAAGAGTCTAAAGGTGAAAAAAAGAGAATCTCAGCTCCTGCTTGTAGCAGCATGAGTCACTATGAAACACTCACCAAACCCTCCCTGAATAAATAAAGGGATTTAAGAAAAATCAACTATGCCGGCAGTGAATCATACCTAAACTCTCCTTAACTCCCTTCACCTAAACTCTTTCATTTAGCCATATAAATAGTCAGACCGCCATCTTCATCAATGTCCACGGAGTCTAAACCACAGGACGCAGGAAAACAGTCGAGCATAGAGGCTTCTGCAACACAGGAAGTGTTGTAACATTAAATGTGACAGGAAACGGGTAATCCACAGCTTCACCCCCATCTATATCTTAACAAACCTCTTCCCTCATGGAATTAAGGATGAAATAGTGAGTTGACCGTTTCCATTTAATCACACACATATGCAAACTTTGTAAAATAATACATCACATCCCCTCTGTGGCTGCAGGGTAATGCATTGGTCTAATCACGGTGTCGGGAAACTCAGTGCCTTCGTCATCTCTTTATGAAAAAGACTATTCACTGATATTAGGGTTGATGTGCACAGAGGAGGAGTTGTCAGGTTGCTGATAGCACATTTTGAGTTCACCTTAACTTGCAGCTTAAATTTTGCACCGTAGGTGAAATCAGACTCAAACAAGAGGCCTTTGAAAACTTTTCTATGTCCGTAAGTCACGTGATCACCATGACAACAGAAACTGTATCCGCATGACAACTGAACATCTGAATGTCGAACTGAGAAGATAACTATTTTTCTGCTTTTTACTTATTTATTTTTTTAGCTGCAGTGCACATCCACCTATAAGTACAGTATATTAGTCCAACTCCATTTTATTTCTGTGGTACTGTAGGCTAGATATAATACATCACAAAACAGTCCCTTTTCACTTTGATTTAGTTTTGTTTTCAGCCTTTATTGTTTAAATAACTTGAGGCTTGTGAATAAGAAATGTTTTGTTTATGTGGGTAGGTCTGTGGGCCATTTTCCTTCCTGCATACCTGCAGTATATACTATACATTAGTCCATTCATGAACCAGTCTGCTCTCAATTTATATTCATAGTTACATTTTCCTCTGGGATTAAATGACCAATATGTCACATATATAACAAAATTTGTAAAACATAAAGATGAACTGTACGCAGACAGGCGTGACCTCCGCACAGAACTACACTGTCTTCATCGGCTGGTTGGGTTTGTAAAGGCTCCATACTGTAACTCCAGACAGATGGCAATCTGATGTCAAATAAACACGTCTGTAATTCCAGTCAGAGTCCAGTCAAACAGCCACCAGCAGCACAACAAGGCCACTAAACCCAAACCTTCAGGAGCTGCAACGCGGAAATCCACCAAAACATCTATTTTGAAACATGTAACGGAAAGACGTTTGGGGAGTGACCCAAACCGCAGCAGGAAGTTGCATGTCGATGTTCTCCCATACGTGAAAACGCCGGAGCGTTTGCCAGGTGTCAGCACCAATCGACGTGAACGCCGGCCCCGGGGAGCGTGGCTCGATGGGTTTCACATGATTTGCCACGCCCCCCTGAGCCCACCGCGTGAAAAGCGATTCGACACACCTGCGGGTAACGGTAGGAAGGCTTTCACGCAGACTCACGCAAGCTTCCGACCGACCCTGCGTCCCTGCGATAAGCTCCGCTTACCATTCACCTGGTCCTGATTGAGGAGCGCAGTGTGGCATTTACAGTACTTCATACAGGCACAGGTCATTATTGCAAACACATGTACTACAGAGAAAAGTGTATGGATGTCTCAGCGCAAACTCTCTAAGGCCCTTTCCACACATCTGACTGAGATATTTAGGTTATAGCTACAACCTTTTCATCAAAACGATTAATTTTTCAAAAATAATACAGAACACCTAGAGGGGTGCAGAATTAAAGTATTAATTTTACAGATTTTTTTTTTACAGTATAAATAACAGTTTTATACAGGTTGACAGGGCCAAAGTGACAGTATGTGAGCAGGAGAGCAGCAAACACATAGTGAGCTTAAAGCAGCTGACACAGGGCCGAACGAAAATGCTGTGCAATGATGTCATGAATACGCTGATCGGGGTGTTGCGTCATCTTTAGACCTTTCCAAAAGGATTTAGCTGCTTTCCATTCAAAGTATTTGTTTACAGCTGTTTGCAACTATGTCCTCAGTTTTGCACATTAAACACGAGTGTTATTCTGGATGTGTGAGTGGATCCATCCATCAATCTGAGCTAACTAACTCCTTGATCCAAGGGATGCTGGGACATTTCCTGAATTTCATGTACTTTACAAGTGAACGGAGGCCTCATTGGGCCTGGACCGCAGCTGTGGTCACACAGGCACAAGAGCAAGAGAACACACAAGAGCCCAATGAGTGACATCTGGCCTGGGATGCTGTGGGTGTTGGAACCATGACACCTGAATCGTGCACAGGTACAATGTATATGCAGAACTGTATACTGTACACACTATCATTCATACAGCTACCTGCAAAAACACGCACACATGCTGCACACTGATGACAGAGTAGAATCTAATTTTACATCAGCTGGAGCCCGTAGAGGCGATCCGTCCTGCAGCAGGTGTGAGAGGAAACGCTCAGTGTTTGTTGATCCTCTCACCACCTCATCAATAGTGCTGACCTTTCCTCTAAAACAAATCCTGCATACTTTTACATAGACTCTGTCCAGCGCTATCTTTAGCTCAGTCCTATTTAATGTGAGTTCATGTATTTAGTTTTTGGGCTGCATGGTTGCGTCGGCGTATTAACAAGAAAATAAAAGTATTTACAAGCTTGTTTTCCTGTTCGTAATTTGAACTGAACACATTCACTTCACTACCTTACTATCATAGCATGTATCTGTGCTTTATTTATTCTCAATTTTTGTCTTGGTTGCAATAATAAACATGTGGGCTGCGCTAAGAGTGGCATACCTACCTACCATCATTGTCATGGTTACTGTAATAACAGTATGGCTTGGTTAGGTTTAGGAAGAGATTGTGATCTGGGTTGGAATAAGTATTTCCTCAACATTAGACAAACGCTGCTGTCATGTTTACATTAATAATAATAATGTGGTTACATTTGTTGAACAGTCATGGACAATACAAACAACCTAATCTGCTGCTTTTAAACAGGAATCAAACACTGCACTCTGTTTTGTCGGCATTTTAATTTGTAATTTTTTCAAGTGCATTTATGACCATTTCTATCAGCTTTTTAGCACAAACTTTATGTTCTACAAGTTGCACAGTATTTCAGCGTGGAGTTTAGTTTGTTTTTTAACCAGAAGAACCTGCACTGTGACTCATGTACTGAAGTTTTGTACCACATATGTTGTTTTTCAGCAATAAGCAGTAAAATGTAAATGATTCTCTCAGTTTCCTGTCTTGTTGCTGAGCTCGACGCCTCCTGGCTGCAGCTCCATATTTCACCCACAGATACCAGAGTGGTATCAGTCTCTTCATCTAAACCTCAGCATGAGAGTGAACAAATGTTATTTCCCAATATGTTGAATAAGAAACAGTGAAGTATTCCACACTTCTTTTTTTTCTCGAACCAGTGTAATAAGTGTGCATTTAAGAGCTGCTAACACTAATAAAATTTCCTCAGTGTGGTTTCAGTCAGGAGGGGGTTGGTGGGTGGGTGGGTAGGTGGGGGGGTATTTAGTGTCCCATGATGGTGTAAATGCTCATTCACACCCTGACAAGGAACAAAATCCAAAAACTTTCAACACCCCCTTTCATCCTTACACCCAGGCTCACGTTTGTCCAAATGTGTGTAGTCCAAAAAAAAAAAAAAGCACCAACAAGCTGAGCTGGCCACCGCTCAAGACTCGTGCAACTTAAATACACCCCTTTAGTTAAAGGGAGACAAATTGTGTAGCATAACTTAAAAATGGAAACAAATTGTGCACTTTTTTCATTTTTTTCCCCCTAAAATCCCGAGACAAATTGAGTGAAGGCAGAGCAGAGCAACTTTTACTGCTTTGTTTCTTTAAAACACATGGAGAGTGCCATTAATGTGAGACCGCATCATGAAAATGGATGGAATAGAAAAGGGGTTCTATGCCCACTTGCCCACGTCTGTATTACGAGACCAGACAGAGGGTATTTCAAATAAATACAGGATGCCACAGAAATGTACACTTCCCTCTGGAGGACCAGGGGCCGGGACTGAATCTACACACCTAAACACTATATTCATTATGCCTTGGCCTCATAAAGTGATTACATTAGAGCTTGATGATTGGGACGAATTTGCTGCCAGGGAGAACTTTCCAAACAGGACTGGTTGGCCTTAATGGATCGCTCGTGCTCCCTTTCTATTTTATCACTCTCAAACACCCAATTTCATTGTCAGTGTCGCTCTTTTGCTGAAACGCTCACTTTCCATCAGTCTCTCCGTCTCCATTTACAGAGTGCCAAGGTGCAGAGGTGAGTCAGCAAGCGGTATGACGTTTGCCCAGGTGACACATGGAAGGTCAAATAATGCAATTTCGAGGAAAAATCGTCCCTTGTATACGCTTATGATGTTAGTTCTTGTTAATCTGTGATGTTTGGAGTGTTCCAGCAATTATTCTGTGATGAAGTGTTGTAATTTACCTTTTTGGTGTAGCCACTTTTCCATTAACTTGCCTTCTGTTTAGCTTTCATACATCTGGATGAGAGAACAGCTTTCAGCGGTAAATGAGTAGGCGGAGGGAGCGCGGTGAAGTTGCACTTAGTCGTGCGAGGGCAAGTATCGTTCTCGATGGCGTCTCAGTTCCAAACCAAAGAAGAATTGCTCGGAAAATATGAAGTTTTGCTTTTAACTGTTGGCAGATTTAAGGTCCAGTTGGTAAAGACATTAATTTTGTTTTATGTTATAGTACTTTGTTTTGTTTTTTTTTTGTTTCTTTTCAGTGCCACTATGAAACATTCAAGAGAAAGTCTGGAGTTGTAAACGGGAAACAGGTGCACTGCAAATGTTCAAAGAAACAGTGTGGCTACTGCCATTTATATACACTCCATCAGTCTCCGTGCATTTATATTTTATAAATTAGAAAATTAAATAATCCATTAATGAAATAATGAAGTTTTATTTTTTACAGAATTATTATTTTAATGTGGTTTTGATGAGGTTTTTTTGTGTGAACCCTGCTCCTCCTCCCTCACAGTTTACTGACAATAACCAGACCTCAGCTCCTGTGGCAGTGAAGCACTGACTTCTCACATGTGAAGCTATCATCATCATTAGGAGCTGAATTTGTTCCCGCTCATCACAATGAGGGGAACGACGTTAATGGACTTTGCAGCTTCTTGTAGAAAAGTAAACACTGGACTCTGCATTAAATATACATGTGAGTAAAGCCTCATGTACTTTATGCCACATTAGTGAAATGTTGGAGTCTGTGTACCGCTGTATTTTCTTTTTCTGTGTTGCAAGTTTGACCACTTTCACTATTACAGCTATTACAGACATTAAAACTTCTGTTTTACTCCCGTTGTACTGGTCTAATGAAAATGTGAGTTGTTAAATGACTCCAACTAACAACTGCAACATTTTGTTTTTATTTATGGTAAATGGAGCGTAATTACAGTGTGTAGCACTTTTCTGCTTCAGTGGACAGAGCTTTACTATTTGGGTGCAACATGCATAAGAGGAGCTGGGCGTCAAACTGCCAACCCCATGAGTACTGGATGACAGACTGTACCACCTGATGCACAGCCTGCTGACTGTAACTGCAAGGTTGCCCATACAGTAAAGTTGTCAGACGCATTCCTCTTTTTATTCCTATTATAAAGTTTAATTGTGGTTTAATTTTCACAGTGATATGTTTGGAAGTGATTGATCAATAATGTTTTGAGACAGTTATCAAGCAAAAATCACATTTTCATATATGAGGAGAAGTAAAACATATATTCCAACTTTACAGACAACTGTGTATTTATGGAGATTTAACAACACTATTGCAGTACATGTGCCTGTCTAGTTAGCATTAATTTTGATGGTAAAAGGATGCAAATTATTTACATCAGATAGAGGGTTTCCAAGAAAATTTAAAAGATGTTAAGAGTTAAGATAACATTACTATATTCTTGTTACTATATTCTTCAGAAAATAAAAGGGATGGATGATTTTGATAAAAAACAAGACAATATAACATTTGCTGCGTTTGAGCAAACATTTGCCTTTATGCATTGTTGATATTTATTTGTATCAACCCTTTATAGACTGTAAATATGAGTTTAACATTTTTGTCATGTTTTGTATTTATATAAAGACCAGATAAACTTACCCACAAATTAACAGCCAGCTGCATGTAGGTCAGGTTAAAGGGTTTGGGACATGTGACTGTTTTTCATAATGGTTTGTAACAAACATGCTTTTGCTGCTCAAAAGCAAAAACAAGAAAGTCTCACAGAGACAAAATGAAATCGCACACAATCTAAAAACTTGTCACCTTTCAAGTTGTACTTAAACCCCCACTGTTACACATGCACATGCACACACACACACATACACACTCCTGCACACAAACACACAGCTGTTTGACTATCATCAGTGGCTGCTATAAAGAGCTTGTTGTGTGATGGAGGGAGAGGGGCGGGGGTTCTGGGTTCTGGCCTGGTGCTTAACTGTGACAGCTCCTTTGTTTTTGTTTGACCTGCATCAATCTCAAGATGGGACAGATAACGCGAGAAACACTGACATGGATTGTTCTTCATCTGAGGGAGATTCCTATCAAAACCTTCATGAATAATTCATGATTCTTAAAGTGCATGTTAGATGTTGCTGTGTGTTCTTCTGTTTGTGGACGACATGTAGATGCTTGTAGATGTCTACGTGTAGACACTATCTTCTATAACTTCTCAGGGGATGTCGGGGGTGTGAGGAGTTTGTGTCGTCATGGCAACCGCTCATCTTGTCTCATGGGCACGGAGCTTGAATACGAGGGCGAAGTGAATGGTGCGCAGCTGGGGCTCTGCTGAATGACAGTGGCATCCCGCAGCAGGGACACAAGGCCATCTTTGTCCGCCACAGGTGTCCGGCTCTATGGACGGCCGCGCTCACATGTGCACGCATGTGTGTGCATGCAGATATGCATATGCACACACATACGCACACAAAGCCTCCCACATACATTGGGACCACTGTTTAAAATATGGACCCGCGGTTTTGCTGGGAAGGAGCAGGAGGTAGATATTGAAGAGTTTCAATGCTTTATATTATATTTTGGAGGAAGATAAGCAAGTTCATTAAAAAACAGGAGGGAATAAAAAAAAGTGGGGCAAAAAAAAGTTGCTGACTCGTCATTCCACCACACCATACCCCCCACCGACCCCAAAAAACGAGTAGGGGGTTCTAGAAAAAAAAACACTAAAAATGTTTGCTGAAAAACTTTTTTGGCTTCCCTGTTTTCGCTCTGCGGTCCTCAAATCGAGCGTCGTTTTCGTTTTTCTCGAGCCGCGTGCCAGACCTGTCGCCACCCGCGGCCTTGAATGGCTTCTTTCATAGTCCCACAGTGAGCTGACCAGCGAGGCTTCTCTGTTGAATGTTACTCCTCTCTGATGCACCCTGATTTTTTTTTATTTTATTTTTTTTAAACCCACCACATACGTATGTCTGGTAGATAGGCCACCTCTCTGTACACACACACACCTTTATGGCTTCATCCCTGTTATCTCACATCATGCGTGCACAAGTTTGCAGATACACAGACACACATATCTTGCATCCTTTACCCCCCCCACTCTTGTGTCAGTAGCTCCTACCTCCCCTCCATTTGTCCAACCTCAGGTTAGGAGCCACATTTATGGTTCCTGGTCCAGAGCCAGGACTGAAAAGGGTGTAGCATCCCTCTCCTCGGACAGGTTTGGATTTCAAACGGATGCCAGCAGAGACCTGGTGCGAGGTGGGACCACAGTCGGACCACCGGGGCCCCAGCTAAAAGCCTCGTCTGTTTACCGAAGGAGGTCGATGTGTGTGCCTATCGTGGGTGGTGCCGCCACTACTTGAGTTTATATTTAATTTGGTTCTTGATGCAGAATGCTATTTCGATCAGGAATGACGACGGCTAATGAGGGATGCTCTCCTCCGATTTTTTTTCTTCTTCTTCTTCTGCACGACACCCGGGGTGACACGCGGAGTCTGAGCACCGGTTGAAATACGTTGAGAGGGAGCGGAACACAAGAGGAGTTTTTGTTTCGTAATGACTCCTCATGGGAGCAGCGGCGGAGGAGGAGGAGGAGGAGGAGGGGTGATGCAGGGGGTTGTGTCTCCTAGGTGGCCTGCGGATGGAAGCGTAGCGGTCAGTTGATTTGTTATCCCAAAAGTATGTCGAAGTTTACTGAAGGTGGAAGCTAATTTATTGCAATTTTTCATTGGGAAACACCAGTAATTGCCACAGCCCCCGGTGCCAAATACGACCACGGTTCCTTCAGAAGCAAAGTCCGTGTAAATATGTCGTCTTTGGAGTCCATAATTATGCTAAGTGTAAATCTCTGAAACCACAGTGTCTCTGAGGGCAGCAGTTAAACCCCAGGCTTGAACCAGTGATGCACCGAGGCGGAGGCAGGCAAATACAAGACCACATTCACTCAGGTAGCTTTCCTGTCCCCTTTTCAAACATACATGTCACCCATGCATCTTTTCCTCCCTGCCTACAGTATATCCATCTCTGCCCTCCTGCCTTTACACCCTGTGAACAGGGCAATAGCTGTTCAACATCCGAGCCTCCATCCCCGCTGTTTCTGGGGAAGTCTGGTAGGAACGGCACCAGCTCCATCTATACATCTTTCCTCCTAGCCAGGCCAGGAAGAGTCACAGACCATTTAACTTGGGTATTAATGACCAACAAGAGTCCGCCGCCTCTAAAACTAGAGTGTATGAACCTATGAAAGTATATACAGACAGAGGCAGAGGCAGAGGGAGGAGGAAAGTGCAGAGGGCAGGATGCCAAGGCGTAGAGAAATGAGGTGTGGGAAGGCGAGGTAGAGAAAAAAAACAAAGAGCTGAAAACAGAGAGTTGATAAAGATTGAACGATTTGAAAGGGCACGTACTGTACAGGATCACGAGCCAGAGAAATAAACAAATGTCAGAAACTCGTGATCTGGGCTGCAAATGGCCGCATGGAAACATGAGTGGGGAATAAAGATGCTGCGACATAATTTATGCGGCCTCTATGAGGATCATAGTTTCATGGCCTTCAGCAAACACGATACGGAGGTCAGTGGGAGGGTCACGTGCAAGAAGAACAGCCCATTTATCTGAACGCGATTGGAGAATAAGGACAGCCAAGCATCAATTTCAAGTAAAAGAGCACAGTTCAACTAGAGTTGCAATTAGTCTTTTGCGCTGAGCAACAGACGATTCATCTTTTAAGAAATAAACACAATTTTTCCACGTTCCCAGCCTCTCGACTGCAATTCTAATTGGCATCTGTGAAGTTGTGGCAAACATTTGTCATCGTTTTCTTTCATTTTACAAACCAAATTATTTATGTATAAATTGAGAAATGAAGCCACAGATGAATTTATAAAGAAAATAATCATTTAGCTTTTCAAAGTGCCCAGTTTGCCTCCTGTTGCAGACCTTTGTTGGAACTTATGTTATTTTGCTGAATTTTATTCCCCCGTGCAGATGCAGTCAGGGTATTAAAGTCAAAACAAAGGCCTGGATAAGTCAGTGAGGAAACATGACACATCGTAGAAGAATCAGTGACAGGGATCTCTACAAGTGGATCGGTGACCGCGGACATGTGCTGCCATCTTATCTTTCCTCATTTGGTCTCTTGATGTCCAGCTGAGGGGTCGGGATCAGAGAGAGATGAAGGCATCACTTAATCAGCTCCCCGCTGCTGGAGCACTGCACCTCTGACCTTTGACATGAGCCACATGACCCCACCCTGCAGCACTTCTCACTGCCCGCTGCAGATTCAAAGGGCTGCCAGTTGGTCAGCCGGGGGCATCCAGGGACCCGAGGGGTCGACAGGAGCTGGGGGACACATCGGAAGCGTGACGGCCCCCTGCCCGTCTGAGCCCGTCCCCTCAGGTGCATTACTGATGACCCTCCCCCTCCCACTCCACTTCTTCATCCACATCTGTACACAGTGCATCCAATGCTGTGTTCACATCACAACCTTAAAGGAATAGTTCAACATTTTTGGCCATTTGCCATAATCCCTATGGTTTTAGGAGTTTGTTTCAAGGTAAATGTATGCAGTGTTTCAGCAAGCTGGCTCTGCATTTGCCTCGAAGACAACTCTGTCTCCTAATGTTCTGTTATTATCTCATGGTGTGGTGAATGTGCAGGTCACAACTTGTCCATGAGAGCGTTTTGGAGTTGTTGGATTGTGTATTTGATGAGTTTAATGAGGGTAAACCAAGAAATTCCAGTAGCCTCCATAGTGAAGTTCTGCAGCTCGCGGCTCTGCTCCGCCGTTCTAAAACTAACTTGCACTGACAATTAAAGGGAACAAACCTACTACTATGACTTTTGCTAAAATGTTTAACTATCCCTTTAAGTTATTGGTCAACGATTCAATCAATCACAAATCTGATCAATAAAATACATGAGCTAAAAGTTTTTGTTTTTAATGAAGTGTTACACTCACTGCAAAGGTCTGACAGCAGCAGTTCACATGGTAACGATGTGATGCTCTTTCACAATATCTCACCACATTATGACTTATGGCGAGTGTCACCCTGTCTCAACTATATGGTTAGATCACTTCATTATTTCCCCAGTGGGTGGGGGCTCAGAGCTGTCAGGTGGCCCAGCTAGAACAGCATTAGCATGAAATTGGCGCCTGTCCTGTTCACATTTTCATTTAAGAAAACATTTGATTTGTGTCACGCAAAGGGGAAATCAAAACACAACTGGGAGCAGCGGTGTGAACAGAGCCCGAGGGGGAAGCACACACACGTACCGTTCGGACACAAAGATGCACACACCGAGTTTGAATATGCATACACACACGTACGAATCGAGAAAGCAAGCCCACACACTACGGGAGCTGCGAACACACACGTAAACCTGCTCTCGCTTGTACTCAATCATGGCTTCCTGTTTTTGCCTCCGAGCTGAAGCGGAGCCCCATCAGCTGTGATGTCACTGATGAGGTCACTGCTTAGGTCACCAGCAGCAGTCTGATGCTCCCCTGAGAGCAGCTGGTAATTATGAAGTCATGGATCAACACACACTTACACCAACACACACATATACACGCACACGCACACCTCATCTATTTGCAGCTCCAGCTGGTTCCTGGGTCGTCTTACACAGCTCTCCATCAGCAGGAGCAGCGGCAGCCTGAGAAAACTTCACACCATGTTCCTGCTGCAAGATAAATTGAAAGTGTGTGGATGAAGTGTCAGATGAAAAAGCAGCACAGACCCACAGCTGGATAGTCCTGTGCCCCATCAGGAGGAGACCATGATCTCCAAATACAAAGAGACATCTAATATACAGCAAAACTCTTACCAGTTCCAAATTTTCCAACTTTGCATTGATATAATGCAATCCATCACCAAAATCCTCCCTTAAAACTTCCTGTACTGATTATAAACTGCAAAAAAATATTATAAAATACCATCAAATGTATTCTATGCGCAAATGCAACAAATCTGGTCCACACCTGGACCACAGGTTTCCTTCTGGCCTGTATACTGTACAGTAAAGATTCCTAAGGCCCAAATCTGGCCCATACACAGCATGTTGGTCAGATACTCCTCTCACATTGTGGAACAACACTGGCGCACACACAAGAGAAGATGCTGCTGTCAGATGATACCGAAGGATAACAGCCAGAATCTGCCCAGATATAGCGATGGTCCATAATGCCAGAAAAACTTCTCTTTAAATGCACAGTCATCAATACAAAATGTTTTAGATTATTTCCATAAAAATAATAGGATTATACTGCTGCCATATGACATATCCTACTCTTTTCCCCCCCGACATGTACAAGAAATTAAATTATTCAGTAAAATATTGGTACTGTGATTAAGTCCTGGAAAGATCCCTTTATTTACATCACCTGCAAACTCTTACAGTATACGTTCAGCTAACACTGCAACTTGTATGGACCAATCATTGTGCTTCTTTTAATACCATGGGCACATTATAGACCAGGGGTTGTAATTGTTGTATTCATGCAGTGTTGTTACACTAAAATAATTCATCCATCACGGAAGGAATTGATCATATTGTACCAACATGATACGTCTTTGTTAACCACAGAACACTGGAGCTGCTCTTTAGTTCAATTTTCGGAAAAATAAAAGATGAACAGATGAGGTAATGTTTATCTGTGTTTTTCTTGAATCTAAAGTTGGAGGTATGGTATGGTATGATCTCATGACATCTCATTGTGTCAGAAGCCAGTCACAGAAACTTCAAATCAATCTCTAATACGCACACATTGATAATATGAATTTCCCTGTTCTAATCTTTGGATTTATGAGGTAGAAGGATACTGTAGATGTCATTTTAATGAGGTAAATTAAGCTTTTAGATAAACACGGGGGAATCTTTGAGCATCGCTATCTGTTCCTTCATGGTTACAGTCAACAGGGAGTCAGTCTAGAGGTGCACTTCTCAAGAAACGAGCTTACGTGACATCTATCAAGTGCGGCGCCCTGCCCATCATCTGCCATTTCACAACAAGCTCTGGACACACCCTGCTAACATGTTTTCCAACCAGCTGAGCGACACAGGACCACCAGTGTACTTGTACGTGGCCTGCGTACCACCCCACCACCCCCCCTCCCCATCCCCCTCCACCACCCCCTCACCCTCCTCTGCAGCAGCAGCAGCAGGGGCAGCAGCGTGTCCTGTGTGGCCGAGCGCGACCTGACGGAGCCACGTATGAAAACGACCTCTGAATGCAATCAGCCTCCAATCTCTAATAATGGACTTTACATTAAGCTGCCCCACACTGCATCTTAATTGCACACAGGAGGCTGCGGACCGTTCACTTACTGTATATACATGCGTGTGTGTTTGTTTTGCGCGTATGACATCATGGTTAATCACAGATTAGACTTCTCAATGAGCGTAAAGCACCATGGAAGCAGAACATGTTCGCATGTGCACAAAGACAGGATTGTGATGAGGGAACGTGCGTTTGCCCTCATTTTTTGTGTCCCTCACACACACACAGACACACACACACATCCACACACACAGGTTTACACTTTTTATGTACTTGTGTTATCTGATCATGTTAACTCAGCCTGATAACTAAGGTTTTAAGGTGTGTCTGCACATTTGGATTTAGCCTATATTTTAACTATGTCATGAACCATGCATGCACACAAACACAAAAACAAAACAAAACACAGAGACGCACACTTTTAAATGTCCACCCACCTGTGTGTGTTTGTGTGTGTGTAACTGTGTGTGTTCTGCGTACAACTGTGTGTTAAGCAAAGTGGTTATGGAGCAGATCTGGCAGCCATCCCACTCAGGACATTTGACCTTGGAGAGATTTTTTTTTTCTCCACAAGTTTTTTTTTTTCTTCAGCCCCTCTCTCCTTTTCCCCTCGCAGAGGCTAAAAGGCTCAAAAGGGTGGAAAGCACAATGGGCCTCATTCACGAACCGTTCTTAAGAACAAATTTGTTCTTAAATCCTACTTACGAAGTTTTTAAGAAGATTGTGGCATTCATGAATGTTTTCTTATCTTGGATTTGTTCTTAACTAAGAGCAAAATCTAAGAACAGTCAGGAGTATACTTACGCACTTTTATGAGCTGAGACTTGTGCAAACTAACTGATTATTGCGTTTTCTTCTGTTTTGCAGTTGTATGATGTTATATGATTTGAATTATTTTCTTATATTTTATTATGTTTTAAATATGAATAATAATAATTTACAAATTACTTAATTTATATCAATTAATGCGAGGGGGGTTGGGGTGGGTGTAGTTCTGCGTGACACACATTTTTTTTACTTGCCGGCTGCAACGGTGCGCTTACTGTAATTATTCTCACACTATACACAAAAGTGTTTCTTTTTTTCATTAATCGTGGCATTAAACGTGACATTCTGAACGCCGGATCACGGAGCAAAAGCGATCTACTGGAATCATATGTGATAATATGATGATATTTATGATGGCCCTCGTGAGAGTGTGGTCTCTCTGATAATAATCCCATCTGCTGCATCCAATGCTGATGCTACTAAATATAACTAGATATAAAAATATAAACTAAATATAAGCTTTTTGTGTTTCATTCCTGTCGCAGTAGCTCCACTGCACTACTAAAGTTCTTCTTATGTTTGGAGTCTGGTGCTCCCTCCCTCCCAGACTTTCATTTGAGCATTTCGATTTTCTCACTCCACCTCCTCTGCTCGGTGCCTGTGGGTTCTGTTTGCACACGGCCCTGCAGTCTCATGCCCTTTTACGGGCATTGAAGGGGTTGTTACCTATGCTGATCCTATGTTAATTAGACTCACCTGGCACACGCCCTCAATTTACGAAGAGGTGGCTTAAGAACACAGCTGAGAACAATTCTGAGGCTTACGAACGCGTTGATGAATCTGGAGTAGGGTTTTCTTAAGGAACTTCTTAAGAACAACTTAAGAAAGAAACTAAGAAGATTCTTAAGAAGATATTGGTGAATGAGGCCCAATATTTTCTTTAGTCTCCTGGACGCCAGGTTGCATAAAAGGTTCCAAAGCCGTTTGCATCAAACCTCGACCGTCGAAACCACAAATTTTGTTTTTCTAGCCATAAAACTCCCCCCGCCAAAAAGAGGAGGGGGAAAAAAATAGAAAAAAGATTTCCATTCAGTTGATTCTTATAAATTTAAATGAACTGAAAAAATGGTTTACTCCCCAAAGGAAAACATGGAGTTAAATATATGACATGTGTCTGTGCTTGTGAAACAGGAGCAGATAAAGACGCAGTATGCTTGATCGATATGATTGATTTACAGCTGAGCCGGGAGATGGGGGTCGAACTTCAACCGTCGAGAACGCGGTCGTGTTTCTAATCAACTGAACCGTGTAGCACAGCTGCTTTTAAATAAAAACCTGAATCCATTAACACAACACCCAGCAACACACTTCTGGATAAGGTTGGTTAATATCAAAATAAAGCTATATGGGTAAAATATCAAACTCTGAGCGGTCACAGCTTCAAATTGTTGGGGATTATGAAACGAGAAACGTCAGGGGAGCGATGGTGGAAATGTCAAAAAGTGTGCAGGCAGACAGCAGCCTTACAACAGTCTGCCACAGTCTGTGGGTGACACAGAGTCCAGACCTGTGGCTGCACAGATCACACCTGTTGAACCAGGGGCAGAAAAAACATCCACTCAAAAGGCAAACAGGAACATCCTCACTTTTAGATTTGCGGTGGATAGATGTTTTGGTTTGGGTTGCACTAACAATGAGCGGAGAGAAGGACGCGTTGATGCTTCCGTGCTGTGGGATGCCGCTGCACAGATGTTCGTCATCACAGCAACAATTACAGGACCCGTAGGAGGGCACCAGTGGCAGTGCGCTGAACATCATGGTCACACTGTGTGGTTACAGTTCATTTAGACACAAAAACTCTTGGTTTGGTTTAGGAAAAGATTGTGGTTTGGGGTAAAATCAAGAAACTTTAATACCAGTTATTTGGACCTTCACTCGGCCTAAAGCCATTTGACTTGGTCTAACAATGATGTACTGGGGGCGGGACTAGATAAGCTTTTGCTTCTCCCGCTTTCCCTTTCAGTCATTATTGAACTAAGATGATGTGTGATGATGAGGATTAATTGGCATGCCCGAAATGAACTAAATAAATAAGATGTTGGTGATTAAAGGGGCGGAACACCAGCAAAGGGTGGCTCCCAGCTGAGGACCCTGCAGCTGGTACAATAGGGACCAGCGGAGGTGTGACAAGCAGTAATGCCTTGCAGATATCAACAACAAACTATCTATAAAAATGACATAATAAAACTGTTAATTTATCACAGATAGCCAGAAGGAGCATAAGGGAAACACATGCAGGCTTACAAAACCTTAGATATTACACGTGGCTATCAAGATATTCAGATGGTGGCTTGTCTTTTTTCCAAAAGTCACCTTTTAACTTTTGGTAATGGTACATTATTTCAGATATAGACTATACAGTATACATAGGAAAATTGGTATTTTCCCATTAGAATTAGAATACTAAATATTTTATGAATTTGAAACTCTGGTAACACTTTATCTTTATTGAAATTGACTGGAGCATGTTTATGGGTGTCCATTATCACTTTTTAATGGCCACCCCACAGCCAATCAGAATTGAGTATTCACCCAGACCATGGTATTAAACGTATTATAATACCTGACCTTTTAAGTCATGATAAAATGCTTAATAGTGTGTTATGATTATTATTATAAAGCATTATGATAATGTATGAGTGCTTATAACTACAGTTATACGGTGCTATAACTGCATTATAACTCATTAGAAGTATGGTTATAATGCGTGATAGAGATAGGCGTCAAATAAACTTTGATAATGAACTGAATAGATTAAATTAGTACATTTTTACTGATCTGTTGTTGTTGTCAGGTTCGAATGTCCTGAGGTTTCACTGAGGGAACTCCAACTATGTTAAAAAAGCTCAATTAGTAAAGTTCATGTTACTAACACTGTGTGTTCATTGATGAAAGTGATAGAAATGAATAAAACCAGTTTGTTATGTCAGTATACAGCAGCATGCAACCATGTTCTCACTTGAACCAATGAGCTGCATTCACACGTGGATGCTGATAATGTGTGTACGTGTGTACCGCGCATGCATGTCGGGCAGTTTCCAACACTGACATGTTTACAGAGGGACCACACATAAGTAAAGGACTTGATGCCAAGCCTGTGAAATATCCAGCTACAAGTGTCAACACGCATGCACACAGACATACCTACACTACATACACAGAGTATGGAAAGCCACAGAAATGTACCTGGCAACGTGCTATATTTTGCATTAAGTGCCTCTCCCACCCATACAGTTTATGTTTGTCAATATAAACTATTTCAGCAAATATTCCCTGACGTTGGTTTCGCTGTGATCGCTCTCAGATTTCTGGCCTCCAGGGTATGTTGTGTGTTCCTAACTGCTGCTGCTGCTGCTGGGAAACCTCCTCCATCCTCAAACTAAATAAATCATACTACATAAACACTTTTTTTCAGAAAATAATTCAAATATTTTAATAAGGAGGTCGTTTTACTGTAGCAAAGTTGGGGTTATATTGTTGTTTTTAAAAACAACTGCACTTTTGCACTTGTATAGGTGTTGAAAAATATAGTATCACACATTGGCTCTGGTGGATTAATTTATAAGGATTTTAATTAAAGTGTGAAATAACTCTGTAAGTGGCAAACTAACACATCTATGCAGTACAGTGACTTTGTGAGGAAAGTTGAAGTGGTTGTTTTCACACTATGCAATAGCAGGGGCGGGTCCAGATATTTCTGATAGGGGTGGCCCAAGTGGGGCACTGAATTATGGTCGGGTGGCATGAAGCGTGAGCATGAGTGCCTGCACACACACACATTATGTACACACAGGTTTTGGCCATACCCAGTTTCGTCTGCAAAACCCATATCTACTTCAATTATTAACACTGCAAGTCAAATTAGTCAAAATACTGTATAGCAGTGGCAACATACAATTGTGATAGACAACCTCAATAATTTATTACTGAAAAATAAATAAATAAATAAAATGCCTCTGACTGGGCATAGAGCCCATCATATTTTGGGGTGGCCAATCAGATTTTATTTTAGTCACTCCCTGAACATGCCACTGTGCAATAGGTGAATAAACAGAATACATACAACATTGATTTTGTTCAAATAGAGCAGTAGACTTTGGACATTGACCTGTGCTCCATACACTGTAAGAAAGCTTACAAGCAATTCAGAGTTCCCCATTATAATCCAATTATGTGTGTGCATCTTAAATTGTTTGATATCTAATCTTTTATATTGACAACGGATCACATGACTACATATTCGTATGTAATAATCAAATGAAGTCTATAGAGAGAGTACTGTAATGACTCATTTCTGTTCTGCTCAGCTTAGGCTCTCAGAGACACGTCAATCATGTCATTTTTACATTCAGAAGGTGGCTGTGCACAGAGAAACCTCTAATAAACGGTGTGTAAACTGCCTTTGTGAACTACTTGTAAGCAGACAGTCAGCAACTAGCCTTAACATATCATCGGCTTTACAGCATATTACTCCCTCATGAGCAAATTGAGACCTTTTTTTTCTTTTTCTGCCACTAAGGGGCAGTGGAAATAAGCTGTGACTACAACTCTGATATACTGTATCATTGCCTCTTGAATGATATGAATTACTATCATGGCTAACTCAGCAAATAGTCTACACATCCAGCAAACATGATGCATCATTACCACTTATTTGGAAGCATGTTGTTGTGGTGGTTAGGGTTATTGCTTGGCCATGTCACATTTATTTTCATTTTGCTTTATTTTGTGATTTTTCTCTCATCATTTTCCAGATGTGTAACTATTGTTTATACAAGTGATGAAATGAAATGACAGAATTTAAGAGCTTACTTTTAAACAAACAGGCAGTCTATTTGAATTTAGTCATCTGTATTCTTTGAATTAGTGGGTCCTATATAAACCATGACATTCATATATTTTGTTATATTTTGCATAATAACCTAATGTGTATAAATTATCATTTGTCTTTCATATGATCAGTCTGTTTTACTTTTCTTGTTTTATTATGTAGACTTTTTTTTTCTTATTTGAGCTACTAGATTAGACAAATTTCACAATAAATGAACTAAACTAAACTAAACTAAATGAAAAGCCAAGGTTCTGTACCTCTAACATTTACATGTTTAAAAATCAATGTTGTAACCAGGATATAAGCAATCCGGTCACATCCTCTGAGTCAGTGATGAAAGCCAGTTAGCAGTGCAGAATGTCAGCCCGTTGCCTCCACCCTGACCTCTGACGGTTTAATGGCGGTCAGCCTCTGACCTCTCGCTGTCGTCATCCTCCGCCGCCTCGACCTCTTGAGATAAAAGGAGACGATGAAGGATGGGGAGAGATGAGAGGAGTTTAGGTGGCTGTGATGCTGATGTGTTGACACTGGGGGATTGTCGGTGCGACAGCTGCTGCTGAAACACACCCACCTGTGGAACATCCAGCGGAGAGGAACGGCCTCCCTGCGCTGATTTAACATGATATCACACAGCTCAGTGACACGGGGCTCAAAACACTGGAATGTATCCGTTTTATGTCATCAGATTAGATGATCACTCCTCTTGGACGGATTGGAGCAGTCTGTGTTCCAGACAATAGCTGCCCCCCCCCAGCCCCCCTCCCCCCGGCTTTGGTCTCTATAGTTTGGAGTTAATTTAAAGCAGGTTTATTCTGAGGCACAACTGGGAGAAAAAAAAATCATTGGTTGAATAGCGGGAGGGAAACGACAGCTTTTTGGAGGGCAAACTGGCGAACTGGAGAAATCACGGTCAAAATATTCTATAAATGAACAATATAAACAGTAATGACACTTTTTCATAGTCTTGGCATTCGTGACCCTGAAAGGTCAGCTGAGCCAAATAGCAAAGATGCATGTTTTCTATTACTTACTAAATATATTCGTGAGGCTACATAATATGAGCTTCCTTTTTCTTGACCTTCTTTTTTTTTTTGGCCTGAGCTCCAGTTAATTGGCCAGAAAAGCATTTGGGCTCCACCCACTGAGGTTGAATTCAAGCAGTGAGATTATTCCTGCCATCGTGTGAGTAACATGTTTAATATTGTATTGTAAACTCACTCCCTTGGAGTTATGTCCGAGCCGCGTATTAGATCACGGAGTAGCCAGCTTCCATTAGGCCAGCAGCGCTGCTGACCTGCAGTCAGATTGGAACGGAGAAAACATGCTCTTCGCTCAAGCCCAACAACACCACCCACAGAAACCTCAGCGCAGACAGTTATCAATCAAACCGTGGCCCTTCAGTATAAATCCATAAACTCTACGCTGGGAGAAGAAGATAATGACTGGAAAAGGATTCTGTTCAGACTGGCTGTCTTCCAGCGTGAAGCGCTTCCTCCCTGCAGAGCTCGGAATTCCAGCCACTAATCATCCATTAGAAAACTAAAAGCACTTGGATGCATACACACAACCTCAAATATCCTCCCTGTTTTATGTACTTGACATTTTGTCTGCGTGCACCTGGTCGACTGCTTAAAACCGAAAGAGGTTCATGCACTGAGCTTAAAAAAAAAACAAAACACAACGGACGGTATTTTTTTTATTTTTATCTCGACTCCCAGTCTATTCTTATTTGAGTGTGTTGCATGACTACACACACTTTTCTCAATCCACAACAGCAGATGAAGTAGATTACATGCATGTGTGTATCTGGGTTTGTATTTATGTATTGTGTATTTGTGTGTGTGGACTCAGCTGGAGGTGACTATCTGGCCTTTCACTGCCCTGTTTCCTGCTGTAACTATAGCTCAACATGAACCGGGCCACCCCCACACCCCACCTCCACCTCCAGCTGCCCCCCCTCTCCCCATTACCATAAAGCAACACAGTGAGCACAATTAAAGATAATTTAAGACTTAAGCAATTAAGGTCACATCTCCTCTGGAAACACACACCCACGGAGGTCCTGGTAACTGTCTAGCACAGGATGAATTTGGACAGGTTTGGTAGCGTGTGATTGTGTGCGTGTGTCTTACGGCTTCGTAATTGCGAGGCCGAGACGCAGGGGTCAAGCAGGGTCTACGGGGGGCTGTTTTCAGCTGAATTGCCCAGGAGGAGATTAAGACAAAATGACACACTCTGTTCCTACCTGCGCTCCAATTACAACTGAGTAAACACACACGCATGGTCGTGTATGCACAGAAAGCAGCAAAGAAGAAGTCAGATTAAGATGTTTGCGTAGACATATGATGAGAATAATCCCATCCAATGGACTTTGGAATCTTATAGGCCTGGATGTGGAGTGAAAGTACCGCAGCTCACGCTTACATATGTTTTAACAGCATTTATAACTCCCAGTGAGCTCTCCATGCTGGTCTTAGAACCATCACCATAAACCTACGAGCACACTCGCAGAACATATTCTCCCTGAACCACACGCTGCTGACTCAACACGTCCAGCAGCCAGGGAGGACAGAGTCATCCCGGCTCTGGTGTTTCCCCCCATATCGCTTCTCCCTGTGTGGTCCCCTCGACGCTGCAGCCACCAGGATGGACACTTGACAAAACATGGAACTGGGAGGGAAGTGTTTTTGTGTGCGTAAGCGGATGACAGCAAGACAATGTCAAATGTCACCCACCTTGGATCAAGATACAAAGGATCAGCAGGTTTGTTGCAATCATACGGAACAGCCCTTTAAGCCCATATAGAATATTTATTTTTCTTTTTAAAAAAAAAGTTATTTATATTTTATTGCAGTGGGAGATTACATAACATGATAAGTGGAGCGGTTTTTACAAGCCGAACAACTTGGGGGAACTGTTCCTGTCAGATAAAAATAAGAAGCAGACAAATTATTGGGCAAGATGATGAAACTGTTTGTGTTCTTTTCTGCACACAGTACACTGTGTACAACACGTCACGCACATCTCTAACAACGCAGATCTACCAAACAAGCTCCCTGCCTTTTGTTATCAGTGCTGTTGTAGGCAAACTTGAGTTACACAAGGTTAAATTGCCAGTGCTGTTAAGTGTAGCAGTTGTGTAACCTTTCCTTGATTCAGAAGGAGCTGTCTGTAAACTATGTTGTAAAGTTTTATATCATCTGTAGTTCATCTACTTTTTGTCCCTTGGATGAATCAGGGCTTGTGTATTAATACATTTGTGATGCAAGTTTTTATTGTGAGTGTTATTACCGAGTAAGGACTCCCAAACGATTATCTACACTGAGAACATGCAGCTGTTTTATTAAACTAAAAGAAAGTCACTATGGAACATTACTGAAATCATCTGCTACCTGGAGATATATAATAGAATTTCAGATGACACAATCTCTAGTATATTTTCTGAGCAATAAATATTAAGCAATATTTTATTTCCAGTGGGGCTGTGCTGTGTTTTTGGAATGTAATATTCACATGTGCAGAGGGAGCAGCAGGTCCTGAACACAGGGCAAAAAAAAGAAACATAATACTGCATAATAACAACCGGTTAAAACCTGTTATCCTGCCGGAATGTGCATTGTCAGAAACAAAAGAAAAAAGACGAGGCCAAAAACAGCATCCAGATTATTTTGTTTTCAGCCAGCTCTGAGATGGCTAAACATAGCCACCTCCGGGGGCGGCCACGGTTTTGACCCTCCGGACAAGACGATTAAAAACTTTGTTGCTCTTTTTCTAAATTGGGCTTGTAAGTTTAAAGTTGTGATGAACAGGTTCGACCTGCATGCGCTGCGTAAACACACGCACAATATCGTATGCAGCTTTATGTGTGGTGGGGGAGGACCGCGAGCACGGAAGCCACAGTGATGAAATACCAAACAGAACGCCACAATCACAGGCTAAGTATAAAGTCTGCCACCCAAAAGTCATGCAGCTACTGTACAACACCTCCTCAGCCTGGAAACCCAAAATAGCCCTGTCTCTCACTCAGGCATGCTTTTATAACTGACCTCTGAACAGTGTGACAAACTGTGGCCTAGGTAGATTGTCAAAAAATGAATGAATAAAGACATTTTTCTGATAGTAATATAACCTTATTTAGTGAGTGATTTGACATAATGTGACAGGAATGAAGTTTGAATTTCCAAATCCTGGAGTGTTTTCTTTTAAAAATTAATATTTATTAACCATAAACAACTGGCAAAAATGAAAATAGATTGATGCTTAGGAATTCATATTGTTCATCATTTATTATTCAGGTCACATTTTCATCCTGTCCTGTTTATTTGTCAGTGGGATTACACGAAAAGTTTCGCACCAATTAGCACCAAATTTGGAGAAGGGATGGGTCACAGACCAGAGAAGAACCTGCTCAATTTTGGGAGAGATCTGAATCATTAATTATAGTTTAATTTATTTTTTTCTGAAGTCTGGTTAAGGCTGTTTCAGATCTGCAACCACCTGCTGATCCAGTCTAACGTCTGGCATTGTTCTCTGCACTTGTGGGTGGAGTTATTATTTTGAACCCTACCAATGTGAGTTTGGTTTATTAGTGCAGTGAGTGACAACCTGATACTTTATTAACTTCTTCTGAATTCCCAAAATATCCATTAAACAAATCCTTGACAACACATAAGGATTAGGTTGTGGTAAATTATACGCTCTTCTCGGCTATGGACCCACAAACGCATCACCGTACACTGGTATCAGATTTAACAGCAGTGTCTGCTCCTCACTGTATCTGACACACATACTCTTGGTCGTTATTTCTTTTCGCTCTGATACGCACAAACAGAGATTTTAATCGCGCTGTCTGTTCTGACCCGGTCAGCAGCAAACAGGGACATTTTAATTAAAGAGCCATCATCTGGGCTGGACTGTGGCAGCAGGTGGTTGGGGCTCAGAGAGCTAGAGTTACTGCATGATGGAATGTATAGAAGCATTTCAGGACATGCTCAGATAGATTAATTTCAAAGTGCAATTTCTTAAAGTGACAGTTTGCCTTTATGAGATTACTAGGTAATCTCTCCATGAAGCCACTCTGAGGATTCAGACCCTTCATACTGAGAACTTCATTTTTAATTAGAAAATATGCAAAGATTCATTTAGTTTTCAGTAAAACAAATGTGAAAACAAGCTGAAAGAAATAGAAAACTTTGCTCAGTATTTGTTTCATCTCTGCTGACACGCAAAGCAAGCCCATATGGTGATCCCACAGCAGGTGACACACCATATGATGTTGTCAACCTCGGAAATGTGACGCTCAGCACCTCAGGTCTTCTGTAGGTGGTGCAGAGTCTGTTGTAACGAATGAAACAAGACTCTGCGTTTCAGGTCCTCAGCTGAATATTCTTATGTAGATAGAACTGAGTTTAGAGTCTGAGAACAGAATAAATATGTGCAGATTACTGTATATCACACATAACCTCGGTTATACCTCAGAATGTGATGGGAAAAGAGTTTTGTGCAAAGGGATTATGAAAATGTATAAGAGGACATGTTGAACAGTTGAGAACGTGCAAAAAAAAAAGGTCAAGTTTGCAAAGATTTCAAAACTCTAAAAGCTGCTGTGGAAAAGTGGCCAGTGTTTCAAATCTCCTTCGTTTTTTTTAGATATAATACTGAGCGGAAAAGGGAAGATGAGAAAGGACAAAGTGGTGGTTTGTGGAAAAGCTTCAGAGGAGATGGTCATCGAGGCGGCGTTAATGTGTTTGCTCTGGATCGCTCTTTCTCCATTGAGTGTCCCAGCTAGCTGTGTCACTTGGCAGCTCTGAGGACTGTGAGAGATGAGGGTGAGGGCCGTCCACTGACTTGACTGACAGCTACATTAGTAACCTACATATGTTCTGTTCGGCGCCGTCGGAGGTCCACCAGCTACATTTTCAGACCGTCACTCTCGCCCTTGCCTCTTTTCTGTTAACTTTTTTTTTAAAAACAGGAGCTGCAGAAGACACTGGTTAATAACTGCACTGAAACATAAAACCCTTGCGTTGCATTAACAAGTTACTAGCACATTCCTCTCCATGTTTTTCATCTACGCCGGAGCCTGCCTGCTGACCCATAGGATGAAACATCTGATGGGCGTATTGTTCATTTGAGAGAGACAGGAAAGAGAGCGGGAGGCCACGTTTTCTCTTTCATTTCTCCGTTTTCAAGCTCACTGATTTTTTTATTCTAAAATCACAGTGTAAACAACTTTTTATGGTAAACGGAACCAGCATTGGTTTGATAGGTTTGATGATTGATTGGTTTGATGAGTAAGAACATTACTGTGTTAACTAGTTCATGCTATTAGTTGCCTTCTTGAAAGAGATTGATTAAATTGTCACAGTGATCCAGTATTGGGAAATATGCTTTTTGCTTTTAGGCAGAAAGATACATGATAACATTGATCCCATGCTTACATCTGTTATATATGTACGTATATATTTAAAGGGATAGTCCAATATTTTGTCAAATTGGCCCATTGCCATAATCCCTATAGTTTAGGAGTAGGTTCGTTACCTTTAATTGTCAGAGCAAGCTATTTTTAGAATGGCAGAGCAGAGCCGTGAGCTGCTCAGAGCTATGCTACAGTGGCTAATGGAATTTTGTGGTTTCCCTCATCAAACTCATCAAATACACAATCCAACAACTCCAAAACGCTCTTGTTAATACTAATACACATTTTATTCTTCCTGTTTTTCTTTTCTTACTACTAGCTGACTGTGATGCCTGACTTGGAGAACCAAAATATGAGCTGAAAGAGCCTTAAATGTTCCATAAACCTGATGACTCTCTGTGGGCTCATCAATACAACTGTTCCATGACACGTCAAATTATCTATCATTCTATAAATAATTGATGAGTGAATTTGCTTGTACATCCTCGCTCCACTGCAGTTATTTCCACATTCTTGCCCTTTATAAAACCGAGACAAAACATCTGACTCCTGACTTGGTTTTCCATCATCTTCACTCCTCTTGCCTCTTCATTATTTTCTCATTCTTTTTCTCCATCTAGCTGCTGACTCACGCCTTCTCTCCATTTCCTCCTGACCATCTTATCCAACATCCATCCAGCTCTCGCTTTCTTGCTGAATCATGTCCACATAATTTGTATTTCATGTTTCTCTCTGTGGTCCTCTCAAGGTCCCATTTCTTCCTCTACTCCTTCTTTTCCTCTTGCTGTCTTTCACTTATCTAACCATCCTGACCTGAATGTGTGAATGCATCTGAGTATAATATGTGGAATAAAACATCTCCAGCAGAATCTCCTCCCAGAGCTCAACCCGCAACCGCGACCCCAGACGGAGTCCCAAAATTTAATCTAGCACACGGTCCGGGAATTTAATCCAGAACCGAGCTCAATCAACCAGAAAATGTGTCATGTGTGAAAGACCCAACAGACCGTGAAACCAGAGCCCAGGCACCTGCTTTGGCACCAGAATCTCGGGCAGAGAGAGAGAGAGGGAGGGGGGGGGGGGTAATTTTAGTCATTCATCCACCACATGGTTTTGTGGAACACTCCAGATGACGACCCACAAACCAGAGCTTTTACTTTTACACTCGACTCCAGAACCGACAGAAGAAAAAAAAGAAAAGAAAAAGCTATAACCGAGCCGCCGTTGGAATGAAACTCATCTGAATTTTTCTTCCATCACCTGTTATTTTTTTGCTATTTTATTTCTTTACAGCCACGAAAATGAACAAACCGAAAAGGACCCAGACATCTGGTAGCGGAGCCGAGCCTGTTTCAGTCTGCGTTTCCCCTTTTATTTATGGGACAGAAACAGAACCACACAAATGGGCCGGAGGGATCAGCTCCATAGCATATGCTCCTCACCGCAGGAGAGGAAAAATAAACCTGCGCCAAACCCTAAAAACCTAAACTAATGTAGGAGCACTCACAATACCAAATTGCCCATTCAGTATATCTATGCTATATGTATGCTATGTTTTAATTTTCTAAAATGTGCCCTAAAGTTATTTCTAACAGGATAGACTGTGGTAGTAAGAGAAACAGAGAGGAGGAATGCATGTGCAGGTATCACACTTATTACATTAGTGAAGATAATATCAAATCGTCTATTAAGTCAATGTAAGGTACAAGAGAGAAGGAGGCGATAATGAGAGAAAGAAGTGAGTCAAATTAAAGAGCGACAGAGTGACAGCAATGACTGTGTAATTTATTGTATAATATGGAAACAATTAGCTCTTGGCAGGGAAGGCTTGGCACATTGTAGCAGATCTGCTGTGTCCAGGGCTGTTTCTGGCTGCCTGTGTGCCTTGTTGGACTCTCCTCCTCACACTTATGTATTTGTGTGTCACTGAACTCATGTCATGCTCATGCACACGAACACTCAAAGACAAGCAGGTGATTTGAGGAAAAAAAGAAAAGAAAAGTCCCTACATGGAGCATTGTAACTGTAGTTTTGAAACAGGAAGTGTGCATATGTGATTCCAACAGGGCAACTGTGTGCATGTGCAGAAAAAATACGTTGTAAGAGAACTGTTAAGAAGAACAAGCTGTAAATACAACATTAACTATTGTTGTTGAAGTTCCACACAAATAAAAATAGAATTTGCTCACATTTATAAACAATCAACAATTTCAACAAAATCCTTCACTGATCCTAAAATGATAAATAACACATACAGTATAAGACAGTGTTTTTCAACCTTGGAGTCGGGACCCCATTTGGGGTCGCCTGGAATTCGAATGGGGACGCCTTAAATTGATTTAAAAACATTATTGATGAAAATATTTTTTCAACTAATTATTATTCTTAAAAAATAAATAAATAAATAAATAAAATAAAAGATTAGAAACAGAACTAGACAACTGTATTCTATACTTTAACTTTCTCTAATTTAAATCAAGTTCAAATAAAATGCAACATATAAAAAATCTGAGCTGGCGCATCTTGATTGACGAAGAAGAAAAAGATAAATTTGTGATGTCAAAATGGGGTCATGAGAGAGAAGAGGTTGGGAACCACTGGTATAAGACCTTTCTTCTTTTCTTTACTGTAAATGAGCTCGTCTGAGCTTTTTTTCCCAGCAACCCCCTCCTATCCATCCATCCTCAGCCCCCAATCACATCACTGTATACTACTAAAGAAATGACTTCTAAAAGCCAAGAGAAACCAATGTGAGCATATATTTTATGTGCATATGTGGTGAGTTTGACTTAGGTGGAGGTAGGCTGCAGCAGTTGGCTCACAGGCCTCCAATCTTTCTTAACAGCACTGATTTGTTCATAAAAATTCTTTATTGTTCATACAAACTGTCTTCAGCAGGACCAGCAACCGTGCCTGGTACTGGAACTACTGCTGTAAAATGCATTTCTTCTTCTGCTGCTGATGTTTTTTAGCTTTTGGAAAGCAGCTTTGGTCCATTACCACCACCCTCTGGTGCATAAACTATGGTGAATTTGCATTTGTGTTTATTAGCTGTAAACGTTGCATTCAGCTTGCAATGCACCGCAAATGAGTGTTTTCATGCAGAGCACTAATCAGCACCTGATAAAGTTGAGCAATCCATTGCCTTCCTCATCTAACAGATACAAGTCACCGTGAGCTTATATTTGAAGGAGTTTATGTGTCTCTATTGACATCTGGGACATCTGGCAATAATTTGTTATTGTACAGCTAAACTGTAATTGTTTGACTCCGACTGGTAAGGTCAGTCAAAGTTGAACATAGGAGTACTGTACTTCCTGTTTCTTATACTATACTACTTTGTAATCTCATAAATCAATCCTGTTATTACCATTACACATTTTATGCAAAAGGACATGACTGTTGCTTGAAACTTGTGTGATTTCTATAGAATAGGCACTTAGATGTGCAGTGAGTGTGAGAGAGAATCAGAGTGTTTACTCCTCATCATTTTGGGTTGTGTGGGTGAACTCTGCAGATCACTTTTAATGAAAAAGACCATGTTTTTTTTTTTTTACTGCTATATGACTCAGGAGTCCTTGGCCATTGTGCAGAAATGCTTATTCTAAATTAATCCCTTCACCAGTCCCTTGCCTTACACCACACTAGCTGCCAGTAGATATCCACAACTACACCATTACCGCCACTATTTCCTCTCAGGAAATGAATTAGGACTCTGATTGGCTCTGGTCTCTCTCTGGCTCGGGATGAGAGAAATCTGATTGGCAGGCAGGCGGAGGGCTTCAGCCAGAGCGCTCTGCAGGGGGCGGTGCTGAGAACACAGATCCTGTAGGCACCCACGCACCAACGCACACATTCATTGAGAACCAGCACAGCACATCCTGTCCTTCCAGATTCTGATAAAAACCTGCGGGGTTGGTACCTTAGAAGAGCACAGAGGCAATTTTAGTTAATTTTTTTCAGGGGGAAAAGGTTTGGCTGGTTAACATGCACCAACACTCACAGGGAGAGCGTATGTAGCGTGACTCACATGCAAAATGCTAAGTCATTTTCCTCTAAGGAGAACTTAACAATCCAAAGCAGAAACTCTAGACTGGAAGGGGGGTTAGAAAATATGGATTTGGTCAATGAATTATTATTATTAACTTCTTTTAATGTTGCTATTAAAAAAATACATCAAGATTTTATGAGCGGTAACGCCTCAATCACAAATCTTCCAAACCGAGTCACCATGGCAATAAATAACAGTAAATTAATAATGGGCAAACTAATGACAAAAGAAGAGCTACCAAAAAAGACATTAAAAAAGTCCTTACTGTATTTCTTTCTTTAAGGGAAATGATGACTAAATCTATGTGTTTGTCAAAGAAGAACATTCATGATAACATGACATCATGTGAACTAATCTAGAAAACCAGATGTTTCTTGAATGGTAACACAAGAGACAACTGCTCGACTTGTACGAATAAGCAGCAACTTTCAGGATTAAGTTATGTTTCATACACTAATATGAATTAAGGTTAAGGTTTCTAGGATTTAACACGTGAGATAATATGGATTAAATGCAGCCAGTGAGAGGCAGTTTGGTTGACAAAGGCAGGACTCCGATACACAAATTAACTAAGTAAGTGTTCAAGTAAATAAAGAAGAGTCTGACTACACAATTTAAAGCTGAAGTACAATTGGGTTCCAACATATATGGTCCATCAGAGCCGACCTTCGCTGACCACACAGGTCTCTTTTTGGTTTTCAGCTTTGCCATGGAGTTAATTTTCTCTCTGAAAAACTCAGCAACAAAATTGTTTCTCTGCCTGAAACTACAGACTGCTGACTCCTCCAGGTCAGAGGTGTAGCGTTACACTTTGGCTGTCAGACAAACAACCCAGACTCACACAATAACGGAGTGACGCAGTGCGTGGACGGACGGACGGACGGGGAGCAGGAGAGCTGAAAGGATTTCAAAACATGCAGAATGAGAGGATGGGAGAAGACGGTGGAGGTCAAGCATTGGGAATATCAGGACGGGATGACGGGTGGAGATGAAGAATGCTGAGACAACAATGTCCTTCCACAGGCTGATTTATCTGCACAGCCGAAGTAAAACACAAAAACCCAGCAGCTCTCGTGGGCACAGCTGAGGGTGGAACTCATGTTTTACACCATCCTCTCACCCACTCCCTCTCTCACTTGTTTTCCCACATATGGATGTGATTTCTAGTAATCTTTCAGGCTTTGTGAAATGACAGCCAGACAGAGGGACTGAGGAATTATGCTTTGTTGCCAGAACATGACACTCGGATACAAGATGTTGCGGCCGACAAGGTATGCGCAGACAAATAAAATGACAGCCCAGAAGCTTCCATGCTGCACGTTCTGATCCCGGCCGGGTCTTGTGAAACGTTGCCCTCTGTCACCGTTCTGCCTTGCCTCTCCTGCTTATTATTACTCTTAAAATACTGAATGTCAATCAAGAGGCAATAACCTTAAGAGGCGAGTTGGAATTGGGATTGTGGAAATTTGAGGATTGACGTTGGCTGCGCCGACATGCCATCCAAGTACAGTAAAGTAGCCCAAAGAAGGAGTGTGAAACTGGACGGTGATGGAGGAAAGGCGGGCCGGAGAGCTAAAGGCCCATACCAATCGTTTAAGGAAAAGAAAGAAGTAAATGTTCCGAAAATAAACCACAGAAATTATTGCAACCCCTGGGAAACTTGTTAAAAGCTCATAAAACTAAAGTCTGCTATAATACATGAAGCTATAATGGGGATCCATTTCACAGATTTTTTTTTTCTTTTTGCAAAGCATTTTTTTCTTTTCTTTTCAACAGGACGTGGCAAGTTAACAAGAGATTGGCAGCCTTGAGTGCTACAGTGCATGAGTCCTGTACAGTAAAGTCTAAGCTCAGGTTTGACCTTCTGTGAAACGCACGTTGGCCGGATTGGTCGGCTACGTTTCCATTAGTCATCCAAAGAAATCTCATTACGTTTGTTTGCAGCATCTTAAAAGTTAGAGGACACAGGAGAAGTTATATTTTTGTCAAATGAAACTGTATCAGAGTGAAACTACTTCACCCGTGCTGGGAAAAAGCCAGTGTGCAGCAGATGTTGCTGTTCTACAAGGCTGCTGCAAAGAAAACTAAAGCTTTATGGATAAAACAAACTTTAAGAAAAAAATGAACTTTTGAACTGATGATGATCACAAAGACCATCGATGTCTGGATCAGTTTTAGTGAGAAATACCAGCCTGATTTACAATGGGGTTTCATGCTGTGGCGATAAGGGGAAAATTATGGAGCCACAAAGGTCATTATGAATTACCCCTTGAGACCACTAATTCATGGCAATCCATCCAAGATTTTGTGAGATCTTAAGTCTGGGGCAGCAGTGGAGCAACTGATTAGCTGGGTGGCATTGCCAATCCTAAAGCCACCCTGCTAGTGTGGCTGAAAAATGGGATTTCATGCTATATGGTTCTGAGAATGAAAAGTGTAAAAATAGTTATTGTAAAAATAATAATTAAAAAAACACATTGTCATGGTAATTTTCCTCATCCTCAAACTCAACATTGTTTATTCTGTATTTTACATGCCAAGATGAAAAAAGGGTAACTCTGAACTGCATATGCAATTAATGTCCACATTAGACATCCTAGCATTGAACCTACATTAAAGGGATAGTTCAACATTTTGGAAAATTGGCCCATTGCCATAATCCCTATAGTCATAGCAGTAGGTTCATTACTTTTAATTGTCAGTGTAAGCTATTTTTAGAACAGTGGAGCAGAGCCGCAAGCTGCTCAGACAAGGAACGTCATGAGATAGAGTTGTTTTTGAGGCAAATGCAGAGACTGCTTGCCGAATAACTGGCCCTGACAGGAACATGCATCAGCTGTTTTGCATTAATTTACCTCAAAAACAACTCTGTCTCATAATGTTCTGTTATTATCTCACAGTGTGGTGAATGTGCAGGTCACAACTTGTCCACCAGAGCGTTTTGGAGTTGTCGGATTGTGTATTTGATGAGAAATCTCATGAGCCTCTGTAGCATAGCTCTGAACAGCTTGCGGCTCTGCTCCGCTGTTCTAAAAATAGCTTGCACCGACAATTACAGGTAACAAACCTACTGCTATGACTGTAGGGATTATGGCAATTGGCCAAAATGTTGAACTATCCCTTTAAATGGTGCCCTGTATCTTCAAATAACTGTTTCAACAAGTCTGCTATATACTCACATGAATACTCAGGTCACTATTACTTTATGACAATATTGAAGTCAAATTAAGATGAAGTTTGCATCTCACTTAGTCTTTTAGGTTTAATCAAGATTTAAATCATGTGAGTTCTTCCAAATCTTTTTTCTGACACGCACTAGCATGTCCACTATCCTCACATCCTATGTATATGTTTGATTGTGAATTGCCGAGGGCAACTGTTTCAAAACATATTGACAGATATACTGATTATTACAGATTTTAAATATCTTTTATTTGCTAAAAGTATTAGTGAAAATGAAACTTTTGTTTCCTTGACAGATAAATTGTTGTCTGGTGCAGCATTCCAGCATTAAAGAGCCTCTGCGGTGCTTCATCTACGCAAAACTAGCATATCAGAATACACCCACACACATGCACGCTGGCCCATGTCTGGACAAATTGGAGCTGAGTATGGTCTGAGTCAGAGAAGGCCGAGGCAACTTGGCTACTGGGGTCTGCTCTGCGTTCAGCCTAAATGCTTCTGATAGACCTCGCTTGAAAAACGACATGGTGTTGAAGCAGTGGAAATCAAGACCCGCTGGCACAATGTGTTGTTTTAACTGCCGGGCAGGGGGAAGGAGTGAAGGGAGGACCACTAAGAGCAGAACATTCCTCCTCCGCATTGATAGATGGATGTTACCTCTTGCAATACATCTAGCTCTTGTAAAACACTCACAGAGACAAATTGGGGAGGGAGGGAAGGAGTGCTCTCGTTTCAGAGCCAGCGTCAAATCTGTTCCAATCCTGTCTTCTTCCTTTTTCCCTTTCCTCTGCTTTCATCTCTCTTTAATAGTAAGTATTTGCCCTGCAGATGGCATTTATATGCTGCTGCAGTTTCAAACTGCCCACTTTAATAAATCCTAAAGGCAATATTTGAATATTTCAATTTGGTGTAAAGTGCACTATCTAACTCAAATTCTAATAATAAAAAAGGAAAATTCATAGCAATATCACGCTTAAACATAACCTACATTAAAAGTTACCCATGGGTGCTCCAATATGGAGATTCAATTTTAAACTTCACTTTTTTCTCTCTGTTTCATAGCTCAGACACCCAGCTGTCTAATAAAGCACCACCAGTTCTCCAGAATCCTGTCATTTCTCCACTCATCTCACCTTTTACTCTCTGTCCTGAACCGGTCCACCAACATCTCTATTTCTAACTGGCTCCAAGGTGATGAGAGCTGTGATTGATCAGCTTTTCCAGCAGGAAATGAGAGGGCATCTCTCAGAGGCCTGTTTAAACAGCGGGTTATATGGTTACAGCGTTGTTCCAGGACAACATCTCACGTGACGGGCCGACCTGCGCTGCTTAACCCAGCCGACGTGAGTCATAGTTCCCTACCAGGTCCTCATCTCTGAGGTGTTTGCTCGCATGCAAAGTGTGAGCACATGAATAGAAACATCAGGGTCAATTGTGTGTGCTGCTTGCTGTTGTACTGCTGTGTGTTCGTGTTGACACATGTGCCAGTTTTAACAGTGTGCAATGATGCTGAGATGTGACGAATTTCCCTTTAACATGGTTGCTCAATTAAGACTGTTCTAAAATTATGTAGCATATAATCACATTTAGGTTAAAATATTGCTGTCCTGTAGTAGCTAGAGGGTTTTGGAGGAGGATGCAGTTTGATCTTGGATATCAAAGTAATATAAAGGTATGAGTTTGACCAAAAATAACCATTTGAGTCATAACATTGTGATATGGTGATTCTGGGCTAAAATTACAAGCATTTCCTCATTGAACATTTGACGTGATCTTCCACACATACAGTAATGCAAAACACTTAATATCTGTCCAACCTTTCAATAAGCTTTTTCTCATAAATTAGCATTTTGTTTTGTTGCAAAACTTTAATTAAGATTCAGATAACTTTTGAATCTACATTTGCTCTGATTAGAAAATGTTATTTATCCCTGGGAGGGAAATTGAGATCGCCCAGCAGCTTACATAACCTAAAATATGATATTATATAAACAAAATTAAAACATGTATAATATTATAGATATGACTGTATCGACTAACTGTTGTGTGTCTCAGCCTTGACAAGACTCGTGAGACTTGATCAAAACTGTGATGTTGTGCGCTGCAAAAGATGAGTCAAAAGTGTAGAGCTGAGTGAAACAGCAAGGTCTGTGAAAATCATCAATAAAACAAACCAATTTCACATAACATGTAGCTGCCTCTAGCTGTTTTAAATTGAGCCTTTTTAATGGAACACCAATTTTATTACATAAAATCTGAGCTGCTTTCACAATATCTTTACATTTTCCACCCTGCTTCAGTTTAATTCCCTTGAAGCTGGAAAAGCATCTGAAACAACAGTCTGATCTGGGGACAGTAAAACTCCCCATCGGACACCAGACTTATAAAAATGCGGGCGAGTGACTTTCTTTTGCAGGTATGTCAGATTTAACAGCCCAGAGGAGGTAAGAGGATCGCTTGATGTTCGTCATACTACAGGTGGATGACACTGACAGACCCATATCAGATTTTTACTGCTGTAAATATGGGCCAATATATTGGCAGAGCGGTGTATTTGAGTTTGACCCTTTATGATACATGAGTGTCAGAAGATAAATAACCAATACTTGGAGTCAGTTGGCTTCTGAGCTTAATCCTAACCCAACAGGGAGGAGTGAGGTGAAACTTTTCAGCAGCAATTCACAGGGAATGCAGTTTTTCCCCCCTCCAGATCTTATATGTAGCAAAAAATAACTTGCTGCTGTTCCATACACTAAGAATGTGGTTTAAGATCGTGGTAGCGCTGCTGAGGCAGCATTGTTACTGTCTGGCTCAACTTCCTCATCTGCCATGATGATACATGCTCACTGTTAATTAAAAGGAATCCACACACATCCGAACACAGGCGAAAAATTTAACCAGAGCAATTAGGGTCTGGACATTCCCGGCATCCACATTAACATCAGCCCCCAAAATACACCTCATCTTGACAATTACAAGCTCAGGAAAAAAAAGAAAAGAAAAAAGAACAACATGGGGAGAAGAGGAGACAGGAAAAGAGCTACGGTGAAAAGGAGTTTCTTTCTTTTAATTCAAACCAGACTTCCATATCTCTGGCTCGTTTGTGGCCAGTTCTTCCTCTGAGGCAGAGCCGGCGCAGCACAGGATACCGGAGAAACGAAACCCGCAGTATTAGTCTCCCCAACACTGCATATTAATCAGCATTTAATAAAAGGAAAATAAATTGCGCTCCACTCCAAATATTATGAATGTGACGCTACCTTTATTTTCATTTCACTGCAGGTTTTTCCTCAAAAAATCTAAAATAAACAGCGCCGGTGAAAGAGGGAGGGAAGGATGGAGCGAAGGAGGGATGGAGACGTATGGACTGGGGATTTATGTACATGCGAGTGTTAAAAAAGAAAATCTGAAATTAAATAAACAGAAGTTGATGAGGAGTGGGCTTTTCTATTTTTTTCTTGACACGCCTCGCTTAGCCTTGTTCCTGGTTCGAAAGGACGGTGGTTGTGACTCTAGATCGATGTTTCGGGACACACAAAGTTTCCATGTTAGCCGGGGGGTGGCCACCGTCCAAAAGCTCTCCCTTTTCCACATATGTGATTAAAACAAACATGGAAATCACCCCTGAAAATGATTACATTGGCTTCTACAGCATATAAGAGTGAGAAAAACTTCTGAAGTTGTTAAGACTTATGGATTGATAATGACACTGCTGAATGTAAAACTGTGCTTACGTCGTCCGTGCACATTTCAGGCCCTTTTCCAGTGGCCAGTAAGCAGGTTAATACGCATTTGTAATAAAATGTGCATGGGTTATTCCAGAAGTCTGTATTGCACAGCTGTTTACGTATATCCTCATACTAGAGCAACCCACAGCATGTGAAAAATATTAACATATTTTCTCCATTTACCTAAATTAACCAAATAAAGCACTGCTTTGTATTTGGATCCAAGTTTAAACAATGTGTAAATGTTTACAGTCTGTTTGGAAATGAATAGTCTGCATAGAATGGTTTAACAGTGAATAATATAAGTCAGAAATATGGTATGATTATTTAATAATACTATAGATTGTGGATATAATGGAAGGTGAATGTTGAGTCAGTTCAGCATCTGTGAACGCAGCATGAGAAAGTAAAAACAAATCATACAAGTTTATTGAGACATTCTGTATACTTTCTTCTATTTATTTACATCATTCAACTTTCTTCTTCTGGTCTTTACTCATTTTCTTACTCAGTTATTTATTTAGACATTTTCTATTTATTTAGTTGATTTTTCAAATGACTGTATTGATATTGGCAGTGTGCCAGTGTTGTGGTGTTTGGGTGAATAAACTCTATGATGATGCATCTGATTTCCTGGTTTGAATGAAACTTCAGAATGTTGCCAGTGCAGGGATGAACATGTCTGCTGTGACACAAAATACTGTGATCATCCTTCCTATACACAGTAGACCTACAAGTATGTTTCCTGCAGGAAAAGCAATAAAAGTTTGGTGATATTAAAAATGAACTTTACTGTTGTTCATTTTTTGTTCACAAAGCCTCCACTTATATAGGCCCAGGAGGAGTTGTACATTTTTGACAAATATACGTATGTGTTCGCTGTTGTTATTATTGTGTTATTGCTCAGTTGTGACTGTCCTCATTCTGTATGTCTTTTTTACACCGGTAAGTGAAATCCTTGTATGCCTGCACATAATTGGACAATAAATGTGATTCTGACTCTGATTCTATATTAAGACACCTGTTTGAAACTCCATTATAATGTGTAATAAACGACTTATCAGCTGCTTATCAATGCTAAATTTGCATGTATTTAAATTGGTTCATGAAAATTTGGCTCAAGATGAAGAAGCATTACTAAAGTGATTTACTTTTTTTGGCACATACCTAATTGTTTACATTCTAGCAAATAGACATCATGAACAGTGATGCTGTTTTAGTCTATGTAGGTCAGTGACCATTACATCCCAGTGAAGCAGGATTGTGAAGAAAATAGATAGACGATGCATATTAATATCATATAGATAGAACATGCATATCATCCTTTTCCTCAACAGCTTCTCTTATCTTTGTGCGTGATGTTTTGCATGAGACTGCTGGGGTAGACAGTGAAGGCTCTGGCTGCACTGTGCAGCTCCCACGTGTCAATGTGTGAATGTGACACAGAGCCGTGGATAAATAAAGGTTAAAATAAAGCTTTGCCTTTACTTAATATCAGCTCTGCTTTTGGAGCCACGACATTTAGCCACTCACTTATTCTGGCCAAAATGCAGAGCCAACTGAATATGCAGAATTAAAGTTGAAGCGCATATACTGTGCAGACATGCCTCTGTTCATAAAAGGCATCCATGAGTGTGAACAAGTCCAACACACACTCACTCAGATGCCACAGTGCACACACGCTGACACACTGCAGTCCTTTTTACCTGCGGGCTCAGCTCTTGCCCCCGAGCCTGGTCTCAGGTTACCTGTTTTCCTTCGTGTGAGTGTAAAGTGTATTCATATGCTCCTAAGAGGGCTGAGATTGGAAGGAGACTGTTTTCGCAGTGATAAAAATCACTTGGCACCTAGCGAGGAGCCGGCATCGCAGCGCAGGACAGGACAGCACAGCAGAGAATAGAACAGCACATCGCAGAGGAGCGCAGCGTGGATCTGGCACCGCCTCAGTGTACACAGGCGGGAGAGGAGGACGAGCCGCACATGGGTCTGAGGCAGAGTCAGACCCTGCTACTTAACCGCCAGGTTAATAGGTTTCATACTTTATTTTCAGAAGGAAAAGGTAAACACTGAAAATAAATAGAAAAATACCTTTATTTAAGAAAATCCTGTGACCACTGCAAATTCAGATCTGCACAGAAGCAGCCACTGTCGAGACTTCACTGATTCCATCTTTTATCTCTGCAGCACTAGTCCAGATAATTATTAAACAGAAATTTAGCATGTTCAAACACAAACGTAATGTCATTATTATCTCACTGAAAATTAAGTCCAAGCAAGAATCAGCTGTAGAAACCAACTATGAACGTTCACTCAAGTTCAGTACTGACATGCAGGAACAACTATAGGCTACACAAGCTGTTAGAATCAGCCTAAATATTAAAGGCTGCTTCCATGTAACCGTATTCATTATAATAACCCAATGAAATAATATCTGCTAGATTCACATAAGGTACTTTCTGAATGCTTTTGATAATTAAAGAGAGACTATGCAAATTTTGTTGAACTGCAGACACAAGCAAAATGTTTGGAAGTTCTTTATTGGACGCCTTTTTGTGTTTTAGGCTTGAAAAGATTTATGAATAAAATTATTGACATTTTTAGTAAGTAATGTCAAGTAATGTAAGTTATATAGCACTGTCTCATTCGCTAACATTGCTTTTGCTAAAATTAGCCACAAGACAATTTTGTTGTGAATCAAATTACGTTTAATTGCCAACTAATTCTGATTTTCATTTGAAATAGAAAAATACTGTTATATTTTCTACCAGTGTCTATTTTTTAATTTATTTTGCATATAATACTTGAAGAAACCTTAAACTGTGTTTATATGTGGTGCGACAGCTACTTTTACTTATTCCACCCCTGGCAAACATATAGCAGAAATCAGAGCTTCCACAATGGCTACAAGTCGACCCCCTTTCTAGGATCGTTTTCTCTCCTCCTAGACTTCAAGAGAGCCCGCTCTGTGTGTCCCACAAAGGGCATTTGTGCTACAAAACCCTGCATGGCTCTATGTTGTCTTATGGGAAGTTGTCTAAGCTTCATATAAGCCCGTATTACCCAGACAGACGTCAAAAGGTTTTAGCTTGTGTTTTTCCTGTGCATTAACACTATGTAGGCAACCAAATGAATTTATTAAAAAGCGCTAATTCCAAGCAAACATCGGCGATTGCCAAAATAAAGGTCTTTGATATGAAACAGTGCTGATATATGTTTGGCCGGCGCTTGGGAATACCTGTGTGTAGGTATGCATGTGAGTAGCTGCGGCGTTACTGGAGTAGTCTGACGCTCTTCCTCGCTGCTCACCCGGTCAGCTGATAGTGGGTGCTTTTCTGCACTGTTTGCAGAAGCTTAGGCCTTGACTTCCTTATTAGACTCTTAAACTTCAGTTGCATGACAAATATAAGGCGCCACACAATGCCAAGTGTGGGCTAAAGGTGAGGGATTAGCTGCAATAAGCCGACACTTTCGCCCCCTCTGCACACAGGCTCAATGTGTAATGTGTCTTTACTGGCCGAGGTAAATTGAATACTTAAGCTCGGCACACGCTGGTCTCCATATCTTCACTCGCAGCCACCTACATCGCCGCTCGGCCTGCCAAACCACACAGCTGAATGAGCCTATGAGATAGACAGAGTGCTTACTGTATGTATGGCCCTCTGCTACTCCACCGCTCACTCACCACAGTGGGCTGGTACTCGAGGAGGAGGACCTCGGTGACAGGGGGCCAGTTATGCCTTTAGCCTTGGGTCATTTGCCGCAAAAGGACTCAGCCATTATTCAATCACGGTTTAATTCCAAAAGGTTTCTTCTTTTTTTTTCATGGTGCTTTGTTGTCCTCCTCCGTTCTTCATGAAAGAGATACTTCAGTCTCTCAGTCTTTTCTTCTTGAGTGGCAGTATTTGAATCCTCAGATGGCCCTGCAGTATCAGTTCCTTCCTGAAACAAACTGACTCTCTCCACCCAGTCTGCTGCTCTCTACCTGATGAGAAAGACGTCAGCGGACATTCCTGCATTCCTGGGTGTTAGATGCAGCTTTAATAACCACCCCAGAGACGGAAACATGATCGCGTTCAGCGAGTTCCTGTCTCTGTTTGACTCTGTCTTCTTCCCATTCTTCGTTTTTTTTTTCTCCTCCGTCTTTGTTTCTCCCGGCGTCCAACAACCTCCACTGTTTTCTCTATATCAGACAGCACGGCAGCCTACGCGCTGGCATCACAAGCAAAGCTAATCTGGCATCGTGACTGTACAGTGTTTACCTGGCACGCTCTTCTTCAGTGGTCACATCCGCCCACCCTCGTCACCCTTGAGTCAACATCCCCATTACTTCCCAAACGCCGTCCGGTCTCCATCCAGAGTCCAAGGCCAAGTTCCTCCTGCGGCTCCCCAGAGGCGGCTCACTGGCCCTGGGTACAGTTGAGCCGCGAGGCCGGGGTCAGGAGAGGTAAGGAGGACGTAACTGGAGATTTTTAATTACGAGCCTCAGTGGTGCGATGAGCAGCTCAGCTCATGGCTCTGAGGACTGAACAAACCAGGGCTTAGTATGGTTCCTGAGTTTTACGGACTAGGCTTTAAAGCAGCGCTTGGCAAAGTTTGAATGCAGAAATACATCCATCTTTTCCGCCGAAATCACAAATTCAAGCGGCTTAAGAAAAGACTGTGCCATCCTCCGTAATTAAGACCCTGTGGATTCACCCTATTTGCCTAAATTATGGGTATGGTCACTGGCTGGGAATCTAATTGGCACACAGGAAACAGTGAAATGTGAAATCGTCCCCAAACCAGGAGGAAGCATTGGCCCAGTCCAGGGAAATCTGGGTATGAAAAACCTTTTCATTATCTCCACCTCATGTCATTACATGTTATTTATCAAATTTCAGCACTTGCTGACTAACAGATTATGTAAATAAATCTGCATCCAGAAAATAATACTTTAGGTCAAGCAAGACATTTTTATCTAGACCCTCTTGGTTGTGATGACTCAAATGTTCCCTAAATATAGACAAAAAATAAATTTAATGCAATTAATATCATTTTAAAGGAGATGTTAATAAGTTTTGCAATTGCTACTGCTATCATGTCTTCTCCTTTTTTGAGGCTAAGCAGCTGGAATCAGCACCAGATAAAGGCATCACTGTCCAATTCCTAATTCTCTAATTTACTATCATTTGACCATTTGATGTTTTTAGAGTTATACTGTAATACTTTTCTTATAGTGATTATTTGAATTTTGTTTGAAATGCGTCATACGAATAGGCCTGATGTTGCCTTCCTTGGCCTATAACCTTATGCATTGTGTTCACAGTAAATGTTCAGACTAATTGTTATTTGGGAGGTTAGCTTCAACTCAAATGTCACCTTAGATAAAAAACCATCAAGCTCCTTTTCTCTGCTCTGTAAAGGCCACACTGACATATTTTGATGGCAGCAAATGGACTGGGAAATGTTTTATCCCTACATGAATTACAAACAACACAGGTCAGCGAGTGGCGAGTGGTACGAATACATTGTAGAGAAAGAGGTATGACCTTTATGGTCACAGAATACTGGCATGAAGCAAACAGTGGGAAGAGGTTAAATGGACTCGACCAGGCTGTCATTTTGTCTTAACATTTCAGAAAGGACTTCTTGACTCAGCATTGCAGTAACTACCAATCTCATTTCCTGCTTAGATCAATGCAACATGACTTATTGCATGTTCATGCACAGTATAACGTAAACCACTCCTTGGATTATCGTATTCAAAGCCAATTCAAGTGCATTACATTTTAGCCAGTAGAGCAGTTCATTAAGAGAGTCGTAATTGAACTGGCAACATTTGTATTGCAAAAACATCACATAGCTGATGTTCTAAAGGAAATGAAATAAGGTTTCGCTGCTGGTTTCAATGACTGAAACACATGTTGAGGGTTCGCAATTTCTTATGGTGACGGTCACGTCATTTGCTACGTAATACCCCTTTAATGCCCCACCAGCCATGACCTCACAAACAATTTGAGAAATTCAAATCAAACCTCACAAGTCAATTGTTGGTTTAAAGGTAAAGTAGAGGTAACAAGTGATTCCTGACAATGGATTTGTTGGCTCCCATCTGAATCTCATTTGGACCGGGCATGAGCCTCATGGAGACAATCACACAGAGCTTTGTGAGATAAACTCTGCTCAGAGAAGCTTAGATTGGAATTAAATGATCAGGATACTAGAGGAAGGACTTTGACAATGTGAACGCTCGTGAGGTGATGAGTCCAGATGTGGCGAATCAAGGCTGAACGTGGTGCCACAGCTGGCTTGTTTTACATCAGCGGGCTCACAAAACCAACCACACTATTTAAGTGGACCCAGTACCACCGAGCACACGGCACACTCACAAAAAAAATGAATCGGATTCTACTGCTCTTTGAGACACACACACACTCACACCCTCACATGACGTAATTCTGCATTGACATTGTTTTAGCGAGTGGTCGACAGCACACCACATGTTTATTGCTTTAAATGGGAAAAGTATGTAAAAAGGCCCTGGGAAAAAGATTTGGTGGTAAAAAATTTGCCTACTTGTGTCTTTCAGACAAATCAAATATTGACAACATGAACTAAATTAGGAACATTCCTACAATTTGTGCACCTGCTGTTCAAGTCATTAAGTTACTGCTGAATGTACGGTGCAGTGAAAATTTGCTATTGAACATCAAGGGTGTTTTTCATGATGCACTGGGCCGATCCAGGCTGGAGGGTTCCCACTGAACAGGGATCTTTATGTGGCCTATGGGATCTGGAGATCTCCTTACTGGTTCTTCTCATCCATGATTCCCTCTACCATATCTTCTACCTTGTGCTGCCTCCACCACTTCTTCACCTGGGCCAACTGAAGGACTGCCTCCTCAGCTGACATCCTCTCCCACAGATTAGCCCTGCCACCGATTCATAAAGTAACTACTATTATTTCACAATTGACCTTTTGTCAAGTCCCGCCCTCCATGGTTACTATTGCTAGGTTAACGCCCATTGGAAACCATTGACAATTAGGCAGATTTAAATTGCTTGTAAGGGAAATTTGAATTAGGCTAACCTATCTCCCTCACGCACACATTTCAACAAATTTAATTGGATGAGATCCAATTAAAAGTGGTCACTCTAGACATATGCGGTGTTGCATTGTTAAGCAGGTGCGAACAGACATTCTCAAAGCTTACCACCACTAAAAAAGATATAAAAGAGATGATTATATCATTAAAAACACAAGGGACTGGTAAAGAAACACACTCATTTACATGCAACAAGGTAATGATTGATTGTAACCCTACAGCACTGACCCCATCAGCAGCCTATAGTACTGTATGTAGGCAGCAGCAGCAGCATCTCAAACAACTAATGAGAAATCCAACAAATGACAATGGAATCTCTCTGTATTCTTCAACCTGTAACAACTAACACCAAGTGAATAGCCATAGATGTTTTAATGCATGTCAGAGAACAGACTCACTCAACTACACCACAACTTTATTTTATGCAAATACCAAAACCTGACTAAACCACTAACAGAGCACTGGGACGCTGTAACAGTCCACAGTGATCACAGTTGCATGAAGGGGGCACGTGGGTAACCAGACAGAGAGCGGATGATGGCCGTTCATGCACTCTTACGAGCCTGCTTCTGCACATGTCGGTGTTTCACTGAACTGCAGCGGTTAGACTCAGCCTCCTCCTGTTCCCTCTGCTCCTCTCACTTCACACCATCCCTGCTACTCTGCACAGCGGGAAACTCAAGGTTCTGTATCCTGAAGTTTGTGCTTCACTTCATGAGAGGAGATTTATGGTTTTCAAAGAAACCGAAAAGAAACTTCAATGAAATATGGGAGATCTATTTTTGCACGGTGCGTTGTATCTATTGAAGAGAACGGACCTGAGAAAAAAAAAGAGAAGTTTCCACTTAGCAGCTCACACTTTCTTCTCATGCTGTTGGCTGAAGCACTGTTGTGCATAGACATTGCCCACTTTACAAGCACCATAAAAAAGTCAGCTGTTTTCCAGTCGATTGAAACTTTTCTCAAGCAGCTGTCCTCAATATTAGCAGGTGGAAGGTGGAAGGAAAATGACACTCAGTTAGCAGCACAGATTGATTTTTACTGCTCTCAGGATGACAATGTTTGTCAGATCAATCCAGAGAGTAACACTGACAAAACGTGATGGATTGGCGTGTAATTTTTTACTGTTTTATAAAACAGTTATTTGTAGGGATGGCTGCTGCAGAGTTAGCATTAGCATTAGCTGTTTACTTGCAAATCTTGCCAAGAGCTTCAATAAAAGGGGTTCCCGTGAGCAGCGCTGCTTCTTCAGGGCAGCCTGGACACTGTGGGCATCAGGGAGAGACGAAGCAGTCCAACCCAGCCAGGAATAATTGCCATGCATGCCTGTATAAGGAAAGAAGTGAAAGAAATAGAAGCGGCAGGAGACAACTCAGTGTGAGTTTGATGCTGGACTCACAACATTGTGATGCAGTAATGTTCAATATGGAATAAAGCTTAGAACTCTCGTCGGGTCACACTTAAGTTTTCCATACAGTTTGTATTAAAGAGGAATGATGCAAGATGTTTTACCTTAATTAAAGCGCTTCAGCAAAATCAGTGAAAAAGGGATCAGACCTCCTCTTTAATGTGAGCTTACAGTATAACTGAACGCACACAAACTTCTTTGTCTCTAATGATAATTGGCAGATGCTATGATAGCAATTAAACTAAGATTACACACTTTACCTGCTGAATATCATCATGCTATAATGAACAACAGTAAATGTGAGAATGTTGCTGTGATGATTTTAGCATTGAAGGCGTCCATGTACAAAGCATATCTGCAATGAAGTGAAATATAAAGTCTAAGAAAAAAATTCTACAGCATCTCATGTTCTTGTCTGCGTGTTTCAGCAAATAGTCCTGTCACAGCATGACCATGTTTGGTAAATGCGCAGATGCTTTTAACATAATGTCAGAAATGAAAACTACAGTAACTGATAAGATCCAGAACAAAAGCACTTTTGAGAACTGAAAAAAACCTTCTGCAGCACTAATTGGCTACTTGATAGATGGCCTGCTCAGAAACTGCACAGTGTTATTCTTACCACTGTTTGCCAACTGGCTTGTCTGTATAGCAACGTTGGCTTTACCCATTTATGTCATTAAAACAAGGACTAAAGTCTTCCTTCCTTTAGAAGCGGTCTTTTAATCCGGATGGCTGCGGTTAAAGCAGGATGGAGGTTTGAGTGGAGGGCCACAGCTGGAGCGAGCCAGCCAAAGCACCAAGATATCATCACCGTTTCATTAAGTCCATGTCAGTGTTTCTGAGCAGGGGTGGCTGGAGCTTCCCTTCAGGACCACAGAGTCAGGAGAAAGACAACAGCAAGCATGCCTTCACTGAAATATGAGGAAGCATCTGCTCCAGTGATGATGACAGGGACACTTATGGGGGTAGACTGTATATAAATGTGTAAACTGTAAGTCTAAAACCCTTTTCTACAAACACAAAACTACACTCATAAAAATATGTTGCAAATGTAAACAAAAACTGTATGTGAATACAATTTACAACTTTCAAAATGGCATTTGTGAATCAGTTTGTGACTTGAAAAACAGATGTCAGTTCTACATGAGGATTTACTGATAGGTCTTCACCAGTCTGAAAGGAATCCAGCTTGTTGGGCACTTTAAGAATGTACACAATCACTTTTTCCGCTTTTCAAAGTAAGAGCACTTGTGCCTGTTTTAAACTTGGCCATGCCACTGATTTCTTTGTTTTTTGCCAATGCCCAGAAAGCAACTGTGACACCACACTATATTCACACATCTTATTTTGCATTATGTTTCTCACTCATTTTGCTGCACTGCAAACACAGAGGGCTATAGAAATAGCAAAGATATGGTTTAGTTTCATCGTGGTCTCACAACAGTTAGAAGACATTCTAACTTCACATAGTAAATAAAAGAATGTTACTTGAGAGAGAGCAAAAAAAAATTGTATTGTACTTGGCCATTAAAGCTGAATCTGATTCGGATTGAAGAACATACGATTCAGCTGAAGGTCTGCTGAGCTGAGCTATTTGCTGTAATCTACCATTAGATGAAATGTTAAAGTTGTGGTTCAAAACCTCTGTCAGATCCATCCTCCTGGATACGGTTGAAAAGTTTTGTGAATGGAACTTGAATTAAGATTTGCATCAAATATGCGACTCCGTCTGACTGACTCTGCAGCTGCAGATTGTGCAGATCCAGTCTTAATAGCTTTTAATAAGACGTTTACACTGGAATCTGACACAGGCCAGATACGTATATATGAAAATATTCCCTCTTGCCACCTTTCTGGTTGGAACGAGATGCTTCGCGTTTGCATGTGAAGCGGCTGAGAGCACATCTGCCTCCACCTGTCACCGAATAACCTTCACCGGGAGGCACCAGTTAACCATGAACCGCAACTGCAAAGACAGAGAAGGTCCCAGAGAGGAAATCGAGCCGCTGGCCAAGACACAAGCTGTTACTGTTACAAAAGAGAGAGAACCGAAAAACGCGCTGAGGAATAATTTTAGATGTCTGCACCCCCCCTTCCCCCTTCTCTCCTTTTCCTCCCTCACCACCCCCATCCTGCCTCCTGCACAATTCAATAAGCTGTAAAAATGTGCTGCGTTATAGTTGGACGTCCCGTGCTGCGCAGAGTAGCGTTTCGCTGCGTCAGAGCTTTTCTCCCTCAATCTCCACCTGAATCACTGGGTGCTGCTCTCCGTCCAGGGAAGGAGGGAGTTTTCCAGTGGCACGAGCCACCCGCTGACAACTGCCATTCTTCCTCCCCCCCCACACACACTTAAAAAACCACCCCCATACACACACATGCTCCCCACTCCTTTTGCCTAAACCCAAACAACTGCTCAGCATTAAGGTGTGGATCTGTCATTAGTTAGCTTGGCCTGGCTGGGTGAGACCATTGTTATTGTTAAAGCGAGGGCTGTTTGCACAAGCCATATCTTCGGAGGGAAACAGTACTCCTCTGCGGCTTTTTCGACTCTGCCTGAGTGGATTGGGTTTCCTCTCGCTTTTCCAACCTCTCGTAGAGCGTGGTACGATCGGCTAATGCACATATTTTAATCAGCAACAAGTCAGATTGCTGGGAAATGTGTCCAGGGGCATAAAGTGCGGGATTTAGTCTGAAGGAGAGTGTCGACTCTTTAACTTTTTCGACAGGATGATTTTCAGCCTAGGTTTTTTGCCCTTAGAAAGAAAAAAAGAAAAAAAGAAAAAAGAAAAAGAAATATAGCATCTTGGAGTCAAAAAGAAAGTGAATCATGAAGAGACAGGCAGCGGGGATCGGGTCAGTGATGGATGGATCCTGCTCTGGAGTTTCCTGGGTCTTTTCTAAGTGTTGTTTAAACAGCACAAGGAGCAGAATGACGTTCAGTCAACAGACACCCGGTGCTCAGACGCTCAGATCAGAGTGGAACAAACACGCACCGGCACAAGGCGACGATTAATCACCCCGAATCTTCTAAGAATGGCACCTCGCACCTATCTGCAGGCTGCAGGCACCGAGAGCTGAGATGCTTCCCTCAGCTTCTCTCCATGGCTTTGGTATTTTTGAATATCTCTGATCCTCTTATATTAAATCATCCACTTGTGGTCACAACTCCTACACAAATTAAAGCGGAGGGAAGTCAAATATTCATCATTTTCATTTAGCTTCACAAGAATAAATAAATATACACATAGGACTGTTTTTTTCTCTCACAACTTTTCATTGTGAAGTTTTTCCTTTCAGCCGTGTTATAGACATCCACATTCTTACCACTGCCTACAAAGCTCTGGTTGGTAAGACCTGGGCTATTTCCTGAATTACCACCAGCCGGTTAACTGTAAATAAACTGTAGAAACAATAACCAACCATTTCTGGGAAATGGTTAGGTTTAGTCACAAAAACTACTTAGTTATGATTAGGAAAATATTGTGGTTGGGGTTAAAAAAGCGTTTTGTTAAGGTAAGAGCACACAATGCTTGTCATGGTTACAGTAATAAGCATGGGGTTAGAGGGATAGTTCAACATTTAGGCAAATTGGCCCATTGCATTAATCCCTACAGTCACAGCAGTAGGTTCATTAACTACCTTTAATTTTCGGTGCAAGCTATTTCTTTGAACAGCGGAGCAGAGCCGCGAGTTATTCAGAGCTATACGGAGGCTCGTGAGATTTCTTGGTTTCCCTCATCAAACTCATCAAATACACAATCCAACAACTCCAAATCACTCTTGTGGTCAAGTGGTGACCTGCAAATTCACCACGCTATGAGATAATAACGGAACATTACGAGGTGGAGTTGTTTTTAAGGTAAAATAAGAAAAGAAATATTCCATTGATAGTACTACAGTAGATAAAATTATTAGATTTTTTGAATACTAGATATTCACTGCAAGTAGACTTGACAGATTCAAAGCTAAACAAACACTGGGGTTCTGCATTAAATGAAAGAGAAGGTGGCTCATCAGTTTGCAACTCATGGGGCATTGGTGATTAGAAATAATACATGAACACAAATGCAACCTACAGTTAGATTTCCATGAGAGCCTCCAGTTCCTGCTTTCTTACAAGAGTCCTTGAATGCAGCATCGTCTCTGACAGAAACAGTGCAGCACAGAACAGTAATCGAGGAAATGTCACCAACTATTTATTGTTATTATTAAAATACTGATGTTTAAACTGGCAAATGTTGCCCCAAACCATGCGACCCCCCCCACTCTCCTCCATAGCCTATAGGCATGAGGCTAAAAAAATGCAAAGCAGGCCTGATGGAACTCCCCAAAAGAAAAGCAGACAAGAGTTTAGCAGTTGACTCCCACTGTTTGCTCAGATTTTTTACGCTGTAGCTCCAAGTCAAGATGAGAAGTTTCCCAAGACCTCACCCTGCCTGCCTACTTTCTGCTCTTGCCATCTACAGCCACCTAAAAGACCACGAGTGCACCACACTGTCATCCTGCAGTGGCTTTGAAACCTCAAATCCCGCTCTACAAAGTGAACGCGCGTTTGACCGTAACCGGTTGAAAGCAGCCGACCCGGAGAAGACAGTTTGTGAAACTTGCAGATCTGCCGTTAAATATTCACTTTAGAGAGTTGGGAAAACTGAAATTTATTGTCGAACAGTTGTCATCAGAAGAATTTCTTCCAGTCCAACTTTCCTGTGTGACATGTGGAGGAGGAGGAGTGTATCCAAGTGTGTTCAACCATATGTTACTGTTGGATCTGTTATTTTATTGTATTATTTTCAGTTTATTTCTTCTTTTTTTTTTTGCTGTTTTCTTACATTTCGGAAAAGATGTCCTGTGGGCGTGGAGGTCACATCCAACAGTGTGTTTCTATGTGTGTTGCAGATCTGCATGAAGACAACTGAGCAGCTGCTGCTCACTGCCGATGTACAAGGACAGGGTTCACGCAGTCTTCTGTTTTCTTACTAATTGTCTTGTTTTTCTTATTATTACTATCATGCTTCTGCTTCCAGTCACGCTTCAGATTGTCTTCCTTGTCCCTCCGCCTCACCACCACCTCCTCCTCCTCCTCCTTCTTCTTCTTCTCAGGCCTCTATTAGCCATATTTGCTCTGTCAATAGCGACGCCATGTTTTCCACCCCTGTGCCCACAGCTCTGTGAGTCAATGCGTTCACGCCTGTGTTGCTATACAAGCAAACAACGGTTGCGTTTTTTAGTGGCCTTGTGCAACGGCACGCAGCGCGCATGCGACCGCAGCGACGTCCCACGAGCTATTAACGCAGAGCCAAACTGCGCCCTTCTATTTGTGTTCAAAGTGAGTATCTTAAATAAGCATGTCCCATGTAAATAAACTTGCAGGGGAGCGAAGGAGTCTGCGATGTTAGGCTTTAGTGTTTTGGAACCACAGGCCTAATTGGACAGGGAGCGAAAGAATTACTGAGTGATTCAGAGCTCGAGCAGTCGGACTGAATGCAAACAAGAAACATAACAACATTACAGCACTCAGAGACAGTCATATTCTCCTTTAAACACACAGAGAGGAAAGAGAGAAAAGAAAAAGTGGGGGGAGAAGAAAAAGGAAAGATTTGTATCTGTGGTGTTTGTACGTGGAGCCATGGTGGGACGGAGTGAGCAGCAGTGAAATTAGCTGTACCTGACATCTGTGAGCTATTAAAAGCGACTTCAGGTAGCACATGTTGTCCACATTAGCCTGAACTGAGATTTACATTTCCACATCTCCACAAAGCATAATAAACAATCAAAGGGGGCGTGTGCAGCCAGGTTACCATCAGTGACCAGAGCACTTCACCTTGCCACGACTGGAGAGACGCACTGTGTGTTGGTTGAAAGGACAAAGGGAGAGTGTGTGTGTGTTCATGGAGGCTTTCTGTAAACATAAAAACACAGATGATCATGTTGACAGCAGTGGTACAATCTTGAGGCATTTTACTTGAGTATTTCTTTTTCTGCCATTTTTTTCCTCAATATATTTTGCAGGGAAATGACTTTTTATTGCTCCATATTAATAGTTAGGCCCACTGCTCACATCCCACATTATTATGTTATATTTAAAACATGTGATAAATTGTCAATGTGTGTTTTATTATAACCTTGCCTGTCCAGAAGTTTGCAAAGTAGCTAAAATGAGCTCAGTCTGGACCAGCTATTAAAATGCTTCTTACGTATGTACGCATTAGAACTAATGATGGATCATTCTGATGCATAATGAGTATATTACCACTGTTAAGGCTTGTATTTGAAAAGCAGTATTTCTATACTGTTGCGCTGAAAATGAAGGATTTGACTTTTCAGTAGTAATAGACAAAAAACAATCGTTTCTCTCCGAAACGATTGGTAGAAGAGCATAAAATTAAACTCATGTTCCCTTTAAACTAATTCCAGATTAAGTAAAAGCTTTGTGGGTAAATGGAAAGCATACTAACAGACCGAGCGTGCCAGCGATGCAGACATATGGGGAGTTAAGTTTCAAATATCTGTACGCTTCTAAAATGGATATAAAGTTATAAAAGGGTCGAACACACAAGTCTGAGGAGAACACTTTATGAGGAACATTTGGTAGAAAGGTGAGGCCAGGAGCTGAGCAGTCAGCAAATTGAACAGAATCTCCCGTTCGCCGGATTATTGCTCTGTTGTTGGAAAGGAGATGAGCGATACAAATCAGAAGCTGATGTCTGACAGCAACTGTTGCACCGCAGCAGTCTGCTTCAGCTCCCTGACCCTCCTCCTCCTCCGCCTCCTCCTCCTCCTCTCAGCAAGAGGTGAGGGAGACAGGTTTGCTGGGTTTCCAGACTGATGTCTCCCCCTATTGACGAGTTTATGTATCTGTAACTGTATTGGAACCAATATGCAGAGGCACTCAATGTTTTAAAGTACATAGAGAAACTTTCTATAACTGTTGAGGATGCTGAATTAAACAAATTGAATAGTTTTAATATTTTTAATACTTCCCGTAAGTCGATTTTTTTCCCTAAAGGTATCACTTTCTGTTGTTGAGAATTTATTTTTTCTTTCTTGGTTTTCCTTCATAGTAAAAATTATCACATTTGGTCAGAGAGTATAAATATTCTAAAACTGACCAAATGTTTAAAAATAATCACTCTCTGCCTGAACACCCTCGACAATATCTATAGGAAAATACAGCAAAATTAAACAGCATATTGTATATACTGGCTGGATGGCAGTGCGTGTGCGTGTGTTGTGTGTATGTGTGTGTTTTCAGTGCTGGTTAGGAGGGGGGAGAGAGAATGGGATCAAATTCCTTCACTTTGGCGTCACATGTTGCCAGCCAATCAGGTTCGGGCTTTCCTCCGCCGCATGGTAACGCTGTTATAAGCCCGCGTGCACAACGTTTGCAGTTCAAAGCACTCACGCGTTCTGGGGATTGTACTTGGAGACTAGAAAGGAGCATTTTTTACCGTTTCATCCTGCAGAGTTAAAAGCAAACTCTCACCAGCGGGCTTGTTTTTGCCATTTCAAGTGCGGAGCCGTTTGCAGAAAACGCACTCATCCCGGGAGTCTGTCAGAAGCTCGTGCGTAAAGACTCGCTCTCCAAATCGGTTTTTACGCACCGGAGCAGAGAGAAACATCTGCTGTTTTTTGGTGCAGTTCTCTCAGAAAGACTTTTTTTTACTCAAACTCATTCTGGCAAGGTAAAGTCACTTTCACTGGCTTTTCCTCTCGCGAGAGCATATTAATATCTACCCCGTTTCACGCGTAATTTGGCAACAAACAGTTTTTCGTATGAATCTCCTCGACCCTTACCTGAAGATGACGGAGGAACAAGACAAGTGTCTCTCTGACGCCCCGAGCCCGAGTATGTCCGAGGACTCCGCGGGCTCTCCGTGCCCGTCCGGCTCGGGCTCCGACACCGAGAACACCCGGCCGACGGAGAACGGGCTGCTCAGAGCGGACGGAACCCTGGTCGACTTCAAGAAGGACGAGGACGATAAGTTTCCCGCTTGCATCCGCGAGGCTGTGTCCCAGGTGCTCAAGGGCTACGACTGGACCCTGGTGCCTATGCCGGTGCGCGTTAACGGATCTACTAAGAACAAGCCTCACGTTAAGAGACCGATGAATGCCTTCATGGTTTGGGCTCAGGCTGCGCGGAGGAAGCTGGCGGATCAGTATCCACACCTGCATAACGCGGAGCTCAGCAAAACTCTGGGGAAACTCTGGAGGTGAGTGTGAAAACTTCCTTGCTTTTTTGTGATACAATGGATAAAGATTAACCAATGAACTAACTTCTATCTGTGTTTTCTTTATTATTCATCCGCGCAGTCATTTGGTTTTAAATATTTGTATTATTTTGCTTTTTTGTTTTAGAGCAGTTTTATGTAATGAAGGCTGTGTACAGTACATTGACGGTATACTCTTTACGCACAGACTTCTCAACGAAGGGGAGAAGCGGCCGTTTGTGGAGGAGGCCGAGCGGCTCCGGGTGCAGCACAAGAAGGACCATCCGGACTACAAATACCAGCCCAGGCGCAGGAAGTCAGTGAAGAACGGCCAGAGCGAGCCGGAGGACGGCAGCGAGCAGACGCACATTTCCCCCAATGCCATCTTCAAAGCTCTGCAGCAGGCGGACTCCCCAGCCTCCAGCATGGGAGAGGTGCACTCTCCTGGCGAGCACTCAGGTGAGCAGTCTCCTCTGTGGTTACACATCTTACTCACAGTCAGTGTTAATCAGATTTTTGGATACTTTTTGAATGATCTTTTAAAAAGGGGGAACATATGGCATTCAAAAAGCATCCAAAATCTGTCTCCAAATCAAACTCATCCATATTGGTTTGCTTAAGACATACAAAAATTGATGCTAAATCATCTAGAAGTTGAAGTTTTAACGTGTTGCAATATATATCTCCTTATTATTTCCAGGCTCCCAGGGCCCCCCCACACCTCCCACCACCCCAAAGACTGATGTCAGCTCAGGCAAGATGGACCTAAAGCGTGAAGGGGGTCTCCGCTCCCTGCCCGATGGCCCTGGTGGGCGCCAGCTCAACATCGATTTCCGCGACGTGGACATCGGCGAGCTCAGCAGCGACGTCATCTCCCACATCGAGACCTTTGACGTCAACGAGTTCGACCAGTACCTCCCGCCTAACGGGCACCCGGGCGTCCCTGGCAACGCCACGCCGGTCACCTACACAGGCAGCTACAGCATCAGCAGCAGCGGCCCAGTCAGCCCGCAGGCGGGTGGAGCTGCAGCCTGGATGGCCAAAAGCCAGAGCCAACAGCAACAACAGCAGCAGCAGCAGCAGCAGCAGCAGCACACCCTGACCACCCTGGGCAGCAGCAGCTCAGAGGCAGCTCAGGCCCAGCACAGGACCCAGATCAAGACAGAGCAGCTGAGTCCCAGCCACTACAGCGAGCAGCAGGGCTCCCCGCAGCACATCGCCTACAGCCCCTTCAACCTGCAGCACTACAGCCCCCCCTCCTCCTCCTACCCGCCCATCTCCAGGGCGCAGCAGTACGATTACTCCGACCACCAGGGGGGCGGCAGCAGCAGCGCAGCCGCCGCAGCCTACTACAGCCACGCGGGGGCGGGGCAGGGCTCGGGGCTGTACTCGACTTTCAGCTACATGAGCAGCCCCCCCAGCCAGAGGCCCATGTACACGCCCATAGCCGACAACACGGGGGTGCCCTCCATCCCCCAGAGCAGCCCGCAGCACTGGGAGCAGGCTCCAGTTTACACCCAGCTCACCAGACCCTGAGCTGCCCCCACCTCCCCGGCAGACTGAGAGACAACACATACACATACATACAACCATACACACATACACATACACACACACTCCAAAACACTTTACTCCAGGGTGAGTCCTTCCCCTGAATCAGACACTTGAATTCAAAGAAGAGGAGAGCTGGACTTGTGATTGGCTCACATCGTGCCTTGCTATTGTACCATGATAGAAACTATATATATATTTTTAGAGAGATGAAAAGACTTAAGAAATCCTCTGTGAGGACTTATTGATTGTTGATATTTCAGTAGGTACTGTGTATGTTTCTTTTTGTTGTTTTTTTTTTTTCTTCATATGCTGGCAGTTTGTAACCCATGGGGGTGGGGCGAGGGTATAGGGTAATTATTTGTACCTGTAGATAAAAAACCAAAAGCTTTATATTTTAACCAGTTCGGCTACTAACCCCACACGGTGTAGTACAGTATCTGGTTCTCTGTTCAATTTCATACAAGCATTTTCTGTTGGTTTTGCTGTTGCTTATTGATTTCGGTGCCATTCAACAAGTATGGTTTGTATTTAAGCTGTTATGCTGTTGTTGTTATGTTTTTTTTTTTTTTTTTTTGTTATGCTCTGTCATGACCATTGGAAAAGCTATTAGGCAATACACACAAAGACAGAGAGAGACTTGGTTTCACAATGTTGTGTTGTCTTGACAGGGGGAGACTGCAGCCCCATTCCAACCATCCGTGCCTTGGATTTTACATTTTTGCAATTTTTATTTTTCTGTGTGCATGTGTGTGTGTGTATGTGAGAGTGTGTGCGTGCATGATGGCCACAGCTGAGATTACACTTACCGTCCAACAGCGTGTGTTTGACAGCTACAGGAAGTCACCTTTGACCCCTTTGGGGGTGTCCCCCTGCAGTCTCCCACCATGCTGGTGTCCTCAACCTTCCCCCCACAGGTCAAAATCCAGTTTGAAAACTTTATTTATTTATTAGCTTTAATTTTATTTCAAAGTAATTATTTTGCATACTATTCTTATAAGTAATGAATTGTCCTCTTTTCAATGTAGACAGCATATAATTTCCCCTTTTTGTAATTTTTAATTTTGATTTTAAACCCAGGGGGTACTTAGACTAAATGGTACACGCTGTAATCGTCTCTTTTTTTTGTTTATTTATCTTATCTAAATGTCTTTTTTTAAGTATGTATTTGCATTTTTCTGAGTCTCGGGGGGTAACTATCTAACAAAATGTGTACGGATTGTTTGTTATTTGTGAATTTCCTTTGGTTTGACTTTAAAACTATGGCTAGAAGAACTGGAAAAAAAATCGCTATCTCAGTTACAAGACTATTACAGTTGTTCTGTTTGGGCTTTTATTTTGTGTGTGATCACCAGAGAGACCGTCCTTGTCTTTCTGCTCTGCAAGCTCCACTTCCTTTTCTCTCCATATCAAAGAACTGAGGTTCCCAATACTCTTTTTTTCCCTCTCCGATCTTGCCATGTATTTGTACTGTCTTCAAAGAATCTTTTGTATATGTATTTGCAATAAAAAAAGAAAATGCTATTAAAAAAAAAAGAAAGTCTGTCAATCATCTGTCACGATAAACTCAAGAAACTTTCACTTATGAAACATCCTAGTGTTGCACAACATGACATTGAACCACCTTTGGGAGCACACTTAAGTGTTTTCCATGAGTGTGGAAGTCAGCGAAAGGGTTAAGAGAAGAGTGCCAAAAAGCGGGACTAGTGTTTGTTTTCCCAGAAGCCCTGTTTTTTTTCCCCCTGCTTTTATTTTCTTCCTGCCTCTCCGCCCATCAGCTGGTAGCAGCAGGGGGTTGTGGGGCCCTGGGGGACCTGGATGGGGGGAACTCAATATAGCAAGTCAACTGTCAAACTACTGCAAATAATCAGAATATTATTTCAATTGTGGAAAAAGTAAGCCGATGGGAGGGGGAGGGGGGTAAAGATCGATACGGACGGGTCCAAATAGTTAAACTAGGCTCTTAACAAAGACTTTCTACGTTCAGCTTTGAACTCCCCAGCAGCAGTAACTCAAAACGCACAATGGTCAAAACTGAAATCTCAGGTCAGGCTGTTTTTATTAGTTTCTTGAAAACTGATACTTGGACTATACACAGCGTGAGCAGATATGGATGCAATTACATTCACACACCATCTAATGCAATCCAGTGCACGAGGCAATCAATAAATGTGCTTTTACTGTGGACTATGTCAGAGGCTTCTTCCACTCCTCCTGAAGACTTCATCCAAGAGAAGTCAAAGAAACGAGGAATAACAGCTTTTTCAAACGCGCAGGCCTATGAAGACTTTAAATTAAAAACCCCCATGGTTTAAATAGCCAATCGATGCATCACTCTTATCAAATCAATCATAAATGCCCCTAAAGTTCTGGTTCCAGCTTCTCCGACGTGAGCATCTGCTGCTCGTTTCTGTTTTGTACCATTGTAAACTGAACATTTTAGTGTTTTGAGCTGTTTGCTGGAGAGAACCAACAGACATCTAAAGACCCATAGACGCTGCGATGATTGTGATATTTTATAGTGGATGATTAATTGAGAAAGCCATGAACAGATGAATCGATACTGACAGAAATCTATCAACATAATAAAGCTCCCATGGTGCTCAGTGACGACGGCAACGTTATTTAGAGCAGGAACGCGGTCCAGGACTTTGGTCGGCACCGACGTTTGGACCGGATCATCTGGGTGTGTGAGGGCTCCACAATAACATCAAACATGTTGGATATTTAGGAGTCATAATCAGCGTGATTATAATTATGATGAGATTGCGTCAGTCAAACACTCCAGCCCTCGAGGCTAACGATAGCTAGCGTATACCACCGTTGACACGTATTACAAGTGACAGTTCTCACTGAAGAGGAGGCAACGTATGGTTTCTTATCTGGCATCTAGCTTTTGTTGTTGCACCACAGTCTCCATTGTTGTTTACATCCGAGATCAAACGAGGTCCTGTCTTGACGATAGCCTATGTCGTGTGCCATTATTTTGAAATCTTGTAGCTGTTACAATTTGTTCTGCAATACAGCCTACATTCAAAATCAGATGATGAACCTGCTGACGGATGAAAAGACAAAATGAAAAAAAAAAAAAAACTTAATTTCAGTGACTCATGACTTCACTTGGACTTTTGATTTGAAAATCCTTGCCATCTCACATGAAGGCCAAAGATTAAAAAGCTTGTTTTTTTTCCCCCACACATTCTTTATTTGTGGTGAGCTGCCTCAGTATCAACACTGTGTTTTATGATTTATGGTTGCACTGATTCACTGCCCTCTTCTCTGCTCTCTGCTCAAGCACACACACACATAAGTTAAGTGTAGATAACTTGAGGATGATTCGAGCTGACAACAGTTACACTTGTTAATACGAGGGAAACAAACAGCAAAAGCCAATATGTACTTTATCAAATCACCTGCTCAACAAGCACATACAGTATGAAGGCTGGATTTTCTGCTGTTGTTCATGTGTTACAACACTGCAGCAGGATGTTTATGGCAATATCGAACTGTTACGATGAAGCTAAAATGAAAGTGGTGATTCTTGAAACGTGGCAATTATAGTCACCGACTGAGACGAAGCAGCCTCCTCGTCTCTACCAGCAGGGAGACGGACACGGGCAAGAGGAAGGACTGCTGCCTGTTACTGATCACAGACAGAATTTAGTTGTGATTATTTATTATAAAACAAATCAAATCCTGTTCTTAATTTAATTTATTTTATTTTTGCTTAATGGTATTTTTAAAAGCCCTTTGGCATTTTTATTAGTAATGAAAGAGGAAGCAGTAATAGTCTAAGCCGGACAAATAAGGGTGTGATAAAATCTGCTTTAACTCCAGACTTTTGGAGAAGGAGCAAATTAACTTCCTTCACCAGGCCTGTTGAACCAGTTGTGATTTTGTGATTTTTATTTTTTGCGCTCGGCAGCGAGCTCAGCCACAAATATGTGAAGGGTGACTTCACTGAAATCACGAAGATTCTTTTTAGCCCTTTTATATTTTGCCAAAATAAGACAGCAGGTACTCACAGTAAATGCAGGGACAGATAGAAGAAGGACAGGAGCTGAACTTGGAACTCACTTGTTGATGTTGATGTGTTGGCAGTTGTGTTCACAGACACAGGACTGGATATAACCAGGAAGAAGACCAAATTTGAAACTAAGGAATTCTAACCAGTGCATTACAAGAAAGATTATTCATTTTCTGGTACAGCTGCTCAAAAAGTTCTGGGGAAGGCATGACAAGTAGAAACGCTACAGTAACAAAACAAACCTGTTCAGAACCACAAGAATGACTTGGGACTTGACAGTGCAAAGACTTGAGACTTGTGGCTTAAACAACGACAAGATACAACAAACAAGATATAACTTGTATATCAGTGATTTTATGAGGTGTCGCCTGGAATAATTATTCCACATAGACTTTTGCCGAGCCGTTTCTCCAGCAGTCTCCATGATATGCTAAGCTAACTAACTGCTCTCTCAGCAAAAATGATAATTATCTTATTTTCCTAACTGTACAAGTAGTTTTTTTGGTGAACTGTTTCTTTAAATGCACTGATAGTTTTTCAAATATTCAAGGGTCTTGCATGTTAGACACATTTGAATCCCTCTGAGGGACATTAGTGATTACTGTCTGAGACGAGCAATTGACATCTACAGGACTTGAAACTACAGAGCCGTGCAGACCCTGGACATGTGCACGACACCACAAACAGCGCTGTTCAACATTCAGGCAGCTGAATGTGAGGAAACTTTTGAACACTGCGATTTCCTCGTCACGGAACTGTGGACTTGTTCTTGGTGTCCCTTCAAGCAGAGCATCTGTTACACAACTACAACTATCACAACTAATTAACCACTAAAAGGCAGCGACAACGCACAGAAAACACCGTCTGATTCCTTCAGTTGTTTCTTATTAGTTTCCTGAAATATCAGATATTGAATATCTGTCTAGGCATGAGCTGCTCCGACAGCAGGCCCCTCCCACCGGGTCCTCGGAGCTGGCATATGACAAAGGTCAAGGAAGGGAAATGCTGAATGATGTCACGCTGCCTGGGGACCAAACACCATTTTCCTATGATGTGGATTATGTGTTAGGCGACACAAATGTTTTCATACTCATTGGAGGCAGCTCTTGAACACTCCATTTATGGAGGGCTGAGGAGCCCAATGGGTGAGACAGAGACGGAGCCAAGACTCACTTCGTACCGCATGACTGCTGATGGACTGTGGCCTTCGGCTTCATCCCCATGAAGTTATTGAAAAAAAATGGGGTGTTTCTGTTGTCGCGGCTGCTGGGTAATGAAAACAATGTTTTTGTGTGTGTGTGAGTAGTTAGTTAAAACCTATATAGACATTTCTGTTACTGATAACATTTCACAATTGGAGTGGCGCAGCTGGATCTGTCTACGAGCTCTTGACACGCGTACAAAAATGTCACTGTTTGTAACCGAAGCAAGACACACAACACTCACTGCAAGAACACGGAAAAGTATCATTTGTATTGTTGATAACAACATGTACAAGTGAGAGAGGTGAAGGCGGTCATATGACAAGATTGCGTGCAGATGGTGATCTTTAGAAGAGAAAAGAAAAGCCCCCAGACTACATGACGTACAGTATGATTTTTGTTTGTTTGTTTATTTTATAAAATTACATGATGACACTGTACTTCACTTTAAAATGTGCAACACCTTAAAATACAATAAACTGAGGATGGGTATTAAAATGACACAGGATTCATAAAACAGCTGCATGCATCTGCAGACAAGGGAAGTTGTAGGAAATGTGGTCACAGTCAGTTTCCCTCTCCTGAGTTACAGCATGAGTGTTTTTGCATGAAATGATGATGTCATAGTGAAGTTCATCTTTGATCCACTGAATTTGAAATGTCATCACTTCATTTTATCCTTGTAAATATTTCAATGAGATCATTATAATTTGTGTATAAATTTGTAATTCATGGCCAAAAGGTCAAGAGGTCACGCTGACTTTGACCTTTAAAGCACAAACTTATTGGTTCATTCACCACTCCAAATGAATGTTTGTTCCAAGTTTGATGAAAAATTACATGATGTCAAGATGTTAGTGAGGGATAACATTCGTAATAATGGGATGGACAACCTGAAAATACAATACAGCTAAATATCTGAACTCTATTTAAACTGTAAACATGAGCCTGATAATGATCTGACTATGGTGAATTAAAGTGTGGTTGATAATTCACATTATGCCTCTTCAGCTCGTGGTCTGTGAGCCATCTCCACCCTGTCAATCAATCCGGACCAACTTGCAGATCAGTTATTTAATTAAGAATAAAATGTTACTACAGTAAATCCTCTGAACCACAGACAGGCTCTGATACTGTAGAGCAGCAGCCTTCTTGGTAAACACTCCCACACACTAATAGTGTCTGTTAAAATGTTCCTAACTTTCTCTCTCTGATGCGGTGTGTGACGCCGTCAGTGTGGGAAACAAGAACAAACAACCTGTCGAAACATTCGTCACATACAGCTGGAGAAACAATAATTTTGGGGCCATTTTTGCCTTGAATTGATAGGATAGTGGAGAGAGACAGGAAAGTGGGGAGAGAGTCTGAGGGAATGACACACAGTAGAGAACGGCACTTTTGGGAATCAATCTGGCAATCACTGCATTGGACAACATGGGACCACCCGGCCACCAAGCACCCCCGAAACGTGTAGTTTTCAACCAAATTGTAGCTTATCCAACCCTTCCACCAGATGTGCTTTGTACACTAGCTCACATACAAAGGTTATACAAACATGGGTTAGTGACGAAAAATAGACATAAAGCAGTAGATTGTTCAAGGTGTTAAAGGTCCAGTGTGTATTCATTCTCAAGGTTTATTGGCAAAATCTGAAAATACTAAGTTTACAATCGCTATAAAATATATATTTTTTGGTTTTGGTATCCTTATAATTATTCCTTGATATACATATATACAAGGGTCTTTCTTTAAAGAGTGTTGTCATCTTGCGCTGCCATGTTTGCAGCAGCTCGAATAGAAAATCCTTTCAGCCAGTTTCGCGTTCATGAATAAATTAACGAAAAAGAAGGCAGAATTTTACACATTGGACCTTTAAATGTCTCAAATGGCAGGAGCATCAAATCCAGCTTCAGGTCGCTCAGAACAGGAGCAGATTCAGTGAGCTGCTGGTGAACTACTGCATTGTAAAACACTGCGTAGTATTGTTGTGAATCATTGTGTATTACCACAATTAAGCATGCATCCCTACAAAATCTGTCTGCGATGGTGATTTTTTTTTTTTTTAATTGCTCTAACTTAAGTTTGCTTGACAATATCTTAATGATACCCATCCCTAGTACTAGTAAGTTCAGTTAATGTTGAACTTGTGCCTGTCACTTTGTCACTTAAGAAATGCTCAGATAGTTGTGCGAGACATAAAAAAATAACAAAACATACACAGACTTGCTAAACTGATCATGTTGTGACTGATTAGTGTAAAGCATGCCAGACACCTGACTTCATATTGCACAAGAAAACACTCAGCCGTGTCACTTTTTGCTACATTTGAAATGTGGAATTTGAAATTTGAAATAAGAAATTCAATAAATCCTGTTTTGAAAATGTGGAGCTATCATGAATCAAGTGTACATAAATAGTATGAATAGCTCAGGGAACTGTTCGGTCTGGGCCCTTCCAGGAAACGTGGCCCCCTGAGCAACATATTGAACAGCCCTGCTGTATAATATCCCCTCTTGATGTGGCAAACTGCTTTATTGGGTTTGAATAGATGAGTATTGAGAATAACTTCACAGCAGGGCTCTTGGTGTCCCTTCCAGCAGGAATATTATTAGGGATATGAAGGTTTACAACCCTATTTTTACAAGGCAATTTCACCATGAGCACCAAAAGCATATTGCTGACGTCTCAGATATTAAGGAAATGAGAGAAAGAAATATGACGGGAGAGAAATAGGGAGCGAGTAAACAAGAAGGACAGAGAGATGGAAGGACATCAGAAGGTGGAGAGCAGGCCGACTGCGGTCGAGAGCAAGTAGCACCGTGTCCCATCTGAAAAAGCCATCAGTCTGCGCAGCGCTCGCATGACAGGGGAAATGGTAGTAACAAGCGCAGGACAGATGACATGTTTCATATGGATGTTTTCCACAGCAGACAGCCAAGCAGACAAGTCACGTCACATCACAGGCATGAGCGGCGTCCCGGCCAGATCAACTCTGATGACAGAGCTGTCCGTACATCTCATGCTCAACGCTATCGTTAAGGCCAAAGCGGTAGAAAGAGCTCCAGGAAGTGCCATCGTTTTTTTATTAAATGACTGATAATAATGTCTGCACTCGCTGGAAGAAACGGACAAACTCAAACCAACAGTAACAAGAAAGCCTTTCACAAAATGTTTTATAAATCAAGCGGAGGATGAGTGAGCACTGACAATTGAGATTTTTAAGGTCCTGCGTGTGCACCCACACAGGTATTTTGTTCTCCAACACAAGCAATGATGAAATTCATTGGAAAGAACCAGAATGTTGCTCTTACTTAGAAGCGCAGTGTGTCATTTCTTCTGGTAAAAAGAAAAGATGGTATTGGGTGACGTCAGGAAGTGTATCGCGGGGTCATGAGAGTTGTTGCCTTCACCACTAACTGTCATCGGCTTCTCCTAATTTGGATTTCTTCACATTCAGGAAGTTTTTATGGGTTAGACAGGTGCTAGTCAAGCAGTCTGTCGTATACAGCATTTAGAAAAGGTTTAATCATGCCACATACAGTAGGAGTTCAGTAGAGAATACCGTAGTACAAAATACCCAGAAAAGGTATAGGAAAAGGTAATACCCAGACTGCAATCTGAAAATATGAGTATGTGTTTGAATCATGACAGAATATTATGTTGTTTTCTTTAGTTTTTCTGTTAAAAAAAAAATTGGTAATGTAACATAGGAGACATGGTTGGATTTTATAACAAATAAAATTGATGAAAAGCACGTAACATCTTACTGATAGTCATTCAAGTATAATTGAAATGTCCATTGTCCAGTAAAAGAGAGGTTATAGAGATATGTCTGTGAAGATTCTCAGTCATCCAGGTCATCTTATTCTTGTGGAGTTGTAGTAAAAAGTAACTGGACTGTTCAAGCAAGAAAAGAAGTCCAGTTGCTTTTTACTACAGCTCCACAAGAAGGTTATAGAGATAGAGATGCATACCATTGTTATTCATAATGTATAGGCCTATAAGGATAACCATGCTGAGAAACTCCCACATTCCAGGCTCTAGACAGGACGGCAGCTCCGGCTTCTCTCCACATTTCTCCTGTGTCACAACACACAGTTCTAATTTACAACACTGCAAACTCTTAATGAACAATGTTTGTCCCGTTAAAGGCATTTGCGGGACACTGATCACGGGTGACAATGCAGGTCAGCTGGACGCGAACCAGAACTAATCATACAGGCATGTCACTGTGACGTCAGAGGCCCTGAGTGACAGCACTAGCTGCAGCCTGCCGGATTGATTACCATCCGATACCCCTCCAGACGGGTAGTCCGGTCATAGGCTTGATACGGCTGACAATTAAGGACCACACCATTGTTGGAGCGGTGTGAGGTTTTGAAAGACGGAGGCTGACAGACACCGGGGGGAAACTGTGGGTTTGGTATGAGCGGGGCAGGGAGGGTCGCTGAAGAAAATGTTTATCTCATCAGTCTCTGAGGTCACTGCTGTAGATGCAGTAACATGATGTGGTGTAGGGTGGAGTGACAGACAAGATCGCTAAGAGTATAGCTCTGGAAATTACAAGGTATGCAACTCTGAGCATTTAAATGAGCCTATTCCCACACTGCAGTCAATTTGGGAAGATACTCAGAGTTCATCAGTCCAGATTCTCTCAAAGTATAAAGCCAGATTATTTGGGATGGGAACAATTGGCTCTGTCTGACTTTAAAAGCAGGAAAGGAAATTTCTCTTTTGTATTTGACCAGGTGCTTTTCTTTGAATTAGCCACAGACAAAAAATGCTACTATGACTGAGTTTGATTAATTGCGTATAATCAAACTACAAGTGCCTATTGAGCACATCAAAAGAGAGACCTCTGGCAGCAGAGTGTATATATACACAGAACTCTCATGCACTCATCACCACTGAAGAAAACCAAACATTAAAGCTGCCGTCACTATTTTATATGATCAGTGGTTCAAATCACAATGTGTGTATGGGAAATATTTAGTGAAAAGCAAATTATTTTTGATGAATACTGTGCTTCCCTATAGCTCTACATTTTTACAGTTTTAGCATGTATTACCAATGTTTTGGTTTAAGGGCACAGAGACTCCCTGCTTCGGCTCACTCTCACTGCTTTAATCCACCTCGTTTCCAGCCTCAGGCAGCTCACTGATAAAACTTGGTGTTATCTGCCCGGCAACAGAAGACTGAGAGAAAAAAAAAGTTCACAACTAGATGGTGAACATGCTGTAGTGGAGCATTTACACACTATTATTGTACGTTGAAGGCCAGAGATATAACTCTGAATGACTGCTATGCCTTTGTCAGCTTTTTGTGTAAAGATAACTGTTTGGAATGCAAAAAGTTGCTTCTTAAAGAGGAACTATGCAATATTTTTTACCTCAATTAAACAGCTTCACAGTAATTGTGAAATAAATGACTTGTTAAGTAACTTGTTTTTCTCTGCTTTCCACCTAGCGTCTCTTGGTCGAAAAACCAACCTTGCAAGATCAGTGCCTCCCACCCGGTCTCCCAGCTCTTGCCTCAACGGGGCCACAATACAAATACAACCCATAATTTGTAATCTCTTGTTTATGATGGATAAGACTACACAAATATACACATCGTAAAACGTATAACATTATCCACCGCTCCATGGATTGCCTTCTCGTCGGCTTTGTGGAAAACAAATGCACATGACCAGGAGGAGGGTTAGCAAAACAGCAAAAAAAGTGACTGGCCTTACATAGTTCCCCTTTAAACTTTGACTCAGGACATCAGTTATCGATGTTAGTTAATATTTCAAAATAAAAGTTGATAAAATAAATAAATAAATAAAAACAGTAACAGATCTTTGACCTATCTAGCTCTGCTTTGCTTGGTCAGTCTTGGTGGGTAAGTCTCCCAGATCTGCTTGCATTAACTACAGTTTGGCTAAACAGAACAGAGGTTTACATGAAAGTGGCTGGTGGTGTTAATGTGGGCCGATTTCCCAGGGGACAAAAAAGAAGAAGAAGAAAAACAATTAATATTCTAAACCAATTCCTCACTGAGAGTCTGCCCCCTCGTGAACCCATGGGTGGTCTTTTCAAATGCAAAATACTGCACAAAGACTAAAGCGGGGTTAGAGACCAAGAGCCTGTGATAGAGACACAGAGAGAAAAAAACAGACAGATGGAGGAAGACGAAAGAGAGAAAGAGAATATGCCGACTAATAACTCTGGAAAATGGAGGACAGTCAAAGCATGCAAGCATAAACAGATAAATGAGCGAAAAACTATATGTGGAAAAGACTGTTGACAGGCACAAAGGAAAAATTGATTGTATTCTAATTGCTGGGGATTTAAGTTCTAAATATGTGTGCGCATGTGTGTGTGTGTGAAGAAACTAGAAAAAGCTGTGTGTACCCGACAAGGTACTTGTGCTGTGTTGTGGTGGTTTAAATTCCTGCTCACAGGCAACATACCCTAATGAAACAATGACTTTAATTGTGTATGCGTTGCCGTCCAACAACACGGGAAAATGAAAAACACAACGTGAGCCCTGGTCTGGAAATCAACTCATTATTAAAAACAATGGAGAGGCTCCATTGTTTTTGCTAATTTGGCCGAGGGGCAGAAATATGTAAGAGTTGGCTTTATGGCGCTCCAGGGCCGCTTTTACTGCATGACTCGGACCAAATGTAGTCAAAACATGTGCCAGCACGTAACTACATGAGTAGCTATGAACACAGATACCACACGCACGCACGTACACGCAAATAAATACATACACCTCCGTCTCTCAAGGACTTTTACCCCCTTGTGTGTATGTATTTATGTGAGTCCCCCTGTGTGCCCTCCCTGCTTCCTTCCTGTGTGTATGTGCATGTGAGTGTGTGTTTGGTGACTGACCTCTTTTTACAAACCTCCTGGCCCTCCCAAAAAGCTACTTCTGATCACAGCGGAAACTGTACATCAATGTGGAAAAGCCAGGGTGGAAGTTTTTACTACACTGCTACACGGTTGGAGGCGGCAGCAGTGGGTCCCCAGTCTCCCCTGGAAACAGGGCGTCCGTGTGAGTCATGACCAGCAAGTGGAAATCTGCAACTGTTCAGTGTAACCGGATCGTTTAATGTGGTCAAATTCTAGCTTTTTACACGTACCGCAGCTTTAACATCCCATATCCAATGCAAAGTCTACACCTGTCTGCTGTGGTGCTTCCTCCACCAGTCGTTCACCTCTCTACATGTTTTAATTTCTCTCCCTGTTAACAGGACAGAGCAGCCACACGATCTGCGTGAGCATCACACATGGTTTTAGCCTCGTTGCTGTGACGCATCAACCGGAGTTTCGGCATCTTGCATGTGATGCCTGCAGTTCCCGGCCAGATAGAGGAAACAATTTAGTAATATTCTAATATCCAGGCTGCATCTGAATACATGACAAACATACATATTGTATTTCTTAAATTTATCACAGCTGCATGTGGACAATGGTGGAGGTCCGACATTGTTATATCAGAAATCTGCTGAGGGTAATAATCAATTTATTTCCATAATTTAACAGATGAAAGGTATTAAATAGGGTTAATCGGGTTTTAGAATTAAAATAAATCAACCATTTGATTATTGATGGCCATTAACCAATAATGTAGACTGACAGGGCTGCCGTGTGAGCCCCACCAGTAGCAGCAGGGCAGCTGTCACGCACACGCAATACAATACAGCCAGTGTGTCGAAATCCTGGATCACTACCGACATCTACGTAAGAGCTGAGTCAGTCACGGTCACATATGATATGCACTGTAAGTTATTGTACAGCATATTGTGGTCTGATTTGAGATTCATGCTCTGACTTAGTAAATACATGTTTACAGTCCAGAGGTTATACAGAGGTTACAGGTGTGACTTTGTTACTAATGTCCTGTAATTACAACTGAAAGACATATTAAATATCCTATTACGTTGCTTGTAATCTGTTACCATTCAGACTTTACTTGAGAATGCGAGGTTAACTGAGGACTCGGCTCCTGCTGCTTCATATCATGAAGATATAGATGATTCACAGTTGGAGCTGCCAGGAAACAAACTGTATTGTTTTGTTGCACATCGATCGCCCTGCTGGAGCTGCTGTGTGATTAAAAGCTCTGTCAATGACAGCGCTAGCTCAGTGCGTTTTTTTGTTTGTACTATTTTTTTTTATCAATTTCCTCACTCTAATGTTTTATATCTTAAGTTCCAACCATCAACCTTCCTTTGACCAAAAACCTGCTACCTCCACATCCTAACTGGTCAGTCGGCTTTATGGAGGTCTTGACTGCTCCACCAGGGGTCTTAAATGATTCTGCTGGCTGGTGGATTGGATGATGTTTATGAGCTTCTATAGGCCTTGACAACTGGCTGGGTCTGATAAATCAACTGGTTGGGTCTGATAGTATAGCACAACACTTCACTGATGGAGAAATGAAAGTGATTTGCACACGTGAAGACACAAAGCACGTCTTTCAGACAGTTTGGTTAAAAATATACTGAAATTACGAATATTCCATTGCAAAGGGTTTTTTTTTTGTTTTTGTTGTCTTTTGTGAGTTATTTGCAGTATTTGATGAAAAATAAATTAATACTTTGATGACAAAATATATATGTAAAATTAGACCAGGAACAGTCAGTTAATGAGAAGAGAACATAGAATGAACTGACTGCCGCAATAAATTGTTTAAATGAATGAATCAGATATTCTAGTAATAATGGCAGTTTTTATTGTGTGATCTGTTTCTTTACTCCGTCCTAAAATATCAAATTGAATATACATATTGTTGAGAAGATCTGAATGAACAGCGCAGACTGTAGCAATTTTTCAATTGCAAAGCATTTGACTGGGTCAATAATAAATAGTGTAGATCCTGCAATAAAAGTGATCCACTGCTATTTTTGTAGAGTGACGGTAGTGGAGCACTGTAAAAGACTAAAACAGTTGCACAAACTCAACAATGCTATGTTACTGGTCCAGATTTAATGAAGCTGTAGCAGAAACATCCTGAAAACAGAGCAGAAGACCGTGTAACTTCTTATTTATTCCACTTTCTATGAGTTTTTTTAAAACTTACATGAAGTTACATTAATATCACTTGATGCGCAGTTACAAAGAATGTAACATGTAGACAGACGGGTCAAGGGAGAGGCTACTGTAAAGCTGCAGTTACATCAACCACTCACATTTGTGCAGATGTGACTGGTCAGTGAATTTATTTTGTGAATCTCTAATACTGAAGATTATATCTAACACTCAAGAGCCATTTTCACACCTCAGAATCAGGTCAAATTGTGTGGATTATCACACAGAGCACAAAGGAGATATACTGTATCAGAGGTCAGCAAAAAAACCAAAAACAAACTGTGAACAATCTCCATTTCTCTATTCAACTGACTCAGACATGACACAGACTTTTTACATGGAGCTGGATCAGTATAGGCTTGTTACAGTCAAACTGATTCAGAATTGTGCTGACACATACAGCTCCTGTCTTTAAAAGACAATGGTTACTGTCCAAACACGTTTTTATCCCCTCACTCTTGACTTTCATGTTGATGCTCCATCTCCCTGAGTTTGTCTCTCTCAGCTTTGTCTCCTTGTCTCTTCCTCTATCTCTTCCCTGTTGGGTTTTCTAGACTCCCACCAATAATTTCCACTCCCAGTCGCAGATCCTCAAAACACCCACTCACCTCACACACTCACCGACCCAATGTGTGAACCATCTTCCCTGCCAAAGAGCACACACACACAGACACACCAGAGCCACCACATTAAACAGCCGCTGTGCTGTAATAGATAGGCCGGGCTTTAGATGGTGACACCATGTATCCATCACGGGGGCTTATCTGTCGGCCGAGCTGGGAGGTTCAACACAACGTGGCCAGATGTAGAGGAGGCGGGGAGGAGGGCTCATCCTTCTCCCAGCTCCGCAAACCACCTAGACAACTGTAAAAAGGAAGAGGGCGTGGAGGACTCGGAGAGAGAGAGGATGGAGGGAGGTGGGAGACTACCAGCTGTCCTGTATACTGTAGCTTACACTGGTTTGCCACCTATTTCCATCTGTTCTTTAACTATAATCCTGCACAAAAGCACAAGTTTAGACATGAAAGTACATAACCTTTATCTGATACTATTCAGAAGGAGCATTTGGATCTGTCATTATTAGTTTGTTAAATTTTATTGGTGAAAAATAACTCTAGCTAACGAGGTAGGTATGTTCATTAATGGAGTTGCTTGGTTGGCTGTACTGCTGCCGCTCCTGGAGGTATACAAAGATATGGCTGACGTCATATTGTCATACAGCTTAAGTGACTGAGGCCAAGTGACAATATTTAACCTGTCAATCACAGCTTCTTGTCAAGAGTACACACTGCAAAGTAAAACATGTTTTTTTTTCTGTTTCTTTCTTTTTTTTCTTTTTAAATCCCGTATCATCTTGTGGATTAGATACATGACACTCCTTAAAATAAAATAAATGAATAAATAAAGACATTTTTTATCTATTTGGTTAAATTTAAAATTAACAAGATATAACACTTAATAAAAGGGATACTTCAACCAAAATCGATAATTCACCAATTTTTTACTCACCGTCTGAAGGGTTTGGAGAACTTTCAGAGTTGGGGGAGGGGGGTCTGGCTGGACTTTTTCATGTCTTGGGTTCAGGACCCTTGGGTCAGTATGGACGAGCAGTACTGTATGTATCATAGTGTGTGTTTTGGACGATCCAAAAGTCAGCACTATCAGCCACAATTATATTAAAGGGATAGTTCACTCAAAATTCAAATGTCACTCATTATCTACTCACCCTCATATCGACTAAGAGCTGTGAGAATTTCCCTCCGTTCCTTCTCTGAGTTACGGGGGGGGGGGGGGGGGGGGGGGGCCACAGAACAGTACATTTGTCCATATGATGGTTGTCAATGGACACCAACTTTCTTCGTCCAAAAAGACACACCAAAAAACATCCAAATACCGCCATACTGCTCGTCTGTAATGTCCCTCTTGTATTGAAGCCCCGACATGAGAAGTTGTTCCACCGGTCAGTGCAAATCACATGAGATTTGCACTGACACAGGAAGAGCAGTGAGTTGAGACACTGGGAGCTGCCGCTACAAACAAGCTTAAAATATAGATGTATTTAATGTTTTTGGAACAATTTCTCATGTCGGGGCTTCAATACAAGAGGGAGATTACAGACCAGCAGTATGGAGACATTTGGATGTTATGGATGAATAAAGTTGGTGTCCATTGACAACCATTATATGGACAAATACTGCTGCGCGGACCCCCCCGTAACTCAGAGAAGGAACGGAGGACTCTGAAAATTCTCACAGCTCTTAGTTGACATGAGAGTGAGTACTAGATAATGAGTGAAATTTGAATTTTGAGTGAACTATCCCTTTAAAAAATCTGTTGCTAGCCAGACCACCCCTGGCACTCCAAAAGCATTTTGATGAGTCTGAAAGTTCCCCAAACCCTTCCTTGGCATGACGGTGAGTAGAATTGACAAATTTTATTTTGGGTGAAGTATCCCTTTAATGGTTAAGACGCTTTCCACTTCTGTCAGATTAGGTATCCCCATCACTACAGTCTTTATGCTAAGATCTGTGACCTTATGTCTGTACTAAATGTACAAACATGAGATTACAGAAAGCCAAGCATTACTTTAAAGTAGCAATTGGTAATTTCTTGTGTCTGCTAAATATATTTTCTTGTCTTTGTATGACTAGAGCTGACAATTCTTTGTCATCTGAGAAACACCATCTCTGCCAGAGGATATTGGTGGCAGCGAGTAGCTATCAAAGTGAATAAACAAGATGGGGCTGGTTGGTTAGCGCGCCAACAGATGTGATAAATTCAAGTGTTGCTTTCCACAGTTGGAGACGGTGAGGATTTGAACGGAGTTTGATGCTGAATTTTCAACTTCTCCTCTAGACTGGTCCTGGTTAGTGCCAACACTGGCTATCTAACAATGGCACAACTTTAAAAACAGCTACAATAAACCTGCAATTTGCCATTTGTAGATAGAGCATACCCAACTTGATATTGTGAACAAGTTAGCAAACAGTGGTTTTATTGTAAACATCAAGCAGAGCAACACAAGAAGAAAATGTCTGGCTCCGGTCACAGGGACACTTAGGTTGGTTATAATTCTGGGTGGATTTGTCACAGAGTCTCCCTTCTCATGAAACATGCAGTCATTTGAATAATTGTTGATACAAAAGCGTTGTTTAGAGCAACTTTAAGAAATCACAGATGTTAAATTGGGAAGAGGGAGGAAAAGGAGGGAGAGAGGGAGAATGTGTGTTACTGTTTTTTCATACGCTCGTGTGCAGGTTTGTTGGATAGAGAGATAACCTCTATGATGTCATCACCAGAATCTGGCAACACTCAGTGGTTTTCTGTCTCACATTCACACACCATACGTGCACACACATATTCAAACCCCACATCTTTATCTCACCCCAGCCCTTCAAAAAGCGACTTATCACTAATCACAAAGTCATGATTTACAGCAGCGAATCGCCCCCCAAAGCTCACACAGAGGTTTTCCTGAGTGTCTGAACACATGTTGGAGAGACTTGTAATACTGGGAACACCGCCAGGTCATCTGCAGAAAACATTCTTGTATTATGCAGATAACATAAATAAAAGTTGTTGCTAAGTTGACATGGAGGCTGCAACCTTTTGATTTTGCAGAGGAAAGACGGGAACAGTGAGCAAAGCAATCAGTTCAGCCAATTCATGTCCAGATGACTATATCCTCCAATAAATCACTGGGAAATCTTCAGCTGTTGTTTCAGTCAGAGGGGCTGAATGTTTCGTTCATTTGCAATTTTAGAACAAAGAACACCAAAACAAAATTAGGCAAAAAGAGCCGTTGCAACAAGTCAGGCAACTCAGGCAAATTGGCTAGGGCCCTGAGGACCACCCGAGGTGGCTGACTTTGGTCCATAACAACAACATGATGTTGCCAATATGGCTGTGTACACAGAACATTGTACATAGTATAGTACAATGTTATTGCATGTTCAAGTTGAATAGCTCTATTGTCATTGTACAGTCATGTGGACCATGACATTTTAAAAGCTACTGTAAGGTGCACTTAAAATGAATTAAATAGATTAAAAGCCAATGGCAGAATATATGCAAACACAATAAATATGAAATTCCTATGCTTGAATGTTAATCAAAAAGTACAAAAGTATTTGTACTATGCACTGCATAACCGGCAATGCTATTTTCTCCCATTGGAAATATAACACTGATACCAACATCAATTCTGTTGTCAGTAGATGAGCTTGTTCTGTCCAAACTGTTACTCATTTGTGTTTGGAAGAGGAAGATATTATACTGTATATGGGGGTGCCTCTTGCCCGGGGCCTTCAGAGTGTCTAGAAACGCCCCTGAATGCAAATTCTAGGCGTGGGAGAATTAAGTATTAGTATGATGCTGTTACAATAAATATGTCAAAATTCTTGTGAAAAAGAACATTAAGTATTAGGTGTAAAATAAGAGTAATGACTCTATTCAGCGTTAAGTCATAAAGGCCCATAATTCATTGCTGGATCTTGTACTACACGGTCAGAAACAGTCATTTGTCAGGATTTCAGAGGCTCCTCTGTTAGTTTTGACAAGTTAGCTCTTATCAGACCTCATGTAAATCCCAGCAGAGCTCTGCAGCAACAGTGGGTCGAATCAGCCATATAACCGAAAACACATGTATTGTGCATGGCCTGTAATGCCAAACAATGGATCATGTTTTTATAAGACAATCATTTGTTTGTATGTGAAATCAAAGTACTGGTATGTCTACTTTGCAGTTTTGAGTCGTTCTCTGCGGACATGTCTACTCCTATTATTTGCACAGTCTTCCCTCAAATGACCAGAGACTTCATCCGTCTTGCAGTGGGACCACAGCAGCTGTGATGTGACGCTTGAGAACACGAGGATGTTCCAAAAACATGACTACTCAGCAGAGATTGGACCACACCCCTCAGCCTTCATTTTGATCTCAACCACACACCTGTTTTCTGACTGCATCTCACAGACTGTTACAGATTCCAAGCTTTGGATCGTGCACTTCCCATATTGCACCTCCAGCTGTTTGATCCTTTGTTCCTGTTTGAAACTCCCAAAGTTGGAAACACAGCCTTACAGTGAAAGACGGAGCTGAGATAACGCTGATGACATCACCAGTGGGATGAGGATAATAAAAGCGGGTGGAGGCTCCGCCAATGTAGTAGGGTCGCTTTTTATTTCATTTATATTTATCTACTTATCTGTTCATTTATTTTTCATACAGACGGTCCTAAAGCTTTGTACCAGGTACCACACCAATAGTGCTTTGTCCTAAATGCAGCAATCCAGGTTTGATTCCACTCTCTCTCTAGCCTGTAATAAAAAAATAAAAAAATCACTAAATAAATGAAAAGAGGAACTGTCATAGCTACCCATTCCTGGATAAGCTGAAGTCGTTTTTTATATCTCCTCAACAGCACGTGTCGTGATACTGGACGTCGTTTTATTCACAATCCAGACGACCGATCGCATTTTTATCTGGACAGACGACCAGAGCAAGTACAGTGTGTGATTTCTAAAGTTAGTTCAGAGATTCTACAGATGCAGTAAAACGTATCATCATAACTTTCCATCATGGTAATTGATAGGCTGTCTGGGGGGAAAGGAGCATTCTTGTAGCCTGAGTCCCATGTCTCATTTTCACTAATAGGACATTGCATTTGAGGAGATTCTGGCTCGGAGGGAAGAGGGGAGCGTGTTATCGGACATCGGCCAGGGAATGCAGCCTCTGCAGACACAACAAGTCAGAGTGAAAGTAAAGAGGGAGAAGGAGGAGGAGGAGTGGGATGTAAGAGAGGGATGGAGGATGAAAGAGAGAGAAGGCAGGAAAGCAGGAGAGGTGGAATGAGAATAATAAGAGCGAAGGGATGGATGTTTTGCCAGAGTAGTAAGGTCTGTTTTTTTGTTTTACACAGACAGATGAAGTCCTAAAGCTGTGAAATTCAAGTCATGGAGTGGAGGAGGTGGTACCAACACACACACACACACAAAAGTGCGCACGCACACACACACGTCCACATAAGTGTTTATGCTAGCAGATGCTACAGACATACCTGATTGAAAGACCATTCTGCAGTAGGCTTTCATCATATTGCATCATCTCTCATAATATTACAAAGCTTGGAAATGTGAGGCTCTACTATGAAAATAATAGTAATAGCAGTCTGGCCTGAGGGAGTTTTTTTTGCAGTAGAAGCAAAAAATATGACTTGAGGGGGATTTAAATTATGATATTACTCTCAAACTTTTGAAACATGTTGCAATCGCCCCAAAGATGTGGTGCGTTGCCGCGGCAGCTGCTGTTTGGACTTTGGAAACATTGAAGCTGTCTAACTCGTGACTTCAAAGATCAGTCTTATACCTGATTCTTTCTTTGATCAGCTTGTTATTTCTGCAGCAATTAAAAGACTGAACTGATCAGAAGAATCATTGAACATGGGTTCATTTTTTTGGTGCTGAATGTAAACAAGGCCTCAGCACAAACATCCTGACTTTCTTTAAATCTCAAAATTTCAAAACTTTTTTCAAACTCTGTTTTTTTTTACTATGAGTCCTTTCAGATACACTGCAGATGCTACACAGTGAAAATGTGTTTTTTTTTGTTGTTGTTTTTTTGAATGAACCAATCATGTTGCGTGGAAAGGAGGTACATCACAACAATGTCAACAACCTGTGTCTCTCACCACTCTATCTTGTTTGACAAGGGACACAAACACATACAAAGACGGTTATATGGGTTTAAAGGGGACATATCATGGAAATATCACAAGTTCTCCAAAATGTGAGAATTGACAAAGAAATCTGTAATGTGCAGGCTCCCTAGGTTGAATGTGGTTTTACAAGCTGTTCCCTCAGTTGTCTTCCAGTGATGTATAGGTCTCCAATTTGCATAATACCACCCCTACCTGGGACCGGTTGAAGGGGTGGGGTGGGGCAAGCAGTGGCTCATTTGCATTTAAAGGGACAGGCACTGAAACAGGGCTGTTTTGAGAGGATGAAAAGAGCTGTGATGTTTGATGCTTGGGGTATTTTGACCAAAGCATGTCAGACATGTCTTTAAGACACCTGGGAACTATTTTAATTTGTGGAAAGGGGGCATAATATGTCTCCTTTAAGGCACAACGATGAAGCAAAGAACCACCCAAAACGATGCAAAAGTTTGCTTTATAACTGTCACATCTCTCGCATATTCGCATTGCTGCCGGTATGAATGTTTTTGATGCAAAATATTAGGTGGAAAATAAAATTTCATGCTTTTTATTCGTCACGTCCCCCCATGTTGTGGGCCTCTATTCAGGTGTAGTGATCATTTCCTCCTTTTGGATAATACTCATGTTGGAGCCTGCATAAACTCTGTGGCCTCTCTCACCCTGATAAACTATTATTGAGTTAGTGAGCGAGATTTTGTGCAGCAGCTCCTGGAAATCACTTGATGCACCTGATCTAATATTTGTGAGAACCGGTAATCAATTATATTATGTTTTCCTGTTCAGCTGTCTCTAATGCAGTACATACAGCACATCAGTGTATATGTTGAAACATCTGCAGCTGCTGTTCGTGGATCTTCAGTATGAAAATGTACTGTATCGGCATCCTGACAGCGCTGCATTAAATACCGCCCTTCACACGCTGAAAGAGTTAAAGGTTATCACTCAGTCGTGACATGGAAACCTGGGCAGCAGAAGTTTCCTTTACTTTCCGACTTCATTATCCGACTTTATATGTTGAACAATCATGTGAAACCTTCATTCAGGAAATTCATTTTTCCACTGTACCGTATCCGAGAGCATGTGACTGATCCATCCCGTGCTGAGGTCTCTCCAGCTGATGCCCCCACCTCCCTGCTCAATCATCCATGTTTCCATTGTTGATTTCAGTTTGTTTTGCATCTTCCTGTATTTTGTTAGGAGTGATTATGTATTATATTTTGACTTTGCTGCCAGATGCAAATTGCTCAAGAGAGATGATGAAGTATTAAAGTCTAGACTAAGCCTTTAAAGAGGATGCTCTTTACTGTGATTATGGGCACAAATGAAATAAGAGCACAGAAAGATGGCGTGTCTGCTGAGTAAGGCAGAATTAGGAAGAATGAGCTACTTTATGCATGATATGGCCAAATGTTTTTGAAGCAAACAATACTTACTATTATGTTTAATGTTGTCCATGGAAATAGATCTTAATAAACACAACTCAGCTGAAGCTAGATTCGGTCTCTTTGCACAATTTCCCCAGCAACTAATGGCACATTTAAAATATATAAAATGAATCATATAAAATCATTAATGACTTCAGGTTATGCATATGGCCTTATCAAGAAATCCAGAGTGTAGAAATGACAAAATGATTCATTCTATGGTTTCACTATGTGCCCTGCTCTTTCACTGATTAATTATTGGCCTTCAGTTGAGTCCAGTTGGGTAACACAGCTGTAATTCAGGATGGAGGTCTGTATCAATCAACTGCAGAATCATGAGGAAAATGGAAGAAGTATTCTGATCTTATCTTAAGTAAAAGTACCAGTACCGCAGAGTTAAATGGGAAATTCTAGTATTAATGGCAAAATTAGGTAAATGTGCTGAATCGGTCCTTCTGCCTCATAAATTACCACACATTATAACTTTAGATGATTAATGCTGAGGCATTTTTGTTGTAATTAATATTTAATAAACAAGTTTATATCGAGGGGCACTAAGCTGTTTCCCTCTTTCAAGTTTTGTTTGTGCATGTGCATTTATGTAGAAGGCAGACTGCAAACCTGGCAGCAGAGGCTACATACACAGTAGAGACAAGTTAACATTTATTCAGGAGAAGACCACCTGAGTCTCTCCCTAATCCCTGTAACCAAAGTTCTGCTGTGCTTGACATTTACAACTATAACTGGAATTAAGATTTTAATGTTTACAGCTTTTTGTGAGTTGCCTTACACCCAGAATGATGGTGCATACAGAAACACTCCAACGAGGCATTGACTCATGTGTTCAATATGAAATACAAATAGAAAATCACTTGTCCCAATGCAAATCTGAGGATATGCCGGGCCATGAAGCTGCAGGTGGAGCAGCACAGTCTAATCTCAGTATCTGACAGCAGAAGCCTGAGCTTTCCCTGGGATGCTCCTGGGTGTAAATGTGTGAGACAGTTTGAGTGTGAAGCAGGAAAAAGAACATACCTGCTGAGGGAATCTTTGCTGGATAAATAATATTTAATCAAGTCAAATAAAGCACAGTGGGAAGACCAGTGTGACCAAACAGATCACTTGGCTGGAGCTCATGATTGCATAAGAAAATCCAACACTGACCTCCAAGTTAACCGCTTCCTCCCCTCTCCTTGTCCTAATGACTGACTCTCCCTCTTCCTGCATATGTTTGGAAATAATTTTATTTATTCATTTATTTAATTAAATAATGATTTTTTTTTTTTTAAGAGAAGAAAATAACTACCACCAATTCAAATAATTAGATAAGGTTTCTGTCATTTTCATCAATATATGCACTAGGTACCATAACAACAAACACGTAGAGAAACAAAGACAATGACAAGTTCATTACAGGTATTAAAAACAAACAAAAAATAAATATAAGAAACATATTTTACAAATCATTAGAGATATTATTTGTTATATAACTCATCAATTTCCCCTATCTTTCATCAAAAATATAATTCTGAATATCTAACAAGATCATTTTTATTGATGCTCAGAAGAGTCAAGTTTTGCTTGTTATTTGTGAGATTCTTGCATGGAGAACATAGCTGTTGATGTCTCATCACATTCACAGCTCTTGAGAGCTCCAACAAATGGACCGAGAGATCCAGACAGATAACAACATTTGGTCACCAGATTTTCTAAAGCCTCTCTGTCCCTCATTACTATTAGGAGGCGGACCTGACAGGAAGAGAAAGAGAGTGAGGCCGAGAGATCGAGTACTAATGAAAGTAACGCTGGGGAGATGATGCTGCCCTTGAGGAGCACCAAACCCCTGTGTGGGAGTCGGGGCGGAGGAGGCAGGGCCGAGGCTCGTTGCTCATACAGGAGCAATCTTATCTCATTGTCATTAATAGCATCCTGCTGTTCATGTGAGAAGCTCTGCTGCTGCTGCTCCCCTTTTTTTTCCTTGTTCGTTCCAGAACAAACACATAGCTTATTGTATCTATGTATTCAGAAAATACTGTTTAAAGATACAGAATGAGGGGCACCTGTAATTTTGACAATATGGATCCCTCCTTGTATTTCCAGTCATTTTGTGATAATATTATTTTAAATTCCTGTTTTGCTTTCCACTCTCATTTTGGATTAAAGTTCAAACTTTGCTCACGTGAAATATTTAGCAGTGGAATATTGCTCTTTCTATAGTCTCAATGGGCAAAACATACAGGCTTTTAACATGTGGGTCGCCTGCCTTTTTCTGTAATATGTTACTCAATGCTTGTGTTACTTTGGTAGTACCCTCCACCTGCTTCTAAAATCACAGTATTACTAAAAATGACAGGGTGATAGAACCTAATTTAAAGAAAATGATTGGGTTTTTCAATATTGGAGAGAGGAACTCAGTCATTTTTTCTGTCTGTCCTTAAAACACAAGATCAGGCAGTAGTGGATATTAAAGGAGACATGATATTATCCATAAATTAAAATAGTTCAGAGGTGTCTTAACAACATGTCTGTGACATGCTTTCATCAAAATACCCCAAGCATCAAACATCACAGCTCTTTTCATCAAACACCCCAATATAAAGAGCCTCCAAAAAGTGATATTTCCATAATATGTCTCCTTTAAAAGGCTGGATTTAGAGAGAAATCAGCTTCTTTTCTGTTTATCACCAAACAGGAGTCACAATCCTTCAAAGCGAGTGGTCAGAAATGCTAATGAAAATGTCCAATCAAAAGTGTCTGTATTCATATTAAAGACAAACAGGACGCATTAAGTTTTTGACAGGCATTATGGGAGATGGTGGTCCGGAACACATCTGCTGTGAGCTACAGGATATCCATCTTGATAATGGCTTCAATCATTCATTCATTACACCAAACTTCATTACCTGCGGTCCCTCCTAGTGCGGTGTCTCTAGGAGAGTAACTAGTAGCATGAAGCAGAAACAGGTCAGCTGTCAAAACAACACCCACACGGCCAGAGAGCGTTCAGAACATGCAGAGAGGGGATGGAGATGAGAGGAGGAGGAGGAGGAGTGCAGAGGAATTCTGGGATGCACAGACCTTCCACCCTCCTCGGGCCTCCTCTCAGCCTTCCCCCTCCTCCTCCTCCATTTCTCTCCTTCCTCAGGAAACCCCCAGTGGTTTTGAATGGAAACCAGATCTCTCATCTCTCGTCTGCATGTTGTGCTGGGATGTCCCGGCCTCATTATCCCGCTCATTATACTCCCCTTTTATTCCCAAACATAAATACTAGCTCCCCCATGCCTTTGTCTGTCTCTCCCCTTCCCTCTTTTCCTCTGTCTCTCACTCCAGCTTTCTATTTCCCCATCTCTCTCTTTCCCTTTCACTCACTGTCTCTCAAACCCCCCCACCTCCACCCCAAGATCCCCAGTTGACCATTAAAGAGCTAGTGATGTAATCAACTGCTCATTAGTCATTGTGATTGACAGATGGCATTGTGTGTGTGTTTGTGTGTGTGAGGGCACATTGGCAGGTCAGCCTGTCAATGCCGGGCAACCTCTTGATTTAATTTCAAGACAGGGTGAGAGACGGGAGAGGATGTAAGAGAAACAGATGCATACAGAGGTGTGTATGTGTGCGTGGTTGTGTGTGCAGAGACCTGTCAAAAAGTGTCATGGATGGCTTACACACGAGTTCGGAGTTTAAGGTTGACCTGGAGTCTTTCTGTTCCTCAAGGTTAGGAAGCGTACATCATGTGATATAATGCGCCTCACCTGCTATAAAAGTCGCCCATAAATTCTAAAGCAAAACAAAGCTGCAGTTGTTCCGATATCTAACCTGTAACTCACAACAGACACAACACTTTAATGAGGTGCACTTTGACGTGTCCACCTCTTCAGTCCACACCAACTTGAACCTCCGTCGCTCTGCCTCAGGTAGCAGCAGAGTTACAGAGGTTTCATCATCATCAAAACCATGGAAACCCAATGGTGCCATTAGAGATACAAGGGAGGTACTGTAAAGGCACTTTCTTGTTTTCTTGATGTCATATGTGAAAATACAGTAGAACAGGTTTGTGCGTAACCACCAGGCACTAGTGATGAAGATAGGAAGGGGGATGATGTGCTTGGGCTGAATGGAGGTGGATGAGGAAGAAGAGGTTGCAGAGGTTCGCCAAAGAATGGAGGTGAAAGGGATGGAGGAGGGTCACATAGCTTAATTAGCTGGTTTAGATCATAGTGAGATCTGATTGGTTACTGAACAAATTGAGACAGTGAATTGCATGGAGTGGTATGAGAGGGAGGAAACCAGAGAAAAGTGAAAACAGATTAGAGTTACGGTATTTGTTTTGATTGTTGTGAACTATCGCTAATCGTAATGTCAACACAGCAAATGTAATTTGTAAAGTTGTAGATATCCCTGCCAATAAATTTAAAGAAAAATACTATGTAGATGTAATATACTGTAGATAAATGTAAAAAGTGAAGTGCATTTGTTGTGGACTATTTTCAGCAGGGGATTAATCCACATTTGGTGCTGTTTGGGAGGTGGCATTACAGGAACATGTCACCCCGTGGTGTAGTATGGCTGCTGTTAGGTTTCAGTTTTGTCTGCTACTGTATAATGACATTTCATCATCTTGAATTTTTTTTTTAATCCATCTGAATTGTGCACAATTACCAACACTGACCTCCACCCTGTTAATCACCCAGGCAGCAGAGACAGATGGAGAGTGCAGCGTGCTGGATGAAGTGACCTGAGTTCGAGAGTCTGTCAGACAGAACGACGTCCCGTCTCACTCCTGAATACAAATATTGCAACTGCGACAACAAGCGGCTTCATAACATGTCAACTCAAACAGCAGTCATTAATCAAAACCGCTTTCCTCCTGTCTCCTGCTCACTGAGATGGGCCCCTTATTATGTCACAGTACACTGGTGGCCATTGTAAGCTGTCGCTCTTCATGCATTTGTCCTGCACCTGCCAAACTGGGTAAACAGACAGGGAAGCATTGGTAAATACGCCTCAGACCAAAATAAAGCAAATGACATGTAGCCTATATAGTGGTAGATCTGCAGAGTGGACAATGAAGATTTGACAGACAGAGACTGCAGGACAAAGTTTCAAAGTGATGGACAGAAGGATGGCAGGGAAAGATGGATGAAGACAGTGAGGGATGGAGAGATGAAGGGAGGGAAAGAAAGAGAAGTGACATTGATTAATGATCCTCTTAGTGTACATGTGTGTGATGTGAGGAACAGTGCCGGTGTTGTTGTGACGGTCAGTGCTCACTGTTGGACACATTATCAAACCTCACAGTGCTGTTGTAACATTAAGTTAGATTTTGTTCTTTGCAAAAAAAAAAAAAAGTGTGCCATGATTCATATTTTATACCTTTTTCTAAAAATAAAGAAAGAAAGAAAGAAAGAAAGAAAGAAAGAAAGAAAGAAAGAAAGAAAGAAAGAAAGAAAGAAAGAAAGAAAGAAAGAAAGAAAGAAAGAAAGAAAGAAAGAAAGAAAGAAAGAAAGAAAGAAAGAAAGAAAGAAAGAAGTCTGGGATTGGTAGGACATCTACATCTACTCCCTGAGAATTTCTGCCTCACCCATCACCATTGCTTGTGCTCTGTCAAACCCTGACTCAGCAGTTAGACCAGAAGATGACTCAGAGCGTTCAGCGTGGTTATCTAAGTTATCCATTAGCTTGAAACTGGCAGTGGCTCACAGTTTTAGTGGCTGTGCTGATGCAAACATTAGCAGTGTACCAGTGAAAGGCCAGTGAGTACGAAGATGGTTAGTCTTGGAGCAAACATTGATACAATGTGTGGGACAGACATTTGAACCTCAGTCAGACCCAGACTCAGATTTGTTGTGACCAAAATCAGTGACTAGAAAACTAGATCAGAACAGCTGGCGCGTCATTCATTTGTTTATGTCATTTGTTAGCTTGTAACTGCCAGTTACTGATGCAGTGTTAGCGGATTTTTTACTGACAAAGATTGGGATTAATTTTGTTTACCCCCATCCCTGGCAGTTGCTTATGAAATGTATTAAATCATATAAAACCATTATGTACATTGGTTTTTACTTTTTTTTAATTTCTCATTTTCTCATGATTTCCATCAATCCATCCATCTTCAAACTTAAAGCAGAAGTAAGTGATATATTTGTGTTAATATAAGTCTTAAATAGTTATATCTTCCGACAGCAATCACTTACATAGAGTGTTTGGACCAAAACACGGGTCTGTCAGTCACTCTGCTCTGCTCTGAGCCGAGGAGAAAACATTTATCGTATCCTACAGTTTTTATCCAATGAGGAGAGAGAACGGCATGCAGGGCTGTGTGTGCAGCCAAGGAACGCCGTGAATGTGGCGACGTAGGGACGAGGACTGTTATGGTGCGTTCAAGGAAACTCGTATTTTTCCGACCGTGAAGTGGTACCAGTTTCTGGTACGAGTTTCCTGTTATAGTGACTTTCACCGGTAAAACAGGTCGGAGTGGGTTACCTGGAACGCTACAAAGTCGTAAGTTGTGACTTGAAGCTGTAATTTACGATTTCAAAAGCCTGCCTGGAACGCAGCATTAGCGAAAACGACCGGACCACTTACTTCTTCTTTAATATTTAACAATAAAAAAAAGAAAAAAAAACGTTTTTCCACAAACTCACAACATGAAAATGAATCATGTCCTGTTGCGCGACTTTAACTATGTAACATCACCAAGCAAACTCCTGAAGGCCGTGACCTCTGCCCTGAAGACTTCCTGTCATTAGCCAACCAGATGATAACATCCTGGTGACATCACCGCTCATCCATCAATTGACTGGTTGGAGTGCTGTTGCAGTGATTGCATGGCCACTGATAGTGATTGGTGATTGTGGTAGGGATGCTGATTACGGTAAGCACTCTGGCAATTGTGTACCAATTGTATGTGTGTGTGTGTGTTTGTGCATGCACTGACTAGTAAATGAAGCTCCACTCAGTCAGCTGCATTAAAACTGATTAGTGTTCAACCTGCTGACCCTGACTGTGAACCCTGACAACTGCACGGCTGCTTCTTCTTCCTTTTCCTTCTCTCCTGTTTTTCTCTTTGTCATCCCATCACTGTCACCCTCCTCTCCCACTTTTTTCCCCTCGTTTTGCACAATCGATTAGGTTACAGTTAAAGTACATAAATCAGCTTCTTATCACCCAAAAGAAACACATTTCTAAACTTGAATTGTGAGGACCAGCAGTTCAAGGGGAAACTCTTCGACGTCACGGAACCTCAAATGTTGTGGTGAAACTTTGGGTAAGAAAATCCAGCTGTGCGGACACACAGTTCTCAACATAGTTGCACTTAATCATAGTGTTATGCTGTGTTGAGTGGGGGTATGGAATGAACCCCCCTGGTCTGAGTTTCAAGGAATTATTAGTTTGGCTATCATTTCTTTCCTTTTCTTTCTTTCTTTTTTTACAATGGAACAAACATGCTTTACAAACCACAGCCATGGGTTATTCAAGCCATGGTTGCACCATCGTGGAACAGTGCTAACCACAAAGCCAAAAAAGATACTTTAAACTGACCCTGCACTCCACAAAACTCACTCAACCTTTCCCCCAAATCCTCTCTCAAGTGAAAAATTAGTGGAAATGAAGACAAATCCCTTACGAGCCCCTTTAACCATCGCCTCCACCCACCCAACCCCACACCCACCCACTTCTGGGCTGCTTTTTTGCGATCACAACACACGCACGCACTTGTACTCTGTGGCTACACAACAGCACTTAACACCTCTAGTCTCTCCACACAGCCCTGACTCTCCTGTGTGTCTTTTCACCCAGTGAACGGAGATGCAAACCACTGTGGGCCAAAAACACCCCGTTAGCTGAGAGACAGAGAGACATAGAGATAGAGAGACAGGGAGGAGAGACTAATTGCTCTGGGTGAAGAACTGTCTGGTAATACTCAACATTAAATTTTAAAGCCTATAATAACTCTCTTCCTCCCCTGCTGTTTCTTGCGTTGAAAAACACTTGCTTGTGGGGTTACAGAGGGTCACGCTGGCCGATCAGCTGGAACAGACAAAGGAGATGCTGAGGGGAGACAGATTGAACTTTAAACGGTAATTCTACTTATTACAACTTGGCTCCAACACAGTGTTGGCCATCATTTCTAGGCAGTATGAAAACGCTGTATTAAAATGATTGCCGTGATCTGAGAACACAGAGTCAAAGCGTAACGAAGACTGACATGTGCAGTTTGATTATTAAGCAGGTGATAAACAGGGCCAAGAGTTTACTCAGATTTTCTGAGATGCTTTACGTGGAGGTAAAGCTGAAATTCAGCATGGGAAAAACACAAAGGTCATTTTTGTTTTTCACAAGACAGCTGTGGCACAAGATCAGTTAGAAGATATCTCAAATGATGGTACATGAACTTAACAACCACTTTGTGGCTACTCAGAGCTTTTCTAGGGGAAACCACATTTGCTTATTCCAAAAACACTTAAGACCAACACTTTAGAACATATTAGATAGTTCATCCTCTGGATGCAGATTTGGTTCATCCTCTGCATGCAGATTTGAGAAAGCCAGGAATCGAACCACTGAGCATCTGATCTGACTGTTTGATTATTTGCATTGTTATTGCGATATCAACACGCACGACAAACACAATGCAAAAGGTTGCCTGAAATGTGATGAGTAACTTTTGTGCACCTGTAACCTGAGTCACACCGCTGGATGTAATGTAACAACAACAATGGCGGACTTCCGTTGGCTCCCTTGGATACCGTACCTAAAACGCATCCATGCGGCATCGACCAGCTATTTGTACTGGCGGAACTTCTCCTGTTTAGTCGACTTAAAGTGTTTGGAGTTTGTTTACAGTGTGCAAGCTTTCTACTCTTGTTCTCTGTTTTTGATGTATTTCAGGGGCAGCGTTACGGCGCCACTACAGGCCTGGTGTATGTACTACAGCTTACTGTGTCATTCACAAAAAGACACAGGAACTGTAAAGTTAATATGCACACCTGAAGTCATATCGTAATCGCAATATTGAACATGTCATTGCTCATTGGATATTTTGCTGATATTGTGCAGGACTTCATCTGATGAGTGGACGATCTGTCCATTATCTAAAATGCTTTGTTGTGACATGTTTCATCACATCATACTCAGGCCTACAGAGCTCGTGATGAACCACAGTGGCTTATAAATACACCAAAATAATGTATTAATTTCTATCATCACAATATTTTCTGTTCAGGCCACTTAACAAAGAATGTCAGTAAATTTAACACATCCTGATTATCCATCGGAAAATGCTTTGAACCCAGTTGCCCTTCCCTTCATTTTCTCTTCAGAATAAGTTTGGGACATAACTACTTTTCAACAATGCCAGCGTCTTCAGTCACTGTTGATTACTCTGAGTGTAATGTTGTTAATGATACAAACCATGACTACAGCTATGCAAAAAGACCTATTTTGTTACAACCCTTGAGATTTATTCTTAATCGGTTTGGTTTTCCACAGGCCTCCGCAGGAGTTTTGTAGAAAATGCAGGGCTGACACTAAGTGCAGAGTCGGGTGATCAGACTGTGGGCTGATCACCATGAACAACTCCTTTCACATCGCCCACAGTCATTTGTTACTGCGTTAAAACAAACATATCTATCAGTCCAGCTTGAAGGCTTGTAACTGTGCGTATGTCTTTACAGCCAAACAGCACAGCAGCTAATTCCAGTAATTTGTTTTCCCCATTCCCATAAAAAAACGAAAAAAAAGTGTAGTTATCGGAGAAATCAGCAGCTTGTTTGGAATGAAAATGCCCTCACTCTCTGAACATTTGGCACATGCTTGATTATCACCGCCACGCGTAATCAATCCACTCGTACCTTTTTATGATCCCCAAATGAACCCTTAACTTTTTGAGCTTTGTGCAAGACACTGGCAGAGAGCTGAGGGTTACAGTGAGAAGGAAAACAAGCCGCTGTGGTTATCCCCCGAGGCGCAAACAAGCAGAGCGGGAGATGTCAAGGCAACCTTAGACAATTAAGATCCTCTTACTGATAAAACAAAAAGGGAACTCGGATGGACATCATCTTAATTCCACAGAGTAAAATCAAACAGAAAAGAGCTCTTTAAAATAATGTGTGTTGGTGTGTATGCATCCCCCGTGCACTCGTGTCCACCAGGGACTCAGTGTGTGTCCACATGGATATTATCCGCTCCACTGACTACCCCTCTCTCTCTGCTAAAATGTTGTTTCACAGTCCAACGGATGATCAAGTTTCCGAGCTCCAATCTGTGGTGAACAATGCGTTGCCAATAATAGCGTTCGCTTGAGCCTTGATACTAGCCCCCGTGAGTGCCAATGCCTAATTTTAATTACGGGAAACCTCTCGCTTCGCCAGCAGCTTTATCGTTTCTAATTGGCGAGGTTTCGAAACTAAGTTGTCTCCGCGTTGAGCAACACTTGAGGGTTTTTTGGAAGGTGCGCTGATAGATGTTTGGGAGCTTATCCTTAGCGTGTCCTGCGTGAACACTCCTAAAATATTCCATGTCATTTCCAACGATAACTACGACGGGACAAGTTTTTATTTTTCCAAACATTGGATGGAAAGGATGAAGAAGAACTGCAAGGGTAGTTTCACTAGAGAAAAAAAAGAGAGATGCTGAACGCAGGGAAGAAACTCATGATCATTAAGCGGATGCAGTGAATGTAGCATTATCTGAGGAGCGTGGAGTATAATGAATGACTGATACAGCGGAGAAGATGAGACCCCATGGGAGAGGGGAGAGAAGGGCCTGGGGATGAGAAGACAGGAAAATAGATTATGGAGAAAGAGTCTGAAGGAGGAAATATAGGAAAATACCAGAGGGTGAAAGGTGGAAAAACAGCCGAGAGAAGCGGAGGATACGGTGTCCTCTGGAAGGTCAAGAAAAGAAACGTTGATACGCTTTGCAGAAAGCTCTCCCTGAAATATCATCTGCTCCTGAATCTAAAGGCAGCGAGGATAAGAAGTCAAGAGAAATAAAAAGTGTGTTTCTGGACCCGCAGCTGCAGTGTCTTACACATGTCCGGCTACCAAAAGCCTACTGAAGCCTCGCTATAACAAGCGCCCAGATGATGAGGTGCCTATGAGGTAGAGGTGGAGAGAAGGAAAGAAGGAGAGGAAGGGCTGGATAAGACGACGGGATCAAAGTGAGATTCAAACCGGATAGCTCTCCTTAAACCCTCCCCGTCACATTAGGTCACCCTGTGAGCTTTCTCACCTTATGAATTCTCGTGGAGCGTTTTATGATTTTCTATGAATTCCACTCCATGCCATAGCCACACCCTGACACAGCGTGCTGCAGCTTCAAATAGAAGCCAAGTTCTTTTTTGTTTTTTTTTGCAGCGTATGTCAAAGTTAGTATACATGCGTAACACCCATATAACTTCCACGCGCTCAGTTTGCTTTGTGTTGCCTTTAAATGAAAGCCCTCATATTTCCCAAAGGTGTGCGATACCATGAGCTACACTACGAAAGCCAGCACATATGATTAAGGTCTGATCCTTCTGGTAGCTCATGGACCCTGACACACAAACACACACTTGTAAAGTAATCACACACACACAAATATTCTTGCCCACCCCTCCAGGACCGTGGGGATGAAGTTTGTCCGCCTTCGGGTATGTGATGGGGTGTAAAGCCTGCTAACCATAGAGCAAAGTTGGTCCCTTTATGGACCTACACCGAAGCCTTATAACTACATATTATAGTCTACTGCAGGAATTCCCACACATGTCAAGTGAGTTAAGAGAGTTAGAGCTATTAGTTAGAAGACACGGTAACACTTTACTTGACACCTATCTCGATAATGGATTATAACCATACTTACAATGAGTTATAGCACTGTATAACTATCATTATAAACACTCATAAGGCTGTATAACAATGAGCATAACACATTATAGAACATTTTATAGTGGCTTATAAAATCAAGTTATAATGCTCTATAATCTGTAACACTTGTTGTTATAAAGCCTTATGGTAATTTATGAGTGTTTATAATGATAGTTATACATGTTTATAAGACAATTATAACACATTATAACTATATTTAAAATGCATCATCAATATGGGTATTGTCAGTGAGTTACTAACAATGATAACATTATAATACAGTACCTGACCTTATAAATCATGATAAATATCTTTATAGTGTTTTATGATTATTGTTATAAACCATTTTGATCCTTGAACTCATTATAAGTATAGTTATAGAGATAGGTGTCAAGTAAAGTGTTACCGACATTTAACTAACTAACTACATTACATTTTAAAGGGAGTGGGTGATAAAAGTAGCAATTATGATAATATAATCAAATTAAGTTACCAGGCATACACATAGGCTATAGCTGTATTCATTGGTTTTGGCATCTGGAAACTGTGTCTTCATATCTGACACTCAAGCAACATATTAAAAAATATTTCATGAGAAGTGTAATTGTGTGAAAGTCAGGCTCTATCTCTCTCATGTCTCTCAGGTCTTGTTTTATAGTGTTATGTAATTGTTGCAGATACAGTGCAGTATGTTCTTATGCAACCGTAACACTTAATACATGCTACCATTAGGTCTGTGTCTTGTTTAAGAGAGTAAGGGGATGTTTCTCAAGAGATTTCATGGTTGACTAAGGAAACAACTAGAATGATAGCATTAGCATGTAGCTGAATGCATTGCTGTGTTTAGTAGAGGCCTAACACCGTTGTTAACACTCCTGTGGTCCTGTCTTGTTTTAAATTACTGGGTTGTTTAGGTTCACACTGCCTAAATGCAACTGAACCAGGACATGTAAACAAAAATCACATGGACTCACAAGTAACTCAGTTATTGGCCAGAGGTTTGTCATGTGTCATCCTGCAAAGAGTACACGTTCTGGCAGTGGGAGAAAACAAAACAAACTATCCCGTTCACTATAAATTCATTCCATGACAAACGAGCGATCCTGCGCTTCTGTTGTTGATCAGCTAACGTCTCCTTTGGTGCCATCTTGGATTCGCATTCAATTATCGCTACCTGCTTGCACAGGCCAAGCTATTTCTAATAAAAGACACTGCGAAAGCACTAGTAACCTTTTCCCCCCGTTGGAAGTGTGCTCGCAGATGAAGCCATCAGACGTGGAGTTGGAAGAAGACCTACAACATCTGGTGGACATTTTGTCAAGAGTCATGGCCCCTCTCCCTCTCCTTCTATTTGTTGGTTTTCTCCTCCTCCTCCTCCACCTCCTCCTATCCAACCATTCTACCCGCTTTGGTCATGCTGGGTTGCGCTGGTCCGTACCTCGCTGTTTGCGCAAGGAACCAAAGGGGAGAAGCTGGACTAGAACCTACATGTGTGTTAAGAAGGTCAAATAAATTGTGTCAGGGGTGTGTGTGCGTCCTTATTGTCGTGTTTTTGTGCGCTTGCTGTAGATGGCTGGCTTCACGCACCGTTCATTCATCACTATCCTTTTGACCCCTGAAAGAGGAATAAAATTATTTCTGACAAAGCGTACTCTTGAGGATGGTGCAAAAGTGCAGCGAGCTCAGCAAGCCTGTAGTAAAAAGGAAGGTTTCTTAAATAGCTACATATGTTCCTGCGTCATATCTGTGGATTAATAAGACATGAGCTGGATACCAGTTAGAGCTGAGGCGGCGTAGGACACTTAACCCCTCGTCCCTGTTCTTACAAGTTGATCTCATTTTACCCCCACGACCCCGGTGGTTTTGGATCAGCTTTATAAACCCGGCCCAGTTTAGTGAGGATTCATCAGAGAGGCACTGGCCTCTTTGGTCAGGACTGAGCACCAGTAATTAGGCTGAAATAAGTTTGTGAAATGTGACCATGTAAATACAAAGTAGTATGTTGGAGCAATTACAGGACTAAATGTCCCTTCAGCTGTGTTCATTCATCAGAGCAGTAATCAATTATAAAACTGCAGAATTAATGACATTCTAAAAAATATATGTAGCCTTAAAATTGACAGTACGCCTCATTAATATATACTGGTGGACTTCTTTATCGATCAATATTGATCTCTCAGAGCAATCATCAACTTAACCTGAGCTGTCGACCTGTCTCGTTGACTCTTTCCCTGAGGCTGTTCAAACTTTAGTACTGCTCCAATGTCAGACTTGATAAATAAATCAGCCTCTTAACAGGCCTCATAGCTCAAACTTTGGAGTTTAAAGTAATGAAACATCTACCTAAAAAGCTACTCCAGATGTTTCAGACAGCTGTAAACATGTACAACCCAACCTCCGCTTTATTTCTAAGGTCTGGGGTATCTGATCATTTAAACAGGAGTGGTTTGGAGGAAGATCAACTCAATCATGGCAACAAGCTGTGTGACGGAGCTTGAATAAAACAGCATACCGCTCTTTCCTGCTTACTCTCTCTTTCTCTCTCTCTACCGCCCACTCCACACATTTCTTCCTCAAAGTGCTTGCTCATGATAGGGACTATAGGGTTTCTCTCTAGCACATTGTACTGTATAATCTGGAACTTACTCTGTAAAAAGCTTTAAGATACAGTATGCTATGGTTTGGTGCTACACAAATAGAATTGAACTGGACTTAACCTCAGTCTTTTTCATTAATTTCATAAATAAATTAATGTATTCAATCTGAAATTAACCAATTTGAGTGTGCAACAAAAACAACTCTCAACTGGGAAAGTTTCTTATATAGGACACTGTAGTTGCTCATGGTCACTATACGCGCACACATACTCGCAGACACACACGAACGCAAACTAATCAAGCTTTCCGCTGCCTCACAGCAGCACCAATATCCTTGCAATAACAACGATGACCAATCCACAGCAAGTGCCCTCATAAAAAGCATCTTGACGTGTGACTGCTGATGGAAACTCTCTGTTCTCCTAATAGACCTGGAACAGAACGCAGTGTCCCGTCCACCCTGAGGAGGAAAAGTCAGTGGAGGAACCTTTAAAGGTGTCTCACAAGGAGGTTCCACAAAGGTTCCTCAGAGATGCTCTTTTAAAACATGGACCCTGAGTCACAGTCACGGGAGCTACATACAGGAGCCTAAAAATGTGTTGTTCTCCACTAAAACCTTGTTGTGGTGATGAAGGCTGAGGTGTTTATTAGCTTCCTCATTAACCCCCCCCCCAAACAAACCAAATCCTGCGCACACCTCAGCCCGCTCCCTGCAGAATTGCCTCTATCTTCAGCTATAAACATCCTATTTCATGAGTGGGTGGGTGGGTGGGTGTGGTTGAAAAAGACTGGTGAGTGGTGAGTGTTGCTTGGCTCAGTGTCGTATTTTCCAGCGTGAAGAAAACAAGTCTATTTGTGAATTCGCCACAGGAGCAGAATGTACCTTTGCTACGGGAGCGCGTGCCGAGTCCCCATGTGTGTGCCTGTCGAGTGTGATGGTGTGTGTGCTTTTGCAGCAGCCTACTCAGTTGCTGGTGAGCAGTGTTGTTATTATTATAATTACTAAAGTTTGGTCGCACACAGACCTAACCAAAAATGTGTCATAATGTACAGTTTCCAAGAATTTCCAGTGATTGAGTTGCTTCTTTTGACAAACTCAAATTAAACAAGACAAGTCGTAAAAGGTGTTGAAATGAGTAATAGCATCCTCTCTTCCTTCTGCTCTGAACTCGTTCCTCACATATTGTGTGTGTGTGTGGGAGGAGGATAATGAAACAGCGAGAGCGCACAAGGCCGTAATTTAGTAAAACCATGAGATTGCAGGGATATCAACATGGCAGAAAAAAATAAAAAATCAAATGTCACAGTCACAACGTCTCTTTCTCAGCCACTTTTCCATCAGAGGTATAGTTAGTACCGTGGGTATTATCCCGTGGCCACATCCCACAGCCATAACTTTGAGGTCCAGGGGCTGCTGTTTAAAATCGGACCAAATGGCACCAGAACCTAACGAGGCCAAGAGCTATCAAAAAAAAATTTCCACTGCAGCTCCCGGGTCAATGAAGTCCAGTCAAGTAGCAAATAAATGTGTTCTGTTTGCTGAGAAAACTTTAATGACATAACGACAAACCTAACATGAAAGCACTTTAATATTTCATCAGGCTCCCTAAGTGTTTGCCCTCTGGTCGAGTTAAACAAAGTGGATTTAAGTTTTGTGATGATGTGTCATATCAAATGCCAAGTACTGTAATGTGAACTTCACAATGACACCTCACACTGAATTAGTTCCCCAAACACTAACGGCATTAGCGAAATGCAACAAAGTGTTCCTGGTAGTAATCCCAAAACCTAACCAATTAATTTTTGGTCCTTGAACTTTACGCAACACACACATAAATCACTGACTTTTCATCTGCAAATGAAATGGGTCTGGAAGTGATGGTGTGTCGGTCTGAGTCAACATACCAGGGCCGATTTTTCCTCCACCCGCGATCATACTGATAAGAGCATTGGATCAGAGGGAGCTTCTATGTGTCGTCCAAGAAGGTCTGGACAGACTAAATATTTTGTTATTTAATTTGGAGGACTTCTTGACTATGCAAACAGTAGTGCCAGGGGAGCAACAGACCGTGCCTTGTCTGAATGTACCATTGGAGAAGAGTTTAAAAGCAGCCTAGTATCACTTACAGCTATGTCCGTGCTGGATGATTCCTCACCTGAAGATTTACGTCATACACCGATGGTCAGTGCCAGTAGAGGAAGTAGTGTGCTCCTTTCTCAAGCAAGCTAATGACTATTGGTTGGAGTGATGGATGGCCATGGAGCTTGATGGACTTTCTTGCAGGAGACTGGAGTTTACTGGCCAATACAGTCCCAAATTTAATGTTGGGCTTTTATGAACAGTTATGAGCTTCCCTAAACCACACGTTCACATATCCATATCAAGATATTCACCTTGTCTTAACCATGGGAATCCATACCATGCTACAGTATAACCAGGGATTCCCAAATTCTTATTGGTACCAAAACCTGATTAAGCACATCAGGTATCACAAGTGATCCCCATTGGTATCAAATTATCCATCGAAACTCAGCCTTGCCAACACGACTAGGTGCAAATTTGAGACAATGAAAGACTTGGTTTTGAACCGGTTGTACTTGAGGTGTAGGAATTTATTACTATGTGGGGGGTGGGGGGGATTTCTTGGTTTCTCTCATCAAACTCATCAAATATGCTCAAACTCAACAACTCCAAAACGCTCTCATGGTCAAGTTGTGAACTGCACATTCACCATGCTATGAGATAATAACGGATTGTTACAAGACAGAGTTGTTTTTTTGGGCAAATCCGGAGACTGCTTGCTGAAAAAAAAAAAAAAAAAAAAAGAGTTTGATGAGGGAAACCAATAGATCCCATGAGCCTCCATGGCGTAGCTTGGAACAGCTCGCAGCTCGGCTCTGCCGTTCTAAAAACATCTTACACTGACAAGTAAAGGTAACAGAACTACTCCTAAAACTATAGGGATTATGGCAATGGGCCAATTTGTCAAAATGTTGAACAATCCATTTAAAGTACTGGTCATGCACAGATGATTGAGGTGAGAAAGTGAAGCACACAGTGAGAAAATGTTGCTACTATAAACAAAAAAATGTGGTCAATGACCACAATCAGGGGGTTTTCATGATCGTCCAATATCAGCATTCTTGTCTGGTGATAGGGTTGTTGCAATAACAGCCCAATATTAATGTGTAACAGTAGCCGACATTTGGAAAGCCTTGGAAGCTTGCCGGTTAGATTTATGATATAAATCCAAAGCCTGTAAAAAGCCCTGAAGGGCCGCTAATTAACCTACTTCGAAGGTTCTTAAAATTCAGCTGATGTTGACTTGACTATATTAAAGCAGGAGGGAAAACTTCCCATCATCCGTGATTTGACCAAAACAGTCACCGCAGTCTGCTCTATCAGGTTGCTGAGCTCCGGGACATTAACACTGGGATCACAGAGGATGGGTCATGACAGGCAAAAGTGACTCAAGAGCAACTGGGACGTGAGAAAAGCCCTGGAACAATTGAGCTGAAGTGAGGTCATTGATACGCTCCTATATGGTTGTAGGTTATGACCAAAGTAATTGCAGACGTTGCAGTACATTACAAAGAAAAACTTATCAGTTTACATTACAAAAGGAAACTAAATTACAATATGAGTCTGCACTCATGTTTAGTGCTGTTGACAGTCGTGCTGAAGGCCGCATTGTAAAACCATTAGTATATTCTAAATCAGTTATCCGCCTAAACAAGGCAAATCTGGAAAACAAAAACTACACGATCCTGCTACCGAAGAGAAAATTAAACACTTGATTGTGTTACAGGGGTTTGTCATCAGTTCAAATCCTAGACAGCCCCTCAATCTGTCATGCGTCACTTCAAGGTCAAGCTGTCAAAAGTGACATCAGATGATAACCAAACATTGCATACTGAATATGAATCATATAGTGTTCGGTGTCCAAGGTGGAAAATCCTCTAGCACTAGTTTTGTGAAAATAAAGGTTCACCAAAAAAAAAAAGTTGAAACAAGGTCACTACCAAATTAAAATAGAGGAAATAGAGTGAGCATAAAAAAACTAACATATGATATAACAAACAGTATTACTGAACCCAAAAGGCTGCACCACTCTGACATATTCTGTCATCACATGCGGTCAATGACAATGACCTCCCAAAGCAATTCACCCGAATTACTTAATACATGTTTAGCAAAAAAGTTGTTGCAGAAAACCCCGACACTTGAGCCCAAGCAGCAGGGGTGTGTGCACTATGGGGAAGCCAGGAGGGCAAATGCCTCTTCCTGTTTTGTTGGGGGGGTCCTTTAATCACCATCCACAGTGACTGTCAACACTCTAGGCTGTGGGTATTCAGGGATATGTTCTGACCCTACCATCTGCTGCCTCAGATTCACCAGAGAAGGGAATGTTTTTCCTGTCCAGTTTTTACTGAGTGTGTGCCCACACTGCTGCTGCCTTCAGACTTCTGTTCTTGGCTGACAGAAGTGAAAACAAATGTGATCTTCCATCTCCATATTCAATGTGTTGTGTATTCTGAAGTGCTATTCTGGCGATCACAATTGGAAAGAGGGGATAGCTGAGTTAGCGTAGCCTTTCTGTCAGGGGTGTTGTGCTATGATTTCTCACATCAACAAAGTGTCTCCTATTATCATTTCTGATGTTTAATATGAACATTAAAGGGATAGTTCAACATTTTGGCAAGTTGGCCCATTGTCATAATCCCTATAGTCATAGCAGTAGGTTTGTTACCTCAAATTGTCAGTGCAAGCTATTTTTAGAACGGTGGAGCAGAGCCGCAAGCCGCTTAGAGCTATACGCTACAGAGGCTAATGGATTTCTTGGTCAATCAATATCAATAAAGTATCTCTAACTGTAATAAAAGCATGGATGTATTCCTTCCAAGTCCTTAGGCTGAATAAGTTGACAGATCTTTTGAGTCTTGGTGCATAAATTTACTTTTGAAGGCCTTTATATGTCTCTGTATCCAAAGGAGACACTGGGCCTCTATGTGCTCAATTCAGTGGCCTCTCCAGCCATTCCCAAATATCAAACGTCACTCAAGTCCGCTAATTATTAACATCAATCTCCTTCAACCTGCAACTGAGAAAGCCATTACCTGCCAGTACTGATGCCATCCTGAACATTTCACAACTAGAAACTTTGACTAGCTTTCGGACAGTATGGGAAACCATGTTTGTCCGTTATTACTCAGGCAATTTGCTGACAGCCTCATAATTTATATATCTGTGTGTTGTGGCCTTTGCTGTTCTATTTGTGCTGGCTGCCTTTAAGAGAAACTGATCCAAAAGCAGCTACACAAAAACAACATTCAACCTGTCATGTAGAAGTGCGCGATTGAGGGAAAATTCTGTGATGTGTGATTTGACTGAAATAGTAAATTGCCTTAAGCAGTCATTTTTCACCCACCTTGTTGATCCCTAGGACTTAAACTATTGGACTGGCAGAGGTGGGTCACGACCGGCTGTGACTCAGTGCCATTGTTCCTAGGGTGGGAAAGAGGAATAAGTGAGACACGGAGTGGAAAACAAATGGAAACTTTCTTTTTCGAGAGCCTTTTTCATCCTCATCCTATTCATCTTCCTCTTTCAGCCGGCTGCGGAGAGGCATCTCATATATCTTAATGATGAGTATGAATTTGTTTGTGGAGCTACGTGGAGGTTTGTGGCCAAGTGGCGCTGCGGACTGACAGCGAGACTGACCCACTCAGACAGCTAGACAGATAGTCATCCTGCCCTGCCAATCTCACCTTGTCCTTTGAGAGGCTAAGGTTTCTGGGAAAATCCCACTCCGCTTGCTGCCCTGTCAGTTCCTTACAGCTGGCACGGGCATATGGATGGATGACAGAGTGAGGGAAAATGGGATCCAATGAGTTGGTAAGACAATGAGAGTGGGAAGGATGTGGGTGAAAGAGTGGATATGGTTTACTCCATGGGTGACTCTGTGATTGGGTATAAATTCCCATCTTTGGTGCCTTCTCACCTCCTCTAATTGCACGTTTTTTTCCCCCCTTCCTTGATGCATAAGACACAGAAACTCAATTAAAGCAGCTCAGACACTTCCCTGGCAAACCACAGCTCCTGAATGTCACTGTCTCTCACCAACACTTAAATCACCACAAGTGCAGGGGTCCAAGGACAAAAAAAAAACCAAAAAAACACTTTACAACAGGATGCAAGCCCGGGAAAGCAAGGTGGCTGGAGAAAGCACTCGTGTTTCAGATTTCGCTTTACAATGATTTCTCTCGACTTCCGTACAAATTAGGTGCCATTATTGGGCTGACAAACCTGGGCATTCGCTCCAAAGGGGAGGGTCGGACTTGGACGGGCTGTCTAAACAAACGCAACAATGGTTTTTTATTGTCGCACTGGCTCAAACTCACCCACACGCCCCTGGCAGAGAGCGCACACAGCTTTCAGTGGAGCAGCCTGTCAGTAACTTGATCTGGCTGATTATGAACTTGAGCGGTGCTTTTACTGAGACGTGGTTTCACTTTTTCTCCCCTTTTCTTTCCCCTGCAGTGTGTTCTCAGCTTTGTTTGGAGAGGAGATAAAGCAAAGAAAGTGGCTGTCAATGACACAAAAGCGGTGGAAAAAAGGCAGTTTTTCTGTTTGTCGTTGAGCACGTTCCAACAGTGTTTTCCTTAATATTACTCACATAATAGAGTTTCTTGGAGCTGCCCAGTCCCTCTTTGCCTTTTATATGTGTGAACAATGAATATCGGTGGCTGCCCAGCTAACACGGCCCTCCCGGCTGGCACCATACATCCATCACAGCGCTGGCAAGTGGCTGTTTAAAGTGCAGCATGGTCGGTGCTGGAAAGCCTCTGGTTGTTAGTGGTTAACCCAGGCCTCCCCACGGGGCTTGCTGCTCACTCGTCATCCTGCCAGCCTCCCAGCAAATTGCATAAAGTTTCCGGTGTTAATGACGTAGGAGTGATCATTCAAAAATATAGGATGGCATATACACTTAATGGTGAGAAAGGGCCGTATTTTCCATGTTTTGATATTACTAGAAAAAAAGAAGAAAAAAAGATTTTCATGTTACATAGAAAAGTTTCCTCATGCAAAGGCCCTGTAGTATTGTGGGAAATTCTCTCTCCAGTGAAAATCAAGTTTTCAACCTTATTGAAATTGCTAACTTGTTAATTTGTGTAATTTCTTTGTTGCACAAGATGTCTCATGAGTGAAAAAAGCACTCAACACCATGACTGCATGTTTCCACCTCGGAGCAGCGGTGAACCAGTGACATAAAAATGAGGACTCAGACAGCTGGGGCTTCATGTCACAAACAGGAGGAACCAATCCCATCAACTTTCAAGAGAGCGGCCAAAATAAACCCCAAAACCTTGTCATGGACCATACTCATTGTTTATCAAAACCTTGTCAGAGAACAAGAGTTTGCATTAGAGCAGCCACTGACAGTTACAAGATAACGGATGACACAAACAAATAGCTACATCTTCCAATATCGCTGAACATACAACTTCTGATTCTGACTGGGGTGCAAGATTCAAGATTCAAAGTGTCCATTGTCATTTGCACATTAGGAAACATGTTGCCCTGCTCACTTAAATTATTTATTACAATTAAAAAGCAATAATGATAATACAAAACTAAAAGCTAAACGCAGATAGGGGTAGATATCAGTTGTAAGCAGTAGTAGAGAATGTTTTGTACATGCAATATGCATAATAATAAATACATGTCATATACAGTAACATGCTGCCAGTGTTTTCTCTGCTTAACCAGCAGGATTCTATCTGCTCTTTCACCTGTCAATCAAGCACAAGCAGTGGTTGTGGCTGGGTCATGAGGCAGATGTAGACTTTCTCAATGAGGAAGCAGCACAGATGTAACTCCAATGCTTGATTTCTGTTTTTAACTAAACAGTTTAATTAAACTGAAAATGGTGTGCAATTGGTGTTTATTAGATTATTCAAAAAGAACCAATTTCTATTATTTGCAATCCATGCATCCTGGTGCTGTAAGGGACCATGGTGATTGCGATAGAGCTATAGCCACCATTGTCTTTATAATACAAGAGTGATTACGGTACATTAAAGGAGTGCACAGTGCAGTAATGACACACATAATGTCTCCTTCAGTAATAGCCGGCACTGTGTTGTGCTGATGTTTGACTGTTTGGATTAAATTTCAGAATGCACCTAAAATGCACTATAACCTTTACAGGTGAACTTGATTTAACCTTCTCTAAACTTTTTAATGCACATGTCCAATTGTTCAGTGTTTCAGTACTTATTGAATAACATGCTGATAACTAACAAGGTGATTAACCACAAAAAGCACAAGCAATGACATTTTGTATTACAGTCCTCTTCTCTCTCCCTCTCCTCTCCATGATGTGCAGATTTTGACATCATGAGACCAAGACAACACTTTGATCAAACCGACCAAGTTATTGAGACATTGAGATTGTTGTTGTGCTATTAGCCACCACTGTTAGCTTTTGTCTGAGATAAAGAAATTATCATTGCATCCTTCTATTTAAAATGCCTACTTTCATGATAGAATATCACTGTAGCATGAACTTTTTATAGAGATATTCTTGTCAAATATCCCTCACTTTTTGTGAGTTGTGCATGTACCACAATGAGAAACAAGTGGTGTTGATGACAGTGAAAGTGAAAGGCAAGTGAGAGGTGAGGGAGGCCGACTCCTGCCCTGGATAAGATCATATGTCAAAGTTACACAACCTCTGTGTTCCTGACAAACAGATATTAGTGCTTCCTCTCCTTCTATCTGTCTGTCCTTGACTCCGTTTGGACTTCTCTCCCTGTACTCCTTTTTCCTGACTGAGCTCCTTTATCTGTTGTTTTCCTCCGGTTACATTTTTTTGTGTGTGTATGTCCTCCTTTTTGTCTGCCAGCTGTGGACAGGAGCTTAGATGACTGACATTTACTACATTGATAAGAGACTCACTTGAGGAGGAAGGTCATGGAGTAGATGTGTGCCCACGCACATGTGAATACAGTCATAAATACACCTGACCAGTGGAGCCCTGCGATGCAAACACACAGAGAGAATGTAAGATGCTCTGTGCACCACATGTGACCACATGGAACCCACAAATTGTGCCACAGAGAACTGCAGAGTAACATTTAAAATCTTAGCGTACCACAAGGTATTGTACCCAAAATCCCCAAAGTGCCACACTTATTATGACCCACATGCACAACAATGTAACAGCACTAGCGGTTGTTGCAGTTTGCGGTACCTAATGGTTCTTTGTAAACGTTTATGTTGATCGAGAGAGAAAACACACAGTTGAAAACTTCTACTCGACATACACACATCTTATCACCGGGATGCGACCCAGTGATGCTACTTCAAGCTTAGCGTTCACGAGATGCTCAGTGAGTTTATTTTCAGGGCCTATACCTCAGCCTCAACCACAAGTCCTGGCTGCAACACCGGGCTTCGGTTTTATTACTTCTCTCATCTCCTCCAATTCCCTCTTCTTTTCCTCTGATGATTATTTCTCCATGCCACTCTCCTGCATGTGTCTGCTCTTGGGTATCGGCCTTCTTTTTTTCTTTTTTTTCCCCCTGGGTTTTGGCTCACACGGGGCAGAGGGGTAAATGTTGCATGCTGTTTTTGTTACTGTGGCAAAGATGCCATTTAGCACTTGAGCAGCTATATTTCAAAAATGCTCCACGTCCATCTTGGAGAAAGAATCATTACGTGAAGGACGGCATGCCGTATTTCTTAATTATTGATGATTCGGTTTGCATAAGTGTTTGCCATTCAGGATTTACAGTAAGTTACTGAACAAGTGCCATTTTGTGTTTTAATTATGTGCTATCAATCATTGTGTTAGAGTGCGTGTTGCTTTTTGCCAGTGGTGTGTATCTCCTTCTCCCTCTCGCTCGCCGTCTCTCTCTCTGCGTGTCTCAGAAGAGCTGCCATCAAACATCGCAGCAGAGGTAGATTGTCTAAAGGGCACGACTCCCAAAACCACAGCGCCATCAGAGGAGAAAACCACAGGCGCAGCTGTTCAGACAGAACAGAGCGGAGGATATGTTTCTCTCACTCTCCTCCTCTGTCTCTCATTTTTTAAAGACGGGCCTCATTAAATGGAAGCAAGGCCGCTCAGGTCCAAAACCAGAGAGAGAGTCATGCCCCTCGAGAGCGCTACGCTGCTAACCATAGCGTTGGCACGGCGCAATGTGGAAAACAAGTGAATCAAATGCAGCCACTGAGCTACAGCGAGCGTACGGAGACATAATATTACATGGTATTACGTGGGTTCAGTAACAAGGGATCAGCTGTAGCAACAGCAGCACTGCTTCACAAAACAGTGGCGAAACACTGCGTTACACTGGATTTTTTTTTTTAAACCACTGGGGTAAGTAGCAACCTGTGGAAGCACAAAGTCAGGGAGAGGGAGTAATGAAGTCGCCTCGGTCTCACTTTCTTTTTCCAGAAACACAAGCAGTGGGACTTCTGGAAAGGCAACGCCGACTCATCAGTCCATCACTGTGGTTCGGGCTGAAACATCTCAACACCTCAGTAACACCAAGAGGCAGTGTTGTCTTTTGTATGCGTTTTGCAGACAGACTGGATTGATTGATTGATGTGGGGTGGATGGATACATCTGATACACAGTACAGCTATTTAAAAACAAACAAAAAAAATCATAGTACACGAGTCTTTCATTCATGAAAAACTAATGTCAAGATAAGACTACTACGCCAATTCAGGCCGATTCTGACACGATTTTGTCGTGGTCTACAGATTTCCAGCGTTGGGCCCCAGTATGAAAATCGGAGACAACAAACAGATGTGTAATGTAACATAAAATAATGAACAGCGATATTTCGTCTAGGATGCTCCAACAGAAAGTCTAGCATGTTAGAATCTTTTGCAATTCTTCACCAGTTTGACATCTACGACGTGAACCTTGATATTGACCAACAGCATGACAGACCGCTCTGACGCATTACACACAAGTGAAGGTAGGCTACATCATCTACACAATATAAGTTAATGGTTTTGACGTGTACACATTAATGAACCTCAGACAGTCCATACTGTTCTGCTCACCAGACCCATCGACAATCGATTTTCTTTTTTTTTTCATATCTGAGCAAAAGACCACTAGCATCACACAGCACTATGGTAGACATGATTGACAGTTTGTTGTTACCCCTCCCTGATGACCTATGAATGCCTGCAGGGTTGTGGTTGATGATTGGTCGGGTCATACTTGTACTGTAGTGTTGCCAGACTCTGGAGCAAGACAAAGCAACAATACATGCCACTTTGAGTGTTTAACCTGACGTGGTGACCATCGTGAAAGGCAAAACAATTGTGCAGTCTGAACCTGGCATAAAATGAACACATTTTTACCTTACAGAATGATTCTGTCTGTGATGCACTTGAACTGATCATTGCAGCTCCAGTCAGTGAGCGAGGTAAGGTCTGTATGGAAATAAGTGAGGGAGCAGGATGTAAAGGGAAAGACGGTGAAGCGGTTCAACTGTAAAACTTCTGTGCTGTAAACTATTCAAATCAGTTAGAAAATATAAGAATTAAAGTGATATCTTTCTAAAGCATTACAAGCAGAGGTCCAAATGGTTTGTAAAAGGTCTCCTGAACTATTGCTGCAGAATGTAATATGGAGACTGGGACTAAATATGTTGCCTGCATCCTTGCTCTCTGTCTCTCCCAACATCTTTCCTTTCTTGTGCATCAATCACAACAGTTCCTAGAGGCGCACTCTGCATCATGCGATCCCTCATCTGTCCTGAGAGACATTATGCCCTTTAAGGTTTCTGGAAATATGAGATGGAAAGGATGGCCTTTACATCAAGGGGGGAATTACAGTCAGAGATTCTTGTATGTGGTTGCACAAGTAGATACTCAAGTTAATCAAACCCCAGCACCTCTTTCAAACTATAATGGTAATGAGCGGAGTAATTTACCATCCATCATGAATAAAAAGAAAATTCATTCTTAATTTTGAGGTTTCTCTTCAACTCCAAATCAGAAGTTTGATGGCGTCATTATTATCTTTATTATTATTATTTGCATCATTAGCATGAGATCATAACCTCAACTGCTCAATAGCTGTAACCATGGCAAACTATAATATAAACCTTACATCATTTATTTGAGTTAGCTGTGACATTGGCATGACATACTATGGCTGTGTTAACTGCCTAAATGTGAAGGACATGGAGACATAACAGAGAGACATTTCTTTTGCTTGTACCACAATGTAGTAGTGGAACAGTGCTTTGTGTTACTTTATACTTTGGGTATGCTGTGTGGTTTGTATTGAAAGACTTCACTGTAATCTGTGCTTGTATGTTGCCCAACTGGGGAAAAACAAACATTTTATTTTTCTTCATTATTTCAAGGGCCTGTCAGTTATTGTTATTCAGATGTTGGTTCTATCTTTCAATGGATGCAGTCACTGATCAGGCATGAGCAGCGGTTTAGAGCCGACTGCATGGAGTCCTGTCATGTGGATGTAGAGAGGCACTGACCAGCTGTGACTGCAGGGTAAGGAGGGAGAGAGATAAAAAAGACAGAGAGGGAGAAAGGAATGTGGTTAAGAGTCTGTTTGGTCACGCTCCATAACCAACAGCTTTAAACAAACATTCACTCTGCTCCTTCTCTAAGCCATGACTACCTGAGTCTGCAGGTCCTTCATGCATCAAACCCTCTCTGTGGACCTTTTTCCTGTTTTTACTTTTGTTCAACACCTACATACACATGTCTAATGAGTTTTTCTCTTCTACTCAAAGCAGTGACGCACTTGAACCGAACCAGTTGAAGTGTAAGTGTAAGACTTTTCAGTTATGTTATTGTGGTACACTAGCCTGACTCTCGCCAGATCCTTGTAGTTCCGCAAAGCTACGCTGAGGGTCTGGGACTGCTCCATAGGCGATGTATTTCAGAAGGCAGGGCCTTGTAAAAAAATCATTGTATGTGATTGGATAAACCACCTGCCAAACCCGGTCGGAAGACGAGCGAAAACATCCTTGCCACCAATAAATACCTTCAAAACTGTTCTCTGTTCATTTTTCAAAGAATTAATATTCGATAGATTCAACAAAACAGTTGACTCCTCGCTGCAAGCCGCCATTGTTGTTGTCCCGCCCAGCGATCCTGATTGGTTCATTATTTTTTGCTCCCGTGAAGGAGTTTGCATTGCCCTCTAGTCCAGACTGTTGTGTGAAGCTCAGTGTAGCGCCTCCGGTGGAGCTTTCCGGAACTACAAGGGTCTGGCGAGAGTCAGGCTAGTGCTACACTACTTCATACAATATTGGTCAGATTGTTAAGAAACATAACTATGCTTAACTTCCCATATTCCACACATAGGCTACACTAGTGTTTATTTTAAAAGGATAGTTCAACATTTTGGCAAATTCACCCATTGCCACAATCTTATAGTCTTTGAAGTACAGTAGGTCCATTACCTTTAATTGTCGGTGCAAGCTGTTTTTAGGATGGCGGAGGTAAGCCCTGAGCTGCTCAGAGCTATACACAATACACAATCCAACAACTCCAAAATGTGGAAAAGTTGTGACCCGCACATTCACCACGCAGTTAGATAATAAATGAACGTTAAGAGACAGAGTTGTTTTCGAGTTTCGGTATCTCCAAAACATAGCTCTGAACAGCTCACCGTTTGCCTCTGTCATCCTAAAAACAGCTTGCACCAACAATTAAAGGTAACAAACCTACTCCTAAGTCTATAGGGTTTATGCATGGACAAATTGGCCAAAATGTTGAACTATCCTTTTAGTATGAGACCTTTTAAAATACACTTTATATACATGAGATGAGTAGTTGGTGCGCTCAAGCACAGAAGTACCTGTAGCTTCAGCTAAACACCATTTAGCAGAATGCTAAATGTCTTTGTCATCATACAGGTCATTGGTTATGTAATGTCCTAATACTTAATCAGAAAGAGCCGAGGCAATTGTTCTGCTTCAAAACATCTACCAATCATGACATTATCCGTCTTTGTATTATATCTGAGGTCAGAATCTAGACCATGAAGGAGAAATCACCAAATGATCTGCATGTATAAGGTGGTTAATGAGAGAATTACGGTACAACCATGCATACTGTTTGACTGAATATCAATCCGATTGCAATGACAAATCATCTATATGAATATAAAAAAAAGCATGGAGGATAAAATACCACCCTGTTGTTCACATTGGAACAGATCAGATAATGTACATCACAGAAAAGTAGTTGTTGAAATATTAAACTTATTTCAAAGCGCTGCCATTAATAGAACCGTGCCTTGCTTTAAAAGTAAAAATTCATGATAAATGGAGTTTGATTGCCGACATAAATAATGACATAGTGAGAGTCGGGCTCATCTTGGCGAGCTTGTGATCTTTTCTCAGTCCAAAATGTAGTTTCCACCTAATTTCCCTTAGATCTCAAGCAGTGAATTTCATTTCCATATTGCCATCCTCAATCTTTTTATGTTACCCTTTATTTCACAAATATGACAGTGTAAAGAAAATAATACACTGTAGCTGGCAATGCACCCATTCCTCGCAGACACTGAGTCCTCCCCGTGTGTGGTTGGGATACTTCAGTCGAGCTGAACAGCATTCCGCCCTGCACCGCAGATTGAGATCAGATAACGTCTGAGTGGCTGGTTAACGCAGCCTGTTTGGCTTCTCCTGCAAACAGGGGATCGGGTTTACACGTGGATGTTCCATTGCACGACTCCCTCGACAGGTTTGTTTGGTCACCGCGCTGCCCCCACGCACAAATATCTGGGAGCGGACAAGCACGTAGCTACACACAGACCATCTGCAACACGGGCATGCACCCACACACGTGCACACACACTCTGTGGCAACAAAGAAAGCAAAAAAAAAAAAGCAAAGCTGGAAACCCACAATGTTGTCTTTAATGAAAACATCTCCGGATTGTCATGGCAACAGCCGTCGTCAGCCAAGGAAACTCAAACCACAGATTTCGCCATCTACCCCGTAAAGATGACAACTATTTATCTTGTCCCACATTCAACAGCAAAATGATACGGTATCAAATCTGGTCCACAAGTACTTAAAAGACTCAGAAACCTCAGCTAAGCTCCTCTCAAACACATAATGTCATAGCGGGTGGAAAATCAATTTTTGTCCACCCTTAAATAAATCCTAGGGCTTTACAGCAGTGGTTCCAGTGTACAGGTAAAAGTGACTGCAGGGAAATGTAGTTTCTGCAAAAAATATGAATCCAGCAGTCATGTAATCACTTCTGTTGCATGTTTTCCCACTCACGTCTCTGAGGCTTGCACAGCTGACGCATTCTAGCAAAAGTTTGGTCTTCCAGTGTGATCTGCTGGTGCACGTCCATGTCATGTCAGAGTTCACCTTTGTTTAACTTTGTATTGCGAGTCCACGGAGTTGGCCAACACAAATATCGGTGCGCTGTGTCTGAGAGTTGGGAAGTCATTATTGAAAGGGATGAGTCATCATTACAAAATGCAACTTTGCTCTCATACACTTTTGGTGGTCACTCTGCTCCCTTTATTTATTTATTTGGCCATGTGACATCATGCAGCATCCTTTTCCTGGACTCATTCTGGAACACCAGCCAGCGTGACCGAACATAATCAAAGTGATGCTCACTTTTAATCACTTATTGACCTGTCTGAACAGTAGGGTCATGTAGAGTAGTGGAGATACAGTAGGAATTAAATTGTGAAAATGTAAGTGCACGGTGGCCGTGGAAGTCTATACTCATTTATCTGACAATGCAGGCCCTGCAAAAAGTCACACCTAAATGCTGTAAATGCAGAAAACATCTTAATTTACATGCAAACTGCACCTCACAATTCAACAATTTCCAGGGACACAAAAAGACTGAACACAGATTGTATTTTTTATCTTATTTGATCTCAAATCTGCACTGTCCTTGCACTTTCCTCCACAATTGTATGTATGTTTGTGTATGTGATGTTGGTGCGGTGGTCAGCTGTGGAAACAGAATTGCCCTATGGGATAAATAAAGTAGTCTCAACTCAACTCAAATAGTATCCTTTCATAAATACCTTGGGTTCTGGAAAATGGCAGGCTATGTTTCAAGAAACCTATTGATGAGATGACTAAGTCTTTAAAAGCAAAACTGGCATTCTTTAATAGAAAAAAGACTTATGTATTCCCAGAAATTACAGAAAGTTTTTTGTTTTTTGTTTTTTTTTAGTGATGAATTATGGTGATGTAATTTATATGCACTCCACCTCTCCTGCCTCCACCCTTAATCTCTAAATGCAGTTCATCATTCCACACTTGATTTCATAACTGGGGACTTAATACGTTCAAAAAAAAGAAAAAAAAGAATTTCATACACTGTAGGGTCAGAGTGGCATAGTGGTGCAGTGGTTAGCACTGTCGCCTCACAGCAAGAGGGTTCTGGGTTCAAACGCACCGGCCAGCATGGGCCCTCTGTGTGAAGTGGAGATAGGGTGTGCCCTGCCTCTTGCCCCAAGTCAGCTGACTGCCACTCTAGTGAGGATAGGCAGGACAGAGGATGAATTAATGTTTTTCATATTGCATATTTTGTTTAATGGCCTGCTTGCAAAAGACAGGTTTGTCTCAATTCCTTCCCCGTATTGATGTCGGTGCAAGCTATTTTTAGAACAGCGGAGCCGAGCCGCGAGCTGCTCAGAGCTACACTGCAGTACTCCGTTTTGGAGTTGTCACATTGTGTATTTGATGAGTTTGATGAGGGAAACCAAGAAATCCCATTAGTCTCCGTAGCGTAGCTTTGAGCAGCTCGCGGGTCTGCTCCGCTGTTCTAAAAATAGCTTGCGCCGACAATTATAGGTAACAAATTTACTCCTAAAACTATAGGGATTATGGCAATGGGCCAATTTGCCAAAATGTTGAACTATCCCTTTAACTATCAGAAAAGCTCAGTGCAATAGGAGAGAAAAGTAGTAGTGTTAAACAAATTGCAAATTAAATTTAGCTTGCCTGTTGTAAATCGTCATTTGAGTGAAGTGCTCAACACTTATGCAGCCATTTGTTACAGTCACATCATCTCTGAGCACAAATCAGTCAACATTGCTGTCACAAGCTGTCACTAGACATACAGCACAGCACCAGTCCAGTGACATGAGTTACAAACCCTCCGGCTCACTCATCTCAACGCTGGGTAAAAATGTGTTTTTCCCCCCTCAGATATAAAAGAAGTAGTTTGCATCACTGCACAGGAGTAGTGACACCATAGGGACCCAGGAATTATATAAACAACCGACCGTTCACACCTTTGTGCACCATACACAACACACTTGCGTCATCCTTTTATAACAAAATGCAGTAGCAGCAGCATTTTTGGAAAGGACACACACTCCGGTGTTCGAGCCCCATGCCATGCAGGTGAAAATTTGCCAGTAAAAGATATGAGCCCTCATTAACTTTAACAGGGCAACAACCCCCTACCCAGGGTCCCGCCCCCGCAACAGCGAGGGTGGGATTTTACTGGCCTGTTAACGTGACTGACAGCTCAACAAGGTTGGTCTGTTTGTCTGCTGCGATGCAACGGCTTCCATACTTCATAAAGGAGGATGACGACAGCGGGGTCAGTAGTGCCAGTGAATTACTGGCTGCAGATTATTACAGCATACACGTCGGTGCCAGCTGGTTGGCTATAAGCTCTGCGGTCATTAGACACGCATAGCTCACTCTCTCCCTTCTATCATCCGCCATGCTTGTTAAGTAGTGACGAAAAAGAAAACCAGTCGGCCATCGCATAGACAAACAGCTAATGAAGTTACGTTCACAGCGTGGTGCCAAACCAAACTCACTTCTCTCATCTTTTCCTTCATAACAATCAATTCTTGAAAAAAAATTATTGACGGCTGCTTCACGGTACAACTGTGTTGGCCGCATCTGCATCATGAAGCTCTTTAGTCACGTCCCACACTTGTAGGTCTCACAGGACACTGGACATTCCAAAACTGTGAAACCGTTTACAACATGTTGACAATTTGATCGGTGAAAGAAACACTTCAAAGGTAATGACCACTTTCCTTTTTCTATGTATTTATTTTCCTTTTTATATGCATACAGTAGTAATAGGATATAATGTTTCTGTTTTTTTTCAAGTCATGTTTGGTTTGGTTTCTAGTCTTCAGGTATCCATCTCACAATTTAATGCCGTCCAATACAGAAAAAGCTTGTGTCATATATGTGTGTACTGTAACCTTATTCCTTTATTTATGTATCTATTTTCCTTTTTATATGCATGCAGTAGTAATAAGATATAATGTTTCTTTTTTTGTCAAATCATGTTTGCCATGTTTGGTTTGGCTCCTGTTTTTCAGGTATTCATCTAATGCCGTCCAATACAGAAAAAGGTTCCGTCATATACAGATGTGTGTGAACTGTAGATGTGCATGTACAGCTTGAGAAATTTTCATTCAATATAGAAAATAAAAATCACAATTTTCTTCCATGTCCAGAGAATATAGATTGTTTTAATGAGTACAGACTGGAGATCAAGTCTTCCATACTTGATACTTTCATATCAAATTATTTATGAAATAATGTCCATAAATAGAAGCTGTTGTTGATTTGTGTCCAACTGCAGCTGTTTAGGATCTTTGTCTTCTTTTTTTGTGGTATATTTTTGTCTCATGCTTGTCGTTTATTTGACCGTCTAACAAGGTGTGACTTCCAACAACAGGCACTTTATTCTAATGTTCTTATTTAGCAAGAGAACTATCGATCACCTTCTTACTCTGGTAAGTGGGGATGGGGCTCAGCCACAGCCGAGACCTACTGTACGTTCCTGGCTAAGATTTTCCTTCTTTATACACCAATGTCATTAAATATACATTAACATACTCTGTTACACTGTGTACCATGGGGATTGTGACATCCAAGTGTTTAGTGCATGCACCGTTAGGATTTTTGTAAACAATGGCAACAAATTCATTCCCCTGATTTCTATCGTTCTCCCAAAACGTCAGATCCATTTCCACTAATGTCCAAACCATACAACGTGTCATGAACTCGGTAATTTCATATTCAGTGTTGACAGCGCTGTGCTAAGTGTAAAATCAGTCAAATGGTGACAAACAGTTCTGCGGTTCATATTTCATAATGCCAGAACATATGCCAAACGGTGTCAACATCATGAGTGGTTCTTGTTTCCTTCCAGACTGAATCAACAATCCTCAACAGGAAACACTTTGCAATTCAAGGTTTTTATTTCCCTACCAGAAAGCTGGTTATACAGGTCAACTAAATGTCACAGGTGCTTCTCTGCAAACAAAAAAAAATCTTACAGTAACCCCAACAACTGTTTTGTTTATCTTGTTATTCAGAATGTGAGATTTTGGTCGTTTTGGTTGGAAGAAAATGCAAAGAATCACCTACAGCATCGGGATTGAACAGAACAAGAACACGGATATCAACAATTTCAACATCACAGCTATGAAAGGAAATGATAAACACTGCCAGGCATGTCAGCGCCACGCCAGCATGATTCAGCAGTTTGTATTGTTGCAGGTGAAACTCTGTCTCACGAAAAGTGCAGACGCTCACTGACAGACCTTTCTCACGTCTCTGTAGGATAATGATTAATGATGACCGAATTCCACTTGGTTGCCATGGTTTCCGGGGGCCATATTGTGCACGCTGGCTCACTATCACACGGTCATGGTTAATGTCATTAGTTACACCTGTGCTTTTCCTGCTATATTATAATTATACTCCAATTTTTCATTTTCTGTGTTTTCCAAAACGCCTTAACTTCTATAAGAAAAAATAAAAAGAAGTCAAACAAGCAGCTCTTGGTTGTGTGTTACTGTTTCAATCCAAACACTGTTGCATTGCCTTCTGGTTTCATTTCTACAAGTGTGGGTGAAGAAATCTGTCTCTGTTTCGCTTCTAACATGAGTTAGCTTTGTCTCTTATGGACTGACAGCAACACCTGACATTTAGTGTTCTAATATAGGTTTAAATCCTGCAATTATATACAGTCCTTGTCCTCTACTGTATGTAAGCATGTGTGTGTCTTATCTGCAGAGATAACATCCAGCCAAAAATAAAGGAAAAAGTCTGGCTCGGACCGAGCCTGGGGACAGATTTACACAGAGGAGATTTGGATGATTACACACCATGAAAGTTCTCAGTGATTGAGATTGGAAAATCACACTGGCCAATAAATCAAGTGTGAGACACGGTAGCCAGTGCTTAAAGTATGGACCTCACAATTGCAGCATAATATAAAATAATATTCTATTAATGCTACGAGCAAATAGAGATGTCCAGATGTGCTGTACTTGTAAGTTACAAATGTCTGTGATATGTTCATGGAAATGAGGCTGTACCGTTTCCAGAAGGAACCGCTTCTAAAATAAACTTTATTGTGATGGATTTATCATCTCTGTATCTATTCTAGTGTTTTTCACATAAGTGGATGACCAGATACTGTACATGTGGATGATACAAGGAAGGAGGGATGAACGGAACACAAAATGTGAAGGAACAAAACATTGTATTGCGAATAGCCAGAACATTGGTCAGCCTGACACTCAGACTGAATCACTATGTTATCTGCTTGTAGGAAGTACATTATCTGACACCTGCAAAATAGCAGATACTGCATGGTTATGGTCAGGTAAGACAAGGTCAAAGTCACCTGTTTTGCATCAAGGAAACATGTTCCTTATTGTCCAACTTCCTCCCTGATCTCCAAATCTTTACTTTTTGCCTCGATACAATACTTCCTACACTGGCACTGAATGTTTACAATGATGTAAATGAGATTATTTCAGATGTAAAAGAGGTGTGGAATCAATGTGACACTGAATAACTAGTAGTGTAGCTGAAAAAGCTCTCCATTTTTGTGATTCCATTCTTATTACTGTCAAAAGTTGTTCAATACATTAAAAAGATTATAACGCAAAGACCTCTGGATACATTTAAACATTCAGAGATGCAAGAGTGAATTCAGAGTTTTGAAATAAGGACACTTCAACATAGCACTGTAAAACAAGAAACAGTGGAGTGAGTGAGGAGAGAGAGACAGATAGATATGTCTATGTATGATGGATGGATGGAAGGAATTTAAAACATAAGTAATATCTGGGGGGAAAAAAACACGCTAGAGAGTGCAATAGCCTGAAATATGAAATATTCAGTCTTGCATGGCTGAATCTGAATATCCATACTAACAATGTTTACAATCATCTTCTGTGAGTTGCTTTGGACTAAAGAACCAGTTAGGTCTATATATTAAAATGCATTTTTTCCACTGCATGAACCCATTCTAGATGTTCATTGATTGCAAATAAGCTGTTATATTACCTGCTTTGCATGAGCAGAGTTTATCGTTACATATTTTCCTCAGTTTATGTAAATACCGGTGCATCATGCCAACATAAACATCAGTGTGAGCATGTACCATTTTACAGTCTTTGTCATCTTTATCTCAGCTTACACCAGTGGAGGGTGCAGCCAGCATGTTCTCCTTCTCTGATTAAGTCCTTACACGAGCTATTATTTCAACTCTTAATCTTTGCTCAGATGCTGCCGTTCACGTTACGGCTCTGGTTACGGTGATTCCTCCCTGTGTCTGTCTGAAGAGGCCGATTGTCTCCCGGGTGCGCTGGTCAGAGGCCAGCTGGCTGAGAGTTAAAGAGCAGCAGCAGAAGCAGAGGCAGAGCAGGACTGATCCTGGGGAGCATTAACCGAACCCAGATGACCTGATTGGCCCACCTGAGCTGTGTGCTTGTGTGGTACTGTAAGTGTGCTGATTGGCATTGCTGTTTGTTATCTCTCTTTAATCGAAGCTGCCTGGTAGACACACACACCTAGACTTACAAACAAAACAAGTTGTTCAATTCCAACAGTTGCCCTTTGGGAATTTTGTAACAAACACCTTTGTGCAAACACGGCATATTGTAATTAAAAGTCCTGCTTACTGTATACAACACATTATAATGTTTTGGCAAACAGCTCGCATCCCCTGGTCTCTTTACAGGGCACCCTGCAACCACTGCCGTGCACCCAGGGCAGTTTACGATGCATGGGAAAACACAGCCTTGGCAACACAACCACACACAGTGAACATAGCTCAGTTACATGTGGGAAATGGTGGTACACTCTGAAGTGTGTGAACAAAGGCGAAACATGCGATACGGTACATGCAATGGGCCAGAAAAGACTGTGCTGAGTACCAGTATGTATAGCCTATTAGCTAATGTTAGTACATGAAACACTAAACTATAACTGTAAACATGGTAAACATTAGCCTGGTTAAGACCTCATCTCAGTGTAGGTTGAGATTCGGTCTGGGAACACCTGTTGATTTTTCGTATTGAGACATGGTTTATGAATGCCCTGTTTATTGGCCACTGCGGGTGTCTATCAAATGTGTACATAGCTTATAGCCAATCATATCAATGAGGGATGTCAGAGAAATCCACTCGTTAAATATGGCTCTCTTCTCAAAATAAAGTTGCGGTCTAATCTACTTAAAACACTTTCTAACGCTAAATCGAAAAAGTAAAGCGTCTGCCGCCATGTTGGGTTGTCAAACTATCAACAAAGTTGCTTCGGTGTGTCATCATCATCTTTGGCCTCTCCCCTGTTCTGTGATTGGCTTCCTTGTTGAGAGAAAAATTGGGTCAATAAATGGTTTCCAGGGTGACTTGCAGAGTGAATAAAATTACGCACAAGTCAGCATTGGTACAACCAGGCTACGTAAACATGATCAATCATCAGAATTTTAGACTGTTATTATAAACCTGTTAGTAAACCAGGAAATATAGTGTAGCCTCACAGAGCTGCTAACGTGGCGTTCTATTTTAAAACAGAGCTGCACAGCTTGTATGGTCAACAATCTTGTGATGCTGACAAAAGCCACAGCTGAGCTTTTAAGTGCAAACAGAGATTTAATTTGCAGTAAATTTTTTAATTTCCAAACTCTTATGGTCTCTTAATTTTATGTACTTCCTTGCTAAGAATACCCAATTTAATCTTACTCTTTCCCTTCCCCTTCTTTTCATCTTAGTTATTGCACATTTGGCACACAGATTTCACTTTTAGTAAAGCCTTGTTTCAGGAAACATGACCCAATCATAATAGTAATAATGGGAGTGTGTAGCACTTTTGGGTAAAAGTAAATTATGCTTTTTTTTTTGCTTTTATCATAATTTTCTGTTATCATCCATTGTCCAAAAAAGTGCAGAGTCCCTTTGTAGCCCCCTGTAGCTCATTTTCATAACCATGAACTACAAAGCGGGTGAAGGCTGGCTGATGGGGTTAAATGAAGTCATCGGCCATACATGATTAAATAAGATGTCTATGATTATTTACAGGGCTTTGTTACCATGCAGGCTTTTTATGGTTTCTGTTACGATTAACCATCAAAACTTTCATGTTTCCTGTGTGGATGTTCATTGATGATATCATAGTCTGAGAGTTTAGAGGTCGATAAGCATTTTGAGGTGAGGAGGTGAATGTGTATTTGTTGACATGCTGGCATGAGAAAGAGAGGTAACAGCAGGATTGATTGTGTGGCGTGAAGCAGTCAGAATAACTGGGCTGGAAATTTGTGGGTTGGGAATAAAGAGAAAATGTTTAAAAAGAATTTGCGAGGGAACATGTGTTGCTAAGGAAAGAAGGTAAACGGACCACACACACAAAAACGTGCACATCAATATTAACAGGGTACTGCTAAATAGATGTGTCTTAAATTCTTAAGGATAAAGTGGGTGGGTGCATTGTCCAACAGTAGTTCATGGTAAATCAAGGGTTTTATAAAGAATCTGGCCTGAAATAAAACTAAATGTTATAGACAGCAGCTTCTTTCAGCCAAGAACATGCTCTAATCACACCTATAATTCTTATAAAGTGAACAGTGATTTAACCAGATTTGGCCGTTGTACTCAATCTTGTGGTTCGTAATAACGTGACATACTGCTTGATTTCCCTGTGTTTTTTTACTCTTGGATAAGCAAAACTACTTTGGATAAACCTTACCCATCTATCAAGCCAAAGGAGTGACTATTTAGTTTTAGAAAATACCATTTTGTATTGAAATGATTGGTAGAAGCATTCCAATCCAAGCATTGTCTAAAAAATAGTGTCATTAAACTGGATTTGCAGGGTTACATGGAAACTGGGGTTCTCCCAGATGCCATGGATCCAAACTGCACTTTGATAATCCCACTCTGAACCAGCAGCAACTGTCCAATCATAGCATAGCAACTGACACTGGGCAAAACAAGGCCCTCATAAACATTACTCTGTAGTTATATGAAAAGTTTGCAAGGTGGAGCAAAGCAAACAAAAAAAAGTAATTATGTAAGAAATAGGTTTAAAAATGTGTTTACTGTATCTGCTTTAATGAGAATCAGTTAAAACACTTAACAGATTAGAAATGACTGAGCCCTCAGCCATGAGCAGCTTCTGAAATACTGGCCCCAGTATTTTAATTATTGCTAATCTGTCTTACTATAGCCTACTAGAATATAGGTTTTGTGCAATATTAAAATGGAAACCTTGTACACAGTAATTGAGAGGTCAAGGCAAAGATTAGCTAATTTCATGCTCATCAGTTAAAAAAACAAACAAAAAAACATCTTCCTTCAAATAATCATAATAAATTGAGGTGTGTGACACTCCCTAGTCAAGATAGTCCGGGTGGTTGCCATGGTCACTTAGTCAGCTCATATAAAAAACTTTTTCCTGAAGTCTTTTCCTTTGTGTTTCTGACACTAGTGAGCTGTTTCCTTTATTGTTGTGTTTGATTTTTACCATGTAGTCTTAAAGTTAAGAGCGATGACAGGCTGAGCACTGAAGCAAAGCAGCTCAAATGAGACAGCTGTTTGTGTATAATAAATCACAAGCTGATAAAGAACATGTTTACAGCAGTTCCTCGGAAGATTCTGTGACGTCCGATGAGACGGAAACAATCTTCACACGTCACGGACAAAACCCACAACAACAGATCAGCTGGTCAAGGTCCACTAGACTTAGATGTGGGTGGTTAACTTGATACTTTGAGTAGGCTATGGTGCAGCTAATGTCGTTCATGCCACATTGCTGTATCATCTTTCCTGGCATGACCTGGAATCTGATTACACCACTGAGGAAAGTGTAGATAGGGCTGTCATAAAATAAATGAATGTCTTGGAAATCCCTTATAAAGCCATCAATAATTAAGCAGAATTCCAGTATGTGTCTATTAGTTACGATATAATCCACACATTATTTAAAAGGAATAGATTTACTTTTATAGGCAGTCCTAAAGTCAGTGATACAGTACGCAATGATGGCCTCTGACTTAAAACTGAGTCAATATAATTTCTCTTTGTCACGAGCTCACACATTAAAATATCATTTTAAAACCGCAGTTTCCCTATGAGTGTAAGGGTTAAGTACAGGCCAACAAGAGTAATTTAATATAATTTGACATCTAACCCCAAATTTTGTGAAATTTAGTGCCAATTAAAGCTTTTATAATTTCACAATGGCTGAGATAATGCTTTTGCTTTGAAGGAGTTTTATATCGTTACTGCTGCTGGCGAAGCACAGGCACGGCACAAGACTTTTAGCCTCATCAAAATCGCTCATGCTTCACATTGTATTCTAGTTTGTCTCTGAATAGGACATTTGAAGTCGATTACACGCTTCAAACTGAACCCACAGCTGCATCTGGAGCGAGTCCTGGCACTGCCAAACATACACGCTTGATGTTTTGTGACCCATCACCAGTTATATCACCATGCATTACAGCTCATCCTTATTTCATATTGTGAAATAACCATTTAAAACTTGGTTGATATGATGAACTGGATTTATATGATGTGCATTGCATGCATCGGAATGTTTCCATACCAAATGTGGCCTAATTTAACATCTACACATCTCGCATTGTAGTGCTCCATATAAATTCTGGCTTTTGCTTTCCAAAAATGTAATTCAACACAGAGAATTACAATGAAAACAGATAGAGCAACTCCTGTTAGCAGGTAAACAGCCCATGTTAAGTAAGTCACTATGGCTGAGTAGTCAGATCATTAACCCTGCAGCAGAAATCTGTTTGTGGGAAGTCAGGATACAGTGGTATTTCCTCCACAGCTTTGTACTGCAAACATTAACTAATGATGTCATTTACAGTGTTGTATTATGAGAAGGGACAGAAAATGATTAGCCTCTTTAAGAGTTTCACCGTTGGCACGCTCTGAGACACACAGACTGCACTGGTATGTAAAAAAAAAACAAAAAAAAAACGGGCAGACAGCTGAACCGACCAGTTAGCAGAGCTCTGTGACAAACAGTAACCAGTGGAGCCAGTCAGCAAACATACGGTACTTGTAGAGTGTGTATTTCACCAAGCCAAACTTCAATGATACGCACGAGCCAGACAGCTACCATCATTCTTGCCCACAGCTGTTCAACTTCTGGATGACCTCTGGGGGAAAGGTCAACCTCCCGGGGTCAAGTCTTACATTTATGTTCCTCCTGACACACACTCACAAACATGTCGGCGCTCAGGCATCCATGAGCAGACAACACCTACTCGGTTTTTTTAGGGTCTAACGGTGATCCTGTCTCCCACTGAACTCTGGGATAATTTCCTCACACATATATTTTCTTTATTTTTATGGCCTTTTGTGACTTCCCCACTTCTAAAAGCACATAAATAACATGCGTTAACCCCAATGGGCAACACAGGAATATGGTTAAAGAAAACAGATACTTGTGACATTTTCATTTACATCACTAAAATTTAAGGTTTTACAAATAATGCTATACGTCGGAACAGCTTTAAAAAAAAAAAAAAATGTGGCTTAGGAAATACAGTTAATAAGATCAAGAACTGTCTATTCTGGGCCGGCATTAGGAGATCAAGAGGCAGAATGAAAAGCACTTACAAACATTTGCATATCTAGGTCAGTTTCCCAACAATAAATTCCTGCTGTATAGCTATTTCTCATGATGTGATACGGGGGAGTTCATCATTCAAAAGCCTGGTACCAGCTCCTGTACTGTAGGATATACTGTATGTGAAGGAGGGGAAAAAAAAGGTCAAGCATCAGCGGTTGGCAGGATTTAGAGCTTCAAACATTGAGGTTTGGAATAAGACAAGAGGAAGCAAGACATAAAAATCAACCAAAAAACTACCATGAGGTAAATTAGATGGAACAGAGGGGAGGAGGAGGCGGGGGAAGGCAACAAGAAGGTGCAAGCCCCCATCCCTGCTCTGTGTGTTTTTACTTTATTTTGTTTTTGTATTTTATTTTCAAAAAGGGAAGAAAAAAAAGAAAGCGCATGACTGATTTCATCCGGCCCGGGACGTGATGTTAATTCGATCGGGGCCTGGGAGAAGAACGGGGACGCAGTGGAAACAACCGAGAACCAGTCGGAGGATGTAACATGCTCTTCTTTTTTAATAACCCTGTTGATCTTTATCTCCCGTTTCTAATGAGCTCACCCGTGTCAGGTTACAGCGGCAGAACGATGCCGCATTCTACGCGGTTTTTCAGGGACAGGGGCACGGCGGTGGTGACTGAGCGCGTTGGCTCTCCGTCAGCTCGGTTCAGCTGGTCCATGCTAAGCTCCTTTACTGGGAGGCTAATTACAGAGAAATCCCTGTTTCTTCTTTATTACAAACAGGGTCACTGCCTCGGGATGAAGTGTGTGTGCGTGTGGTTTTCTACTGTGCATTTCTGCAAAGTCCACACACTGAGAGGACTGAGTGTTTCATGTGTCGGCCCTTACCATCCGACCAAAACCTGTAAAACATGAACCACTGTGGATAAGGTTACAGTGTTACTGTTATGTATTTGTTTATTACTCAGTTACAAAGCAGCAAAGACTTAGGCTGTGAGCAAGTAGCACATTTTTTGTTTTGATAAACTTTGCTCTTCATTCATTGCACATGGGAATCGAACCCTGAATTGAAAAAGAAAACACTGCCTTTTTTCAAGCAGGTGATTATAGGTGTGTATTGCTGCCAATATGTGAGATAAATACAAAGGTTTTATAGGAACTTGTGGTGACTAGTGAGTCAAAATGTTGGGAGGACAACAAAGCCACAGCGTCATGTTTTTTTTTTACACTAGTTGGCAGCTTATCTCTGAATCAATCGGAAAGAACAAAAGTACAAGATTTCTTAAAAAACAGTCACAGCAGGTTCTGGGTGGGAGTGAACCTCGTAGGCGTGATACGTGGGACACGAAGCCCAACAGCGCGACGCAGCTAGGGTGACGCAGCAGACCGGCGGCGCCCATCATGTCAGAGTTTTACACAACACCCTGTGATTTCAAAACGAAAACACACACACGCACAAAACAAAAAAACAAAGACCTTGAAAATCTGGAATTATTAAATACTAAAAGAAAAATGAAGTCATGGGTTATCCTGGCTGTGGGAGGCTCCGCTCACTTTACATGATGAGGGATTATCCCCATAGCTGCTGTGAGGTCTGCTGCTGTTGCAACCCATCTATCAAGAGAGAAATAAAGGCTCACTTGACTCAGACTATCCATAGTTACGCCTTGATAAGAAATAGAAACATGAATAATGTTTGAGGGAATACATAAATAGTGATTTTTAGTGCTGAATCTAAAACAGAGACTTTCCTCATTTGTTTTTTAAAAGAACCCATAGGTTATATGTATATTATTTTGACCCATGGTTATGTGGCATGTAGTGGCAGGATTAGAAACATAGATGCGGTGGTGTCATATAAATAACGCAAAATCAGACTCAGGACTTTCATGAAGGAGCGTGAGGTTCGATTCTCAGTGTGAGTTCTGACTGAAATCAGATTCAAGTGATTTTATGTCTAAAACAAAGAAATTAGCCTAGTCTTTGTGCCTATAAACCTAATGGAGCTACTGTATGTAATTACAGTGTAATTACAATATTTGGTAAGTAACGACAGTATGTTTATTATGGTAACCATTACAACCAAGGTCCATTGCAGGTGGCGCTGTAGGTTCAGTATGGGTCATGTGAGAGAATGAAGAAACACCCGTGTGGTTGTAAAAGATCATCATGCTCACATACAACCACCAATAGCAGTTGGTTAAATAAAAAAAGAAGTATTTTGAATTGATATACTGTATGTGATCTGGCCATAAGACACTGTCCTCCGCTGCCTCCACATCCATGAACAGCACAGACCTCCCATGTTCTATGTGCACTGGAACAATGACGTCACTATCAGGACCATTGTGGAAGTTGACTACTAAAGCTCCCAAATAAATACAAGAAGAGGCAGAACACCTCAGTTCAAGTGAGCACTGGGATCTGCGGAGGGATTATTTGACTGTGGCTACGCCGAGTAACCCGACACCTAAGCCTGACCCCGGGCAGAGACAGATCATTGCATGATGGGAGACAGAAAAAAAGGGGGGAAATTAGCAGGAGAAACACTATCTGCTCCCTTACAAGCTTCTGATAATCCTGTACATGTGCTCCCCACCGGAGACCCCACCAGACCCAACACAGGGGATGTGGATGGGGGTGAGGAGGGAAGAGAGAAAGAAAAGAAAAACACACACACAAAAGAATGAAAGAGTGAATAAAATAAAGCAAATAAAAGAAAAACCAAAAAGAAATGAAAGAAGAAAAAATGAAATCAATGTATGTGTGGTTGTGTGTTTGAGTATGTGTGTGGCTGAGTGTGTAAAACCGCACGCCCGGGTCCCACTGGTCTGATTGCTATGGAGGAATGAATTTGAAACGAGAAGCACACAGACTGGATGATGTGGTTTAATCGTCTATTAAACTTTTTAATTAGAGGCTTTTTTAAAGGATTGGACCGAGTCACTGAGACATTCTCTAACACACAAAAACTTGATGTAACTTCTCCTGTCGTCCCTCTGCTGTTCGGGCTGAAAGCCTAGAACTGGCCTGGATGCTGGACGTTGGCGGGGGGGGATGTGGGCGATGGCACCTCTTGTCACAGATTTGAATTACACCCATAGTGCCTCTGGTAGATGCACAATAACGTTAGGATTTTACCCTGCAATCAATCATCACTCAGTTGACATTACTGTTGTTAGAGCTACTATTTTTAAAGGCAAAGAAAAATAATAATAAGGAGCATAATTGCAATAAATCACAGAGTAAAAACACCAAACCATAAAAGACTTGAAGGAAATTAAATTGTAAAACTGAGTATTTTTAAGAGAGATTAAAAAGAGGAAACAGAGCGAGTCTGCCTGATTTCATCTCGGAGGTCATTACGGAGCCAAAAGTCCTGACCTGACCCCAACACTCAGCCTCCTCTGGTCTTTGGCCTTGACCAAATAATTACAGAGCTCTGCCTGAGGATGTCAGGCTGTGTTCAGCCCCATCAGGGATTTGCATGTCAGAGTTAAGGGTTTTGTGCACAAATTTGAGTTTTTACTATCAGTGGTTGTTAGGCCATGACAAAAGTGGCTCATAGCTGCACTTAGAGGAGCAAGCAAAATCATATAATAGAAATAGAACGCATGAAATGATGAAAATATAAGTTACTGTTGGGAAAGGGTGTTGATGTGTGGTGTACAAGTGAAATGTAAATGAGTCTAAATTATTTCAGGACAGGCAGATATTGATTTGCACCCTGCCAACCAGAAGGTGGAGGGAGACACATATGCATAGCTGTACTGTAGGGGCCATCATCATACAGAATATGTCTGGTTTATAAGGAGAAAGATTTTAAGGTTGAGAGGACATTGGTTGGTTTTTTAAACTGCATAATCGCATTGGGCATCAATCTCTGCTTTTTCCTCGAAAACAACTCTGTCTTGTAACGTTCCGTTATTATCTCATAGTGTGATGAATGTGCAGGTCACAACTTGTCCACGGGAGCATTTTGAGTTGTTGGATTGTGTATTTGATGAGTTTGATAAGGGAAACCAAGAAATCCCATTAGCCTCCGTAGTGTAGCTCTGAGCAGCTTGCGGCTCTGCTCCGCCATTCTAAAAATAGTTTGCACCGACAACTAAAGATAACAAATCCACTCCTAAAACTATAGGGAGTATGGCAATGGGCCAATTTCCCAAAATGTTGAACTATCCCTTTAAAAATAGTTACTTTCAAACCACATTTGTAGTATATTGGTTGTGACTATCAACTGCACCGCCCAGCAACATATGACGCCGATAGGGAAGTGTTCAGTTCATGGCAAACTAAGCAGAGGTGTGAAACCTAACTCAAGGTCTCTGTTGTTTACACACTCCTGCTGTATTTCATCACGCCGCCGCAGATACACGTGCTTTTCCCTCCGGACAGGCTCTGCGGTCAGTTTCTAATCTGTGGATGTGGTGGGAAGTCACAATGGTCAATATTTGTCAGGCCAACAGCTAATAATCAATACTGACTCTGTTTTTCACACAGACAATAGGAGGCTCTGTTAAACCTGAGAGACGACCTGACAGCTAGGAGTAGACACGTGAAGAAACATGAACCTGTGTGTTGTTGGGTTATATTTGAAGGGAGTAAAGCTGTTGGTCACTGTATAATCAATTTACATTTATTTTACTGCTATTTTCTTTTTTTACTTTTTATTCATTTATGTATTTTTTTCACATTAATATGTGCAACATCAAAGTGCATTACAAGTAAGATTTCATGTGCATTGTAACCCTGTGTTGTGGCTCCAGCTTGCGAGGAGAGTTGGCATTTCCACTGAGTACAGTACATTCATCTGACTTAGGTTCTGTTTTCAAATAGGAAATAACCAAATATTCATCAATGTCAGTACAAAAACGGCTTGTTTTGCATGCTGTTATTCTGCTGCCAGATGTTGCATCCCTGTCCATCAGCCTCAACATTTAAACAAGTTTTATTATCGTGACTGATTGATGTACAAATGTAGCGTCATGAGTTCCTTCTAAATCATTAGTAGTTTGACTCAAGACCTTTTCGGTTGCAGTGATTTAGCCATGGAAAATAACTGAAACTACAAAATAAGAGCCTGCGGTCATACATGCATGTTTTACAGAGTGTGGGAGGCGGCGCGGGTCACTGCTGTCATCAGTGTTGCATTAATAACCATGTACTTGTATAAAAGGTTAATCTGGTAGTGATTTAATCTATTTATTTCCTACATCTGTTCCTCCTACTGTACTCAGGCCAGCATAGTGGCAGGTAGGGTAAACACACGTCTGACTGCCAGTCTATCACACACTTTAACTGATGCATTTGTCCAAATTAAAAAAAAAACCTGCAGGGAACAAACTCGACACAAAGTGCAACATCCAGGAAACACCCTGAGGCTTATTGCTATGAGGCGACAGCGCTAACCACCGAGCCACTGTGCCACCCTGTGCTGATGTCAGCTTCCAGGATCTATGAGTACTGCAGTCAAGTAGTTTCCTCCAACTGCCATTTGGCTGTCGCATCTTGCCTTCCATACAAAAAAAAGAAAAAAGAACTGAGTGAACTGCAACTTGTCGCAGTAACCAGGAGACAAACACATTCAAAAACCCTGCTGGATTTCCTCCGAGCCTCTCATCCTCCTTCTGTCCATCCCCCTGCACGCACACCATAGGCGTGTTTGTGGAGGCTACACACATACAGTACACAAACAGCTTCATAATCCCCTTTACACACATACACAACAACTTAGAAACACCCATACTGTACACAGTTATACACACGCACACCTCATAAAAGGTCAAACCACAAAACACAGCGCTGTGTTGAGTCATCACCAAAAATGGAAAGTTTTAATCTTTTCAGTCTTTTTTTTATTTTTTTTATTTCATTATTTTTTTTTCTTAACACAAAGAACAAACTGAGGAATAGGAAGAAAAAACAGCAATAAAAAACCAGGGCCATTTGTCATAGTTTCCCGCTGCCGGTAGCTGTGGACAGAATGAGAAAGTGGTGGCGGTAGCTCGGGGCATGATGGTGCATCTTAAACAGGGGAGTTCCAAAAGCAAAGAAGGTCGGAGGGTGGGGGGCGTGGCAGTGGTGTGGCACCAGAACAGCACACGGGTCTAGGACTGGAGGGACCGAGGTGGCCCCTGATGTGAAGCATATAGCGAACGTGGAGGTGATAGATGGAGCTGGAGGCAGGATATCTGGGTAGTGTTGAGGTGTGTGTATGCGTGAGTGTGTTCTGTGTGTGTGTGTGTATGTACATGTCTGGTCAGTGTATAGACGGGCTTGTAATGATGTTGGTCTGGCTGGACTCACGACCGGAGAACACAAGCCATTCGTTACACAGAGACAGTTACACACCAGGCTAAATGAGGCTTATCCAACGGTCTGGCTGGAGGTGTGTTTAAGGGTGTGTGTAGGTGTGTCTAAATAGTGTTTTTTTTTTTAGTAGAAGTGTAATGTGTGTGTTCCTCTGTGTGTGTGCGCTCCTCCTCCATGTCACGTGAAAGCCATCACAACTGACACTAACCTCAAAACCCGCATGACCCAAAAAAGAAAAAAGAGTAGCCCTTGATGTGAGAGGAATCAAAAATTGAGCTCATTACTTTTTCCACAATGAGAAAGTTGTTTGTGTGACACTCCTAATTCTAATACGCGTGCATGGCCCCGCTTTTATTTGGAAATTTCTCTGGCTGTCCTCTTTACTCTTCTCAACACGCTAGGTTCTGCTCACTTTTTCTGAGCCGCATTTTCCAGAAAAGGCAATAAGTTTGACATAATTGACAATAAACAGAGCATAAGCAGATTAATTAAATCAGCTCAAGACAAACATTGTAAAATGAGCTTTCTTTTGGATGCGAGCAAAGAGACCAAAGAGACTTTCAAATCCTGCTAGTGTGCCAGTGACAAAAAAAAAAAAGAGAAGCCCTTGAGTTAGAGGACAAAATTGATAACATAATGAAAGATTGTACTCCAAAACAATAATCTGTATGGTCCTGGCTTTGCAGATGCTTTAGGCTGCAAACAAATTAACTTCTTGCCATTGATTTAGTAAAAAAAAAAAAAAAAAAAGTAAAGAAAAAGGGCTGATTCTGCAAACAGCACTGCTTTTTTTCTCCTCTGTGTCCAATCTTATCCTCTTCTCTTAGTATTTGCTTTTTTTTTTTTAAAGAAGGATCGCTTTCAGAAACACTTGGCTTCACATTCAGGCAGTTATATTCACACTTGAGAGCTGCCAGTTTAACCAAAGTCAAACAGATGTTCTGGAGAAACTGCTGGAGCCCCCAGGGGAGTTTCATTCATTTTAAAGTTATTATCATCTAACATTAATATTTCATAACTTTGAGATCGCCAATAAATTGATAAAACGACCGGTGCCTTGCATAATGGCACATCAGTGGAGTATATCTGCAAGTCGTATTTCACATCAGTGCCCTGTGTCTAAGTACCAACAGCAGAAACCAGAGAGAAGATTTAATATAATCTGGAACATTCAGGTTTCATTCATTTAAAAGCTGTTGTCAGTTTGGAGAATTCTCCGCAGCAGGATATAATACCACCAGGCAGGATTTCGCAGCTCTGGACAGTTATCATGGAAGCAATCAGTTTATTCTGTTTCTGAACAGTCACAAGGTAAACAGCAGGAACAAACTCAAAACTTTTTTTTTTCTTTTTTTACAAGTGTGCACTTGCCTTTGTTGAGGCAGTGCAGCACAGTGATGGATGACGATTTTTATTTTTTTTGCCAAACAAGCCTGCTGGAGCCATGTGGTGGTCTCGTTGAAATGATTGAGAGTGCTGTGTTTTTCCCATGCAGTGCTAATGTCAGACTTTAATAGTTTTTGTTCCTTTTTTTGTGTTTTTATTTTATTTAATTTGACTTTTTCAGGAAGAAACGCAGGTTGGAATTGAACCATGGATGCTGCAGGTATGTCGCGTGAGCAGTAACTGGTTGACAATCAAGGCACAATAAGGATAAAGGAGTTGAACTGAGACAATTGAATGAACCCTAAAACCTGCCGTAATCTGATATTCAAAAAGGACAGAATGCACCACTGTCTGTTTTATGTCATGATTTTATCACGATCAAAGAATGTAAACACAGTTTTTATAAGAACTACAATTAAATCTGATACCTCCAGCTGCTGCGGTTATGCATGAAATTCAATGTTGCAACATGTGTATCCACATAAAAAAAAAAAACAGCATATATGAAGCAAACTGCATGACTACACTGGGAATTCGACATCCATCATCCATTCATTTTCCATATGTGCTTTTTTTCCTTTGATGAGGACCAAGTACGGTGGCTGAGAAGCTCAGTGCACCACAGCTGAAGAAAACACATGCAAATAGAAAAAACACAAGATAATACAGAAAACATATTTGTCATTTTGACAACACATGCTCTGCAAGACGACAACGTCAGCAAAAAACATCACTGTCTGTTTTTGGTTGTGTTGTGTCGTGTTGCAGTTTTTTTTGTGTTTATTGTGTATGGATCTCCAGTAGTAAAGACTATTCTTCTTAGGGTCCATTTAAAGGGATAGTTCAACATTTTGGCAAACTGGCCCATTGCCATAATCCCTATAATTGTAGTAGTAGGTTCATTACCTTTAATTGTCAGTGCAAGCTATTTTTAGAACGGCAGAGCAGAGCCGTGAGCTGCCTACAACTATGCTACAGAGGCTAATTCTTGGTTTCCCTCATCCAACTCATCAAATACACAAGCCAACAATTCCAAAAAGCTCTTGTGGACAAATTGTGACCTGCACATTCCCCACGCTATGAGATAATAACAAAACGTGACGAGACAGAGTTGTTTTAGAGGTAAATTCATGCAAAACCACTGATGCGTGGTGTGTATGGAGAGTCTTGTCAGTTTACATGTTTCCTAAGTTGCGGATTGTTGAACTCTTTGTTGCCGTATCCCAGCATGCATCGCAAACGAGATGGAGTAAACCCCGGTCGGCTCATGCTGGCACTTTACAATGCACACTACGCCCTCTTTAAATTGTTTAGTGGAAGATCAATATTACATCAGGCTTATGTGAGCCTACATGTGTCCCTCTCATTAACCCCTCATCACTCTCCAAATGAAATCAGACTTTCTCTCTCTCACTCTCAGCCCACGATTCATTTAGCCGTCTTGCCATCCCTCCTACCTTTCATTCCTCCACTGCAGCCCCTCTCCCTTCCCTCTGTTTCCTCCATAATGATGTTAATAAAGTGAGCAGAATGGATTATCCAGATTCCCATGGCAGCTGGCCTGCCCTCTGCTCCGTCTCCTGCTCCCGCTCTGTTGACTGGGGAGAATCATTCACTTAGTCTTATCGCTTTACACCCATGCTATCTGAAAGCCTGCAAACACACACACACACAGAGACCATGCAAACACATATATACTGATTAGAGGCATGTTTACACGGCCCTGATGGGAACACTGGGCGAAGTTAAGAAATGGGAAACACAGGGGATTTGATTTGATAGAGGGTTTTGGAAACTAAAGACGAAGATCAAGCCTGTTTGTAATGCAGAGGATCAAACGCAGAAGGTGGACTGAAAGAAGGAGAGACAAAAAGAAAGAAAGGAATGAAGGCAGCATCCTCTAAATGTTTTCCAAATGTTTCCTCCCTAAACACTGAGGAGACATCAGTGCTCAGAAACAGGCCCATATTCCCACCATTGGTCACGCTGTAATTGCTCTAGCAAACCTCTCTCGAATCTAATATAAACTAACGAGGCAGATCACTCCATCAGAGGCAAGCAGACGGTGGACAGTGAGCAGAGAACATGCTGTAGTTCCATTAGGACTGAGTTTCTCAGGGCTGTGGGGGAAAGAAAAAAAAAAAGAAAACGAGGGGAGAGGTGGCGAGGGGAGAGGAGCTGGCTGGATGTGGAATTTGTATCCTATTTTAATAAGTTAAGCTTCTACACACCACATGCTTGTTCTTCATTACTCTCCCCCTGCGTCCCTTGTTGGTTGTTACCACAGTAACTCTGCCCGTAAAACAAGAGGAGAAACCCGGCGCGGGGTAAGATCGCATCGGCCAATGGAGGATTAGAGAGAGAATTCGCCGAGAAGCAGCTGTGAAGAGGTGATTTAGTGGTGCCGACCGGGATGCACCTCTCCCTTCCATCACTGCCCCGAAACGGGAAGAAGGGATCTGAAAACTACTGACAAAGGCCAGGCCAGCTGTTGTGTCTTAGAGCGAGAGAGCGGGCACATCTGGAGGATATCAAAAGGAGCAGGTAGTGTGATTTTCCCAGACATGCCCAACGTTATAGAGCAGTGGAGGAATGTACAGTGAGGACATTTACTCAAGCATTTTACTTAAATATACTTCAGTAAGTGCTACTTCATTAGTCTATACACAAGAGCAATGATGGATTACAAAGGGAGTGAGTGACTGAGGACCTCAACTGTATCCTACAGCCATTTATTTATCGTTTACATCATGATGTGATGATGCAGTGAGTTTTTTTACTCAAACAGAAACAGATTAGCTGAGTTTTTGAACATTAAACACAAACTCACATATTGCTTTGTTTGTTCAGAAATGGTTTCATTTTACAGAATGTTCACAACATTTCTTGAATCTTTGTGTAAATCTCTGTTCGAAATTGTGAGCATGGCTCTATAACAACACAGATGAATACTAATCTACAAAATGCTCAATAAGAAGGACAACAAGATCAAGTTTTTGCACAATATTTTACAGACAAGGAATAAAGCAAGGGGAGGTTATTGCATAGATGAACCCGATTTGAGGCCTGTTAGACTGTGCTGTTGCACATATGACTTCACTATGGCACATCCCTGATAGTGTTAGTGGTAACAGTTAGTGGTGTGTGATTGCTGTGTTTAGCAGCCTGATAGCAGCTGGGTAAAAACGATTCCTGAACACAAGGTCAACAGTGCAAATAGACTACTGACAGCCTTGCCCATCTAGAATACACTGATCAGCCACAGCATTAAATCATATAACTGGCGTTATCCTCATGGCTGATGTCTTTGGCCTGTTAGGAGTTCATTCATGAGTTATTTTACATAAAGGTTAATTTATAGTTTGAATTATTCTCCACAGCTTCATTGCTTGACTCAAAAAAAGTAAATACATCAGTAGTGTACAATGAAACCTTTGAGTTTTCAAACTGAATTGGGTCCAGCAGCAGCATTTCCAAAAAATCTGAATTTTAGGCACTTGCAAACTCTCTAGTAATGTGGACACCACTTGTAACCATAGCAAAAGGGGATGTGTGTTACAACTAAAGTACTGTAGTGTGGCTGTAGACTAAACCTCTGTGTAGGCCGACTAGTATAGTGTTACATCTGTTCTTATCTGTTCTTACTGTAAATCCAATTTGAGTGACGCAGGCTTGAATCAACAGTCTGAATTAGCTCATTTAAAGAGCACATCAAGCAAATGATGCTCTCTCTAGCAGCAAAAGTCCCTTGTTAGCTTACTGCTCATTACTGACATTTGGTTCTAAACTACTGTAACTTTGCCGAAGCTTCATGTTAACTTCAGCTGAACTTTGTAAGACATTTCCCTCCCCATCATTAAAATCTCCTCAGGAACAGATCTCCTTACGATAAGTATAAACAGGAGAAACAAGCTCTTTATCAAAACCTCCGAACCTTAAAGTAGCACTTTTCATTGTGGGACTAAGAGTGTTTTTAGTGGTGGTGCTGCTTTAACTAATGGAACTCAAACACCTCTCAATCAGCTAAGTCCCATATCTGTCCAACAGCTGATGAGAGAGCTAAACCAGGAAACGTTCCGCGGGGGCTCAGGAAACAGAGAAGCGAACCTTGACTGTTCGAGAGCTTGAATCGTGAACACAATGGCACAAGTAAGAGAGGTATAAAACAAGATTTGCAAACGTAAACACAGTAAAGTGAGTAAGTCAGGAGGAGACGAGAAGGAAACAGAGGTGAGATTGTGGCAAAAGGCGAGAGGGACGGATGGATGGATGGAGGGAGGGCAGACAGGAAAGGAGGCGGTGGCCAGTCGGTGGAAATGGGATGGAGAGAGGCTGTACCTGAGAAGTGAATAAGCGCATTGCAATTCCTTAACACGGTTAGCCAGTTAGCTAAGAGGTGTGCCATGCCAGCTCCGAAAGATTCGTTACGGCCTCAATCAAGTCATCCACAGTCGAGCGTGCTGGCAGTCAGTGTGGAATCAAAATGGAAAAGTGCTTGATTGAGTTTAGAAAGGAATACTTCTTAAAGAATTAAGGATAGGAATACTTCTGTCTTTGTGTTGGTCACGGTACAACACTTGGATGTTAGAGCTCTTTTCACTTCTCTCTAACAGGTCAGGATGACGCAGCAGCCGGGGAGACCAATTAAATTTAAGCAAAAAAACGGGAGGAACAACTCTTCCCTATAATCCTCCTCTTCCCGGGTTTTTTTTTTCTCCTTCTTCCCTTCATTCATTCAGTCCTCTTCTACTCTCGTCTTTCATACATCATCCATATGTCCCCATACATCTTTTTCCATTAGTCAGCGTCTCTATCCATCTATCAGAAATATCTTAATCTCTTATCCCTGTCCTCATCGCCCCCATCTCGCTCGGCGGCGGGGCTCAGCAGAGCGCCACCGGGCTCAAGGCAAACCTAATTTGGACTCTTAATTTCTGTCAGCCCTGTTGGACACAGTCGTGAGGAGGAGGAGGGGGAGGGGGAGCGAGAGGAGGGGTCTGAACGCAGCCCCGAGCGAGAAGAGGGAACAGTGCAAAATGTTCTTGCTCCTCTATTTTTTTCCCTACCTCTCTCATCGTCACTTTTTTTTTTATTGTCCCCCCTCGTCTCTCTCTAAATATGTTTGCACTCCTCTCTCTCTCTTTCTTTCCCTCGCTCTCTGGAGGTGCCACCTCCCCTCTCCCCCGACTCCCCCCCCCCCCCCTCCCAAACTCTAATTAATTCTGCTGCGAATTAATTATCAGGAGGAATCTGCCCCAAAACAGAGGAGAGAGGGTTGAGAGCGGGGAGTAATAGAGAGGGGATCTGCATTAATCACCCCTCGATTCCTCAGCAACAGAAAAATGAAAAGCTGGAAAACAAAGGAGGCCACGGAATGAAAGAACAACACAACAAAAACACGATAAACAAAATTGTTTACTTCGCCCTCACCTCCGCAGCTGAAACCCCATGGGGATGTGATTAGGAAAACAGAGCTCTTTCTCTCTCTCTCTTCTTTTCCTCTTTTTTTTTGTTTTAGTTTTTTTTTTTTTTTTAATTCTGCCCCTCCTTTGCTCTGCTCTCTCCTCTTTGATGAAGTTGTGGGAGTTCAGAGAAGAAGCGGCGCGGCTGGGATATCGCCCGAGCACAAAGCACCATGGGAAGAGCAAACTTTGGCTCATCTGAGGAGGAGGAGGAGGAGGAGGAAGAGGAGGAGGAGGAGGAGAGGGGCTGGGAAGGAAGAGGTGTCTGCATCTATGTGTGTGTGTGTGACGGCTCTCTGTGCATGCTTATACTCAGGAGTGCTGTCATACTCGGCTGATTAAAACTTCCAAAGTGAGGAATGTGAAGTCGAAGCCGTTCAACTGATGTGTTACCTCGTGCCAGATCACCTCACCGTGTCCTGCATGCTAATCAAGACGTTTGTTTAGCCGAAAACACAGAGGCTTGTCAAACTTCAGGGGGCCCAACAAACCAATGACTCAGTCTTGCTTATGTGCGTGTTGCTGAGGTAACCCAGACTCCCAGAAAGAGTGACAATGAGAGGGGATATGATGTCAGGAAGGCACAACCTGATTGGACACGTCTACCTCGACAATATTGCACTTTTTTTTTTTTTTTTTTACGTGTCAGATTTCTCAATTCTCAGCTTGGGTGGGAGGCAGAAGACATTTTAATTCCACTCTCCCAGATGGGTGGTATGAGAGTGAAATCCCTCTATCTGTGTGTATGTATGAAGAGGGTGGGTGAAGGAGAGAAGGAGAAAGGGGGGGTGCTAGCCTTACTTACAATGAAGATGTCATCAAACCAAGCTTAGCTGCCCCCTCCCCCTCCTCCCCCTCCTCTTCCCCACAGACACATGTCCACACAGCAGCTTGCCAACCCCACCCCAGAACCGAAAACACACAATACATTCACACAGTCGGTTCTCTCCACGTCCGCGCCAAGCCCAGATCATCAACACAATGGCTGTTCCTCCCCATCGCAATAAAAGGGGGATTTGAATGAAATCCTAAACTGTGGTGCGCCACATAGGAAGTGTCCTGACCCACTGTCAGAAGGAATAAAACATGTCAGCCCGGGATGTCTCGGAGCGCCGCGCAAAACACAAACACGGGGCCGCCTCCCACTCTAGTTCTCAGGGTGGGACGACACCTTTTTTTTCCTGCTTTCTCCTCAAAGTCACACAGACTGAAGGGGAAGCTGCTTTATTAGCCAGCCCCCTCCATCCCTAAGTAGCACTGAAGAAAATATGAATCTAAATGCGAGCAAAAAACCATCCAGTCTGCGGTTTCCCCCTCTAGTTCATTCTGTTATGATCGGCTTTCCAAGCTGGAATAACTGCTGGCTATCACATGTTAACATCCGTCTCCTCATCCCCATAAAATTCTATGATTTGGGGGTTTGTTTCCTGTTGTTGGTTCAGATTGCAATTGTAATGAAAAGTCGGCACAGTCTGCGTGGCAACGGAGTGTTAAAAAAAAGCACATCATCGCTCGATGTCATAATTTCACGTCGACGACAGTTCAAACGGCATCTTTCTCACCTGGCCAAATGAAACAACCCTAAAGGAGGAAAAAAAAAAAAGAAAAGCTCCAGAGGGTGGAGTAATGCACTCGTGCCCTGAAAGGCGCTGAAGCTTTCCCCCCTCATGGCACCTCCGCACAACCCGACACCTTCCTGCAGAGACTTTAAATGAGTGGCCGGTTATTATGATAGAACATGAGCCAAATCTTGTTATGATTTGTGTTTGTGAGGTGATGCTTGGATAAACATGGTTCAAAAAAGAAAAAAGAAAAAAAAAGACAGAGTTTTGGATGAAGAGTTTCTGTGGGAATAAAATGCTTAAGTGTTGCCAGCACATTACAGTAAATGACACTGCATGGGAATGAAAAATGCAGACATGTTACATAACTTCTGGTAAAGTTTGTACTTTAACTCCAGCCTGCTTCAAAAGGGTAATCATGTTTTGCCATGCTGGTTTGAATGAGAGGGATAAATACTGCTGGGAGTTCTTTCTTTCTTTTCTTTTCTTTCTCTAAATGTCAAAATATCAGCTGCACCAGTGAGGATTAAAATTTTAGTAGTGTTAATGCTTTGCACTCTTTTCTTAACTCTTTCAGTCCCGGTTCTTTTTTGATGCAAGCTCATGCACACTCACTACACGTGTCAACCAGACATGCTAGTGTCACAACACACTGGGCTGCTCAGCAATGCCATCATGTAGTTTGTAGCATGACATTCAAAGGTTTCAAACATATAGGAAATGTATGTAAAAGTGTTTAAGGTACATAACAGCTGCATCAATATGGGATTACATGCAGAAGTATTACAGCTCTCGATATGCTTTTGTTGATACAAATGGGATGCAAGTGTAATGTTGCCATGGAGTCAGTAACCAAGGTCTTGTGTTTTTTTTCAGCATATATTGGTCAATATTTTGGCAAACCTACGCATTGTTCATCATGCCGCTTTTGCTAGCAGCTCCTGTTTGCACTCAAGTAACTGATGCACAAGTCCAAATATGTGTACTTGTGATAGATCTGCAGAACAATTGGTATTTTCCACAGTTTCTGCAAGTTCTGTTTTGTATAAAATGACTTTATAAAATGCAGAAGAATAACTTTATGAGAGCAGCCATCGCTAACTGCTAAGGATCACAAGAAGTGTTGAGTTTGTAGTGACATGTGATGCAGTAACTTTAACGTGCCGAGTGGGAGCGACTGGAAATGATGTTCTGACCAATTCTAAATATCAAACCGAGGGACCGGCCTCTAATAAAAGTCTGTAATGTTCTAGAGTTGGAAGTAAATAAAGGTTAAACTATTGTGTATCCAAGGCAGAGGGTGTGAGTTGTGTGAGAGACAGTGAAGAAATATAGAGTGTCCCAGTGGGACAGATTGGGACAGACCAGCAGATTGGGTCCTTGCTGCTGGGGCCCAGCCTGTGGCCCTTCGTTACGCGTCATCTTCTCCCTCTAGTTTTCCAGTCACTCTCTCTTTTGTACTAAGACTGAAATAAAAAGGCAAAAGCCTTAAAAGAATAACAAACACAAGAATGATTGTCTGTCTCTCCTCACTTTCTCTCTGAGTGATTATTTTGTAAGTAGATACAGCTGAAATCACAGCTCAGTATTTGTCATTAATTTAGCTGTTTGGTTAGAGAGGGTCTCGGTTCTATATTAATATTGTGAAAGTATCAAAGCACTCAGGTCATAAAGAACTGCACACAGCTCATATTCAGAAACTGTGGTTTACAATGCTCCACCGGGACTTCTGTAACATTGTGATGTCACAACAAAAGCAGTCAATCAGAAGAGAAGCTGACCAACTAGAGCTCTAGAGAGCAGCATGAGGGATGTAAAACTAGAGAGCAGTTTGAGGTAAACACCACAATATCTTATTCTATAAAAATGTGCACAACACAGGACCTTTAAATAACACATTTATCCTCAATGGACATCTGAGATACAGCTTCTGCTCGGCGCTGTGAGTGATACCGAGTTCAGCAGTATAATAACGTTAGCTGTGTGTTGTGTGTTCAGAATTGAATGTGAGGATAAGATTAGACATGATGGTGCAAACTGATGAGAACTGAAAATGTTTCAAGTTTGGGAAAAATTGTAAACTCGGGCCAGAGCTTTATGAACAGAGACAAGAGGGAAAAAAGGAGACTTAACAGAGTTTGTGGTGAGTTCTGAGCTCAGAACACAACACACTCCCTTTCCAGTAGCTAGCTGTCTCACAGCTAACATTTGCAGAAGCAGAGTATTGTCCAATGGTCAATGTCACATGGGAATATGTCAAAGTGCACCTTCGAAAGAAGATGAGGCTCATGTGACAATATCTCACACAAAACAGCATCAGTCAGGTGTCAAGCTGCAAACGGTTAACAACAGTAAGACCATTCCAGACTACTGCTTTGCTCAGCCCGACTAAATTACACAAGACCGCAGATTTCTCAGACCGCCGCCGCCGCCATCCGTCACTGCAGACACACTCCATCACACTCGGTGACGCTTCTTTTTTGGTGTTTAGCGAAGAGGCTTCAACTTAGTCTGGGCTTCTGTCCTCCACACAGAGGCCTATCGACACCGTTTGGAAGCGCGGATGATCGATGAGCTACTGCGTCATTCCCTCAGGGCGCGTCAGAACTGTCACTGTGTACCTCGCGCCAAAGCCCCGCCGACCGTCCAAAGACAATGTGATGCATCAGTCATCGAGCCAGATCTTTTCCCCCGGACACGAGGATCCCAGGGCGGTACAGTACATTTTCCCCCCGGCTCTAATCCCGTCTCCAGCCATGAGCCGTCAGCTGCTCTCCCAAACGCAGGCCACATAGAAACCAAAGCCTCCTGTATTTCATCCCAAAGCCATGCCTGTCTAATTTAACTCACTCTATCACCCCAGTAATCAGACCGCTGCTCCCACACAGAACAACATGTCCTGTTCCCTCCAGATTTATGCCAACGCTACATCAGTGCATCCTACTGTAGCTCCCGGGCCGGTAGAGATCATCATGTTTCTACCTTATGTCCGAGGGAACCTCTGTGGTCCCCGGTCCTGAGCTGGAACCAGCAGCGCCGTCTGGGAGGGGTAATGGAGGAGCTGCAGGATGAGAGACATCCACGCAAACCCAAACCAGATGGAGGGATAGACGGATGGACGAGTAGGGAGGAGAGCCTGAGTCATCCATGTTCTCTCCTCATCTAATTCTGTTTGTTTCAGAGGAGACTCCAATGTATACTGTTTGCCTACATATTGTGTCATTCTATCATGGATCATCTCAAGTAATCAAGTCAAAATTAGCCATGTGCACATTAGTGCATGGTGTAAATTGAACTAGTTTAGCCTTTTATTCTTTATTATATACAAATACGAAGAACACCGTGAAGGCTGCGCACATTCATAACCTTTGTAGAAAATCCTCACTACCCCAGACCTTCTGCACCAGCATAAACCCTGTAATTACAGGTATTACTCAGGTATGCTTGAAACAAACTAGTGCATATTCAGTGTCATCCAACTACATCAAAAAGCAAAAGTGTTTGCAGCTGTTTTAAAAGGCCTCAGTCAAACACCAGGTGAAAAAGCATCGCGATGCACAAAGTATGATTTTTAATTTTTAAGAGTCCCTCATTTATTATGTGTTCTACCTGGGAAACGCAACAGCAAAGTCTGAGAAATCTGTGCTTGTGTGTGATTTAGTTGGGCCAAGCAAAGCAGTAGTCTGAAGTCGTCTCACTTTTATCCATTTGCAGTCTGACTTTCTGTGCAAGATGCTCAACATTTCCATTTAAAAAGCATCAATGTTGGGTGGTTTGTTCAGACAGAAAGCAGATTTAATGCAACTTTGATCATTGAGCTGCGGCTGCCACCCCAAAAAACCTGTGCACGGCGCAACTTTACAAAACGTTAGCTGTAAGATAGCTGCAAAGGTTAAGGAAGATAATGCTGAGCATAAACATACAGAACAGACCTCTTATGCCTCTTTTAAATACCACTTAGGGCTTTTTGTATGTTTGCATAGGAACTATGCAAGCTGGTCGCTTTTTCCACTGTTTTGGTCACTTTTTTTCCTCTATGGAAATCCCACGACAGTTCCGGCGTCAGTGTACACTCACATCTAATCCCCCCCGCCCCCCCACAACCCCATGGCCATGTGCATTTGTTTTCAACAAAACCAGCGAGAAGGCAATCCATTGAGCCATGTCTACTGTGGTGGGTAACTTTAACTTACTCAAATTACTGGGTGCGTTTGTATCGTGGCGCCGTAAAGCAGTCCATGTTTCTTGTGACATAAGATCTGGGACACTGGGTCGGAGGCGCTGATCTTGCAGACCAATTTTTCCCTGTTAAGTCAATGTGAGTGTCTAAGGGCAGAGGATGTTGTTATGATGCCATGTAAAGTCCTTTGAGACAAACTGTTTGTAAAAACAGGCTATACAAATACAATTTCATTAAACCTCACAAAGCTGTTAAATTATGGTGCAAATTTTGCATTGTTTGTTGAATTTAGGACATAATTAAACAGACCTGACGGTTGTATCTTTTCTTTTACTGCTTTTAGCTGATGACAATGTGTCTAAACATTTGGTGGAGGGTTAGGGTATGTCCTAAGGCCTGTCCTGTGCAATCGAACTACCATTTGTGTGTGTTTCAGATTTGTGCATATCAAAACACAATTTCTATATAAATCTATATTACCTGAGCTGCTCCATGAGTACATCCAAAAGGTACAGGCCAGTGATTGGTTGTATGGTACAACCAATCACCGGCCTGGACAAAAGCTGAGCCAACACAGAGTCAGCATACTATTTCTGCAACCCTGTGTCCAAGAAATTATGTTTATATAAAACTGAACAACAACATCAAAAGCATGCCGTAGGAAACGTCATTGCTGGCAGGGCTATGTTCAGAGGAGGAAACATATTTTCTAAATGAATGAAGCGATACATTTATTAAAGCCAGTGGAGTCAGTAGGAGGTGGCTGGGGTGACGGCAGCATAAAGCACACCATTATCACTCCAGTGTCCCATCTGGACAACAAAAGAGCTTTTGGTTTGGTTGGTTAGGAAAAGATGTTGGTTCTGGTTAAATGTAGATAAACACATCGACATTGTCTGAGGTCACTAAATTTAACCAGACTGTGATCTTTCCATCACTTTCAACATGTGGTGTGAGTGTCTAAACAGAACCATTAACAATCATTAAATCACTAACACTATGTCAATGTTTTAATGCAAGATCAGATATTTTGATGGAAGACAGATATATTAAATAAAAGATACATTTTACTATTGCTACTAGTATTAATGCATTTAATACACAATCTAAAAACATTAACCTTAATCTGGTGACCCATAGACAATGTATCTCAAGTCTTTCACTGTGACAGTATTGAGTAACTGATACCTTACTGTATATTTGTGACCAGTATTTTCAAGTTATTGTAAACAAGTAATATCTCAAATTTTAGTAAAAAAGTGACAAGATCCTGAGCCACTGAGCTGACATGCCACTTGTACTCGCACACATCAGCGTGTGTCGGCGTTTCCGTGACGACAAGTAAACCTTACACCATTCATTTTCAACTGTCAAAGCTTTGGCACCTTTTTCCACAAACGACGACGGGATACAACAACAAAAAGAGCCAAATCACTGACACCTCCGAAGCTCGTGGAGACGCCTCATTTCAGTAGTAACCTCAGTGATAGGCCGCACCATGACTGACTGGGGTTTGGAACATGTGTTGTTAATGTTTGTATGGGTTTTTTTTCTTTTACAAATCGCTGTCACTTCATGTAGGTATTGGCTGGTATCAGTTCTGGTGAGAAAAGGCCTGCGGTGTGAATTGTCATATTTTCCCTTCTCCTCTGTCTTTTTCTTCTTCTGACATGCATTTTTCATTCGGCAGAGACACGGCAGACGGAGGCAGGTACGGGGGGGACGAGCTGCGCGACTCCATCACTCCATTTGTCACACTCTCCCCCATCCTACTAAATCTATCAGCGCACAAGCCAAGAGAGGCTGAGGACTTGAGCAGTCCACATATATAGACCCATACAACTCACCTTGGAGAGAGTTAAGGAGTGACAGAGAGGGCCCGAGGACGAAATGAAAGAGAAGAAGTGAAAAATAACAAGAAACATGACAGCTCTGATGTCATTCACCATTAGAAACCATTAGTGGGTTTGAATGTTCCATTGAACGGTTTCAAGTCAGTGTAGTGTGGGTGAAAGCCCATTGACATCTTACTATCACCCCATAAGTAACTTCGCACACACTTGTGTGGATATTTAGTGGTAAATTGGGAGTAATGAAGCAGAAGTGGGGTCACAGTAGCTCTTTGACGAGCACAACCTCCACTACACCTACAGGGTCCCACGTGAACACACACAACATACACAGGCCATCACTCCGCCGCCACCTTGCAGCCCATGGCGTGATGTCGTCAGCAGCGGCCCATCCTGTTTTTCCCTTGGCAGCGTGCGTAGGCGTGTCAGGCTGAGGTGGCGCTGACCCGAGGAATGAAAGATGAAAGAGGGAGGTTGAAAAGAGCGATGAGGAGGGCTGGAGGAGAAGACAGACGCACACACAGAGACCTGTCAGCGCCTTGACACGGCACTGTTTCCAACCTCGGGATTTCTCTCCGTCTCCGTCCAGTTTACCTGACGTCCTCTCATCTCAATGTGAACTTCACTGCGTTTCGTCTTATTCTTCTTGAACCGAAATATGGAAAAGAGAAGTGCTCCAATTCTATTGTGTTCTATTCATTTGTTTTCATCTTGCGGTTAAATGAGACACGACGAGGCCGAGCCCAGACTTAGACTGCATCTGACTGGCCAGTGGGACCGCTCATCCCGCCATCCCTGCTCTCTTTCATCACTCCTGACAATCATGGCCGGTTACATGGACCATTTGAGGTAAATGAGTTGCACAATAGACAGAGAGACAATTTCACCATGGACAACAAAAACAAACAGTCAGGGAAGCTGGCTCGATTTGCAACAGTCAAGGCGCATTGGCATTCACGCATTCAGTCCTTTATTGATGTATGTAGGCAGAAAGCACGGCGCTGCAAAACAATCCAGTTTTCCAACAACTGACCAGTGGTTTCAATTCAGCCAATCCTGACGGTATAGTCCCTCTTGAATCCTGAACTATTGTAGCCTTTTACTACCAGCTCTTCATCACATCACAAAACATGCCAGTGCCAAAAGTACTGGTAATAATGCTGTCATCATTTTTGTATAAGTGTCCCTGTTTTGCTTCCATTTCCATCTGTTTTTTTTCTTCTAATGAAGTTAGAATACTTGAAGAGCTAACCTTTCTCATCAATTTCTGATACCATCTCGCTGTAGAGTTGGGTACGCCGTAGATGATTAGTGTTGCTTAGAGGGTGTATCATAAACTCTTGTCTTGTAAACACAATGATGACGGATGTTCTTGGCAAGACTGTTATGAAAAGGGCAAATAATGCTAACTGCTTTTTCAGCAAAAGCAAATATTGCATATAGCTCCTTTAATTTGCAGATTAAAAAAATAACAAGAAAAAGAAAGTCATCAGAGACCAGAAGCTCGTCCAACTCCCCCTTTGCTGGAATACCCTGGAACAAAACATGTTATTTGTGATGAGCCTTTTTAAGTTATTTTAAGGCATTTTCTTAATAATGACTACGCCTTAATGGCCCAGGTCCGAGTGCGGCCTGTGGCCCTTTGCTGCACGTCATCTCCTGTCTCTTTCCTACTACGTAAGAATGTGTAATGTTGAGCAGACTTGTTTGGATTCAAGGGGGGAAACTGTATTGGCAAAGTGAGTTAGTGAAGAGATGAAAGGAATGAAATCAAGAAATGTAATGATGAATTTCAGAAAAGAGAATTTACATTTGCAAGAGCTTAAAAAAGGAAGTTGGTGTATAAACAATGTAAATTGTCTCATGTTGCCTCACACTGAGAATGATCGTATCAATGAATCCTAACAAAGAGCTTCACAGACTAAAATGGTGAAACAGAGAGATCTGATTGGCTCAGTACTGGATATCAGCCAGTACCGGTATTCTGAGTATCAGATAAGTTGGTAAACCTTTTTTTTTACCATTGATGTCGTTTTCAATAACATGTTGTACAAACCAGGTTCAACGCAGTAGAACTTGCATCTAATCCTAGGTATACCACAGGTGCTATTGAGTTAAGAAACCATGATTTGAGTGTTCACCCGATGGCTGCCACTGTATGGGTGTAGGAAGAGCAGATGTAGGTCATCCTGGGCTCATATTTACATCAAGAACCAGCACCAAGACTAGAGCAAGCAGAGCAGAGCGGAGCCCAGCAGATATGCGAGCAGCCTGCCAGGACCGCAGCCCAGCCAGGGAGCTTTATAGGAGCTGGGTCTGGTTATAATAGGAGGGAGAAGGAGAGGGAGAGGGAGGATAGTTGGGGGGAGTTTGGTAGGGTGGGGGAGTTGGACAGCAGGGGTTATGTTTCCATGCCCCTGTGAGTGTGGATGATCCAAAACCCCATGTCTGTAAATGTCAGAGTTAGGAAGTATAATCCAAGACTGAAATCTCTATAAGCTGTCCTGTAAGAAGCAGTAAACCCAGACTCAAATGGAACTGAGATCTTTATCGAACTGTAGACCAACAAACTGTGCTACAAAGGCACTGCTGTGCCACAGTGGCAGCTTTTCTGTGAGTCCTCCTTCATTCTGTTATCCCCCATCTACCTTTGCTGCTAATTGATGCCTATGCTGTTAAACAAAACGCTTGTGTTTCTGTTAACAAACCAGTCCTTATAAGCCGACAGAAATAAAACAGTCAACTATCTCATTTGGCCTCCTCAAAGTTTGAAGGGACCCGTTTGGCACGAAACCTCCAGTTTGTCTCCAAATTTTGACACAATTTTCATGGACAATGAACTCTTAGACAGAAGATAACTTTACTTAAGTCATTACCATTTGAGCATTTCTCACAAAATGTGACGCATGGGGACACGGCGATAAATATAAGAGAAACACGAGATTTATTGTATGACTCAACAAATACAATAAGAACAGATGAGTCATTTCGCAAATGTCGTTACTGCTGAGTTTGGATGCTGCAGGTCACATCTCAAATCCGCACCACAAATTTGGTGTACAGTGGAAATCTGTCTTCAGAGCGCTAGCCTCTGGTTCTCATTATTCTGAGGAGAGTCGATCTCCTATGCAAGTCCTGCTCTGTTATACGCTTAGCACATTTTGTGAAACTCGAGCACAAACACTGACGGGAACTTCTAGAAAGGTGATCAAACACACTGATTGAACTGATGTTCTGCTGAGAGCCCAGTCATAGTGGAGCTTCGAAACTCTTGAGCAACACTGAATGTGATTAGGCCTTTACAGTTCCTGTCAGACTGCAGGTTGGATTACAGCTAACCTATGTGTTGTAGTTTATTGGCTTTGTCAAAGAAGGCGAGCTGGATGACAGAAAAACTAAAATTAGAAGGAATACATGAACGTGTGTTTATTTATATACTGGCCATTTAAAGTTGCAGAACAAAGTTGGGGATACGAAAAGGCAGGTAATCCTTCTAGTTGATTTATTGAAGATATAAAATGACATTAGATATTATGAGCTATATGATCAGATTTGATATTACCACATTTCACTGTTGCAGAACTTTAAATTCTCACCAAGAGGTTGAATCACACTGTCTAGCTGATCTTACTAAAAATCAAACTAGAAAACTCCTTGGGGTTACTGAGTCCAGTTCATTTTGTTAAGCTGTGTTGACCTTTTTTTTTCATTTGTTAAGTTTACTTAGAATTATATTGTGTTTTTACTTTATATTGTGAAGATTGTGCAACTTAAAAATTCCAAGTAAAATTAACTATTAGGAATATTAGTTTATGCTCTAATATTGGACATTATTAACAAAGCTATAATATAATATCTTTTTAAATTACATTATGTTAACATATCCATCACACGCTAAGAAAGCAAAGCAAACCAGCTGCTCTCGAACTAGAGAGCGAGAAAGGGAAGTTGATCTCAGGAATCCCCAGCAAGGATTTTCGACCCCGGAGCTTTTTGGGAAGACCAGGGAGAACAAACAACATAACAACATGGGGTAGAACACAGTCAGACCGGGAGATTACTTCAACGTCTACATCTATTTACTGTACGAGGACGGCAGTGATTCTGTGGGGGATCAGCTGGATGTAATAAACTGATCAAAATGACATGATGGTTTGTAACACAAACCAGATTGCATGAAGTGCTATCCAAATGGCTTAACATGAGAAAAAAAATATTTAAGAAATATGAAAATAGATGAAGATGTGAAAGAAGCGATTATTAGAAACACAAGAAACCACACAGCTTGAAAAGTAGGCAAAAACAGTCTATAAAAGAAAAGTCTGTGAAGTGGTCGAATGTGGCGACAAAATGCAGATACAGTGAAAACACCTGCATGTTTTATAGTTCATCTTTGAACTTTATGATTAAAAGAATGAAATAATTTTATGAATCCCTGTCAACGATGTTATGGCAGTCGCGCTGTGCGAGGTTTTCCACACTGACGTCAACTATTTACTGTGGTGAGATCAGATGCTGCTGAGGATTTCTTTCCGATATGGATAAATTAAGAAGTACATAGTGGACTCTGTTGAAAATTAGACCATCACATACAGGATTTACTGAATATATGGAACTCTCTAGAATATTTCACATTGTTCAGCCTCATGCTATGTTTGTTTTAAGTGCATTTGTGCGGTTAGGTTTTCATTTCACAAATGCATCCAAAACTAAAAAAAAATCTGACATGAGGCTATACAATCTGGGGCCGTATTCACAAAGCCTTTTATCTTACCGCTAGGAGTGCTCCTAACTTTTGCTAAAAGTTTTTACGTAGGAGTTTTTTCTTAAAAGCTATTCACAAAGCTGCTGAGACCTACTCTTACTAAGGATAAATCACTAAGAGCAAACTAAGAGTGACGCCCGGGTGACGCCCCGTTGCTATGGATTACGTCAATTCTCGTGCACGCATTAGAGGCGCTCAACACAGTGATTGGTTGTTGAGTGCCGGCGGCGCATCCCCCCCCCCCCCCTCCTCCTCCTCCTCGCCGCCGCCGCTCCGTTGCACTTTTTTTTTGCGTCAGGTCCGACGGGACGTTTAGATCGCTGCGAGTCCAAACCACTCTCTCTGCTGCCACGTTGGAGTTGGGCTCTGAACTTTCTGTCCATTGGTGTTTCTCTCTGCCATCTGCATCTTCCTGCTGCAGTTTTTGTCACGTCTCACTTTTACTCCAGCAGTGAGTGACACTGCAAATGACACGCCTATAATGGTCAGTGCACCCACTCGCAAACCCCCCCCCCCCCCCCAACACACATACACACACACACTAATATTATAGGCTATGGTGATCATAATAATGATGAGAAAAGAAAATGCATGTATCCTTAAGCTGGACTCGAACCCAGGCTAACAATAATTTTGGTTTAATGGGGAGGTACTCTATGACATGAGCTATATTAGTCATTACTATTACATCTAGTGCGCACCAACTTAAAAAAAATATTTTGGGCTCACATCGGCATGATTGCATCGCAGCGGTCGCAGTTATTATTGTTGTTATTGGACAGTCTGTTACCGTCACTACTCCCGTTTTATAGCGAAAATGTTGTAGATATTGTTGCTGTAAAAAAAAAAAAAAAAAGAAAAAAAGGCACTTTGGGCAACAAAGGGCAAAGGGGCAGGTGCTGCAACACCCCCCTCTGCAGCAACAAATGCAGTCCTCCATTGTCTCCAAAACATTTACCTGGCTGCAGCCGTTTCCGATTCTTTGTGAATAGGTCTTACTGAGTTAGGAGTCCTCACCAGGAGTTTTAAGCTCTCCCTGACTTAGGAGCTACTTTTAGGCTTAAAATACTTTGTGAATTACTCTTATTTTAAAAAACTAGGAGTCCTAAATTTAAGACTGACACACCCACTTTTTTTAGGAGTAGCTCCTAAATTCGGCCCTTAGGAGCTACTTTTAACCCTAAGATGCTTTGTGAATACGGCCCCTGAAATATAAGAATATTGAATATTCAATTCAGTCATAAGCACCTAACAGAAGATGTCAGCCCGCGATGCTAGTTCTGAGAAAAAGGGAAAACTATCCGAATCTGAATATTAGCCTTCAGCGCTTCAATTTCTGGTCTCAGACTTACCCTGCTAGATTCTCAAAGCGCTAGAGTTTTCTCTTTTGGCGAGCGTGGTTTCTTGCTAAGAGTAGGAGGTGATGATTGCCCATTGACAAGGCCTTCAGCCATCATGGCATTTACAAAAAGTTAGTACACCCTCTGGGCAGTGCTATGTCTTGAGGGCAGACTGAGTGACAAGACGGGCCAGGGCCCCAGTGGAAGAAATGAAGTAAGAGACAAGAGATGCATTTGCATTGCTTTCCGACATCTCTAGGTTGAGTAAAGGATTGACGATGACGGCAAACTCACAATGTTTCTTCTAGACCAGTAAGTAAACAGCTGTTAATGCCAACACCGGGTATGTAGAAATTGCGGTATTTCTCAGAGTTAGAACCAGAATCACATTTATTTGCCAAGCATGTGCAGACATACAAGGAATTTGACTCGTCACTCGCAAGTACACCTACACAAGGACATACACAATGAGTCTTTTCTTACTATTTAAAAGATAATCCAATTGTCTATACTAGACAATAACTGGTAATACCACAGTCACTGAAACGGGGTTTACATAACTTGAGTTGAACAATATGGGCAAGACTTGACCTGGGTTTCATCCATTTGTAACAGCAGTTGGAACATAGTTTTTTGGACAATTATTGGTTGAAGATGTAATGTGTGCGGTACTTGCAAGAAAATAAAAGAAAACACCATTCAAACTCAAGCAAATAAGCACACACACACACACACACACACACCCAGTCCAGCTGAACACATTATGCATTTTTTGGCTAATGGCTCACGTGGCTGGTGGTTAACCGGGCAGGCGTCTCCACCACCCCCAGTAGTGTCTGAGGAAAGACCACAACCACCATCTCCGCTCTTGAGCCAAACCTCCAGCAGCCTCAGGAGACGGTGAATATTCATATGTGTGTGTGTGTGTGTGTGTGTGTGTACACGGCGTGTTAAAAAGGCCTGCAGAACCTCCAGCACCTCCCTCCTCCGAGCCAAGCCCCAATCACAACAAACCAGAAACAAACTCTAAATGGGGTTGCAACACGCTGCATGTTTTAGATCTCACTCCTCCCAAAGATCTTCAGGGTTTTTTTTTTTCTCTTCTTCCCAGGGGTAAAACTGAGTTACAGAGACCATCTGCTGCCATGCAAGTTAGATAACATTCCCACTAAAACTGAACCCCTGGTGATCCTAAACTCAGCCAGAAGATGTACTTAACATGCCAAACTGAAGTAGCAAAGAGAGTGTGTTTGTGAGTGTGAGTGTGTGTGGGATATGGACAGTACAGAAGGGAATGTGCGGGGAGTTGTGTACCATCAGTCACTGTCGCACTTAATGGACTTGATCAGTCACTCGGTGGGGAGATTTGTAGCCCGTACAGTAGCTGCCAGAAAAACCCAAAGCAACAAACACTTCCAGCAAAGTTTATTGTCCCACATACAAACATACAAATTTTCTCTCAACATCATTCTGTCATGAGATGTCCTCTGTTATCATTTAGCAGTTCTTTTTACTTGACCTATCAAATTGTCTCTGACATTTCCTCTTGCCAGCCATCTGGTTGAACTAAGAGCTTGTCACCACCTTTGCAGTAAAAGACCTTTAATCTGGCGTTATAGCCTTTGCAACTCCACCCTCAAGAGACAGTTTTTCCCTCTCTGCCTTTTTCTTTGTAAACTCAGATATGTGAGACAATCTGTGGTTCAATACACAATCAAATGCTTTGGCTCTGGAGAAGGCAGGTCATCCAATTATCACCGCTGTTTGGAAAGCTCCGTCCAGTACCTCTCCCCCTGTGTGATTTAAACAATGAACATGATGGATGTTCTTTGAAATGAAGCTTCATGTTTAGCAAATATGTGCTCTTCTGAGTTCAAAAGCTGTTCTATTGTAAAATATCTGTCAATTTTAATGGGATAACTGCACCCATTGGAAATGAATCTGGACAAATATTCATCGATCAACAAGTTTAAGTCACGGACCATACAATAATGATCTTTAAAGAGACAGTTCAGCTTTTTTGAAGTGGGGTTGTATGAGGTACAAATGGCCAGTAAATACATTATCTGCAGTAGAAAGGTCTCTTTTCCCCCCACTGAGAAACATGGGCACATTGTCAATGAGGGACATATTTTTGCCGCCTACAAGAAGTCCCATCTCAAAATAATACACCAGTTCAAGAGAACGATATAAAGTGAAAATTTACAATGCATCAGCTTATTGGAAAAAAAAGTTTATTCATGTGGAACTAACCAACTCACTCAGTACTCCTCACAGGCAGGCTCCACAATGTGGCGTGTCACTCCACTTCCAAACACCACTGATCCAAACAGCTGACACTAGCAGTGCGTCACTAGCGCATACTGCAGATATTATCCTTTATGGCCACTCATACAATCCCACTTCAAAAAATAAAAACTGAACTATCACTTTAAGGGAAAGACATGCTATTAACAGCTAACAGCCCTTAAAGTACAGTAGGACCTGTGTTAGCAAGGACACATAATTTCACTGAGCCATTTTCTGTTCTGATCCATAGACGGTCAATAAAGATGGGTGTAGCCTCCATGACATCACCCACAGGTTTCTGAAGTAAGATTTGGATGATCAGAGTGATCAGAGCTGCTCTACTTATGTCATCTTGCCAGTGCTTCACTTCCAGCTAAAGGTATAGTAGGAGTAAGGAAGAAATAAATAAACTGTAAATGTCCAAAACCATTTTTTGTACCTGGCTGTAAACATTTAGTTTAGAATGGAAGTCTATGGGGAATTAATTGCTTTAGCAGCCACCCTCAAGTGGCCATTTGACGAACTACAGGTTCTGGCACTTTGAAGACGGCTTAATTCCTCAGCTGGAGGTCAGCGCTCTGTGTGACCTGGCAAAAACTGAACTCAGAACGCTTTTATTAGATGAGTGAAGGTAGAAAAACGAAAGCTGAATGGAACCAGCACAGCAGCAAATTAATAAAAATGTCTCTACAAATTGCAAGAAATATGATCTTACTGTTGTACCATTTACTCATTTATTGGAGCATGTGTTTCAGAACAAACATTTAGTTGTTTATATTGTGTTGAACTATTATAAAAATCTATTCGTTCCCAAACTAAACACAGATGGGATGGAAATGCCATATCCCATTGTGCCAACAAGTTCTTCTTTTTCTAATTATCATTTAAGTAAGTTTTTATTTTTTTATTTTTTCTATGTTATTGCGCTCCACCTACAGTTTCAACAATACCGTGCATTTAACAAATAAGACCGTCTGTAAAAACATTAATATAAGACTCAGAGCTTCTACATTTGACCATGTTTCCTCAGTTAACTAGAGGTCGCACCAGCTCAGTCCAGCGGTGTGACTACATGTGGTCCTATTGGTCCTAATTATGTTAGAGCAACGGAGCTTTCTCTCACCGCAGCACCAAAGGTTTACAGGGTTCTCATTATACACTTAGCCTCTACTGTAAACCAGGAAACAAGGAGCCTGCGAGCTGCTGTTCCAAAACCACACAACTTCCTAGTAGGTTCAAAAAAACACTTTGTTCCTTTCCTTTGTCGTCCAATGTGATCACTGTCAGAAATTAAACAAATGTTTGACTCATTGTGGCACGCACGCACAAAAATTAAAATCGTGTTGTAATACTCTAAACTCTGCATTTGCTTTGATTTGGTTTGGTGTTTTACCTATGGTTTTGTTATATAATACTTCAGCAATTTCCAATTCTAATGCAACTTTTAAAAAGTATATTACTGTGCTAATACTCACAACTGTCCTATGAAGGATGTATGTTTGCATACATGCATTTTCTCGGTTTGAGACACGTAGAAAAGAGTGAAACACACTCTGACAGTCCTGTTGGAGTGCTCAGTGTTATTTTAAAGGATTGGTTCTGAAATTACAGCACATTCCACTTAAATGCATATTCAGCTATTAATCCTGTTGGATTTCCAATGTGGTATAACACATAATTTAGAGAATACTTTCTTAAAGAGTCTTTAAGAGCATATATTTTTAGCTGTTTGCCCCCTCAACCCTGACGGTGTTAGGGCCTGTGTGCCTTGACTTGTGCAGGACTCCTAAAAGATTCAGCTATATGATACACATATCACACTTTCCATTTGTCAGCATATACGGTAGCTTATCAGCGTCACAATTGCTTTAGTACCGTTGATAAAGAATAACTAAAAATGTAATAATGATAATGAAAACGAACAAACTGGCATAAAGTTTGTCTCTGCACATCACCGAGCCAAGGTCTTGCATTAGTAGAATTAGAGGGTATTTGAGAGCAGCTCAGACTAAGCCAAGAGTATTGGGCATACTGTTGAAGATTATAACCCGGTCTGCAGCACTCTGCAGTTCTGTTTCCAGCTCATTTCTGCAAAAGATGATAGTCTATTGGCTGAGCACCGCTGCACTAAGTGCCATGGAGGGAGAGAGTCGTACTCAGCCAAGTCCACTGGTCCACTGGCAGCAGAGGCTGGCAGGAGAAAGTCCCAGCTCCATACTTTAAACAGCCAACAGTAGATGATTGGTCTGGCAAAACAGAACCTCTCTGCCTAGCAAAACACATGGCAGTGCTTATGTTCTTAACCCTTACTCAGGTCCTACTCTATAGCACAGCTTATACATGCAGGCGAAGGAAAGTGCATGGCTCAGACTGTTGTCCCTTACACCAGTGCAGGCCATTCCTGACAGTTTCTTTACAATGTTTGCGTGTGTCGGGCTGCGGGGCCGGAGAAGTCGACGTCTAATCAAACAAATGGTTAAAATCTGATCTGAGAAAATCTGAAAAGTGAATCAGGGGTGTGCTGCCAGCTCGCTGCTAGTAGCGTCAAGTTGTTCTTCAGCGAAAGTACAGAATGCTCGACTCTGCTTGAGCTGCTTAGTGGAGCTGTGAACGTTCTGAGGAGCAATTTAGGGGATCAGCATTAACTGAATCATTGATGAATGATATGCACAAATACAATTTTTGAATTTAAAACATGGCATGCATGATGTGTCAAGATTGAACTGATCTGAGGATATGGTATAAATGTGGGTTGTCACAGTTGTATGAGTTGCAGGAAGTATCTCCCCACTTGAGCAGTGAGTGATGGCCAGAAGTGTTTTTGCAGAACATTGTGATGTCATGGTATAGTTGGCCATTGACCCTTGAATTCTAATCAGTTTATCCTTGAGTCCAACTAAATGTTTGTGTCAGAAGTACTGAAATTCTCTCCAGGCCTTCCTGGTGTATCGCATTCAAAAGAAACTCAGGTCACCAAGACCTTGAACCTTTGCCCAACAAAATAGGGTCAGCTCATCGTCGAGCCCAAGTGAATGTTTGTTCCAAAAAAGTTGGCCCAAAAAACGTCATCAGTTATCACATTAATAGAGAAGTATTTGCTTTAGTTTTACTTGACGAATTTGCAACAGGTCACAAGGTGATTTTTTCTCAATATAGCTGTTAGCATTCATCCTCTGAGCAACATCATCTATACCAAACTTCATAGCACCATTCTTGGCCTCACTTTGGTGTTGGAGGGGAAAGGTCAGAGGGTCACAAAGTCAAGCCAAAAACTTTTAAAAACTTTGAAACACTTTGAAACTAGGCTCCATGCAGACTCCATCATTCAGCCATGGAGGTCACACTCAAACTTAGAGGGATAGTTCGATATTTTGGCAAAATGGCCCTTTGCCATAATCCCTAGAATTTTAGGAATAGTTTTGTTACCTTTATTTGTTGGTGCAAGCTATTTTTAGAATGGCGGAGCAGAGCCGCAAGCTGCTCAGAGCACTACAGAAGCTAATGGGATTTATTTTTTTCCCACATCAAATACACAATTCAACAACTCCAATAGCTATTGTGGACAAGTTGTGACCGGCACATTCACCACATTATGAGATAATAATGGAACGTTATGCGACAGAGTTTAGAGGCAAATGCAGAGACTGCCCTTAACAGGAATGCATATCAGCAGTTTTGCATGAACTTACCTCGAAACGACACTGTCTCTGCAGATCACAACTTGTCCACAAGAACGTTTTGGAGTTGTTGGATTGTGCATTTGATGAGTCTGATGAGAGAAGCCAAGAAATCCCATGAGCCTCCGCCGTTCTAAAAATAGCTTGCATCGACAAAGATAACGAACCTACTCTTAAAACTATAGGAATTATGGCAATGGGCCATTTTGCCAAAAATGCTGAACTACCCCTTTAAGATTTCTAGAAATGTAGATCCTGTTGTTTGCCAAAACAGACTCTTCCCAGTTTAACATTACTTAAACCTACAACAAGACATATTTAAGCCACTTGAGGACAATAGAAAGAACCATGGTGTGAACAAGTCACTGAGATATCAGTATCATCTTTGACCAACTCCTGGGGGAGTCGTCTGTAAGCTGAATATTAGCTGAATGTGTCCGTCTGCTCTCCACCTGCACAGCACCAAACAGCAGTGAATTTTTTAGTAGTTTCTTCTTTTATTCCGTTGAGGTCAAAAACAATACTGTGTGAGTAACAGTGCAATGTGGTTAAACTGAACCAAAGCTGTAAATTTGTGGTCTGGAAGGCTGCAACTCATAAAGCTCTATAAAGCATCAGTACGAGGAACAACTTTCACATTGTCACATTGTTATTCGATACGTTGTTATTATGGAAATATTGATTGTACATGATTTGATGTCCATTCATTTCGCCGAACAATGTGTTACACTTAAGCTGCAGGAAAACTCCGGCCAAGCCTCTTTGTATGTGTTTCTCCCTCATATGTACAAGCTAATCACTTTCAGTTACCAATGTTACAGTTTGATATTCACATTCATGGAACCTTTGACTCATTGATGAAATGCGTCAATGATAACATCACAGCGAAGGGGGTTAAGCTTTTCACTGTAGTTTATGGAAACACAATCAATAGTAGAATAAACCCTACGCATGAATGCAACGCATGTGCGGCGCAATCGATCTGTCATCCGAAAGGACCCGGCCTCCATCTGAGAGCAACACGTTCAACAAATTAAATGTGAGCATGGGGTGAAAGTGAAGTGTTCATTCAACCATTAACGGAGAACATTAACTCTGCACCTCCGGGTCAACTGTGACACCGATGGCAGCTGCAGCACAAAGACTCCACATGTATTACGAACTTGATGTTCAAAAGAACAACATACACTGCCAGATACACAAAAGTCTCGGTAAACAGCACGTCCTGACCGCGGTCCAAAACCTCAAGCCCCAGACCTCAGACCTTAAGGCTGTGCTCATGGCCTTAACATCTCTTAACATGCCGTCTTGAGACACAGGCAGAGTGAGTGAGTGAGTGCCAGACAATAAGAGACAGACAGACTGACAGGAAGGCAAATTGGTCTAAAAAATCCCCTAAAGCCGATTGTTACACAGAAGGAAGAAAAGTCACAAGGAGAGGTATAAGAATAGATAGAGCCCGCAGCCTGTTTCACTGTGTTTTTGGCGCTGCGTGTTGGATGGAGGGGATCGGATTGCAGCGCTGAGCCGGGCCAGCCAGATTTCTTGGAGCGCCCGACGCCGCGTTCTGCCAGGATTGTGTCAATAATCTGAGGCGGTGGACTCCTTCCACCTCTCCAACCCACTGCCTGTTTATCAGCCATGCCAACATGCAATACAGCAGCGCACAAACATATGGAGGCAGAGACATAAGCTTGTTCACATTACAAACAAACTTGGTTGCATGTTTTTTTTGTTTTGGTTTTTACATTACCCAGACAAAAAACAAGAGAATGCAAAAAAAAAAAAAAAAAAATCATAGTCTATACCTCCTTCCCCCATGTATGGAGCACATATGCGCCATAATTCAATAGTACACATTAGGTGTTGAAGATTTGCCATAAATTAAATTGCACAGATGTAGTCATTGTAAATTATTGTCGGGTGCATATGTTTATATAACCCCCATTCAGTCTGTTCGTATTTATATCCTATTTTTCTTTGATGTATCCTATTACTTATGGCTGGTGCAATAACCGTATTTCTCAGAGGAGATGATTAAAGTTTCATCTAATCTAAAGTAAAAGCCCCATTTCTACCCCATGCGGCACCTCGGCTGTCTGTCCAACTGGAATTGTTTGGAAAAAAGTTTTGCTCTTTTTTCCTAAGCTGCCAGAAGTTACATGAGACGGTCTGGTTGGTTGAGATACAGCAAGGTTTTATGGAACAATATACTAATCTGCTCAGCTGTATAATATTCAGAGAAGAACCTCCTGCATTAGTTATGAAAGAGAGATGCTAAGTAAATGCATGAATGGGGACTTATTCAATAACACACATTTGATGTTTTGGATTTAGGTGTAACTGTAGCAGGGATATTCGTGCAAATCAGTGCCGCTGAACTGTGAAAAGGTACAAACGACAAGCTGTGAACTGCGAGATAATGTTAGATTGTATTACATAAGATCCACAGAGAGGCTAATTCGAGATCCTGCAAGATTCTCTCACACCCTTTTTTCCCTGTGATCACCGAGGACTGAAAGAGTCCGCAGAGGGCCAAATCTGGTCAGAGGCGAACATCCAATATGAACCGATGGGAGAGGAAACGCTGGATAACTCTCATAATAATAATAATAAGACTCTCAATTTCTCGCTCACTCACTTCCTCTCCCTCCATCTGTGTCTTCTTTCTTGCTTCACTGTCTCCTAATCATGTTTTCCTCACTTTTAACCCTCATCTGTGGTCAGATTCTTTCATAACACATAACAGATTTACATGTTGCATGTATAGAAGCTTACACTTAACCACCATAAATTTCCCAAAAAACTATTAACTGTAGCATTTGCAACCAGTGCTCCAGAGGGCAGCCGACAGTCGATGGAGGATTATCACTTCCAGACGCTGAAGGCATCACACAGTGGATGTGTTAGTCATGAATGTGGCTCTTTTTTATGGAACCCTTGACCCATCAATACAATGTAGTTAACAATGTCAAAGATGTGCTGCTTGGCCTCAGAATAAAGCTGTGAAATGTATGTATGTACTACTATGCAAGGAGACTATTGCACACTTTCTACTTTGCTTATTTTTTTGTTTTGTCATCTTTTCTTGGACCTTGTCTAGCTGCTGTATCTATGTTTAGCTGTAATTTATATTGTACCGTGAGGTGCGGTGTCAAGACCAAACTAAACTAAATAATTAAGCTTTAGGAAAAAAGCAAAGGGAACAGTACTGGACGGTGTAAAGAGTGGCGATGTCCGCATTAGGATGAAATTCAATGAAATATGAGAGTAGAAGAGGGGGTGTTCAATTCCCATGTAAAACTGACTGTTCAACAAAGCTTTCAAGGTTGTTAGGGTTAGCATTAATTTCAACCCCAATAACAATCTAACAAAGCCATGACCATCATTATAGAAACCACAATGACAAATGCATTTACAGTTAAAAATGTAAACATGACAATCAATGTCCAGTATGCCTGCTGCTGTTGCCGCACTGTTTACAGACACACGGCTATGGCTCGTATCTGGGGGTTGAGAAAAAGGGACCTATATGGTCAGGTTGGATATTTGTTGTGTAGTTGGTACACTGCTAGGCTCTGTAAGACAGCTGCTGAATGCATCCCTACATTGAGCTTGTTTTTTGGTTTTGGAGAGGTTTAGAAAACAATCCAATCCAAAGCTCGTTGGGTCTGTCACCCTGAGATGTGAGTGGACTACTACCAATTGTGGAGGGGTTAATGGTTAATTAGCATCAAAGATATGGACCAAAAAAGTGATAGCTTTTTTCCCGTTAAACTCCTTTGGTCTCTTTTTTATCCCTTTTTTTTCTCGAAGTTTCTTTTCTGTCTAAACTGTGAAGAGATATCACATTGGGAAAAACACAAACTTAGAATGAAATGGGAACAAGCTGAAGTAGTTATGATTCATCCTTGCCGAGACATCTGGATCACGGCGGCAGATGGGATAGCGGGTGGGGACAAAGACCCAGGGACCTGAGCCTTCTGTCATGGCCTAATACTGTAAGCTAGAGATGTCACATTTAGCTCTCGGTCTGATCTGGACTGGACCGCTGGACCCCTCTGAGCTCTATTACCTCCAGTATATTAGAGCCGCTCTAAAGAGATGCAGTAATTTCGTGCAACACATTGGAAGAATAAGTTTGGGGTGTGAGAATTTGATCACTCAATGACAGATACAGCATTAAATGTGTAATTTTATATGACATTGTGTATTAAGATGAGTTATCACAGATGACATGAGATTACAGAATGCGTCAAAAGCACTGTCCCTCATTTCAAGAATTCCCAAGTAAGTATGTCAAAGCAATAGAGATTGAGCCATCCAGCAGTATCCAGGCAATGGCACCAAATCAGGGAAATTCCTCAAACTGACTGCCATTGGCAACAAATGATATTATATCACCCCACTTGCAGTTTTGTTTCACTTGTTAAAAGGAAAATTACTTGTTTTTGTTGTTTTAAGACAAATAAGATGTGAAGACTGTGACCTTGATGGCTATTATGCTCTGTACAAGCGCCCACACTCAAACAGCTCGGAGACCCAAGCAGATGGAGCATACGACCGTCGTCCAAACCTCAATCCCCAGACCTCAGTTTACACTTGGCCTTAAACTTCTTTAACGTACCATCATGAGCAGGAAAGAGAGAAGGAGAAGAAGTATAGAGCAAAGGAAGGAGTAAGAGTGCAGGGGACAAAATGAGAAAACAAGTTATCAAACACTTGAGAGTCGAAAGAAATGAAAAAGCAGGCCAAATCACACCAGGTACTTAAAGTCCAATTCCGCCTCACGTCCAACAATATTTCAACATATCAGATTCTGTAAATCGAGATCCAAAGTCATTGCTGTTTCGATATCCACAATCCAGGACCAGAGTCCCCCAGATTCACGTAGCCACCCTCAATCCCTAATACGGCCTCTAATCCTTATCTATTTTCATTTTAGTCCATGAAATCATGTGTATTGTATAACGGTCTGATAAAGTTGTGTTATGATTTCAGTTTGCAAGCTGGGAGCCATAACATCTCACCGTTTTTCTTCTGATGTTTTTTGGCAGTTTGCAGTTGCCTTTTTGGTGCATTCCTGTCACCGTCCTTTCTGGTGCTTACACATCATTATCTCAAGAGTTATTCATTTGCCGCAGATATGTTCAATTTACCATTCACCACAAACATGAGCATGTTCATTGAACAACGATAACAGCTGAACATAGCTCAAACCGTCATATGCACCATAAGAACTCACACACTAAAGTGGCTCTCTGTATAAGTTTCCTTTGCTGCCAAACAAAGTGTCTTACTGAAGGTAATGGTCGTCACCTACTGTACCAAGACCTTCAACCATTGTGGTCTTTAAAGTAAAACAGATATAAACCCTTTGCCCTTTGCTCATCTCTATTTTTTCCTCCAGCAGCTCTTCCTGCATTAGGCATCTACAACTATGCTACTTTTAGCTTGGATCAGATGTTGTATTTGTTCAAATGTTATACAGTACTTAGTTAATTATGTGTCTGCTGGTAGTGTTGTCCATGTTGACAAATGGTCATATGCTACCCTTCCAATGTGAACATGCACATAGCTAGATTGAGAAAGCCTTGTTGTTTTTGAAGACCTATCATTTTGCTAACCACAATCATGTGACCTGTGACTGCAGTTCGGTTAAGTGCAGCCAGATAACAACTATGTATCCTGGGAAAACCTGCTTCCTGTTTGAGAGTGATCTGTCTTTCCATTATTACTCCTCCTATCATTCAGTTCTGGCCACAAATCCCCATTTCTCCTTTTTTGTCTTGAGGTTCATTCTGGAGCTCAGTTAACGTCATTTGAGAGATCAACCCCCTGCAGATTCCCAGATGGATCGTCCTTGTTACCCTGATACCTCTCCCTCAAATTATTGTGTTGTGGTTAAAATGGAATTTATGTGGATGATGCGTCGGCTTCATTTCCTTTATTCTGTTTCCTTATAAAAGGTTAACTGTAAAGTTTTACAGTAATGCTGGAGCTCTTTGAGAGAGGAGTTGAATTTAGGCCTCAGAGGGCTGCAGTTCAGCGACAGCATTTACTGTATGAAGAAATCCGAACAGTTTCAGACCCGTGTCACAGTCTCACTAGGGTTGCGTTTGTAACTTGATGCAAACGGGTTCTTCCCGGGAGTTCAGTGTGCTATGGAAGTAGCTGAGTTGCAGACTTACAGTAATACAAGTTTTGACCCAACTGCTAAATCAGTTTCCATCTTAAATCCCTCATGGTAGGTCCTGCTCCTCTTCGACCAAGAAGTACCACTTCCGCCCCCAATGCCAGACCGGTGCACCATCCGCATCCCCACTCCCAGTCCCAGCCTTAATCCAAGTCTCAGTTCCAGCTCCTGTGTTGAGCTCCAGAGTATCCAAACCCCAGGCACAGACTAGGGCTGGGGTGGGCCCACTGGTTCGCCAGCATCTGGATCCAATCATGGGTGTTTGTCGTCGGGAATTGAATCAAATTAAAAAGTTTAATATTTAATGCGACACCAGATGGAAGCGGAGAGGGGAAAGAGGCCCTGCGGTCAGCACTAATATCCCCTTCTGAAGAGCCATGCTGCATTCCTGGAGGGAGAACCGCTGGAAATATGTACACACACACACATACGCACACTGAAGTCCATACACATAGACACAATTAGTACATCGACACTGGCAAAATGCAACAATGTGCTATACACACACACATAAGAAATGCACAAAGGTACAACACAACCCTCTGGGCACAAATGCAATGGATCTTCAAGCTGACCTGCCAGTCAAAGGGACACACAGGTGATGAGTGCAAAACATGTCCACACATACACACAGCTTGCTGAGTCATTTAAAGCTGTTCAGTCACTGTCATACTAAAGTCTTTATCGTATAAAGGGGGGAAAATGAAAAAGCAAAACTACAAGCTCATATATGACAATTATTAATAGCAGAACATTACTTTATATTCCTCCTATATGCCTCATTTAAAGAAAAAATAGCATTAATCTGTCAGAATACAGTCGGTCACATGACGTAGCTTTGTGTAAATGTGTCTTTAATTTGACTCTCAGACACAGACAGATCCTGCATATTCTCCTTTTGCGAAATCAGGATATAAATCTTTCTGACAAAAAAGTCTCCAAAATGTCTTTTAATATAAACTTTTACCATGCCATTATATATTGGGTGTGGGCAATTTTACGCTTATTTAGGTTGGTATTAAATGCTCCGAGGACAGCATGGCTCCAGCATTCAAGACTAAGGTCACGGTAGATTTGGTTTCCGTCATTTGTTACTGATGCGTTATATTATTTGTTGGGTTTTGATGTCTGTAGTGTCAATGCACACTACAGTATGCGCTTCTGACGTATCTTATTCTTCGGAGTGCGTGGGGTTTTTTTATGATTCTCTCTGGGGTCTATAAAACTGAAATAGACCTGACCTATACTCAATCGAATTAAAGTAAACTAAATTAGTTTTATACCTACAAAGGCACGAGGCCTAGAGCTGCCCGCTCTAATCCTGTGGTCTCCCACTGTCATAAAATCACTTGTGAGGCTTTGCCACTGATTAGGTACCATACTGCTATAGGGCATGTTGGATTTAACATCTGTTAGTGACCTGAGGGAAGATCTGAATTTAACTGCTTTATTATTATTTTTTCATTGCCAGTTCAGTGCAGTTATCATAAGGTGGTAAAAATAATAAACTCAAGTTAGTGCTTGGTATTGATGCTTATTTTATTGATGATGTAAATTTATTTAAGGTCATGTGAGTTAATAAACAGTTATTTTCAAAATAATAGACATCTACATCTAACTCAGAGTTGTCTGGCTGATTTGAACTGCATGGACTTTACTACATTCGGGTAGAGCTGGGATAGGAGTTCAATGTGTTCAGCTCTAACCAAAAAAAACAATGTAGATTGTATACAGTATGCTCAGACAGTCCTGAAAACTCCTGTGTGAATAAACCATCTTTTACAGAAATGCAATATGACACACGTGTGACTTGGAAGAGGAAACATCTACATCCTCTGGATATGTGAATATACACAAACATCCTTTTTTTGTTTGGTATAAAATGCTGTAGTCATACATGTTAATGTAAATTTGATTTAGTATCTAAAAAAATAAAATAAAGGTATGCGATTCTTATGTTCCTCATATATTAATTTTACTGCCCCAGGCATAGTGTGATGATTAAACTAAAGAGAGTGGTCATAAATCAGTATGGGGAGATTTTTTTTTTTTTTTTTTTGTAACAATGCATAGAATAACTATACTGTAGGTCTGCATGAATTTACATATTTGTGTGGGTTTGATTAAAATGTTTTTTTCTTGTATGTGTATAAGATATGGAGACGTATTGAGGTACTATATGTGTTAGTTTTGCATTTGAGATGGATGTCCAGGGTCACAGACAGTAATGCATGAAGTGACATATTTGCAGTATGTTCTCAGACAGAATACACTACAGAATTTGTCTTTGCATCAATGAGTGTACTGCTGTGTGGTGCTTTTCCTCAGTGTTTTTTTTTTCTCCATATGTAGAATACTTATGAGGTGTCAGCATATGTAACACAAAACATAAACAACAGGATATTAAGCCGAAACGTACAGTTTTTGGCAGTATTTGTGCGATATGTCGCCAGTTAGACCAGGATGTGGATGTGAAGTGTACTGCAACACACATGCTTTGTGATTGAGTTGGCTCGTTGTGCATGTGTGTGTATGTGAGCCTGATTAATGTAATGAGGATTAATTTCAGCCCTTCACAGAGGACCACCCTGAGTGAGACACAAGACTGGGCACCACCTGGTTAGCTTTCCCTCCCTTACACACAGCAACACTTTGTTCATGATGCAGGAATTTGCATAGCAAATCACTGTTACCATTACCGAGCCATCTAACCTCAGTGTGTGTGTGTGTATGTGTGTGTGTGATACATAACAGTACAACTCATCACAAGATGCAACCCAAACTTCTGTCACCACTGGCTAATACATGCAGAAAAGCGCACACATGCAAAAAACCTCTGTGGCATTATCTCATTGTCATATGTTGTGTCAGCATCTGTCCAGCAGCTAACACACACTCTCTCTCTCACACACACACAGTGGGAAACCCCATCAAGCAGCGAGGAATCTATAGGAGTGGTGTGGAAAGAGAGAGGCTGGGCTGCCGGAGAGAAATCCAGCAGAAGTGATTTCCATCCCGAAACGGTTCACTGGCTCCCGACTGCTCTCTGATCCCCTGGCGGTAACAATATTCAGCTGACATTTCACTGGAGAAACTTAATCCCCCACCTTCCCCCTGCCAGCGATACCTTATTGCAGGGCTGGCAACACGCGCGCGCTTCGATGTAAACCATCCACACATGCTTGTACACAACTGGAAAAACACAGTTACGGCTGATTCCCGTCCAAGTCACACCCTCTGACCGCCGATATTTTCCTCAATCATACATGTGATATGTTCCGTGCGGTTCTTATTGCAGATTTGGTCGATGCGCAGACAAAACAAGAGCAGACCATGTTACAAAAGCTGGGGAAATGCTCTCCAAGAAGATCTCAAACAGCGATAAAAACATAAGGAAAGATAAAGGGATTATTCATTAGTAATAATGCAGTTGATAAAAGGCGTAATAACCTAAACTGAGCAATCACACATTGAGCTCCATCATGAAACAATCGACGATAGCGGGATGTCTCCATCTGCCACTATTTTCATTTCTCTGGTGGAGCCGAGCCTCTGTAGACGATTATGTCACATGATTGAAGGATGTCATTTATTCGCCATCAGTTTCCATTGCACTCTGTTGCAGTTTGTTTTCAATTGGGCTGCCAACTTTTCCATTTCATCCATCCATTAGCTGTACTGCAGATCCTTATTAGGGAGCTGGAGCTAATCCCCGATGACACCAGGTGGGGGCAAGTGCGAGGCGCACCCTGAACGGGTCGCCAGTCGATCCCAGAGCTGATATATAGAGACAAACAACCACGCACACTCACTTTCACACTTGTGAGCAGTAAAGTTGGAACTACACTCAATGTGCCTGTGTTTGGACTGTGGATAAAAGCCAGATTCCTCAAAGAGAATCCACACAGGAACAGAACATGTAAACTCCATATGGAAAGATGCCAGGCCTGGGGTCAAAACAAGAACCCTGTTGCTGTGAGGGGACTCTATCACTGTGATGCTCTCTTTCCACTTTCAGCCAAGTGTACAACATTTTATATTTCTATTTTGTGGATTGATGATATTTATATGTTTAGATGGAATCTTGTTAGAACAGAATAGAATAGAAGCTTTATTGTCAACAATCCATAGTCCATAGTGCAGTTTGGCATCAGCTGCCATACTACAGTACAGTGCATGACAGTGTTTATTGAGAGTTTAGTGCTGCAATGGCCTGGGGGAGGAAACTCTTTCTGAATCTGGATGTGTGTGTCTTAATGGACCGGTACCGTCTGCCTGAAGGCAGCAGCTGAAACAGGTTATGGCCGGGGTGAGTGGAGTCTATTGCGATGTTGGAGGCCGATGGTTTTTTCGGCTGTGCAGATGATCTGCTGTAGGGCTCCCTGCAAAAACAATACTGAAGAAAGACCTGTTGATATTGAGATCATACATAGAATTACATAAAACTGACATATTAGGGGCTGGATCTGATTTGATTTGATTCCGTATCTTATTTTCATGTCATCGCATGCATGATAAACACATCACAAAAGGATACTGAAATGTGATAAGTTTTCTTTTTCTGGCAAGGCTTCTTGGGTTAAGTTGATTTATAATGTTCAAAGTTTGTTTACAGCGCACAAGCTTTGCACTCTTCTTCTCTGTTTTGGTTGTTTGTGCAACAGTGGTACAGCGCCACTACAGGCCCGGAATGTGTACTGCAGCACACCAAGTCATTTTTAGAAAGACATAGGAACTGTATGGTTAGAGTGACAAAAGCGAAGCGTTTTCACTACATTTTCCATTCCATAGACAAAAGGGAAAGCATTTGCCAAGAATGTTTTCATTAATCAATAACGAAAGTTGATGGTTCGAAGATGATCAGATACTGTCGTAGTTCCCGAACACAAACAATGCCAACTAGCTATCCAGCGGTGCTATTCCCATGACCCGCCGGGCCGAGGCAGCGTCTGGGAAACCAGGAAATGATGGGCGAGTGGACCACTAAATAATAATATCAAAATAACAAAAGACAAACCAATATATTTATTGAAAATGCACCCATTAACGAGTGTGGGTAACATAGCTTCATCCACATTAATATGAGACAATTTTACAACCAAAAGCAAACTTCTGAGGTTCTCCTTCATATGCATAATGTGCTGAATATTTTCTTGTTTATCACAAGTCATATCGTCATCACAAAGTTTAACAGTGTTATTCGACATCACGCATTTTGCACATCGTGCAGGCCTATCCAACATTCAAGAAGCCTTCAAACTAAGCACTAGAGAGAGATGCCTGACACACAACGCAGGCAGTGTGCTCCTGATGTACATTTCATATTTCAAATGTAAACACCTCTGATTGTGTTGTGAACCCCTGGGACTACACGGTGCAAAAAACTTCATGGTCTGTGTTTTTAAAAAAAGTACCACATTCCCATTTTCTGCAGAGCTGTGACTAGAGGTAGTGGATCTGTGTGACTGAATGAGACAAGCTGAAAAAGATCCAATATGCACACTCAACTTTCCCCAGATAAATAAAGGTTAAGGGAAAAATCAAACAGGTTTTCATTGCTAAAATTTAGGGTGCGTGATTTGGGTCTGGCACCTCAGCATTTTCCGATGTTTTCCACTTTGGGAAACACTGATGAATAAGTTCCAATGTGTGAAATTGGGAATATTTAACAACTTGAGTGGTAAAGGCAACTACTACTGTTGGACACAGCAATCATGATTTTCTTTTTCTTTTCTTTTTTTTTTCGTCGGCTGGTGTGTGATTCACCAGCTGGTCTTCTGATTGCTACACGACTCCAAGGCCTAGAGCTGGGTGTCACATTTAAGTCCTACTGTTTACATTGGAGTATCGACTCAGCCATGTGGGCTTCGCTGCCACCGTTATAGAAGACGCAGTAAAATAATGGAAAAGGTTTAACACAAGTGTGCGGTTGTATATATTTGCTCGTGTGTGTGTGTCTGTGCACGTCTGCACGCTGTTAAAATGTGCATAATGTGCTGCTCACGTGTGTGCAAAGGCATGTGCGAGTGTGTAGAGGCATGTGCGTGCATGTGTGTGCGTGCGTAGGCGTTCGGTATGCCTGCCAGTCTGGGGTTCTCCTGGCAGTGGAGGCTTCCCGCTGCAGCATCAGAGGTGACGAGGTGCGAGGGCGTACACGTACACACACACACACAGACACACACACACACATACACACGAAGGGTTTTCCTCAGTCTCATGCCAAAGTAGAGAGAGGAAAAGACCAGTGTGAGGTGCTGGGAAATAAGCAGCATTAAAATAGTGAGGGCTTTTTCCACTGGCACAGTCCCACATATGGCGAATACACAGAAGTGACAGGTGACTAGGCCTGGCGTGACTTCTGTCTACACACACACACAAACTGAAAGCCACACAAACACATGACCCTCATACGCATTCAAACTGTTAAAAAATGGCATAAAAGTCATATAACCATAAGCATGGATTGCAGACATTCTATACTAGCAAAGCAGAACACATGCATCAACACTCCTGGTGCCCACATACTGATAGACGCACGCTGGGGCCGTTCAAATACCTTCAGATTCATCGTTAACACACTTGAGTTCACTATTAAGGAGAAAAAAAGTGATGTTTTTCCTTGCCATGTGCTTGGGGTTTTGGCCCGTGTTTTTGTGTGAAGTGTTCCACCATGAATTTGATTTATTCATTTGTTCAGGGAGACTCTCTGGACCATGTTGTCTTTCTTGCAGCTTTCCTACTGCTTCCATTTTATATTCTGTATGGTTCCGGTAAGCAATAACAGGCCATCATGTTCTTATTGCTCTCCAGTGTGTCTTCTTAGCTTGGCAAGCTGCTAACACCGGCTAGTCGCACACAAACATTAAAACTGTGCTCACATACACTACACAGGCACACGGGCCCTTAAAATGAACACCATGCCTCCAGATTTACAGAGGCAGATTTACTGACATGCGTCACTAGAAACTAAGCAAAGTGAATGTTAAGAAGCCTTAAACTGTCTTATAATCAGTCTTGTGCAAGTTCACACCCCTACCAGAGCCAGCTCAAAGTTCAGTTCACGCAGCTGAGAATGAACCGGTTTCAACTAATTTCTTGTGTTTTCTTGAATGAGCCGCTCCGCTCCTTTCAGAAGACCCTTCCCCTGCTCATCAAAACCCAATCACAACCACATTACTGGACGCGACTGTAGAAAACGCAGACCGAAATGACTTTTAAAAGCCAAGACAAACCAATGTGAGTATATGTTTTATGTGAATATGTTGCGAGTTTGACTTACGTGGAGGAACTTTGCAGCTGTTGGCCCGTAGTCGTACCTTTTCTTAATGATTTCTTGTGATTGATCCATCTGGTCGGATGCTGCAACTCAAGTGCGTCGTTTCAAATCCACTGCCAATGTGGCCAATGTTCAAACTTGTTATTTTAGATATGAGCTTTTTTTTCCCCCCCTGGAATCTGCTCCTATTTCCTCATACGAGACCTTTAAATGTGCATACAGACTGGCTTCAGCAATACTGGTACGTCATGTGCTTTGAAATTTTGGATGTCATTGTGAAATCCTGTATGGCTCAATTTGTGATGTTTTTTTTAGTGTTAAGTAGTAAATGACTTTAACTGAATTACTGCAATCAGATGTGGTGATTTATCATTCCGTCAACAAATGGCTGGTAATTTGGCACGTTTGCACAACACCAAATAAAACTATGTGGATTGAATTGGCATATAAAGTCAACTGAATGGCCTTTCTAAGTTCAAAGTTAATATCTGATGTATAAATGATACCATGAGACAACAACTGGCTGATGCTAATACAACTTAAACCTTGGCTACATTATATCCATGAGACAAGCAAACATAAAACATCTAGCACTCAAATATGATGGTGTCAGCATTCAGTTGGAGTTGTGTTTCTGCTATACAAAATTTATGTTTTACTATCCTCCAGTGTTGCTCTAACTAAATACAAAATTTATGTTTTACTATCCTCCAGTGTCTTAGGGAGAGATTTTGCTCTTTAAATGAAATTCCAACCAGTTTAGCTTTTAATCTGTCTGTCATGTATTTCTACTCATCTATTTGTTCGAGCAAGAAATTTCATAACGGACTGGCCACGAAGTTTGTTTCCACTCGTTGTCCGAAAATATATTGGTTCATCAGCAATATTGTAACAACGCTGCTGTAAAAGCTGACAGCAAAAATTGAATCATTAGAATGGTACTGTTGTAAATAGCTGCAATCACTCACAAACCAAAACAATAACCTAAAAATGCTAAATGGTCAATAAAGTGAATGGGTAACTAAAAGCTGAAATTGAATCATTAGAATGGTAAAATCGCTGTCAGACAAACCAAAACAATAACCTAAAAATGCTAAATGGTCAATAAAGTGAATGGGTAGTGCACATTAAAGGGATATTGTGTAACTTCTCCATCTATTCATGAAAATCAATTATTTCATTCATCAATCAGTAATCACTCCCAACAACAAACTGTCCCGGTAAGCTCTGAATTTGCCGTTCATATCAGTCATATATACATTGAGCGGGCAAGCTCGGTGCTGGCTGCCATGCCATGTCGCCATGTTTTTACGTTCAATGGCAGGTGACAGTAGGAAACCACGGAAACTCACCAAAGACACCGGAGCTGTTGGCTCAGGTTGAGGTGGCGTCTTAAAGTCACTGCGGTGCAGTGAGGAGAATTGGAGCATTACACTGATGCTGCATTAGTGAAGTCGGACAGACAGCCCTCAGTAACAAACCAGATGTCATTTTAATCACAAAAGTCGAGAGAAAGCCGGTAAAACGTGGATCAGGTAAACAATACGACATCGCCATGACCACATATTGTCACGTGTACTGTTTTTGTCACTTGTACTGTTTTGCCTCGTGCTGACAGTCCACTTGTTTACGCCGTTACCTGCAGCGACTGTCGTCCATCTGCGGTCTGCCCAATTTCACGTGAATGCAGCATGAAAAATACGATTGAGTTGCTTGCAATATACAACCGCAGTGCCAGATGGGAGTAATTCCTACACAATATACCTTTAAAGAGAATAACCTATGGTGACACCACTACGAAGTCTCATTTAATACTGCACATTTCTTATTGCATAAAAGATGAATGAGTGAACAAACTAACAAATCTATTCAACTCGAACCAGGAAATGTGAGAATTATAAACAAGGAAACGCTATAATTGTGTTTGATTTATGCACAATGGAAATGAGTGGTATCACCAAGCAAGTACCAAGAAATTAGCTGAAGTTTGCTGTCCGATAAACCAAAACAATAAGCTAAATATGCTAAATGGTCCACAGAGCGAAGGGTAAGTGCACAATAAAAGTTAATTCCCTATGGTGACATCATTACAAGTGTTTCATTTACTATAATACTGCACACTTATTGCAAACGTCTTAGCAGGATTACGACACCAAGCTTTTGCAAAGTGAAATAATTTACACCAAAGTAGACAGTCTGAACAATTGAATTGGCAATGATAGCCTTGGCTCTCATTATTGCTGCCTTGGACCACCCAGCTAATAAAGTGGATGTCATGCTTGGCAGCAAAACAGGTCAGCTACTTAGCTGGCGGCTGTAGGCTAGTGGTTCAGATAACAGTAACCTTTCCCTCCTGGGTTAAACTGATCCTTTGGATAAAGCAAATCCTCATTAATCATTGATTTAAAAAAAGGAAAAGATTATTATTGCTGTTGCTGACATGAGTGGAGAGCTGTCCCTACAGTATGTGACTCAGCCATTCGTCCCCGATACGTCTCCATACGTCCCTGGGTGGTTGTATATTTGGAGTTCCTAACTTCCCATTACCTTACCCAATTTGCCCATGGCTGTGGCTCTTGTGGCTCGGTCCACCGAGGACTGACTCAAGCACTGAGTTAATTTCTGCCTCTGGGAAAAATGTCTCTTTATGTATTTAACCCATACACATTACACAAACATGTAGAGGCGATGTTCACAGCGCTGGACATCATAGGGCCATAAAAAGTGTCAGCCCGTAGCAGGGCACTGGCTTCACGTGTGAAAGCCAGCAGCAGACGGTCACAGCGGCTGTGCATCATTCATCCAGCACATAAAGCAATCAGCACCGAGCCTGCTCCAGGAGATCATCAAGAGCAGGAGACATGATTCAGTGGTACCATATAGTTCTGCCACTCCCTGCGACATGTGTGTGTAGGCAGACTGTGTGTGTGTGTTTGAGTACCTGAGCGTTCCCACTTATTATCCCACCAACAATAAAAGCAGCGGATACAGTGATGTCATATATAAGCATCTTCAGTTTACCGTGAACGACGCTATAACCTGCCGTAAGTTTCCATACATTACAGAGAGGCAGGGTTGATGCATCAGGAAAAAAAAGGCACGGAAAAGGAAAAGGGACAGGGAGAACCGTGAGAGAGTGAGCTGTGTCGCACCGACAGACGGGCAAGATGAGGAAAAATCCTGCAGACTGTAAAAAAAAAAAAAAAAAAAAAAGAGTTCAACAGTCCATCAATAATGTTTTTTAGTGTGGAAAGACCTAAAAGTTGGAATCCACATAGTTTGTTTGCCATGTCTGTTAAAGAGTGAAAAAATATTATGTGTCCTTCATATTCATATGGGTTAGGATGCATTTCCATCCATTCACCATATTGTCTGAGGTCAGGTCATGGTGGCAGCTGCTCAAGCAGTCATCCATCTCCCCAGAAGTGAATATCAGTCCTACTGGAGGAACCTGATGTGTTCTGAAGTTAATTTTAAGACAAACATCTTAAATCGCATTCCCTATTTTTATTCATACAGTATAATCTACTTTTGTATTGTTGATTTCTAATGTGAATTCTCTGAACCAAAGTCATAATACAATGTTAGAGTGTGCTATGATTATTGTTATAAAGCATTATGACCATTTGAGTGTTTATAACTACAGCTATACAGTGCTATAACTGCATTGTAACCGAAATAAGGTTATAATGCATTATAGAGATACTAGGTGTCAAAAAATGTGTTACCAAAGTTTCTGTCAAAACCAGCCACAGTTTTTGTGCCACTGCTTAGTTTGCTTGAGATCGTGAAGCCAAGGTCTGGACTCACACAGTCACAACTGCCTTTTATCTTGTCAATGATTGACATTAGACATTTCCTTGAATTGTGACTGTCTTATTTCAGACATACAGTATGTGTCACCGCCGTAATTGGCATGAGTCTGTAAACAGAGAGCTCATGAGCTCAGTAGGTGGCTGGGACCTCCCACACATCAGCAGGTTTACAACTAACTATGAATGGCTTTGTCTGGGTGAACTGAAGTGGTGGTGGTCAAGTCAGAGCCAGTGAGTGAGTTGAAGAGCAGGAATCAAAGTGGAAGACTTTTTTTCAAAGAGAGGGGTGAAAGTGTAGTTCAGTTTTACATCACAGATACAAATGCTTCATTACTTAAACATTTCAAGGGCTGGGTGCTTTGCTCTCCTCTCAGGAGGCTAATTAGCAGAAATGGTTGACATGAATCTCAGCACTTTCAGAGGAGAGACTGGCCTGCTAAATGTTATATTACTGCAGGAGCTGATAGCCAACAATTTTTTTTCTTCAAGTTGCTACAGTACATGGAAATAAGGTAATCTATGTATAGTCTTTAACATATTTTGGGTGTTTTCTTGCCTTCTGGCCCCTAAAACGTGAGGATTTACAAAATGATCTGTGATTTTCAGGCTCCTGAGGTTGAAATCCATGTGGTTTTACGAGCTGTTCCTTCAGTTGTCATCTATGATGTCATTAGTTTTCAAATTTGCATCCCTACCTGTGAACACCAGTACCGGCAGAGTGGGCGAAATGGAGCAAGCAGTGGCTCATTTGGATTTAAAGGGACAGGCACTGAAAATAGCCATTCTGAACAAGGCTATATTGGACGAATGAAAAGACCGAAGCATGTCACAGACAACACACCTGGGAACTATTTTAATCTGAGGAAAAAGGGCTCCTTATCACATTGATAGATTGACAGATTAATGATTAATTGAGTGATTTATTTTGTTTTGTTTTTTTTGTATTGAGTGTTGTATGATTTTATTATGGATCTTGAATCTGACGATAAACAATGATGACGACCATGACTGTGCATGCTAGCAGCTCACACTACTACACCGTTTCTTCCTCTGTTACCTCTCAAATCAAATCAAAACACTAAATGAGTCAATCAATATTAAATTAAGTTGACACTTGCTCTATCCCTTGCATTATATTATATTATATTATACCCATTTCATCTTTGGCTTCTTTGGAACAGTAGAAACAAATGGTGAGTCTAATCATATTGATCATGTATTCAGTAAAACTGAAATAGAAGAGAATGAAACAAAATTAGCATTCTTCTGACGTCATGATTGGGGCGACCTAACAATTGTAATTCCAGTATCACATTTCATTTTCATATCACTTATTCTTTTTTTATATTCAACAGTTCATTGAGGGTGAATATAAAACAAACACACAAAATCAACCACTTTTAATTCGTCATATTGTTTCACCATGATACATTCTAAAAAAGAAAATACTGATAATAGCCACTTAAAAGAAAGTACTTGTTTTTTTGTCAGCACATTTCCATGGACCTATTATTAGTAAGAAATATTGCAGCTTTGTGTTCACCTAACAAGCATCATTCAGAGGCGGCGCAGGGTGGCCCGTGAGATCCTTCGGCAGCAAAGAGAATAATTGCAGTGTGATGCAGCAGCGGTGAGGGTGATAGAGCGGTGAATATGAGTCACGCTGGTTTCCCCCTCGGCCATTATTGTCATTGAAATTTCACTTGAAACTCAGGCGCAGTCGCGAAACAGTCCAGACACTCATTCACATACAAGTTAATACATTACTAATTATGGTCTACGCCCACTGTACAGACGGCTGAAGTCACAGACAAGGCCATAAATGCAACATCATGTCCAGCAGTGGCCATTGTTATCCTTCACACTTTCATTCTGCATCTGTTAAGTTTCAAAGCACATAAACCGCTTAAGGCACAGACTGACACTGCCATTATGTCAGAGTTGCCACTGAGCGCTATTTTGTGCCGATATTCAATATCTTCAAATTTGAAAATTATTGTGCCAAAGTATCATGTTATTTGCTGTATTTCTTCTACTCAGAGTTTCTTGGCAGGATGGAAAAGCCTCTGAAGCTACATTTATACCATTACGTACCGAAAACCCCACTGATATGAAAATAATAATGCCTGTGTTTATAATAATAGTCGTCCATACTTGTGAGGAACTGGGAGGATCACTTTAGTTTAGTACTTCCCATGGGCTAGATAAAAATTTATACCATGTAGTTGGCAAGGACGCAAATTAATGGCATGGAACATGAAATGTACAGCATATGGACACGTATGTGCACTGCCCTAGTAGCCATCAGGGGCCCATCACACACTGTGTTGAGTCATAGTTTTATTTCTTTTTTTCCTTTTTTTATTGCCCTCATACATATGTTCCAAAATAATATTGAACATATATTATTCTACCCACCATTTATGTTGTTAAGATAAGTTTTTACTCACTGCAGCTCAACTTCATTAATGGTAATGTACATCTGAAGGCTAACATTAGCAGGACTGGTTATATTCTCAACAGAGAACAGCAAAGCAAGGACAAGAGGCTTCTGCTGCAGTGTCCTTGTTACATTTCATAATGTGCAGGTGCAGGTCAGTGTGTGTTTGATGATGATTAACATGTTGCCATTATCAGTGATGATGAATGAAGACTGCTTTAGAAGCTGCCATCCGTTAAATCATAGTTTTTAAAGCTATAATGGCTTTTTTTTGCCATATATAAAATGTAGCAGAACAGTGTATAATACAAAGGCATGGGACACAAGGCATTTTAGTAGCGGCAAAAAAGGAAAAATGCATAAAATATAACATAATAATAGATAAATAAATGAAAGACAGCATAATCCTAGAATAAATAAATGATAAATGAGCAAATACATAAATTACTATAAAACCCAACAACTGCTACACCACCCTTATAGCACCCACCTCCACGTGCAGTGAAGGTGGTGGTGGAGGGTTGACAGACAGGCAACAATACAGCAAACTCGGCAACACAGCAGTCAGGATCAGAACATAGCTCTTCTGAAAAATGTCCCAAGTGGATCCAAACAACAAATTAATTTTTAAAAAATCTATGGGATGACTCTCTCAAAGATTTTTTTTTTTTTTTTTCCAATTTGTTAGTGCAAGCTTAAGCTATTTCACAGATGTTTGATAGTTGGAGAAATCAGGGCTGTGGCGGTTTGAGTCCAGAGCAGCCTGTTAGAGTGGAGCTGATAAATATGCCTGCTGCTGTCCAACGTGCTGATCAAGAGGCTGGTTTGGATAGTGGGAGTTGCACAGTGAGCTTCTTAATAGTGCCAAAGCCACTGTCTGCACTATTATTTTTGTGTGTCCGTGTGTGTGTGTGTGCAGACATGGGGACATACCAATGCATGTCCGCATTCGTTCAGGTATATTCTGGTCTCCTGCAGCTTTCCTGGCAGTTGGGAGCTCCTCTTCCAGCCTCCCAGCCGAACACAAACATGTTGTTTGACTGTTGGATTTATATAGTGTTTGATTTTTCCCCCCCTCCCTCCTCATAGGAAGCACATGTCAAGATCACTCAACACGATATTGCAAACCCAAACATCCCATACTCCGCTCTTGGAATTTTAGGAATTAAAATTTCCCCTGCACGCTTCACAGGAAACTGTGGCGTCGCCTCTCAGGGTTTGCAAAGAGGAGCTTGTGGCTTCAACTTTGACCCCTGCTGATGGTCTGACGAACTGTCAGTCTGTCAAGGGAGCACACAGATGAGTGTTGAGATATTTATTTAGTCAACACTATTTATTGCATGGACTGTAGCGCATATTCCCACTGTGACCTCACATCGAGAGAAAATATGGAAAACTGACGAAAAGACAAAGAGAAACTGTTAAATACAGAGATGCTAAAGAGTGGATGGGGATGAATTGTATGAATGGAAAACAATGGAATAGACATTGGTGGCAATTTCTCTGCAGCATGATTGAAGAGACTTTTCTTGGAGGACCTTCAGTAAAGCTCTCATTCTCTTTCCTCTGAGAAGTTCTCACTAACTCCCAGTTGTTTTCTTAAAGAAGTGATCCGCCAAAATACTTCATCGCAGCAATAACAGAATTATGGCTGACGTCAACAAGAATTGCACTCGAAGTGTAGCTGGTGTGAGTTATTCGCAGTGTTGAAAGATTCGATTCTTAAAACTCAGTTTCCGTTTAGGATTTTTTTTTCTCATATACTTGACGTTAACGAAGGACATAAAACCAGCTGGAAAAGAAAAAGGGGTGGCAGTTATTTCAGAGGGAATCTATAAATTCTTTCAGGCTGTGCGCCGTTTAATGTCTCAATGTCTCACTTAGTGCAGCAACAAAACATGAAGAGTGGTTTCCCATGATCTTCAATTTACCTAAAATCCATGCTTTACCTGCCGCTTTGGACTCTTAATTTTTCAACATACACAGGAGAACTATTACACATCGCTCAGGATGCTTTTGCATTAACACTGCAATGACGTGCGCAATGCTCTTGCCGATCAGCTTCACTTTGGCTTCCTCTATGTCTTTCCACTCGCTCAGTGTTCATCCACGTTTAGCATGTTGACGCGGTCCCACAGTACGAGCCCTCTGCTGCTCTCTGAACCAACAGTACATTACAGCATGTCCTTGGAATGCCCTTCATATCAAACAGTGATAAAAACACCAGACACAGAACCAGGCCAGAACTATTTTAGACTAAGTAGTTTACCCAACTACAAGACGTCAACCATATGCTGGTAATATCAGGTCAAGAGGGGAATAAAGCATGGGATTCTACATAATCTAATGCAATTTCAATTATAGTTGTAAATATCAACTTACACAACTATTATCTAGCATTTAAGATGTTATATTTGGCAAGGTTTACTCGCAAAGTCTGAATATAGCCTACTACCAATGGATATATTTGTAGTGTGAAATCACTGTTTGGTTTTCGTAGCCTTATAATTATTCTTTTATATCTACACATAGCGAGTGTCACCTTCTTGCACCAGCATGTTTGTACGGCAGCCCGAATGGAAAATCCAGCCAGCCAGAGAGCACATTTCACAAGTTTTTGCATGTGTATATAAACCAACAAAGACGAAGGCTCGACGCTCATGAAATACTCCCAGCCATCCCAGTTGTGTAAGACAAGTTTTTGGGAAGGTCACCGTCACTTTGCCAATGGGAGGGGTGAGCATGAGCGACCAAGTGAGGGCTGCAATCTAGAATCCCATTTACCCAGTATGAATTGAATTTTGTAAACTCATTCAAACACGTCAGAGGATGTGTTTGTTTGTTTGTTTGTTTTTAGTAACCAAATGCAAATGCACCAAGATGGATCTCAACATTCATGATTCACAGATTGTCCTCAAACAACAATTCCCCGACTGTGCTTCAATCATTACAACGTGATGTGGTTTTGGGTGAAATGTCTCAACAGCTATGAGGAGTGACTGCCTTTGAATTTTATCCCATAACCAAACAAAGATGGCAAACATGGGAGCTTCTAGCCATCCCTCCTGCTCCCTCTGATCTGCCCCACACACACCCCTCTATCCACCCATAACTTGCCCTGCCCCCTTCTTCTTCTTCTCTATCCTTCCCTCCCTCTCCATCGGCATTACCCCAATTAATTCCCAGTTGAACATTTGGCCATCTCAGTGGTAATAACATGTGAGCCAAACAGACCCAAAAAGCATGACTTTACGAGCTGTGACTCTGTCCGTCTCCATCTCCGAGCCTGTTTAAGCTGTGATCAAGTACATGCATGTGATGCTGTGAAGGCCACTAAACAAACTCTTTATGTTGGAGAGCAGCGGTCGGAACATTAAGGGGGGAGGTGGCTGAACAGCTTGGATGTTGATTGGAAAAAGCTTAAATGATACAATGGCCTGCACTTTGATGAGCGTCCACGCCATGGAAAGATGCAGGATTGTAATGTTGGGCTCCAGAAACATTAGAATTAGGATTTCTTTTTTTTTTTTTTACTGAAAAATGACTCTACAGTGAGACAACAGAAATTAAAACCTTTCTTTTACAAATTCCCATCTGGGAGTTGCTCCAGTGCAACCGCTTTTTCCTCTATTATTCATCCGAGCAGCTGGGAATAGAGAAGATCGGGGGATCCGCCCACGTACTGTATGTCCCAGGAGCTGGGTTGTGCAAACACGTTGTACAGAAGCAGAGTGAATATCAATAGGTAATACTATAAAATTCACACTTGATGTTATCTCTAATCTAAATCCGCCTCTGTCGGATTCTCGTTCGCTTGCTTGCCATTCCCCATCTCCCATTTGCTCCAGCCAGATGTTGCAATGTGTCTCCACTTCCTGTTTCAAATTAAAAGCCCTCCTCAGGGTCATGTAATTATGTCATTAAGACCTTGAAGCTGTGGCAATAAAATTGTAGTCCAGCGTACTAGAAATACAGAGAACTGACAAGCTCCAGTTGAAAATAGATAGACAGACAGACAGACAGACAGACAGACAGACAGACAGAGCCATCTAGCCTATTCAAATACCTGGCTGCCAGCACCTGTGGAGGTGCATGGAAGCGGTGGTGATGGACACGCCTCATGCTGACGGCTCACCAGGCGTCTTCATGAGGTGTGAGCAGATGGATAAAACAAACACGCACATGGATGGAAGAAAAAAAAAAAAAGATGCACATTGTGTCATTGCCAGTGTTTGCATTTTGCATCTCCAGATGCAGCTGAGTGAAGGGGAATACTGTAGCACTGATTAATGTAATGTGCGTGTGCGTTTTTGTGTCGGTGCATGTGCGTGTGTGTTTCCATTTGCATCCAGATGCAGCTGAGCGAACAGGAAATGTGGTGTTAACTAGAGTCTCACTGCAGCGGCCCACAGGTTAAATGGTGTCACACTCAAAGGAAGGGGTTAAATGGAACCACATGGATGCACGCGCACACACACACACACACACACACACACACACAAGCATATGCACATATGTACACAAGAAAGAAAATACACAGATGCGCCCTCACTGAAAGTTTTGGAACATACTGTGTACACGTTCAACACGTGTGCATGTACATGTGTTAGAATGCAGATGTTTTCCCTATCTCTCTCTCTCACTCTCTCTCACACACACACTATTCCAGCATTATATTCTGTCACTTGGCCTCTTCCTGCGTCTCTCTATTGTCTGTTTGACAGGCTGGCCCAGGGGTGTGCGAGTGTTAGTTTTGTGTGTGTGTGGATGTGAGGGTACGGGTTTGCCTGCATGCACGTTTAAGTGTGTGCTTGTGTGTGTGCGTGCGCTGCAGCCCGGCAGCTGAAAAACCTCTTCTGCTATGTATTAGCGGTTTTGTCAGAGCTGCGTGTTTGGCCCTGTTGCCACGGTGACAGACCCTGCAGACGAGCTCCAGGGCTACTCTGTTAGCGTTAGCGCTGTTTATGATGGCACAGAGAGAGGGAGAGAAGCAGAGAGCGAGATACCGAGAGATAGAGAGAGAACGTCAGGCGTGGTTTTCATCAATCAACCATTATTTTTATAATTTGTTTTTTCCTTTTTGTCATCTCTTTCCCACCCTTTCTTCTCACTATAAACATTTCTTAACATCCATTAACTCTCCGCTCTGTTGTCTTTGACCGAATCAGTTCAGACTTTTCTCGGCTCCTCTCCTCTGTATTTTCTCCCCGTTGCTGTGATGCAGCAACACTGGTAACTTTTTTTTTTTTCTCGTACCATACTAATCAAAAATATTAAAAAATACATAATTGCTTCATCCATCAACAAGCTGAAAAATTTAGTTTTTCCAGTCCATTTGCCACTTTTCGGGTTTGTCGGTGTGCGCTCCAGGCCTATTAGTGATATTTCCAACAACAAATGAAGGATTCAACTCGCATTTAACTTGGACTCAACTTTGGATTTTGGCTCCATGGTATTTTTTCAAGGACGTTTTTCATCCCTCAAGGGGAAAAAAAAAAGAAAATGAAAAAAACACAAGTTTCCTCTAGGCCTATTTAGCAGGATTTAACATTGCCAGGATGGTGCAGTCGTGTAACAGGTGGACCTCGAGACACATACACATCTAGTTTGGTAAATATTTTCCTGGCTTATAGTCACTTATGATTGATTTTTAAAAAGAACCGCAATGTCATTTTTAGGCATTAATAAATTGATCTAAATGTATTTAATTATTAGGTTGATGTGATTTTGTAGGCTATGGTGTGCAACACCCAAGGGTGTGTGCAGTCATTATGAGGCTCTGGACGAGTTTTGTCAGAACTACAGACTCATTTCTCAGACGTTGTCAATGAGGAAATGACCTTGATTGTGCCATTTGTTCTGTCTTTAGTTAGTTATGCTTGCTCAGCTTCTGCTGCATTGACCATTCTGTGTTTAACTACTTTCAACTTTATTCAAGTGCATTAATAGCACAGTCGGGCCTTCAGCATTTCAAGAATCCTCTTTAGGTCGGGTCACCATCACTTTGTATGGTCTCAAACAGGTGGTAACTTTTGTCACTGAAAAATTAAACACTCAAACTCTCAAATCAAAAGTGAGGATCAAATGTTCTGTTATGAAACAGTAAGGATTTACTTTGTATGATAACATAGTTTTGAAAAATACTACAATACTTAAAGACAAGCAAAGCAAGACTATTTCTTAGATCTAGCCTACTTTAATGTAAAGTAGAGCTGGTAGGAAAAGAGCACTAATACCTCCAGCTGGACTGACTGTGTCATATCACAGGCTGGGGAGTTACAGTAAAGGGCTAAGCTCTAACTGGCTCGGACTCGTGCAGCTCTTCTCCAGAGCTGTCTTCTGTGATTAGTTGCTTCACTAGTCATGCTGCTAAATGACACATTTCCATTTGTTTATTTCTGTATAGGTCAATAGCAATAAATCACACATTTGTTTGGCGACTTGTTACCGTTTATTTTACAACAGGTATTAAAAAAGTCACCATGCAAAGTCATCCATCACAGTAAAAGCTGAGCTGCCTTTAAGCTTTTTTCTTATTTTTTGTCAAAGTTTAATACAGTGGCTGTTGCACTGGCACGTTCCAGGACGAGTCCGCAAAAGCCAACGACGAGAAAATATGGATCGTGTAAAATTGACTGGTGCAAATCATCAATGTCAGAAACACAAAGCAGTGCCCACAAAAATAAAGTGGACTATACACCACCGCCTATGACCAGAATAGTCATGTTCTATCATTGAGTTATGGAATAACACGGAAAATACATTTTTGCCTGGGATCCCCCCTTTAGGGCTCGTGGGGGTCTTAAACACAATTTGGAAAATCACTATTTTAGGCCTTTTTAGGAGATTTTCCACATATTTCACCTTTAAAGTTATGAATTGCTTTGCTTTCAATTGTTATAAAATATGTTTTAACTATTATAACCAACTATTATAAATTATGCATTATAGGATATTTTCATTTTTTGTATCCTGTTGTGCAGGGTTCGTTAGATCAGCGCCCATTACCAGGTTTCATTAGGATAATCAAGATTCCAAGGGAGTGGGAGTTATGGGAAAACTGTTATCTGTGCAGGACTGATGACACACACACACACACACACACACACTAGAGTTGCAAAATTGAATGCAATATTATATTCTTCTCAACATGCACCATATTCTTGTGAACATGCACAAAAAACACAAACATCCAAACACAAATATGCATGTACTCAACACATTCAAATTAACCACAAACACACACACCCATGCAGTACACACACACACCATGGGATCCTTGTTGCACATATCCAAAACACTAACCACAATGTTTACCCACCTACGCTCAACTGTAGCTTGTTACCACGACAACGTCAGCAGCCATAACTCCCTATATTGACTGAAACGATCATTAATCTTTTCAAGTCTCTCCCAATGGGCCAGTAATGATATGTTAGTATTCCAACCTCCTAGCACCACAGCGTTGGTGGACTATCACCCACCAAATGAAAATATGAGGCAATGGCATGAGGAGAGACAGAGAGCGAGGGAGGCTTGTGATCAGAGGGTTGCCAGTTTGAATCCCGGAGTAGCGGGGAAAGTCTGACTGGGGATAGAGCATGCTCTCCATTCCCTCAAAGACTTGCACTGGGGATGGAGTGGAAATAGTGAGTCTGGATTAATGGTCATTTTAGTGACCAATGGTGATGAGAGATGAGGCACCGTAATTAATCATCATCTGGTGAGTCTCTTTCTTCACTGAGGGACCATAATAACAAGCCTTAAAAAGTTCTATTGATTTTATTTTCTTTTATATAGTAATGTAGGTCAGGTATTTACGGTCTTCATTGAATGTAATAGTTGTGTTTTTTTCCCCAGTTACAGTCAGTCATTCAAAGGCTCCAGCTCCTTGCTTGTATTTCAACAGCAGTGACAACCAGCAGCAGCAGCAGCCTGACATTGGATGGAGCAGAAGTGGAATGATTCCTCCTCCAAGGCAGAAAGGCCTGCTGTGATTTGATGTCCAAAATGACAAATGGAAATTCACTATTGATCATAGATGTATTTGAGATTTGCAGAGAGACATCAAGCAAATTCCTGGTGCTAGTTTAAAACACAGTGATATGCTGCTGATGGATGAGTGATGAGTGGTTTGATGACTAAATGACTCACTCAGCTTCATCTAAACTCAACTGATCTTGATTGACATGTCGTAGGAGACTCTGAACAGGCTTGTCGAGTATGAGAGGAAGTTTGATAAATACAGACAGAACCAGGGCTGATGCCATTCATTCAATTAAATTGAGATTGTTATAATGTTATTATCTCCAATTTCAGGAATGGTGTTGGGCTGAGGACTTGAAAGTGGAGAAAACCCACACAGGTGCAAAGACATGAACATTATGTTGATTGGAAATTCTTAAAAGTACTTTTAGATGTGAATGTGAGTTTGTGTGTGTCAGTCCTGTGATGGTGACCTGTCCAGGATGTATCCCACCCTGGCTGTGTATCTGCTGAACCGTCTTCAGCCCCCTCCCAACCCCGTGACCCTGGACAGAACAGTACAAACAGTGGATGGATGTGTTAAAGGGATAGTTCAACATTTTGGCATATCTGCCCATTGCCATAATCGCTTTTAGAAGTAGGTTAGTTACCTTTATTAGTCGGTGCAAGCCATTTTTAGAACGGCAGAGCAGAGCCGCAAGCTGGTCAGAGCTACACTACAGATGCTCATGGACTTTCTCGGTTTCCTTCATCAAACTCATCAATCCAACAACTCAAACGCTCTCGTGGACAAGTGGTGACTGTTACGTGTGGCCTACACATTCACCACGCTATGAGATAATAATGTAGTGTTGTTGTCGAGGCAAATGCAGAGACTGATTGCCAAAAAACTGCCCCCGAGGGGAATGTGCATCAGCGGTTTTGCATGAATTTACCTCGAAAACAACTCTATCTCGTAACGGAGTTGTTGGATTGTGTATTTGATGAGTTTGATGAAGGAAACCAAGAAATCCCATGAGCCTTTGTGGCCTAGCTCTGAGCAGCTTGCGGCTCTGCTCCACCATTCTAAAAATAGCTTGCACCTACACTTAAAGGTAACAAACCTACTCCTAAAACTATAGGGATTGTGGCAATGGACCAATTTGCCAAAATGTTTAACCGTTCCTTTAAAATTTCACGTGCACATGCTGGCAGCAACTATGCCGAATGAATTTAAATACAAGGGCCTCAACCTAATCCTCTCCTCTCTATCTGAGGGTCAAAGCCTCCATTAGCCACATAAAGCCTGAGCATCACTAACAATAATGTTGGCATGGAAATATAATCTACTGTTTCATTTTCCGTGCATTAATAATATCAGGGGGGAATGAATCCAGTTTGACTCGCTAATGCTGCCAGTAAAGAATCCATCAAGTCACTCTGGCAGAGTTTTATTCCAACACTGATTTGCAAATCTTGCATCTCAAAACAAACCACTCATGGCATATTGAACATACCCGAGGCTGCATTCTCCATCCGCTCGCGCCGCCCGATCGACCGCAGCGCCGTGTTTGTTTTGCTTGCACGCTACGCAAAAGGCGAAGATAAACACACAGCGCTGGGAAAAGTTACATGTGATTGGTTATTAATGCGGCATTTTATGGTGCACAAATATGTCTTGATACAGGGTGGAGGTGTCGGCTGCGGGGTTTCGGGGGGCGGGTTGTGTAATAAGCACATTTTCATCTAAAACCATAATGACTTTGGGCTGGAGGGAGAGGAGATCAGGCCGAGGGCAGGAGGAGGCGAAGGGCAGACACAGGGAGTAAATCAAACCAGGATCTCGTGGCTCCAGATTTCAGAGTTTAAGTGAAACTGATTTGTTACATGTTTATCTAAGACCAAATAAAATACACACAGAGCGACATAGATGCATTGTATTGCAACTTCTTTGGACGATATGGTGAAGCCTGATGGATGTTTTTCACATGGTGCCTCTTCTCTCTAAGTGTCCCTCCCTCTATTCTTTCTCTTTATCAGACACAGAACGGGTATAAAAGAGTGAGGAAGTCAAATCCTGCACTCAGACTGTGTGTGATATTAGCTCTCAGCCTGCGGGGGCCTGTAATCTCAGTGTCCATATGACTTCACAGGCTAGGAACTTGCTGTTTTTGCAGCTCATGCGTTCTTCACAGAGCTTATGTACATAATGATAAAAGGAAAAAAAAAAGAGAGGAGTCTTTGCCTGAATCTATACACATGTACATGCAATGGATTATTAAGTCCACTGAGGTCAAGTGAGTTTTGAAAGATAGTTGAGTGTTTAAAGGAAAAAAGACAAAAGGAAGACACAAAACAGACATTCAAGTTTACAAATCCCTATTACTGTCTGTCTAAACTTTGTTGATTTTACTTTTTAATCTGTTCTCACTTCTATCAGTTGTTCTTGTTTTCATTTTAGTGATTAATTCATTTTCTTAAAGGAGTCATCACCTGGTTTTTTACGTATCCAGCCCCCCTTGGATCGCTTTGGATCAATTCGTAAAACTTATTAATAAAAAAATAAATAATTTTAATCAAACATTGAGCTTGTTCTCTTTATCACGCAAGATTACGCGCGAGGTTTTGACTGGTCCGGATCTGGTCCATTATGACACGCGTTGATTCGCCGCAGGAAGGACAGAGCCGGGGGGCTTTATGCAGACTCCAAAACATAAACAGCCCCCTGGTAGTAGATTTCAGGTAGCGGACGGGTGGGGTTGGGTGGTGAAAGAATAGTAGCCTCCGCCGGTGAGGTCACCGTCGGAGCAGAATCAAAGATCTCGTGCTTTAGGAAGGCACACCATTGTGTGCTATTCCCAGAAAAAAACGGCGCGCCGCTTTCAAACTCCAGCTTTTCAGGCAAGTTTCAACTGAGGTCAAACACCAATATGCATGTTTTAACAAGAGAAATTGCGATTTCCGGGTGATGACTCCTTTAATTTCTGCGTTAGTTTTACTTTAGATCACATGTCTGTTCTAAGAAAAGTGCTATACACATAAGTATGTCATCATCACAAATAGGAGTAGAAGTTGCAGTGGTGGTGGTGGTGGTAATATTGCAAATACACAGTGTTTGGTGTCATGCTACACTGGTTACCAGAAAAAAAAATAGCTGTGTCGCCATAGCCTTCCTACTGTTTGGAGGAGGAGAGTCTAATACTTAACTTACGCTGCAGCCCTCACACAAATGATAGTAGAAATACTTTGAGAAACTAACAATCAATTTCTATGCTAAATAGCTTTAAAATTGCAGTTGCAACACAACTATGCGTCAATAGTAAAGTAAGGTAGAATTAAAACAGTAATAAAAAAGAACTTCACCTATTAGGATAACTAGAAAAGGCTGAAATGTGTATCAAAATTCATCAGAGCCTGAACTAGAAACAAGGTTGATGAGAGTACTGACAAACACAACAGTAAAATAAACTGTAAAAAAAATAACTTGTATAAAACTTTGAGTCTTGCATCTGTAATCACCAATATCTCTGCCGCTTTTTCGCACACATGCACATACACATCAAGATTTGTACAAATCCATGACAGTGACAGAAATGCAGAGTGAAGCAGAGAGACTGAGCAGCAGTACCTCTTTACCTCTTTCCATCCAGTCATTTTTTACTCGATTGGAAGTGAAGCTCTGAAATACAAAGTCTTGTTTTTTTTTCTTTTTTTGTTATGTTTTTTTTTTTCTTCTCTGCTGTATCCTCCCACTCCAACGCCCCCTCCCCCTCCCTCTGACGTCAAACAAGACAGCAGCAATACACACTGCCTGGATGTGCCTGCCTTACAAAACTTATTAACACATGTCAAGAGTCCCCTACCCATAACAGTTGTGTAACACCGGTGGATTATGTTATGTTTCTATTTTTGCACTGCTTTGGCTGCAGCCAGTCTATTACACAATAAAAACCCACCCTTATTTTCATTTTGCTCAAGTTCTACCTCTATATAGCCCACGCTGCACACACATAGACACTGCATCCCCTTAATGTGTGTTAGTCCTATACTGTACCTATGAAGCTGATGCAGCTTTTTTAAGCCACATACAGTAGTATGCTGCCAGCTAAATTCAACTTAGATTTAATGTGTAGTGTATGTGAGTCTTTAACTGCTTCTATTAAACATCACTTCTGAATCAAAGTGAACAATGATAAATCATAAGGGGGAAAAAACAGACACACTGATTGATTCCAGATAGAGGAAAATAAACTGAATAACAGCAACACAAACTCATACAAACTGAATACACTCATCAATCATAAAGTGCATGAAAACAACCATAAAAAAATTATGATGGATTAATGTTTAATCCCATTTTGACATGACTCTATAACAATAATACAGTATATTACATCTATGTTTTTGCTTGTGACCCAAGTTAACCTGTGTCCGTGCCCAGGTCACCGATGTGCCGTCTCATCATCTTGGTGCGCCTTCAACCTGCTGCACACCAAAGACAGGAAGTGAGCACTTCAAAGAGCAGAACTGAAAGGAGGAGCGTTTCCAGAACTTTCCAGGATGCTCACTGGGTGACAGGCTTTTTTTTCCCCTTTTCATCCCAGGAATAGAAGAGATAACCAGCTATGTGCCAGGAGAAGCTTTGAGGGTCTTGCCAACGTACACAGAGATCAGAGAGAGATGAGTCTTGTTTCAAAAGGAAAGAGAAAGGAACCTCCATGGTGAGATGTGACCTAAACCTCCTCGCTGACTCATGTTACCTCTTGCTAAACCAAAAATGCCTCCACAGCAGATGGTTTCCTTCAAGACAATCAGAAATGAAGACAGTTCAGTTTTAAAGACCTCCTCTGTCTATTTGTGCATTTTCATAATTTAGTGGTTCTTATTTAATAAAAAAAAATGTTATGAGGGTTATTCAGACGAGGAAAAAGATAACATTATATAAAGATATTATGTATACCAGTCACATTTACAATTTTCTGTCAGTTTATAGAAATATCTCCATTGTAGTAAAACGTCATATTCCCAAGGATTTATTTAAATATGAAGCCACTGGACCTTAGAGGAAGTATAAAGCCAATGTTAGGTTATAAACAAGATCACATGACCTCAACATCACCAATACTATACTGACAACTTTTAGTTTAATTTAGCTCCTACCTCTTCTACAAAATATTTTTATAAAAGTTTGCAGAAGCAGGAACCTATTTGATATCTGCACTGTTGGTATATGCACATTTAGACAGACAACAGAGTTTAAGAGGAGTCTTTGGGGTCACTTGAGTGTTTGCATCCGTATGTGCATGTATACTGTTGCTCTTTTGCATAGTGAATACATAAAGATGTTTGTGTTATTGCATCTGAAAATAAGAAAACTTTAAAGGAGACATAGTATGCCCCCCTTCCACAAATTACAATAGTTCCCAAGTGTCTTAAAGACATGGCTGTGACATGCTTTGACATGCTCAAAATACCCCAAGGATCAAACATCACAGCTCTTTTCATCCTCTCTAAACAGCCCTGTTCAGAACGGCTGGTTTCAGTGTCTGTCCCTTTAAATGCAAATTAACCACGGCCCACACCACAACTTATACCGGTACCAAGTAGGGGTGGTATTATGCAAATTCAAATCCTAGTTACATCACTGGAAGACAACTGAGGGAACAGATTTTTTGTCAATTCTCACATTTTGGGGGCCAGAAGACAAGACAAACACCTAAGAGAGCCTTGAAAAAGTCATATTTCCATAATATATCCAAGAGATCAAGCCACTGGGCATCAGGTTTAAGGTTTCCTTTACATTTAATGAGGTCACCCGTTGACAAGATCAACTGAACCACTGTAATGCAACATAGTCAATCTACAGTACAGCACATGTCCCAAAACTGGTAAGATGTATTGAGAGTCTACTTCGATATGAAAGTGAGTTGTAGGACTATGTATTGGATGTAGCTTACATTTCCTCCCTGTTGACTTTTCAACAGCCTCCCGTTTTAATAGGGACAAGCATGACTGCTTACGCAACTTCTGGCCACATCCAAAACATGAAGACAAACACTGGCACTGTTAAATCCCACTCTGCTTATTTGTCCGCCCAAAGGTCCATTCACTGTCTTCTCATTTTATTTTCCTCCTCTGCTCTCTCTGATCCTCACTCATCTGCTCTGGTAACAAAGCAGGTGCAGCTCGATAGTTCCTCCGCACCGTGCAGATCCAACAGGATGTGACAGGGCCAATCCATACGCAACAACCGCTTTTGTTCCTCACCCCCCATGTCATCGAGCGTCCAACGTGACAATATGTTCGACAACTCTCCACGGTGCAACGCTGAGAGTTCCACTCCCTCGGCTCGTGCTGCAGGATTATACAGCATGTTCTCTGCGGTGCATGTCAATCAGCTGCTGGACTACAGTACACTGAGAAGTACTTCGGGGATCTGGAGTCAATACCTAATGCCGTAGGACTCTGGTGCCGGGTCATCTTCATTATACTGCAGCTGGTTATGGGCAGAATGGATCAGCATAGGAATAAAGAATTACAATTTGAACCAATCAGCAAGAAATGTCTTTAGAGATATGGTCTTAGTCTTATTGCAATGAAGGAACACTAGGCTTTAATATCCATTTTGCTCTGCATCAGAATTGCACATCTCTGGAAGACATGTCACCCAGAGCTCAGTCAATCACAAATACTGTAGATTCAAAGGCAGTATAGGAACTACTATTCGAAAACGTTTCATGAAGCTGGAAGGCATTGAGAGAGATATATTGAAACCTCTCTAAAAAAGAAAACACACTTAAAAAGGTGGGTAAAATTATGAGACATGGTGCAGACATATTATTATTATTATTATTATTATTATTATTATTATTCTAACTGTGTGCACGCAGGTTTTTATTGCAGATCTCAACCAGCGAAAAATGAAGTGGCATTAGTGCCATGCTACACCACCCTCTCCCAATCTTAAATTTAACATGGTGAGTTCAAATGCCTGGGAGGGGGTGGAGGCTGTTAATGCAGTAGGGTCCTGACATGTTCTGATACATTCTCGTACATTATACACATTATCATGATTCAAATCCCTAAAAATAGTAAAAGCTGGCACTTTGGATTTCAAATAGTCTACCATTAGCGCCCACCGTACACAATATTAGGTCCAGGTGATCTGTCGGTACAGTATATCTGTTTGCAGTTAAATAAAACTATAGGAATCAACCAAATAACATGGCTGATAATATCAGTTGATATTTGGCATTTTAACAATAAGTGATATCGGCCATTTTTTCCACCAATAAGCACAATGTGCTCCTTTGTTGAATGACAACTTCCTCCCCATAGCCCACTGAACCAAGATTTGAGAGAGTTTGTGATTATGTTATTCTACAGAAAAAATTCAGCGTAAAGTGAAACTTGTTTTCTGAGCATCATTCTAAATTTTAATGCTGAAAAATGTTATTTAGTGTGTGACATTCGGTTTTAAAATCACGACAAAACCAAGCAGTTCTCTCAGGTCTGGAAGCTCTCGGTGTGTCTGCTGCAGGCCCACTTGCTGAGCTTCATCAAATTTCAACTGGCAAACACCACCCAACAACGTTAATGGATGCCAACTGTCACACCGTACCCAAGCGGCTACAGGTTTGACGACGGTGGTCCTCATAGTCATTGCTGCATAGCCTCCAAGGCTCCAGTCATCCAGACTGTCACTGAGTTGAGCCGTTAGGGGCAGGGATGGGTCAGGGTCATGGTTGGCTAGGATTTATCTACATCATCCCCATTTAGTCCTACCCCTCCAAAAAAACATCCAGTTTTACTCTCAAAGTCCACAGTACAGCTCTATCTTTTCACGTTTTCAAGAACCATATTCTAACATTATCAATCAATCAAATCTCATATTTCACTTCACACAGACTTTAAGGTCTTTATTATCACATATTAGATTAGACATATATCTAGACAATATAGACATATTAGACAGATTTTCTGAGTGTAGAAAAAACAAACAGTATTCAGTCTAACGTGGAAATCCAAGTTCAGACTTTCACTTTTTGACGTTTTCATTTTGAATGCAAATGAATATTGGTTCTAAATATCGTCCGTTTCCTTGATTACTAATATTCCGTGTCTGCCCGAAAAAAGCAATATTTGTCAATCCCTAAATAAAACCTTTAGAAACATACTTTTGCATCCAACATGAATCCTCACATGTCTCATAATAAAACCGTGAAGGATGGTGAATGCAACATTTTTGCATTTGCACACGAGGACCCTGGTCACCACATGTGTAGTTAGCTCCATAGATTAGTTACAGAATGTATAAAAAATACATAGGCCTACTACTTTCAGATACGCAAAATAATCTGTAAAAATATTATTTACTTTTTACAGGCCCAATAATTCTGTCCAAGTCTGACGACTCTAAATGTCAAATTGCTGACCTTTTTGCCCCCTCGTTCTAATACGTTCTCCTTAAAGTCAGAGCGGTGACGTTCAGATTCGGAGCTCAGGTGGCAGGAGAGAGTTAACGTACAGCTGAGGGTCTGAAACAACAGAGGACCGTCCCACTCTGAGCCGTCCAAACTCTGACTTATCGCACTCCAGCGTCTAACAATGCAGGAAACGAGCCCAAGCCGGATCCAGCTGCCTCTGTTACATTAGCCACTTATGCCATGGGCTCTAATACCACTGTGTGTGTGTGCGTGAAAGTGTGTGTCTGTGTGACGGAGGGAATTTGAGAGTGGGCTTTAAAAGTCCTAAATCTCTTAGTGCTCTTATGACCAAACTGTTCTTTGTACTATTTACTCACCCCAACACAGCATCTACGCAGAATGTCCTTTTACCAAACACTCCGCTAAACTTCACCGGCACTACACACACATCCAGTAGATAGAGCTAAACTGTGTGTTTGAGTTGGCTCCACAACAGAAGAGCACAGAGCACAGAAACACACAAGTTGCTAAAACAACCCAGAATTCCTCTCAGGATCCCACAGGGAAAGACGGAGGAATTGATTTAGGACGGAGGCTTTGTGACATTAACCATTAGTGATAACGATGATGATCGTTAACACTGTAAACTATTTATTTCACTGTTACTAATGATCACCCACTCCACTGGTGCTTTAAATCATCGGAAATATGACATTAATGAGAGCAATCAGCAGAAATAAAACCGTATAACTCAAGATGAAACACCAACTTCTGAATTTACTGCAGATTCGCATAGATAAGATCGTTTAGACATATTGAATAGATTTATAATCAATGAACCATTTATCCAATGCCCAGACATTACATCTAACATTCACTGATTATTCAACCATGTGGAGTTAACACTTGTCTTGAAGACGTCTTAACCCTTAGGTTGCTGGATGCGCCACAACATTTTCACAGGTTATAAAGTTGATAGGAAAAATAAACAGTTGCCAGTTTAAACATCCAGATGGGTTATATTACAGCTTTCACAACTGCCAACACACATTTCTTGAACCTCCACTGCTCTTCTCCAAAGCTGTAAACACAACCTGGTGACCCCCCACCGTCTTTCCATAAACACGATCGATTTCAGTTGCTCAGATTTCATCAAAAAATGACTCTTCTTCCTCCTCTCAGATTGTTTTCTTCATCGTTCCTTTCAAAACGTGAACCTTCACCTGGTTCGGTTTTAATCTCGTCACCTGCAAACAGTGTGAACGGTTTTGCGTTGTTGTGTTTAAACCGTGACACCTGCGCTGTAATTGCGTTTAATCCCACTAACCTGTGTTTACCATTACGCATCACGAGCGCATCAGTGTTTTTTTTGCGAAAATGTGTTTAGAGTTTTGCAAAAAGAAAAGCAGAAATGAGATCTGCAATTTGTGTCTAACTGCTGAAAATTGTTTATGGTTTCGGCAAAAGAGGATTTGATTCAATAAATGGGGTCAGGCCACCAACGATTTGGTACAGACAGTGGAACTTAATGTTTGAGCAATTCGGAAAATTGACCCAATTTGCTCTAAATGACTTTATGTCAGTCAGATGATGTTACCGAGCTGATATTCCTCTACTTGTTTCCAGTGCAGCAGCAGGTGAGTCTGTTGTTGTATCTGCGTAGAACTTAACCCTTAGAGGTCCAAGCCATTTTCCCTCATTTCTTGCCCGCCTGGTCTTCTTATCTAAAAATGGTCCTGTATCCTCAACCCTAGAAGGTATAATCAAATCAATAACATCTTTTTTTTCAGCATAACCTAGGCTATCACAATATGTATACTGCAGTGATGTCAGTTGAATGTATAAAAAATTAGATGTCCACAAATACAAAAAAAAAAAGAAAATCGGAAATGGCATAGCAAGTAATTTATTCAACACACACAACAAATATATTGGAAGTAGGATTTCTACCTTTGAAAATTATCTAACAAAGTGTTATCAAACAAAAAACAACAAAAAAAACACATCAAAGTCAAAATATTTTACAACTATGTACATATAATGCAAAAATTGTCTATTCGTTTTTTTAGTTGTCATATTTACAAGTGCCATTGGTTGATTGGTTGGTTGATTGATTGATTGATTGAATGAATGAATGAATGAATGAATGAATGAATGAATGGGAACAAAAAACACTTCAATATCAAAAAAACCACTGACAACTATTTACATAATGGTCCCTTTGTGTCTTTGTTTCTGGTTCACATGTGCCATGCCTCGAAGCAATTTCTGTCTGGGACAAGGCAGAGGGCCACATGACAGGCCTTGCACTGCCAGGGAGTGGCACGCCTGACCCCATCCTGAATGCATTTGGCACATTGCTTCCTCCCATATGAGGCCTTTTTACCTGCCTCCACCTGCTCTGATGTTGGGACAGGTACGTGGACCCCAATGGTCTTGGCAGGAGGAGGGATGGTCACCTTGATGCCACACAGCTCCGCTGTCAGCTCCTGGAGGAACTCTTTGTGGGACAGAGCTTCTTCCTGCCTCTCCCTGCAAAGCTCCTTGTGAAGGAGGAAACTGTTTGTGGCCGCAATATCCATGAAGTGGAAGAACAAGGTCTTGTACCAGCGTGAGGTCTTGTGGGCCACGGTGTAGTACTGGATGAGCTGGTCACTCAGATCAACTCCCCCCATGTACTTATTGTAGTCACACACTGGTCTTGGGCATGTGATTGCCTCTTTGCTCCAGCCTCCATTCTGGCCTTTCACTCTCCTTTGCACAGTGTTCCCGGAGAACACCTCATGGATGGTCGAAAGGACGGACACCTCGCGTGTGTCCAGCCACTTCACGAACAGCAGGGGGTCCTCTCGAATCCACCTGTATGAGCCTCTCCTGTGTTTTTTAGTTAGGGCATTGGTGTTGGTGTGGGGGCAGCCTCTTCTATTGTCCCTGTATGTGCCGCATGCGCCGATGTTTTGGCTGTGGAGATCGGTGAACAGTTTCGGACTGGTGTAAAAGTTGTCCACGTAGAGATTGTACCCACTGCCCAAGTAGGATGGGTTGATCAGGGACATGACAGAGTCATAGGCAAGGCCAGATCCAGAGGGAAATTGTGATTTCCCAGTGTACACAGTGAAATCCGAAGTGAATCCATTGCTGCTGTCTGCCAAAACGAACAGCTTGAACCCCCACTTCGTCGGCTTGGATTTCATGTACTGGGTGAAACCAGTACGGGCCTTTGTGGCGACCATCCGCTCATCGATGGAGAGGTTCTGCCGGGGGTGGTAGAAGGCTTTACATGCATCCTTGATGGTGTCCATCAGGGGCCTCAAGCGGAATAGCCTGTCGTGTTCTGCGGTGCCTTTCTTCGCATCATTCCTGGTGTCATCTTCTGGATCACTCATGTGGAGGTTCCAGGATATAATCCTGTACCTGTCCCTGGGCATGAGTGATGCGGGAAAAGGGATGCTGAAGATTGTGTTCTTCCTCCAGTATTCCTTGATGTCATTCAACTTGATTAGGCCAAAAAAAAAAGTTAGACCTAAAAACTTGAAAAATTCTGGGATGGTTAGGCTTTTCCATGGGTATTTTTTGCCGTTAGCCAGATTTCGCTCTGCTTTCTTGTTGGTGTTGGTGCATATTTTTTGGACTGTGGCCTCACTGAAAAAAAGTTTGAACAAATCCAATGGTGAATATGTACTGCCTGGGTTTAGTTTGTGTCCAGGAGGTCTTGCTGGAAAAAACTTCTTGGGCACCGGACATGTATCTGGATCCTCCTCTGATTTCCAGGACTTGGGATGAGAAGGCGAAGAAGATCTTGCCCTGGTTGGAGGAGGAGAGTGTGTAGTCGGGGATAGCTGTCTTTTCCTTTCCCGTCTTTTCTGTGATGTTTGCGCCAGTACAGAGGTAGTACTCTGAGCCGTAGCAGAGCTACTGGATGCTTCATCCTGAAAACTTAAAAAAAAGAAAAGAAACAAAAAACAAATAAATACAAATAGGCTACATACAGAGCCAACATATATCAAGCCAGTATTTTTTTTTTCAAATATATATATAATATATCTCTTCTCACATTACTGTATAAAACAATACCCTGGATAGGTTTTATTTTTATGTGACCTGAATAAACTGAACTGAAGAGTGAAACAAATATCATTTAATTTTTTTTTACAAAGCCTAAACTAAATACAATGGACAAATCCTTATATTGTGTTTGACATAAACTAACAAATATGGACAAGCTTTTAATTTTAGCACATAAACAAAGAGTAAAATAAATACCACCTCTTTTTTTCAGTTTTATTTCACATAGGCTACTAAGAATAAACAGGCAAATGATACTCACTCTTCACTAGGATCCAATCCTTCCTGGTAGAGGATCTCCTCATCTGTCAGAAAACTCTCAGCTCCTGACTCTTCCCCACTGTCTAAGATCAGCTCAAGAGCTTGCTCAGCCGAGAATCTTGCCATTTTGGCACAAATCAAAGTAAATCTCACGTTTTTCTGAATCAAAATACTATAATACATCCAACTTTACTGTCGTCGCTCGCCACCACTTTTTTCCCGCCACAGGGTGGCAGTATTGCTTTGTGTATATATAAATCCTCCTCCGGCGCTGGCGTAAGTCAACATGCGTAAAAGCAGTGCTGAATCCAATGTACGCCAATTACGTATGACGAAGGCACTTACACGGCATTTTATTGGTCAACAGACCTCAACACAGCGCATCAAGATGGCGGGCCGGAAGGAAAATATTACCGGCGAAATGGACCGCCGTCGCAAAATACACCAACATTCCATTGGAATGCCTCATTGTGTTATTGTTCAACATCCCCCCCAAACACCCCCAACTTCACAGTGGAATATAAAACGCTTGGAAGTACTTAGAAACGAGTGGAGTACGGCATCGGAACGGCCGAAGAGTTTACTTCCGGTTGCTTTTCAAAGTAAGAGCCTACGACACTGCGATATGAAAATATGAATCAATAAATAATGTGTGCGCTGTTGCATCGTCCACGATGCAGCGGACCCACGAGGGTTAAAATCCTTCCACACTTTGCTTCTCAGATGCTTCAGCGCCGATCTGCACGGTCTTTCTCATTACCGTCCACCACGTTCCATTTGATTATTTCTATTAGCTTTGTGAACCGATACGTCAGTAACGCTGCAACAGGTCCCAGATTGCAGTGAATTTTTTTAAAGACCACATGGCCAAACAGTCTGTTGTGCTTTTTGGACAGTAAACTCAGTTTTGATATATCTGATCCTCTCGTACATTCAAACAAAATGAACAAATTGAATTTCAAAATTCAAACATCATAAATTAATAATGACAGGCCTAACAACTCCTGAGGGAAATATCTGGCTCTTTAGCTGCTCAACACTGGGCTGTGTTCACCAGCTGCTCTCTGTCTCTCTGAACTGATGAGAGCGCTGGGAGTAAACTGACTACGCTGATTGAGACATCCTATAGGAGCTGCTAATACTCCGTCAGTTTATTGGAACAAAAACAACTTATGTAACTCACCAACACTGAATTGATCTTCAATGTGAAATCATCAAAACGTCAATCAGAGCTGCTTTAATTATTTATCTTCGTGTATTTTTGCAGATGCACTCCTCGTTTGACCTCTGACATTTGCATGAAGTTGTCAGTCAATCCGTAGTTCCAGCTAGGGAGCGATCTGCAGGGACTTTACAGGTTTTATAGGCTGAATGCAGCCGGTTTTGTTACATATGTTTCATATTAAATGTTTACTTTGACTACTTGTTTGGTATTTCTCATGGCAGTGAAGAAACATGCACACCTGCATGCTCAAAACACCAAAAAGAAAAACTTGTAAGTCAATTACACTTAATCAAATGCATGAAAATAAAAAGAGAGACAATGAGAAAAATCTGTAGTGGGGTTGTTCCAGGCACCTATGACCTCTCCATGTTTACAATCCTGGCTACAGCCATGTTTACATTGTTTTGCTGCATAATTTCAATTGCGAGTGAAATTTACCACGTGGGGGGTAATAACGGTCTATTTGATTAAAGTCCATAAATGTGTGATTTATGCAACACGAAAAATGAGATTGTCCCTGTGTTTGTTCATAATTTGAACTCTCTGTTCTTGCGGTTTGTCGTTTTGGCGTGCATGCCCTCACATACACTCCACCGAAGGCGAACGGCCCGATGCGATGCGTGTGACAGATATTGTTTAAAAAAAAAAAAGAAAGACAAAAAAGAAACAGAATCTTACACAAACACTTTAATGGTAACCAAATGGCGACACATCAGCGGGGCCTGTCCTCTGCGCCTTTGATGATCGCTCTCGCAGCTTCGCCGGTGTCATTAGTGCACTGAGTCAGTGCGAAGGCAACGTCGGCGGCGGGGATTTGTGGTCAGGGGGAGGAGGCGCCATTAGCGAGGTGACATGGGAGGGGACGACCATATGGGTGATAGGGGGGACAGGACGGAGCTGGTTACAGTTAAGTCATCGGTCGACCCCTCGAGGGGCCCGCGTCTGGATGTGAGATAGAACGTGAGACGGAGGCAGAGTTCGCCAACTAAAGGCTACGATTTAAACATATGTCATACAAGGACATGTGTTGTGTGTGTGTGTATGAGAGAGAGAGCAGGGAGCTGAGGACTGCAGCCCTCTGTAATGTTTGTTATTGTAGCACATTGTGCTTTTTTTCCTCTCCCCTTCTTCCATCTCTGTTCTCACTCTCTTGATGCTTCGTAATGAAATCCATCCATCCCAATTAGGAGGTGTCGCAGTCTGTTGTGGTATGGGAGCTCTAAAAATGACTGTGTACGCGCAAGTGTATGTATGTGTGTGTGTGCATGTGTGTGTGTGGGCGGCGGTTAGCCTTTTGAATTGGAGCTTTACATATGACAAACAACTGTACTAATGTGTATACAAAATGGAATCAAATCAGGTCAAAAGCCTGGTGTACATATACGGCGCTCAATGTATGCATGTGTCTACCCACGCATGCTAGTATTTACACACACACATACACACACACACCCAGATCAATCACCCCAACACATGCTCCAGGAGAGTGTTTTTGTTTTGAGAGGAAGAGGGGTTAATTACTTACATTCTTCAATCGGAAACATCTTTCCACCTTCCCCCCTCTCTGACTTCAGCTTCGTTTTTATTCTACACTCTAAAAAACACCAGGTCCAGCTGGGGGTCCACGACTACAAAACATAGCTTTAGAAATTGATATCCATCAAACAGACGCTTTTAAAGAGGTTTCACTATTGATGTATCTTCGAACAACACGTTACAAATCTTCTAATGGACAGTAATGGAGGATCTTAATGGAATCTTTACTTAAATTAAAGACAGGAAAGAAGCTTCATGTCAATGTGCATGGATTCTTTCCAAAAGTTCATGAAGATGCTATGAGGGGGGAAGTGTTTGATGGGATTTGGTTACAATCGAAAGAGCGAAAAAGAAGTGCCTTTAAATGTATTTTTCCGTTTAACTTTTTAGAGTGTAAGATAATGGTGAGGGAGAGAAAAAAAAGGGGGGGTTGAAGAGGAGATGAGGGGGTTAAAGTCCCAGGGAGGCTCAATGGGGACCAGCTGCAGGGTACTGGGCAAAGGCCAGGGAACGTTCTGGATGGATAAAAAGAAGACGAGATACCCCCAAGGGGGAAGAGGAGAGGAGAGGAGAGGAGAGGAGAGGAGAGGAGAGGAGAGGAGAGGAGAGGAGAGGAGAGGAGAGGAGAGGAGAGGAGAGGAGAGGAGAGGAGAGGAGAGGAGAGGCATAAGGGAGGTAACAAGAACAAGCAATACTGTAGATGGCTGGAGAGGAAAACACAAGAAAAGAAGTGAATATACTAATCAATTAACTTTACCAGGAGATGTACTGCAGGATAAACACAGAAGCCGTGACTGATGAGTAGAGTCATTGGTTCTGATCAACCAGACTCATGTAGTATTCAGACAGATTTGTATATTGATGACACTATGAATAGAAGATAAAGAGCAGTAAAGCAATATAGCCTGTATTTTAAACAGATACATTACTGAAGTGAAATGGACTCAAAAATTGATTTAAATCAACAGCCAGTATCTAGATGCAGATGGAGATGCAGCTAAAGGTTAGTAATAAGTGTCTGTGGCGTACCTGTACCAACTCTACTGCAGCTAAGCAGCAGCATACGGTGCAGCACCATGAGGACTTTCAGAGTAGAACCAAACTGTGCTGACCAGCCACAACAATGCACTGCAAAGACCCACTGTCTCTTTCCACTGTAATGTTAAAGGGATAGTTAACCCAAAATTCAAATTTCACTCATTATCCAGTACTCACTCTCATGTCAACTACGAGCTGTAGTTGACATGTTCCTTCTCTGAGTTACGGGGGGGGGTCCATGCAGCAGTATTTGTCCATATAATGGTTGTCAATGGACACCAGGTTTCTTCGTACAAAAAGACACACCAAAAAACATCCAAATACCTCCATACTGCTCGTCTGTAATGTCCCTCTTGTATTGAAGCCCCGACATGAAAAATTGTTCCGAAAAAACTTAAATAAGTCTATATTTTAAGCTTGTTTGTTGCAGAAGCTCCCAGTGTCTCAGTTCACTGCTCTTCCTGTGTCAGTGCACATCTCACGTGATTTGCACTGACCAGTGGAACAATTTCTCATGTCGGGGCTTCAATACAAGAGGGACATTACAGACGAGCAGTATCGAGGTATTTGGATGTTTTTTGGTGTGTCTTTTTAGACAAAGAAAGTTGGTGTCCATTGACAACCATTACAAATACTGCTGCGCGGAACCCCCCGTAACTCATAGAAGGAACAGAGGACTCTGAAAATTCTCACAGCTCAGTCGACATGAGGGTGAGTAGATGATGAGTGAAATTTGGGTGAACTATCCCTTTAATATGACGACGTGTTACTTTCGTTGGAATATCATTCAGGATGTCCAGTCATGTGAGAAATGGGTCCATGAGACTGAAGGCTTATATGTTACTCCAAAACACCGGCAGTTGAATTTAATTCACTGCTAACTTTCCAAAATTGTGAAATCCAAACGATTTTTATCTTCTACGCGACGTCCGCCAGGTAAACACTACAAATGCAGCATTTACGTTATAAGGTAATCTACCAGGAATGTGCACATTTCTGACCGGCCAGTCCGCTGTTTTGCAACAGCTACAGAGCTGTTCGAGGCCTTGAGCTCTTAACCTTTCAGCTAATTCAGTGGAGCTGCCCAGATGCCAAGAGGAAAGGACTTGAGCTTTACTTTGCACATTCCAGCGTGGGATGACAGCAGGAACGTTTCGAGGGGAAAGTTTGGTTTCACCCGAGGAGCAGAGACAGATGTATTCTGGTCAACAATAAGTGAATAAAGATAAAGCCATCTCGGATATCAGCAAACACATAAACACGAGCACAGGCGGTCGCGTCTCAGTTGTGTATTATCACAGCCGCACAGAACTTAAGTTACATGTCCTAAAAAAAGAGGTATCTCTGGGTATCTAAACACCTTTCAGAAAAGATTTATGCTGACGGTGCATAACAGTGTGGCTAAAGTAACTGTTGGAGGAAACAGAACAAACAAAAAAGAAAAGAAAAAAATTACCACAACTTTACTGAGAAATCTTTAGAAAAACATTTAGGTTTTGAAGAACAAAAGCAGAGGAACCGATGGAAGGAAAGCTGCCATAGTCCTCTGCTGCACTTTAAAGCACTGGTATTTAGTTAAAATGCGAGTTCAGCTGCTAAAAAGCATTGATGAGCACCTGTAATTAAGTGGAGCACTGCTGCCATCATGTGTCAGTAATGCTGCAAGTACATGCTCCATGTACATTGAATTTGAGGCGACTGGACCCGAAGCACAAGACTGAGGGATTCTACTGTAGGGAGACTGGGGGATGCTGAGGGATTCTAGGAAAGAAAATAGCCACTGAAAACATGTACTGTTTTCCAAGTGATAAATAAGAATAATTTAAATATTTATAGTAACATGAACCCCATGTGTATTTCATTCCTTATGTTGTCCTGTGTAGGACTTTAAGAATGGTACAAATGCACTTAAAAGTATGACAACAGCACCAAGCTGTGCATCTGTGAAGCTCTTGAGGCGCAGTATTGGATTCACTCACTGTATTGCATTATAATATAAACAACAATCATGAACTTCCATGGGGAAGTGTGAACAATGGTCGAACATGAAATGACTGCTCAGTTAAAGTAGCTTTTCAGCAGATAAGATTTTCAGCTCACTGGAACATGAACATATTATGATGACAATAACACATCTAATTGTGGGATAGATGTGGTTATGATTAATTTTCACACAATTATAGCTCAATAAAACTGCTCATTGTTCTGTACAGAGTAGAAATACCTCATGAATCTTATCTGAGACTGATTTATTTTCTAAAAGTCAACAAAATCTGATGGATCAACCGCCCATGCTCGAGAAATAAGCATGTGCTGGGATCAGCTGCCACAAACCTAAAAACTTAGCACTGCTGCCATCTAGTGACAAATGTTTGTATTACAATCCTGAGGACTGTCTCTTCCCTTAACTACCAACTAGTAGCTATATCTTTGCGACTAACATCACTGCCAGGGAAATGTTACTTATACCGCCACCAGACAAAATCTACTCACAGGCATCAGCTCATCTATCATAAAAAACAAGCTGTTATAGGCAGGATGGACTGAGAGCTCAATCTGTATCTCAGATAAGCCACTGTACCAGCTCTACCTCTGCTGAGGGAATCTACACATTTCCCTGACTGAAGAAAAACTACACTTGTGAGAGTAGTAGCCTACACAACAAAATCTGTGGGGACACTAGATATTGGCGAAGGATGCATTCACCACTGTAAACATGTTTTTGAGAGGGAGCTTTGAATGCCTGCGAGACACAAAGTCATGAAGAAAAAAAAAACAGATGTAGAAACTGTACAGAGCTAACCATGACATCATTACTTCTTCATCCTCCCCATGTGGCATTGAGAAACTGTCACAGTATCTGTTGGATACTAAAGCAGTAGATAATTTACTACATCAGATTAACCCAAAACTACATGGACAAATCCAGTCCAAAATGTGTGCAATCAATATTTTTCACAATAACCAATCAAATGAGGATTTGAAAATATGGTTCATATAAATTGCATCAGCTTCAGAGAGAGATTTATGTGTTGCATAGTCTGATTGAAAAACCAAGCCAAAAACAAACATCAACACCTGGTAACCATACCAACCAACCCTATCCTATGCATCATCTCACAGGGTTGAGAACATCACTTGTATAGGTTGAGACTTGCTGCAAAAAAACAACACCACCCACCAGGTTTACATTTACACCTGCCCTTTCTATCACATGCTCACTCCTTCCACCAGACACCATAACCAAAAGGATTTGACAGTAAAGTTGGCAACGTGTTGCTGGCAGAGCTGTGGCTGCCAAGAATCAAAGTCACAGTTAAAATGATTAAATTACCATAAATAACAGCCTCTAACTACAGCCAATTGCATTATGTTAACTGAGATGGATTATGTCTCTCAGCGAAAGCTCTTTTTCAGAGTGCAGGGATTAGCAACATCAACCGGCTGCTTCTTAATTGTGAAAAGTGGGTCCTCATTTCCCCAACTTGTGCGAGGAATTTTTAAAATAACAGTAAAGGCAAAAGAGGAAATAATGAATTAATGGTGATTATCTCTCACATTCTGTTGATTTTGACTTAAAGCATTACTAACAAGCAGTGATGTTGACAGTGTAGAGCTTGGTGCTGACAAAACGATTTCACACACTACTCACCTTGTAATTGAAGATGACCTGGAAAAAAACAGCACATCGCAGACAACCAATCATCCCTCCACAGCGCACAGCATGGTAATCAGTCAGAAGACATTGTCAGGAGTGAACAGCCCTGTGTGAAGCTGAATCTGAGGGGATGTTGTGTCAGAGTGAACACCACAGCTGCTTAAAAAGCCCAAGAGACACCACAGGACATGTTCCTGAAGAGAGGCTAGAGTAGGCCGTGTGGACATATGTGTGATTAATCAGTCTTTGAAATCAAACATCATTTGATCAATAGAACAATCTAAGATAAAAACAAATCTGAAATTACTTTGACACATTAGATAACACACTTTCGCATCCCTCTGACTATTTGAACAGAGTTAGAGAAGAGATAATCTCCCTCAGCTACACACCTTGGCAACTCAAACCAATCAAACCACCAAGAACCAGCATGAGAGGAGACAAGCAAGACACAGAATGATGACAATGCACAGTGACAGTTACTGTACCCCCACGGTGTATATTAAAGTTCAAGCACAACTCTCAAACAAACTGTCGTTCTTGGGCGCAACCACCAAGCAAAATGTCATTTTCAGGCGTATGCACAAAGCAAAAAAAATGTTCACTATCTCAATCAAACCACCAAGAGCCAGCATTAGAGGAGACAAGTAGGACACGGGTCACAATGTGACAGTCACCTCCACGTTCATCCAGTCCAAGTGTAACTCTCGAATGAACTGTCCATCTCAGAAGCAACCACAAAGCAAAATGTTCAATGTCAAACAGAAATGTCATTTTCAAGCAGAGCCACAAAGCCAAATGTGCACAATTTCAAACATAAATGTCCCGCTTAGACGTACCCAACACAGCCAAATATTCAATGTCAAACACAAGTCATTTTCAGGCCTACACAATGCAAAAGGTTCACAACCAAAGAAAGAAAGAAAGAAAGAAGGAAAGAAAGCCTTGACAAAACAATATGTTCACAAACTCAAATAAAATTTCCTGCAGGTGTAACCACAAAGCCGCTGAATGTTTTGTTTGTTTGTTTTTACACCTGAGAGTAGGAACACATGGAGGATCTATCTGCTGACAATTGTCTCCACAGTTGTGACTTACCTTGAAGAGGCCGTAACTTGCTGCTGCTCAGGTGCTTTAAGATCCGTGTAGCTCCAATGATCCCGCGTGGGCCCAGGCTCTATAATCCACAGGATGAACGCCACGATTAACCCGATACGACGGCGAACTTTGTTTTAAAAAAAAAAAGCCAGAGATAGGCTCGGTGCTGAGGAAATCCATTCAAAATGACAGGTCGCCATCTTGGCTTTTTACGCACCTCTTTTAATGAAGGGACGCCATTGGCTGGGGCTGGAGATGTGACGGGGGCGTGTAACGGCGGAAGGGACAGAAGATTAGGAGAAACTTTTTTTTCTTTTCTTTTTTTTTAATTGAGCCATTTATTTTCCTGGTAGATCGCCATAAATTAATTTCATTCTTAAATGACATGCAGTAGGTAGGCTATAGTCTATAAGTGTGACAGCTCAGCTCACATTTCCAATTTTACATAATGTCCTAGAGCTCTCTCTCTGAGCTGAGAGCCAGCTCTGCCCTGTATTGCATATGACTGATAACCCTGGTTAGGTTTTAGTGGTGCATGTCTGGGCTCAATATGTTCCAGTTACCAACACTTCAGTTGTACTCTCTGCTTGTCTCTTGGGTGTTGAAACAGAGCTAGAAAGTTCTCAAGGACATTCGGGTGGTTGGATGGGTTATCAAAGCATCGGATATGAGTGCACGTTTTTGTGACTTATGTGCTATTATCATCATTATGAACTGATTTTTCCCTAAGAAGCCTAACCCTCTCAACCCCACTCACCTCCAGTCTTCACATGTGCTCAGATGAGCTCATGTGTGTCCTCTCCACAACACATCCAGATCTCTTCTTCCCATCACCACCACCAGTGTCTCCATGCTAAATGACTGCTTACCTCTTCTTTTTTTCTCATGTAATGACATCATGATGGTGTGTCATCACTGTCCTGGTTGAAATAATGCGACAATGACAGGGACAGTAAGACTTGTAATTGAAACTTGTTTAATGGTTGAATACTTGAGTTTCACGCCCCCACTGTAATTATCAAGGCCATGTCTCCCAGTTTTATTGTTTTGACAAATTCTCACAACATGATTCATTTCACCATGATCCAACTGTGTGTAGCTGTTTTTGTCACTGTGTCGCATTGAAAAACCAACTATAACATCAGAAATATAAATACAAATAACTTTATTAATCCCCAAATGGACATTAATTTGTTTGTCAGCTCATCGGCCATTTGCAGAAGAAGCCTGATGGCTGAAGGTACAAAGGATCTTCTGTCTTCATCCTGCATAGAAGAAATCTCCTGTTCTTGTTGTTATTCATGTTTTCATGACCTTCAAGGCAGTAGATTCAAGAACCAGTTCAGCTCATCAGATTCTTCTGTCATATATCTAGTGGTGCCATGTTCCAGCTAAATCAGATTTTTTCATCTTGTTGGATTATTTATAACCCACACTTTCCTCGGTTCTCAAGTTCAATAACCTGCTCTGGTCCAGCTTTTCAGTTCCAGCTGCACTCCGCCAACTCCTGTCAACACCCTCTGCTGACGACCACTCAGCCACTCAACCTGCTTCTCGACACCCCAATCCTGAACTCCAAAACACTCCAACAAACAGCTTTTGCAATGAAGCATTATATGTTTTTTTCTACTTATGTCATTTTCTGTTTCTGTTCTTTTTTTTTGTTGTTGTTGTTTTTTAAAGGGGGTGCAGCTGGAAAGACACATTAGTAATTTTACTATTTCCTGGGGAACAGAAAAGGTCCCAGAAGAGTAGCCTTTTTAATTGCATTTCTGAAGTATGCAATTTCAACACTGTGTTTGTGCAACAAACAACAAATTGATAAGCTCTCTTAAAGGTAAGTACCAAATTTTGAAAAGCTTTTTTTTTTAAGTCGTTGTAGTGAATATTGCTTTTTACAACCATCTTTCTGTGCAGACCAATTAAGCAATGCATGGAGAATGTTCACTGAAACGCTTGAGTTGAGCATCTCCAGTTTAAGCAATAATGATGGTGTCCAGTCACTATTCTGTCTGTAAATGTTTCTCAATTACATGATATTTTGTCATTTCAGTCTATTGTATCCATTTCTTAATTATTGTATTCCACAGGCTTCTTCCCAGAACTGTGGTTATGGTTTTAATCATACAGCAGAGCCCCTGCAGGCTCCCAAAGTGACACCTAATTAGATTTGGTTCCATTAAAGTAATGTCAAAGTGTCCCACAGTGTCATGGTGTGCTGTCTGTCATACTGTTATCTCCACTATGTGTTTTCAATGCCCATTTCATCCTATGCATTGAACCAGGATAAAGTCATCACACATCCCTTTGTCATTTTTCAGAGTTCTAATGAGGGCCGAGAAACACCTCTGAAAACATCTTTGTGCTCTATTGTGATTTCCATGTTTTAAAATCAATATACAGTATGTGTGGTGTGTTTCAGCAACAGGGCGCTGAAAAGAAATGGACCCACTCACCCCGGCTGTAATGGACCTCGCTCTGCGAGTGTGACTCATCATCCGACCTACCGCCGCCCCGCTCTCTCTCTTGTTTCATCAGATTATTATCAGTAATGATAACCTGCCATCACTGTTTTTGACTTGCCGTGTTTTGAATAGGGTTGGTTGGTACCGACAGCTGTGTCGCCTCACCTTCTCTTTGCTGGAGTGAAACAAGTTGCCTGCAGTGCAAATGGAAACAAGCTTAAGCGTATGCAGGTGGAATTATCCATAAACACAAATCCACAGGTATAGGTAAGATCTTGAAGGGAGAGTGCACTCATATTGTTTTGACACTGTAATACCCACTTGAGATGTAGAGCTTTTCTAAGTGACTCTGGCAGATCAGATATTGGCTGTGGAGATTTTGTCCTAATTTGTCCTTGGCTAGAAAGCACACTTTATTTTCGATCATCATTGATCTTCTGTCTGTCTTATATCTGCTAAAATACCCAGCACAAAAGCCTACCAAATCTCAAAGTGCTTCTATTGTCTGTGCTAGAAACTCCTTGCATCTCATTCACACTGTCCCACGCTACAGGGCCGCTGTGTTATTGCTCAAGGGCACCATTGCTCTAAATGCTGAGGAGCACAGAGACTCTGCTCATCCACATTTTTCTAGCTTATGACTGGTCAAGCAAACACCAGTTATCTGTATATCCACACCTACACACGCCCACACTCACACTACACTCTTTAGATACATTTAGATACATTTATAATCTCACCAGTAAGAGGCGCTGTTCTCTTTCTATTCCCCCTACACAGGGTAAATGATATAAACTGCACTTATATAGCACTTTCTCACAGTATAACAGTAGATCAATATAGTGTATCTTTGTCACACTACACTCTGGGCTCAGTATCTTACACAAGGACACGTCTACATCCAGGCTGGAAGGGCTGAAGACTGAACCACTGACACTTGTAGTATGTTCATTATAAACTTTATTGAATTAGATCACATTATATTTTGCTATTCAAAGTTATATTATTTTGTATTTACATGAGTGTCCTCAAACCTGTAGTCATGAATTCAGGAGAGTCAGATTACTCGCTGTACAGCAATATTACCAAACGGCAAATTCCCTATCAAGAAATCACCATGATCCATATTCAGAAGGGCCAGTTGTGTAATGTTTTCAGTGCAAAAATACCCAGACACCCAGATTTATATGGTGATGTCAGACATTAAACAGAGAAAGAGACTGAGGTCAGATCAGGTCAGAGTTTATTTATGGAGGTCAGGTGAGACATTATTAAGTAAATCAAGCTATTGAGATATTTCTTGTGTAAGTGCATTCAGCTGCCTAAAGTATTCATTAAGAATCTATTATTGAATTTCTGTTGCTCAGTTTAATATTACCATATTAATATCGATCTAAATTTAACATCCAGGGAGCATGATGGAAGTAAGTGTTTTCACTTACACGCCTTATGCTTTGGAGTGTTTTGGTAGATGACGTATTGATGAAACAATTTGTCTGATTAAAGGATGGGAAGCACATCAAAGATTTTCTGTGTATCTCGCAGATGTTGTGTTCTAACGTGTGTGTGTGTCTTCCTGCACATGTGCATGAAATGTACCTATTTTTGTCAAGCAGCTGTCTTTTCTTGTGTTGTTATAATGACGCTGCATAGCATAACAGTTTTTTTTTCTTTTCTCATCCAGATGGAGTGTGTATTAAAACAGCTCGAATCAACATATCTGTATTGACACTGGATCAAGTGACTATGTTTCACTCAGCTTCAGCAGCTGTTTCCAAACGCTCAAAGAAACTCACTACATTAAATAGTTGAGACATAAACAGAGCTAAAAACAGGAATGAATGAATATTCCAGCTATTTTTCTGGTGACTCTGTATCTGCTGATGTGTAGATAAACCACAGTTTATTATGTTGCCATTTTATCACTGTTTCGTGTTCTCATGAATTACGCAGGCTTAGTACTCACAACCTGGTTTATTAACCAACACGACGAGGATGCAAAACAACATACAGGCAGCTGGCACCTAGCGGTGTAACATAGCTCTGACCCCGGACCCGGTAACCTGTATAACTGAGTGTTCCTCAGTACGGTGTCCGCAGTAGCTCAATAAACATCAACACTGACATAGTGACTGATCTACATCCCTCTTTCTTAGCTTTTGCTCATACAGTGACAAAACCATGTTGTCAATTATCAGTTTGCTGAATAGTATATAGTGAACAAACCTTCAAATAACATACAGTAAACAACTGTTCAATAATCACAGAGTGAGGATTATCAAATGCACAAAACAATTTCCCCTTAATGAATAATATGAAAATAGTTGGTTTAGCAAAGCATGTATTTATACTTTAACACAAAATGAGGTCATTTATATGTAAAGATAATTGAAATAAAACCCAAAGACCTCAATGTCAGCTTTTTTTTTTTTCAATCATTATACTTAGGATTAGGCTTGCTGACACGACCATAGCGTGTTATGTACAGACTTCCAGTTTTGTCAGGTGTTTTCATGTGTGACTGTTCAGTGTTCAGAGTGTTGTGGGACACTTTTGTTGGAGTGTGCTGGTTGTTAAGCTCATGTCCACTGTCCTGACATTCACTGTCGTCTGGGTTGTGCTGTGCTGGAGCAGGCTCGACGACAGGCAGAACGTGACGCCTATTTCTCCTATACAGCTTTCCTTCTGAGTGAATGAGATAGGATCTGGGCTCTTTGCAGATCTCCTTTACCATGCCTGTTCGATTGTATCCGTGAGGGGTCTGCATTCTCACAACTTGTCCTTCCATCAGTGGTTGGAGAGGTTGGCTTGATCTGTCATAGTACAACTTCTGTGTCAGTCTTTTATTTAGAAGCTGGGCCTTTACCTCCAGAGGCCTGTACACCTCTGGTTCAAGTAGCTTTCTTGAGACTGGCAAAGTGGTGCGTGTTTGCCTTGACATCAATCTTTGTGCAGGGGATCCAAGTTTCGTGTCACGTGGTACATTTCTGAGATTTAGCAGATTAAGAAAGACATCGCTTCCATCCCTATGAGACTTTTCCATGAGCTGTTTTGCACTACGAACAGCCCTCTCAGCCAAACCATTAGATTGAGGATATTCCGGGCTGCTCGTGACATGAGTGAAGTCCCAATGTGTTGCAAAGTCTTTAAAGCGCTGACTTGTGAACTGTGTACCATTGTCAGATATGAGTGTGTGTGGAGCCCCATGAACTGAGAAATGTCTTTTGAGTTTGGTGATGACTGTTGCTGATGTAGCATCACGGAGCAGATCAACCTCATACCAGCCTGAATATGAGTCTACCAAAACTAGGTACTGCTGATTGTGCCACTCAAAGATGTCTGTTGCTACAGTGGACCAGGGAAGATCTGGCACCGGGTGTAGCTGGAGTGGTTCTTTCTGCTGATGTGGTTTTGTGCTGTTACACACTGTGCATGACTGTATTTCTTTGTCAATATCATGTGTCATTGTAAGCCAGAAAACAATCCCCCTTGCTCTCCGTTTAGTTGCTTCTGCACCAGGGTGTCCTCTGTGTACAATGTCAGTGTAGTCTTTCTGTAAAGACTTTGGAATGACAGCCTTATTACCTTTCATGACCACACCATTTTCAATAGTCAGTTCATCTCTGAAAGGATAAAAGGAACGAATAGCATGAGGAAGGCTGGATGGTCTGCTAGGCCATCCATGTCTGATGATGGAGCTGAGAGTCTGCAGAGTTGTGTCAGTAGCTGTGTGTTCTTTCAACTCCAACAGCCGGGAAGAAGAGATGTAGTTGACCGTCATCACATCAAAGCTGTCCTCCTCGTCAGCTTCCTGAGCGGTTGAGCTTCTGGGAGCGCGAGACAGCGTGTCTGCCACGTACATAAGTTTACCGCTTTTGTACACAAGTGTGAGGTCATACTTCTGCAGTCTGAGCATCATCCTTTGCAATCTTGCTGGAGCTGCATGTATGGGCTTCTTTAGTATGGTGACCAGGGGTTGGTGGTCTGTTTCTATGGTCACCGGCTTGCCATAGATATAGTCATTGAATTTTGAGCATGCAAAAACTACTGCTAACAGCTCCTTCTCGATTTGTGCGTATCTAGTTTCAGTGTAAGTTAATGTGCGTGAAGCGTATGCTACAGGTTTACCTCCCTGCAGACATGCAGCACCAAGTCCATACTGTGAAGCATCACACGTCAGTGTCACTGGTTTAGTGACATCGTAGTATGACAGCACTGGGGGACTAGACACGTGTGTTTTTAGCTGTTCAAACGCATTTTGCTGCTGCTCATGCCATGTCCATGCTGTGTCCTTGTGTGTAAGTTGTCGTAATGGAGCTGTAAGCTCGCTGAAGTTGGGAATGAATTTCCCGAGGTAGTTAACCATTCCGAGAAATCTTTGCAAAGCTGGAACGTCCGTTGGTGTTGGCATTTCACTGATCGCTTTTGTTTTCGAAGGGTCCGCCTTGAGGCCTTCACTGGAGAAAACATGACCAACATAGGTGACCTGGTCCAGCCGGAACCTGCACTTAAGAGGATTGAGTCTCAAGTTTACCTCTCTGGCACGGTTGAGCACTTTTCTTAAGTTCTCATCATGTTCTTCCACAGTCTTACCGCCAATGAGTATGTCATCAACTATAATTGCACAGGGATGTCCAGCGAAAATCTGCTCCATGGAGCGCTGGAAGACCTCACTGGCTGAGTTGAGTCCGAATGGCATCCGTAGAAATCTGAAACGACCAAAACAGGTGCTGAAAGTGGTTAACATTGAGGATTTGTGATCAAGAGGAATCTGCCAAAAAGAACTTTTTGCGTCTAGAACTGAAAATACAGTTGCATTTGACATGTCCGCAGCCACTTCCTCTACAGTTCGCATGGGGTGATGTGGTCTTTTTAGAGCAGTGTTAAGGTCTCTTGGATTTATGCATATTCTAATTTCTTGTTTGTCCTTTTTGTTTGTAGCTACCATTGATGACACCCAGTCGGTAGGTTCAGATACTGGGGTGATGACACCTAATTCCTGCATTCTGCTCAATTCTGCCTTGACTCTGTCTTTCATAGCCACAGGAATGTGATGTGCAGGACGAACAACAGGTCTCACCTCTGGATCAAGTGTCATGGAGTAAGTCACAGGTAGTTTCCCAAGCTCATCTGAGAAGAGGTCGCTGTATTCAGTGTGAATTTGCTGAGACAGATCATCATCAGTAGGACTTAACTGATGGACTTCTTTGCTGAATGAGACAAGTCCCATCTCTCTGCATGCACGCAGACCAAGCAGTGGCAAAACATCCTCATGAACGATGAAGAAAGGCACCGTATGTGCTTGTCCCTCTAGGAGACACTGCAGCTGAACAAGACCAACAGTTTTAATTTTGCTGCCCCCATACGCAACAAGGTTTGTGGGTTTCTTGTGCACTTGAATTGTTCATTCCTCTTTATCTGTTCAAATGTCCGAATTGACAGGACATTGCACCTGGCACCGGTATCAACTTTCAGTTCAACTGGGCTTCCATTTATATGTACAGTAACAAAAGCTTCGTCTTTTTCAAGTACGTGTACATCAGTTGAATCAACAGTCTTTTGCAGTGTTAGGCCATCAACGTAGAATGTATCATCCGCAATATCACAAGCTTGGTCGGTTCAATCTGGTGAACAGCTCCCCTGAATCTTAGCTTGTTGTGGCCCTGTTGTACAGATCTACAACATCTTTTAAAGTGATTCCATTTTTTACAGGCGTTGCATTGTTGACCAAAAGCTGGGCATTTGTCTCTCTTGGCTTCATGACTGCCTCCACAGTTGTTGCAGTTAGCAATGCTCTGTTTGACATATTTTTTTGATTGATTGTCCACTTTGTCTCTTTCATGCTTTTTTATTCTCATGAATTTGGGATGGACTGCATCAACATTCGTAGCATAGTGCTGTTGTGAAGCTAGTGACTTGTTGTGCTCTTCCGTCATCTCATGAATTTGACAGACAGAGACTGCTTTGGCTAGCGTCAAGTCACTATCACGTAATAACACTTTCCTCAAATTGTCATTATTTATGCCACAGACAAATCTGTCCCGAACTAGCTCTTCACATAGATCTCCAAAGTTACAGCTTTTTGCTTTAATTCTCAAGTCACTGACATATGATTCAATGGTCTCACCAGCCCTCTGATTACGTGTGTTGAACTTGTGCCTTTCCATTGTGATATTGGACCGTGGGTTGCACATCTCACGAAACTTTCTTTTTAGGCATTCGGGATCCTCCTTGGACTCAGCGGGAACGAGGACTTCTCCTCCCTCGCCGGGTGCTTTCACCTCCGCTGCATACACAAAAGACCGTTCGCGCTCGATGGCCTCTGGTCCTGCCAAGTTGAGGAGAATGTATGCTCGGGTGCGGGCTGGCTTGTCAGAGTGTGCCACCGCGATGAAAATGTCATATTCCTGTTCGAAGATCCGCCATTTCTCACTGATGTTACCATCAAAGACGAGAGGGTCGGGCCGCCGAAACCCGTCCGCCATGTTCGCCGATTAGCTCCGCAGGCTAGGTGGCTCTGTTGTCCTCGCTTGAAAAAATAGTTAAAAACTCGGCCGAAAAAAAAATGTGCACGCGAGTTACAAAATCCTCTGCTTCTGACACCATGTTTCGTGTTCTCATGAATTACGCAGGCTTAGTACTCACAACCTGGTTTATTAACCAACACGACGAGGATGCAAAACAACATACAGGCAGCTGGCACCTAGCGGTGTAACATAGCTCTGACCCCGGACCCGGTAACCTGTATAACTGAGTGTTCCTCAGTACGGTGTCCGCAGTAGCTCAATAAACATCAACACTGACATAGTGACTGATCTACAATCACCTTCATAATTTGTCAGTATTGCATTAACAGGTCGTTACACTGTTGGCCTAATGGCCAACAAAAGTCACTAAAAGCCACTTTAAGTTCAACATAACAAATTGTGCATGTTCCACAGTTCCTTCTCAAACACAAGCAATTTGTACACTTTCACTTTAGACGAGTTTAATTGGATCTAACTTGGTATAATTACGCTGGTTAAAGGCTACACAGCTGTTCTGAGGAGAGTGTGCTGATTTTAAGCAACCCTCCTTATGTAAGGGAATTATTCATGAGAAAATTGCCACACTTAAAGGGTATTTTAACCACTTGACCATGTGTCAGAATGAACTCTCAAGCTCTCTGAGTTTGTTTCTGTGTTCAGAAAAGTCACTACAGCAAGTATAGGTCCAATTAGGTGTGATAAGATGTTTTATCAGGCTGCCGTGACTCTCGCACACGCTGCTTATGATGCTTTTTGGTTTAGATAATGAAGCCTCCGCGGTCACTACACTGTCTGAAAGCGTCGACTAAAAAGCTAAAAGCCGAAAAAACTCAAAAAAAGACAGAAACCCAGCCAATTAGCCCAAAGCACGAGCATCAGCATCCAGGCACTGATGGCCTCAGTATAACTTCCTCACAAGCTGTCTCGCCCATGTGTGGCCAAGGGGGGTGTGTGTGTGTGTGTTGGGGGGGGGCATGCGGCACTTTTTTGAATGTGTGTGCCTGCAGCAGACTGCTCTTACACACCCCCGGCTTCTCTTTATCTCAGTCGTGACCATTTGTCTGTCTAAAATTGAGAGTACTGAGTCATAGTGAGTGTGTGCGAGTGACACAAGGGGAACAGAGATGGAGAGATCATGGGTGCTGTCTCGATGCGTAATATGTTTGTGCTTTGCCTCAAACTCAATAGATAACGCCCATTAAATAAAGCTTTAATCAAGTGAAGGCAGCAGAACCAGTCTATTATTCCATTACGGCTCAGACGCAGAATCCTGATATGTTGAATTTATAATCTGCTCGGTTAATAGCACTATCCAAAGAGGACTGACCTTTCGGAGAGAGGTAAAATTAACTTGACAGGAGCGTCTAACAAGCCTGTGGATTCATACTTTTAAAAATGTCACCATCATAAACCAGCGCAACTGACAGAACTGACTTCTTTTTTTTTCTCTTTTTCTGTTCTATACTAAAAATTAACTACATTCTACTCTCCTGTGGTCCACTATGGAACCACAATACGACAATTGCACTACATATGGGGTCAGTAGTCTTCAATCACACCACATGTTGAGCTTCTGTCTGATGATTTTCATGACGTTCTAACCTGTAATGATCAGTCGCCTATAGATGTGGGAGAGTAATAAGTCCCATGTTCTCCTCTGCCGTTTCTCTCAGGCAGCCACTCACATCACTCACTTTTCATTTAAATGAACAAACGCCAAGGAGTGATTGCGAAACCGTGCGCTCTTATTCCCATTTGTGTGATTACTGCGTCTCACCCCTCTGCATGACGTCAGGATTTTTGCCGCACCAGTCTTGTTCGGAATGATTGTGGATGTTTTTTTTTCTGCCTTCCCAAGTGGTGCCACTTCACTTCATACCAACTTGTTTTCTTTCAAGCAGACTCACTTTGCACAGCAAGGAGGTGTGGTGAGTGAGGGCAAGTATCTCTCAGATACGCAACTGAATATTTATCACACCACCGCTATGATATAATTCCAGTATGTCATGTTGCCATAGCGCTGGTAGGAATATGCTGCAAGTGAGTGGGTTGGTTGTGCGTGTAGATCTATAGGCGATGCTCAATAGCGGAATATTAAACCTAATGATGAAACACGAGGAAAATAACAATCAGTGCCATGGGGATTCTTTTGTAAAGAGGAACACATGAACATAAATCACAGACTGAGTGCACAATCCAATATAAAACCTCAGCCGGCACTAACAAGGCAAATGAGTTAGGTTGCAGTGGGCCATCTGATGTTGATACATACAGACAGACAGTCAAACAACTAAAGCAAGTGCACAGATGTGCACTTGACAAATGAATTTGCAATTATATCCAAGTTGATTGGAGGTGCAGTACATTCCTGGGAGAGTTTAGTTCACTAACAAGTACAGTATTATGTGGCCCATTGTGGACTGACAGGTTTGATGTTGCTGCAGGGCTGAAAACGACCTTTGTGAACCACAGGATGTTACAGGGACACTAAGTACCAGTTTCTCTAGCAGCATCATTCTCAAGTGATTTCTGTGATCACCTTTCAGAAAGTTCATTACATCATGAGAAAGAGACAAAAAAAGTTCCTGGACTCCTTTTACAAACTCCTTCTCCATGTCACCCATTGGTCATTGGTGCTTCCGGCCAATTCCACTATGATCTTTCTGTCCATGTTCCTCAGGCCACTAAGTCCCTGCTGCTGTTATATAATATCAACTACCTGTCATATCCACATTACCACCTGGACCTCCAGGATATTCATAGCAGTTCAATTAAAAGTTTCCATCAACCACCTGCTGCACTGCTCCATTGACAATGGTGCATAGACTCTTGGGGGGATCCAGTCATTCCAGCTCCTTTACTCTTATCAGAGATGATTTGCATGTTGGTTTTTGACTTTCTTTCTACAATTACTTGTCAAAAAGACAAAGACACCCGCCAAGTGATTTAATCTCAACTGATGAATCACTTCATTGGGAAAGAATGAACTCCACTCAAAATGATAATATTTTTAATCCAAAATTTAGCTGATTAGAATGCTAACTTCAGACATGAGAGACATGAGAGAGACAAGAGTTCATCATTAATGTTTCTTTCTGCCACTGGACATACAGTAGCTCTTGGTGAGGTTAGGTAAGGTAGGTAGAAATTAAGTTTGTCACTAAACTCAAAACATTTTTGGGCAACATTTCATCTGACAGCAGACTAATACAATACAATACTAATACAAACAAGGAATATAAACTATAACCATTACATTTTATTTCTCTTTTCCAGTATCTTAAGTGTATTTTTTGCATATAAGAATAAGACTATACTGTGATTTCAAGAACCATAAATCTATCTGTCATGTTTCTCTTGGGCGGCAACTGCGTGGTTGTGACATCACAAAAGAACAGATGACGGTGTTGTTAGGGCACCGTTTTTTAACGTGGGCTGTGTGCTTTTCCTTTTGGATTGAACATACTTCAGTACTTTAGCTTTCCCATCCCCCTGAAAAATCATCCGTGTTATAATTAAATCTTGATTGATTAGGAAATAGGCTTCAGTGGGGGACATTTTATGGAAATGCCGCTCTTTGAAGGCCCTTAAACTTTTGGATTGTTTGTCTTGATTGTTTGTTGCAGAAACGTGTACCGTACTCACGCTAGCGATGGAATCCAGACTTTAGGGGGCAAACGTGCTTGGGCACGGTACGAAACGCCTTGTATGAGTGCACCCTAAGACACTTGGGAACTATTTTAATTTGTGGAAAAGGGGCATAATATGTCTCCTTTAAAACATGGGGACAGACTGCCGAGGTCCAAGTTGTTCAACTCTGGAACTACTGAACCAGTAAGAGAAACTCAGTTCAGTAATTTGTGCTCCCTTAAAGGCAGTTTGTACAGTAGAACTTTTTTTTTTTGGGGGGAGTCAAAACTTCATGAGATCTAATTTGTTACAAGGGAGGTTTTTAGCTTGGTAAAAGTCGCCTCCTTGTGCCATGTGTGGGAGCTGGGGGCACTCACAGTCTGAATATAGCTATAATAAGCGTCATGATGTCATATGTCACTCTGCCTCCTGCTGCAGATGAAAGTGCATCCCTCAACAGCTTCAGATGTGGATTTATATAAGAAGTTGAACTAATTGAAACTGTTTTTCTTCGGTAACACAACACCTACAGACTCCCACACATGGTTGTCATCTATCTTTGTCTCCTGACAGTATCAAACTGAACACCAATGACATTCTTCCTCGCCAATACCCATCTTGCATCAGTCAACTCTTTATTCCCTTCATTTAGTTTTACTGTATGAATTTCTTTTCTGTTGTGAGTGTTGTAATTTTCTTTTTGTGCTAATTTCTTCATTGGGTATTTCTTCACTTCCCCTGATAGTCTACATCTCTTATCACATATTGTAGTCATTTGTCCCTACAAGTGAAGCACTACGTCTGACTTATTGATGTGATTGTGGGGGTGGAGGACCTTACAGACAGAAGCAGGGGAACTTAACAGAAACATGTTACCTGGTGAGCATGAGTGGGTGACAAGATGAGACAAAGTTTACAGAGGTAAGAGACATTGTTTTCTCTGTCTTTAGTGCTGCTACACTTCTTAAGCAGTGTGGGCTGTGCTGTAATGCTCTTTTCCTGTGATTTTAAGGTTGGAGTGGGATGAATTTAACATTATTGTGAGATTATGTCATATACTGTAATTGTGTAGATGTGGATTTGTTCTTTACACTTTGCATTAGTGCTTTTTGATTTAGTCTCGAGTTTGATTTTGGCAGAAGTAACCGCCTGTTTTTGTTTTGTTTTTACCAGCAAATGCTCTTGATTGGCTGAGCAAACATTCACTCAAAAGGCAGCCTGCATCACCTTTTCATATTGAATGTCTTGACTGAGGGATGATGCCTCAAAATTCTTATTGAAATGGATCAAACCGGTAAATGTTTTATGTTTCATTGTACTGTATATTCTCATGATTATTTATATATTTATACATCTCGGAGCTTAGCATCCATCACCATCATATGAAAGCATAATATGATGGTGATGGATGCTAAGCTCCAAGATGATTGACATCAATCACTCTCCCTCTCTGTCAGTATAGACAAGGCGCTGTTATCAAGTGCTAAGAATTTGTGGTCCTACTCTAAAACTTAAGAATAAAAGCTATTTATCAACTTTCTCAAGTCTAAGAATCACTCTTACTCCCCCATATATTTAAAGTATTTTTTTTGTGGCTTTTTGCCTTAATTTGATCTAAGGAATCACTGAGGACTGTTACCCACTGCGCCACGCACTACCCCCTCCCCCATATATTTAAAGGGATAGTTCAACATTTTGGCAAATTGGCCCATTGCCATAATCCGTACAGTTTTAGGAGTAGGTTTGTTACCTTTAATTGTCGTTGTAAGCTATTTTTAGGATGGCGGAGCATGTTACGAGACTGAGTTGTTTTCAAGGTAAATTCGTAATGCGCATTCCTCTCAGGGGGATGTTTCTCAGCAGCAGTCTCTGCATTAATCTCGAAAACGACTCTTAACGATCTCTTAACGTTCCGTTATAGGATATTTTTTCTACTCAAGTCAACTCTTGGCAGTGTTCTAATTCTAAGATGCTTGATAAATATGGCCCAAGCAGTTGTTGTGCTGAAACTATTGATTTTGTCCCTTGTCTTCTCATTTCTTTGATTCCCTTTGTTATGATGTTCACTTTGAGAATGTCTGTTATGGTTTTCCTCCATGCTCATAATGTGCTTCAGGTTCAGTTGAAAAGACTGAACATTTCTAGCTTGCTGCCGGGTCAAGAGGTATACATGTAGGTGTAACCACCTGACATTGTTACCCAGACTGCATTGTGACATAATAACATGAAGTATGATGGCCTCAAGTAACTTTATAAAAACTTGAATAAAGAGTTTTTAGAGAATAATGTGTTTTTACAGCAGTATCCCATCCATTTACTGATGCCTGTGTGACTTACAGTATTAGTTGGGTTTCCCTTTAAACATGACTCCAGGCACAACACTGCTGTTATGAAATGAAAGTAGAGGAGGAGATGATCATCAAGGGAGGGTTACATCCTGGAAGTGTTCATCAGGATGTAGGTGGATGGCGCCATAACCATCGACAGGGCATGATTTGGCGCTGGTCGCAGCCAGATGGGCTTGACAGCATGAACCTCAAGGCAACAGTCAACCTGCCAAGGCTCGTATCAGCTTTCCTGTCCTTCCAACAGACTCTCTCCTGGAAGGCCCCTGAGTCATGCAAGAGCAGCGCTGCAGGTGCAAATTTTTTTCATGTGTCGTGACGGTCACTTGGGAGTTTGGACAGACTGTGTTCTGGCTCGTTTCCAACAGGCCGGCAGAACAGAGGAGACAGAAAGACTATGGTCTTAGTGTGACCAAGCGAAAAATCACAAGGATCCATATGCATGCATAATACAGAAATGTTTCTTTAACTTCCTGATCTTGTACTAAACCTTCCTTTCTTAAGAAAACAAAGCCACAATATGTGCAGATCAGATTACATTAACATTAAGACTGTTCACTTAATTAAGCTTTTTGTGAAAGATGTAAAGGAAACAATGCACTAGAAGAGTCAAATGTTTCGTTCTATGTACTGTAGTAACATTAAATCAAAAGTATAGGTTTACTTTATGTGCAAAGACACACTTTTTGTGTGTCAGTGTGGTGTAGTTGTAGTATGAATTTTTTTTTTTTGCAAACTGGCCCATTGCCATAATCCCTATAGGTATAGCAGTAGGTTCATTACCTTTTTTTTGTCAGAACGTTACGAGACAAAGTTGGGTTTTTTTCGAGGGGAATACAGAGACTTCTTGCTGAAAAACTGTCCCTGAAGGCAATGCGCATCAGCGGTTTTGCATGAATTTACCTCAAACAAGGCTCCGTCTCGTAACGTATCACATAGCGTGGTGAATGTGAAGGACACAACTTGTCCACTAGAGCATTTTGGAGTCGTTGGATTGTGTATCTGATGAGTTTGATGAGGGAAACCAAGAAATCCATGAGCCTCCATAGTGTAGCTCTGAGCAGCCTGCTGCTCGGTTCAGCCATTCTAAAAATAACATACACCGACAATTAAAGATAATGAACCTACTGCTATGACTATAAGGATTATGGGCCAATTTGCCAAAATATTGAACTATCCCTTTAATGTGCAAAAGGACATACAACTATGTATACATTCATTATGAATATGTATATTGTTTGTTTTGTATTGTTGTGTGTCTTCTCTTAATGATCTTCAATTAAAGCCACAATAGACAAGACATTAAAATGTATAGGGGAGCTACCGCAACAGTGAATGCCTGCTTACGCGTCCTTTTCATAAAAGTTTAATGTGACTTGAGTGGGTAAATATAAGCTAACAATAGGTTGGCTGTTTAAGTGACGTCACTAGACCCAATTGTCTTTGTAATTACTGATCAGTAATGCGTTTGATGAAGAAAAAAAGGTCAAAATGTGATCATCTGAAACTACTGTACCTTGCGTTAATATTCAGTTTTCTACATCAATAAATGTAATTGAAATAGCATTCTCACCACAGCTACTTTCTCTGATGTCAAAGCTTTACAATACAAGTAGTGCTCTTTTTCAACTCCTCCATACATACAGTACTTTCAGTAGAAGTATGTAACTCTCATAATTGTCGCTGTTATAGTTCACACACGCCCCACATTTTAATCACAGCCTTCTGCAGATATCTGCGATATTCTCACTTTTTGTTCATCTCACCTCCTGATAAACAATAACCAGCTCCACTGACCCATAGAGGATCTGCCTTTATGTGTCCATGTGTGTACAGTGGGTGTTTTGTGTGGAGGGAGGTACAGTATGTGTGTCTGTACATGCCTATCTTCAGCACAAAGCTCTTCATTGTTACCGAGCGCGAACGGGTGACGGCAGCACGGCGGACAGTAGCGTGTAAGATCTTTCTATAGCTCTCATCTATTCCTCCTCCGCCTCCACCTCCTCTGCCCTCCCTCTGCGCTTTCTTTTGTGTGTGTGTGTGTGTGTGTATGTGTGGAACCTCTCACACTAGCCATTATTGAAGACTGCTTTCTGTTATTAGAATGACCTTCCTCTACAAATGGAGACAAACACAGCAACCTGCACCACGCAAATAAGCCTTTATGCTACTACGCCAAGGTAACGGCACAAATAGCACAAGTGCCTTCACAAGTGATCATGTCTGCAGATTAAGAGGGTTAAATCTCAGCCTTTGCTTTACTCCTTTGTGGCTGTGACATTGAGAAAAAAAAACTAATATCGCGGTGGCAGAGGGCATTCAGCAGCAGAAAGTAAACAGCTGATGTCTGGAGGAGGCTGTTCACTTTGACATTAACCGCGGCGGTACGAGTGGTAAAAGCAAACTAAACGCGCGTCAGACAATGTCCATAAAACATGACCAGCGTTTTTACTGCATTTTCCTCTGCTTTAAACACCTGGAGATGCCTCACGAAGGCTGAGCATTAGAACAGCGAGACAACAGACAGCGCTAATATAAACAAAATTCATCTCTTATAAAGAAGAAGGCTTTTAAACTGAGTCTGACTCTGAGTTATTGTTATGTTGCAGGGGAAAAGAGAATAAGTTGAATGGATAAAATAAAACAGAAAAAGTAGTCTGACCTTCAGGTGAATTTGCTTTCAATCCAACAACAAGGTATTAAATGTGCTTTCCTTCACTTGCTGTGTATTGCTAATTCACACTGAATCATGAAGTCATCGCCAGCAACAGACACACACATTTCATTAAAAAAATATCAGATTTTTTCTTTTGTACAGAAACTGAATACAATGTGAACCGCAGACCTGACACCAAACTCATAGAACTGTGTAGATTCATGTTCATGTATGGTTCCACTTTATAAATGCTTCTCATTGGCACATGGGCCTCATTTCCACTTCTATAATGAGCCATTAATGGATGAACACACTCACTTAATCCACCAGTTTGCATAAAAAAACAAACACAAGTCTCAAGATTTCAAGTCCAGACGTTCATTTAAAGGGAATACAAATGTCTGAATTAGTCTGCTAATCAGGTTTATTATAGTTCTGTGCTGGAGGCAGGGCTGGAGGCATTATGTTTTTTAGTTGTTCGAACTTATTTGATTCAAACGCTTTCCTGGAGCCAAGAAGAGACTGGTGGCCAAAGGTCAAGGTCATGGTGACTTTATGAGAAATTCTTCAAGGGAATCCTTTCACATTCGTCACCGATGTCCACCAAGAATCATGGATTCACCAATTAGATTTGGTACAGTATGTCAAAGGTCTGTATGTCTGTATGTCTAATTGCACAACATTTGAGACTTCACATGTCAAAATTTTGAGACTAGTCTGAGTGACAGAAGCATGAACGCAAGAGGATGTACTGTAATATGTTAATTATTATGTTACTTTTGTTCTGCAGAGCAGGAACAGTTGCTGTCTGAACTGACGTTCTTTTCTTGAGTTGTTGGAAGTTGTTTTAATTGAAGCGTCACAAAACATTTGTGGTCAAAGTCTAAAATAAAAGCTCAGCCTTGAATAGTCACGGTCAGCATGTTAGTGTTTAGTTACCACACTTTTGATTTTGAAAGCTAAACTAGAAGCATCATTGTTCAGAGTGAGTGAGAATAAATAATGAGTAAAACATTAACAGTGCCTCCAGTAAAGATCAAATGATAATTATTTTACACTTGACTTTGACACTTGACTCTTCAAATAAATTGTGCAACCCTTGAGGGACCTATTTAAAGCTGCATCTACTTGTATTGCATTAAACTATTAATTATAGCAGGGTGATTAAAGTTTGATTGACCCATTTTCTCTGCTGACAATTTGACGTGCCATGTCATAACAGGAAACGCACAAGTGCAATTAATTGCACATTTTTAATGGCTGCCTTATGTTTCGTTGTGCCACTTTCAGCGTCCCATTATCGTTAATGCCAGCTTGCTGACATGGCATTCTGGGATATTTCACTGGAACATTAATGCTACTCCATGGACTCACACCTGTCCTCGAGCTGCCATGTCAAGTCAAAATGTCCGTCGTGAAAAAGACTTATTAGCACACACTGACTGAAACTATGTGTGAAGGATTTGGAGCATTGTGTTGTTGGAGTCTGTGCCAGTAAACACATTTCATCTCTACCTGTCCACTAAGGTCACAGCCAGTGGATTTCCAAACAGTAGCTCCTATTCAATACCCTGGATGTTTTTTCTCACCAATTTGTGATTTGTCATCGCTGTCGTTTCAGTGTCTAGGTGACACTGACATCCAAACAATAGTGGCTCACAGTCCAGAGTCACATCAAATAATGTTTTTCATCCCTGCGACAGCTATAACCCAATGCCCTTGATAACTTCTGGTATAGCAAATACTGATGAGCACTATACCTGCAAAGAAGTATCATTAAAACCTTTGAGTGAAGTTGTTAGCAGGGGTGTCTCTAGACACTTTGGAGGCCCCGGGCAAGAGGCGACTTGAAGGCACCTTGGAGGCCCCCCACCCGAACTCCAGCCACAAACATGAACTGTAAATTGATCCAAAAATCCCACACCATTGATGATTCAATTTTGCATACCATACACAACATTCTGTATACACAGCCATTGGCAACATCATGTTGTCATTGATATGGACCATTGTCAGCCATATTTGAGGTTCCCCTTCAAACTTGGTGTCCTACGCATTTGCCTGGTTTTCCCTGCCCTGTTTCAACGCCTCTGGTTGTTAGAAAATTAGGCTTCCTGAGCCAGCCATTATTAGAAGAACTAGATAATATGTTGGATTCACTCTTCAGCAGTGGATTTTGCTTGAATATTAGCTCCTCTTAGCCTTTGCCACTGGGCTTCACTGAAAACATTCATTTGAGGTTGAAATCAACCAGTGAGATTAGCGCTGCCCCCCAGACCAGCTGTTCCTGTGAGATACCAGCCAAAAAATCGGACATGGGGTAATTACAGCGCATCCTCTGGACCGGAACATTTCACAGCCTCAAGAAAAAGAAGAAAATCCTGGAGAATAAAGATCAAGGTCTGCACATGCACATGCAAGCGCCTTCACCATAGTGCACTGTATGACCTATTACCAGTGATACGAGCCGTCCCCGGGGACGCAGTTGGCTCATGTGTCCCCACGGTCATTGTCTGAGAGGAGAAATGGGGGAGTGTGAATGAGGGGACGTACAGTATATGGAGGGATTTTAACGAGGACAGTGACCGTGACAGGGCTTGCTGCCGTGCTTTTGTGTAGGGGGAACACTGATGACGCACATGATGTGGAGGAACAGGAGTTAGAGTGAGAGAGGAGGCCTGTGTCTTAGTTGAAGCCCTGAATATGAAACATATTGCTGTTGCCATGTTGATGCTTCTTTTTTTAATCTTCTTTTAATCCAGCAAATTAGACATCATGGCTCTCTGTGTGCGTGGTATTGTTTGTCAACTCTAAAGGATGATGAATTACAGTTTTAGGGGTCAGACTTGGGAGGAGCCTGATTTTCATTTTAATCAGTAGACACCCTTGTGAGACGAGGTTTCCACCTCATGGTAATGATACTCCATCATTGCCCTTGAGATGGGAATCCTGCACAGCCTTGTGGAAAGAAAAGAGACAGATTTTCACATGAGAACAATATGTGTGACAGCAACTGTGAGAGATGCAAAGAGTTGACAGTCTGACATGCAGAGCGCGTGGCACACTCACAGTGTGTGTGTCCAGTGAGAGCAGAAATCAGTGTAGAGAGGCATTTTATGATAAAAATTGTAATGATTTCTGCTTAACCGCTGCACTTTGAAGCTGCAGCCTGCAGCGGACCGAGAACAAGCCACTACCTCCAGAACATCTCAAATTCCTCGTCACACTAAATAATGAATTAATATCAGTGAATGAGAGCGCTGAACACTCTACCTCACCGCCTCCCCTCCTCCCTGAAATCACTCTGCCACGGGAGCCAATCGGAGACTTGCATCCCGTCTACCACTCCCCTAGGCCCCTCCTCCTCCTCCTCTGTGATTATATAGTCTATGGACATCGGCATCACAACACACACACACGCGCACACTGCGTTGCTGCTGCTGCTGAGAGCAGCTCTGGGGACTGTTATGAAAACCCATTCATGGAAACTGAGAATACGAGGTGAGTGGCTCCACTCTGCTGCGCGTCTCTGTGACAGAGGACATTTCTATACTCTTGTTCTTTCTCCTCTACCTTTTCATTCTTTTTTCATTTCACCCTTTGCCTGTGTGTGTGTGTCCTGCTTGAGCTGGCATGCTCACTCAGTAGTTTTTCTTCTACGTCTTGTCCTATTTTGCCTCCTACTCTCTATTTTCAGCTCTGCTCTCTTTTTCTCTCCAAATGCAGACACATGCTGGCAAGTGTTGAGAGCAGCAACAGCAGCAGCACCCTCCCCGGCACTCAAGGCACCACAAGCAGCTTTGGAGAACCCCCCCCCTCCACTCCATGGCGTCATAAGCATCAACAGCAATTGTCGGACGCACGCTGAGAGTGACTGCCACCGCTGACCGTTTCCAGCATTTATAATCCAAGGGCAGCAGCAGCAGCTCCAGGATGGGCTGCTCCTCAGGCCGCCAGCCCCCAGCCCCCGTCCTGCATCCGGACCTGGACTGTGGCAACAACAGCGAAGCCAACACTTTACCCCAAGACTTTGAAAGCCAGGGTTTGAACGGGCTTGGTGAAGGAGGAGAAGAGGAAAGGAGCAATGGAAGAGAACCAGCCAAGCCTCCGGAGACTCTCCCCACGCTGGAGCGACTGGCCCAGGCTACGGGCGGGACGGAGAAGTCCTGGTACCGCTGCGTGTTTCCATTCGGCGTGATATCCCTAGTGATCGGCATGGCCGGCACCGGGGTGACATTCACCTTTGACACGCTGCTCCAGACCAAAGTGGTGTCGGTGGCGTTGCTGTGCGCCGGGGTGCTGATGCTGCTGGTGGCGGCCGTTTGCTGGAGGGCCCACAGACAGAGGAAAAGGAAAAAGAAAGAAGGTGGATTCTTCACCGCCGACCAGGGAACTTTGTGATGGAGAGAGGACTGAGGGTCAGATCCTTGTCAGCCCTGGCTGAGAGTTCTCAGTGAGTTCTCGAGTTGGACTTTTTGTATGAAAACAAAGTAGAATCAGATGTAGAGACATCAGAGCTTTTCTGCTCTTCATTAGGGCTGAGGTTAGAAGAGCTGGAAATATTATTGAGCCAGGGAATTGTGACAGCGATCCAGTATTCAGAATGCCACTTTAGCAAAGGCATCGTCACACAAACCTGAGCAGATACACAGGGTATAAAATATGCGTCACACCAATAACTCCCCGCCCTCTCCTCTCTTCTTCTTCTCCATCCTGTTGCGGGTTCACCTGGGGATCCGGCGGAGCACTGAGCAGAAAGCGCGTTATAGATCATTGCTCCAAGTTTGGCCTCTTTGTGTCAGGTTAAAGTATGAAAGATAGCCACCTCAGGAATAGTTACTCACCACCTCCTGATTCACTATCTGCAGCTTGAACATCAGCGCACCGTCTCCTACAGAGGAAGTGTTACTGGCAGACGCGTATATCGGCTTTGTTTTCAAGTGATCGGAACAACGCTCGACAGCGTTTGTGCTTACACGCTCTAGGCGAGGTGTATTGCTGGGTGTGTTTTTTTTTAGGGAGGCAGCAGGTTTTCTCAGTGAAAGAGTTGTAATTGAAAGAGAAGCTCACAACAAGTGCAAAAAGATAAATGAAACGAGGTCAAGGTAAATGAAACATGACTTCCCCATCCTGCAAAACCACTGTTGAGGTGCCCTTTTGCATGAAGGCCACTTAGTCTCCAACTGCTCCATTGTGGCTGCCCATTAGGCAAAAAGTACCAAGTGAGAGGTTGTAGGGAATCAGGTGAAATCATGCAAAAAGAGCCCACATGCTCAAGGTTTTCTCCCCCCCCCCCCGAGAGTGACTAATCCTGTACACATGCAGCCACTTTTTCATGTGCCTCATGTTTCCGTCTCCAGCGCAATTAAGTGTTATCATGCACAAAGGTCAACACCTTTCCTTCCTGCTAGTTTCCTTACCCTATTTTGTGTTGGATAACCACAATCCAGCTGTGCCGGATCGATAGAAATCACCGCTCCAGTGAGGTATTAAGCTTTCGGAGGTAATGGTGTGCATTTTCTGTCCCCGCCGATGAAATTGCTTTTCCTCCCGACCATTTCTAGATGACTTGTGCAATTCCGGGACAGGAAAAATCCCATCACACACACACATACATGCCTTAGCGAACACAGACCAACAGAGACAAATCGCATTGGCGCCGTAGCCTACGTCCCCCCACCTGAGTCCTCTGATCCTTGCCCTGCCTCCCCCACCGCCACCGCTGCAAGCAAACAGAGGCGACACACGCTGGACGTTTGGGTCTGTGGAGCGAGGGAAAAATCAATTCTTCCTTTCTTTGCAAACTGCATTCTCCGGCTCTGCGAGGAAGGATTTACACTATTGTTTATACAGACTGGATGTGAGAAATGGACATTGAGTTAACTTCTCCCCGGGGGTGCGGGCTTAACCGGGTTTAACCTGTCATTCCTCGTAGATCAAGTTAGCTCTCCTCACTTTTAGCCGAGGAGCCAAGATGTAGCATTAAGTTAGCCACATTAGCTTAGAGCCGTGTGTGGTCCTTAGCAGCAGGTGATGTGATTTTAAGGAAGACCCAGCAGCTTCTCGTCAGCTGTAGCGACATCTCCGTGTTTTGAATCCGATTATACAATGTTTACTAGGCGTCACAAGTGGTCCAATTTCTTGTGCATGGAGTTACTACAGTCACTATGTGGAGCTGCAACTGTAGAAGTGTGTGTATGAGTGTGTATATGTGGGTACATGCGCACCAAAGCTACACTTGAACTTTTTTTTTTCTCTCCCCGCCTCCGTGTCGATTATGTCGTTTTTATGAGGTGCTCTCACAGTTTGCTCCCAACACCTGAGATCATTCGAGGCGCATCCCTGTCAGTATTGATGTGTTCATTTGTGTGCGCACATAATTAATCTGGAATACTGTGTCTGACTAAGAGTGTAGCCACATTTCTGAATGTACCTCCAGCTGCGTGTCTTACAAACATCCTTCAGCAAACTGTAAGCTATTTATGTATCTTCTATTTTGAGTAGACTCAGCTAATTTAAACATAGCCTCAAATACGTATCACTTTAATACTGTTGCCTACTCTTTTTTGTTTTTACTTGTAATGATTCCAAGTGTGTAGCAGTGACTTTAAATTGCAATTGCTTCATTCCAAAATGGGACATTAGTCATATAAAGAACTTGACACGAAGTGGCATTTTCCATTAAAGTGAAGCACATTGTATAAGGTTTTTTAAAAGGACACTAAAATGCTTTGTTGGTGTTTTTGTTTTTTTTAAGATTATAAATATATTTCAAACTTTATTTTTCTTTCTGAACATGATAAATGTCCAAGGTTTTGGAATGAAATTGCTCAATTGCTTAAGTGATTGTTGTCCATTTGCTTTGTTTATTGGCATGGCCCAGCTTTTCTCTGAGTGCCTTTTACTTGCAACATCAGTATTTCTCTATAAAGGTGCAGTCCATGCAAGCTGTGGAGGCCTATACTGGTGCCAGTAATAGAGTAGCTAGAGAGGCAGAGACAGTTCTCTTGATTTCTGTGAGAGTGTATTGGTGTGCATGAAGTAACCTTAAGTCAGTTTGACACAGTTCCTTTAGTAAATACCCAGAAATACCAAATATATATACATATATATTTATTGAGATTCTTATTTTTTGGCTCTCGTACAGTAAATGTGTGTAAGATTGTATATTGTTTTGTTGTTTACCGTAATCTGACAAAGCGCTGGATTAAATGCAAATGTTGATTTTGGAAACAGGCTCAGTGGTTATTTTTTTCATGTAATGAAGAGAAAGGAGCCTGTATCGTTTTTCCTTTGTGGTCCAGAACCCGTCTTAACTTTCTGGGATGTGTGCGTTTCTTGGATTTTGCTATGTTTGTCCTTCTGACCTTTATACTCACATTACAGAGTATACTGTCACCCCTCCACAATTATCAGGTAGGTACCATGAAACAATCATATCAAATATATCATTATCATACTAAACAGTTTTAAAATTGACTAGAGATTTGACACTGTCAGACAGGTTTGTATCCGGACCTCACACGCCCACAGCTGCAAGGAGTGATGTGTGCTTACAGCACGCGCACACAGCAAAGAAGCAGTGGAGAGAGTGAGCTGCCAGCTGCTCACTCCCTCTGCCCAGTTTTTTCACCAGACTGGTACAAAATAGATCTGTCCCATCTTATCGCCAGGATGGAGCTCCTGTAAAAGTGTCAGAGATTTAACCCTCGTGTAGCCGCTATATTTCTGGCTTAACAGCATCAGGCTGGACAGGTGACAGGTTTGTCTACAGTCTGTGATGTTTTTAGAGGGCTGAAAATTAGTGGACTCATCCAAGTTCGATAACAGTTGAACCCTTTTCCATTGTAAACAAAAGCCTGTTGGCAGTCTTAGTAGACTGGCCTGCTGCCACTGCTATAAAGACAACTTTAGGAAACACTATGGATTAGGACGATATGGCGTGTATATTTTTTATATGGATGAAAACAAAACACAAACTTTCAGTCACTTATTGTCACTGGCCTCAGCCCTTCTGAGCTGCAGTTATCAGTTCAATGTTATAGATTCTGGGTTTATCTAGACTAGCATGTGTCAAATTTGAAATGGGAGTTCAAGGGATAATTCACCAATTTTCTACTCACCATCATGCCAAGGAAGAGCTTGGAGAGCAACTTGGAGTTATCAAAACTGATTTGCTGCGAGATGTTCTTCTATGTTTCCATCATAGAGCCAATGATTTACAACGAACTCCAAAAGCCCTTCCCTTCCTTGGCATGTTGGTGAGTACAAAATTGGAAAATTATTGATTTCTGGTGAAGTATCCCTTTAAATAGTAAAAAAGTCTGTGCAAACATGTAGACAGTGGCCTCTAGTGGACATAGGCAGGTGGGAACGTCATTATAGTTCTGAAGGTGTATGTATAGGTGATAAAAAACAAATTTAAAAGTACTTGGAGACTATTTTATGGGTAAAAGAACAAACTGCTTTTTAGACATTTCACTCAAAGCCACAAATTTCAGTCATATCGCAGCACGAGAGATGAGGTCGGGAAGTTAATAAGCTGCATCCTCTGGGAAATGTGAATCTACTGAATTAGTTAACCCTGGTGACAGTAATGAAAAGTTAGGCCACAGCTTAAATAGGAAGGCTTCGTCCTCTGGAGACTAAAGACACATTCAGAAAATTTCATCATCAGCCATCCAATATCTGTTAAGATATTTCAGTCTTCAAACCGACCAAATCACACACCATAGAGTCGTGGAGGCATATACTGCTGAAATGACTGAACAATGGACTCTGATTTACAGCCATAGCATGATGAGATAAACAATCACCAGGGCCGGTATTTAGAGCAAAACATGATTCCTCTGAAGCTCAGTCACACGGTGGCAATTAAACTTCACACCATGCAGGAAGCTGTAAACAGGGTAGTTAAAGGACATCAACTGCCATAGTGAACACTTAGATCAAGTCAGCCTCATGGTGAACTCCTTGTTTTTCTATCTCTGATGAGAACGAAACAGACAGGAAATACCAAATAAATAGAGTTTATTTGCTTCTCTGGAATACCCTCAAGTTACTAAAATAAACAAGGTTTGATACAAAATTAGACGTACCAATAATAACATCTGTTGCAAAAACACAACATATTCACCACTGAGAGTCATTCTTACTATGATTCAACTGTAGGCAAATAATTACCATTACGTTGGTCAGAGTGCCAAGAGCCTTATGGTTGTTGAGTTCAACCACATGTACTTTCCTTTCAGCCGTCACTCAGGCCGAGACAGATCACGTAATTGTCACATCAGCATGTCCCACGTAACTTACTCATTAGCGTGCTCCACTTATTAGTCAAGCCTATCATCCTAAACTTTCATCGGCGCAGCCTCTATTGATTTTGAGCGGTGCAAGCGTGCTCATCTCCATCTCGACACCTTTGTGAACACAGCTGTTTCTATGAATATTCAAATAGGCACCCATCCTGAATGCGCCCACGCATTCTCCTCTTCCTCCCCCTCCTCCGACTCTTCTCATCCACCCATCTATAAGGGACTGTGTCGTTCTCTCTCTTTCTCTCTCTCTTTCCCTCTCCCTTTGGATAGGGCTAAAAATAACCTGGGCTGATGTTAAAAGCAAAGGAGACAACGAGAGGGCTGCTGGTTGACAGAAGAATGTGTGAGGGAGAAAGAGGTGCAATTGAGCTGCTTTGGTTTTCACTGGAATGGACGGTATTTGGATCAAAGTAAAGATGTAATGCAACAAAGTCACATCAAACGGTATCTTCACAGGAATCATTGCAGATATGTGCATTGATTTCTACTGTCCACATTAAATCCTCATTTCACAGTGTAGCACTACTACCATGATATTAGATCTGTTTCAGTCAGGCTTCACCATCAAAGAGCTGAGTTGTCAGGTGACTCCCTCACACTTGTGCAATGGTGACATGAAACACTGACATTCCTTAAGAGACCAAATTCATTTTCTGTTATACATATTAGGCTCTAAATTAACACCTGCCTTTAATTTTCCCAAAGGCAGATTAAAATTCATTTTGGCAGCCATTCGCTATTGCCTGGGTAGACGAGGAGTACTTAAGAGACGAGCCAAGTGGAACAAATTTAAAGGGACATATTATGGAAATATCACTTTTTGAAGGCTCTTTAACATATACTGTACTACTATGTGTAACCAGCCGTTATGAACAGGGCTGTTTTGAGAGTATGAAAAGACAGCTGTGATTGTTGGGGTATTTTAACGAAAGCTTACCGCATGTCTTTAAGACTCCAGGGAACTATTCTAATTTCTGGAAAGGGTGCATAATATGTGTCCTTTAAAAGAAAAGAAGGACTTAAAACATGTAGTGATGGTTGTAACAAATCAGAGAAGAGAAGCCTGATGAAGAGAAAAGAAAACCTATTGTTCTTGTATTGTTTAAATAACTGTTAATATGAATAAAATGATCGAATGCATTGGCTGGTGATCAAATAAAGTTCATTTAGAGCCATGATATGAGTGTACTGTAGGTACAGCTCTCCAAGCTGAAGGTCACTTAGTGGAAGCACAGCTCCAGTCAGGCTCGGTGCAGGTGTTGGGCCCAGTGCCAGACAGATGTGCAGAGAAAGACATCACCAACACCGTGTATTGAGAACCAAGACTGAGAACTTCACACTCCTTGAATCTGGGATTCTGGGAAAAGACAAACTGTTCGTATACAGTACGTCACATATGGGACATACAGTACCAAGACAACACAGGCTCATTCACTGTAACACAAAGCTTTTTAGCATGTTTCAAATCATTGTTTCATTTTTGCTTCTTCAATTTTACTGTTGTGGCTCACTTTGATTATTTTACCACAAAAAAGCCAAGAAAAAAATGATTACCCAGCACCAAACACCATCAACAACAGCAACAAAGTTTGTAATTAAGTAAATTAGATTTATCTATTTTTCTCAGTAGTTGATGGAGAACAAAAAAAGGAGATTCAATGTGGGACTTGCATTCCATCTTATGATGTAATCATTTTTACATTCATGGTCAGGTAAAATGCACTGTGCAAATCTTTAGATCATATAATTTGCCTCAGTGAAAGTATAAGCTAGCAGTTTGGGACCTATGCTAAGCTGCACAATAGGGACATGAGATCAATGTCAATATTCTGATCCCTCTCTCTGAGGAAAAGCACATAAGCACATTTCCCATGCAGTAGCAGACTGTACTCCTGTTGTAGGAGTGTGGAAGCTTCTCACTGTTCGCTGTCATTTACTTAAGTAATTTCAATATTTACTCATGATTTCCACCTGTGTTTGAGCAGAGCACCATGGCGATGGTAAAGGCTCAATAAATCATTTCTAATCACCTTTAAATATCATTCTCCATGCTTCCATGCCGATTGCTTCCTCCCATTTCCCTTCCTCTCTTATCATTTTCTCTTCTGTGGTCACACCAGTGTCATGGACAAATCATCTCATTAGCATGTTCCGTTAATTAGCCTGCCATGGATACCCTCTGCGTAGTTGCTACTTACTTGCGACAGGTTCAGTGTCAGAGGTTGCCAAATATCATGGAGTGAAGTCAGCTCGCATCTTCTGATCTGTCAGCTCGATCTCTCATCCCCTCTGCCATCTACCCCTCCTGCTTCTTCTGCTGAGTTCACATCATCTGCTCATTCGCTGTGTTTAGAACAGGATGAGAAAATACCAAATGTTATGTCAAATAAAGGTGAGGGCTGTCTCTTAATTTCAATGTAAATTACACTCACAAGCCCAAAGGCACTACTCAGCACAAGCTCATCTCAAAGAGCAGGAGCTGAGGTTGTCATATGCGTGAAGGGTTGTGTAATTATGTACCTGTGAATCCCTGTGCCATGTTCTCAGTTCAGTCTTAACTTCTGTGTATGGCGCAAGTAAAACCTATAAGAGGGAATACAAGGACACCGAGATAAACTTAAATGCAGGCAAATCTCCACAGTAGACGGCCAACTCACAGTGAGAATCTTCATTCGTCTTCATATGTCAGTGGAAACAAGTTGGGAAATCTAAGTTAGGTAACTGATGCACACACTCATTTGGTATGAGACAGGCATCGCTTCAGTTAGTATTCAGTTTCTTTTTCATTTTATTATGAAAAAGATTTTTTTTTATTAATGGTTTGTTGGTTATTTGATCAATACAGAAACAGACTGCCAGCTAATATTTTACTCAACACACACCTGCTTAAGAGTGACGAAGAGACTCGTGTTTCGGCCCAAACACTCTATGTAAGTGATTGCTGGCGGAAATAGGACTATTTAGGACTTATATTAACAAAAACATTTTGCTGAATTATACTTTAAGGCTCACCTTTTTGTTTTCTGCATAGTTCTAGCAAGCTCTCCTTAGCTCCAAAGAGGAAGTGGTGCCATTCAAGATGGCATCTTATAGAGGCAGGACAGGAAGTGGAGGAAACCAACTTGGAGGTGCCAGAGGGGAGGCTGCCTTTTCTGGAAGATTTCGTTATTTTTGATGAATTCAGAAGTCTAAGTTTTTTGCATGGTTTAGCTGTTACTTTGATCGTATAGTTTAACAATTTCAATTTCTGTCTATATTATGTTTTACTTGCATTATTGGATGAATTCTTTGTTTTTGTCCCCCTCTTGTCTCTGTGTAGGCTACCCGCTGTCTTTGGTCCAAGTTTAAAAGTTACTTCTTTCTTACTAGTTTGCCTTTTCTTCTTTTTGTATTTGGGGGTAAAACAAGTTGTCAATATTTAATCTGTAAATAAATTAACATTTCTTTAGCTTTGCACTACGTGTTTTTGAGCCTTACTGCTTGGTCCCTGACAGAGAATCAAATTCTGTCCACATCGGTACACCAGTGACATTTTTGAAATACTCATATCCAACAGGTTGTCTATCTCGCACCAAGGGATTAACCTCGACTGTCAGCTAGAGATAAGACCCAGGTTTTTTGGCCAGTGGGAAAGGAGCCAGTTGTTGACTGTTGGCAGGTTGACCCATATTTGAAAAACGTATTTCTTTTAGAAATTTTTTATCAGGGATGTTTGATATCCATGCCCAGTCACTGTGTCATTCAAATAGAGTGAAAATTATTATTGAACATTCTTTTTGATAGGCTCTTGGAACCTCCAGGGTGACTCTTAGGGATCCCAGAGTCCACTGTGCTATTATACTGGAGCCAAAGATGGCACCTATTCGTTGAAATGAAAACTACTCCCTGGGCACAGAATCCAAAGAAGTACTTTTTAGTTCTGCCTCTGTGTTAAGCACACAGACTCTAAATGAAGATGGATGTGGCCGTGACAGGTTTCTGGAGAGAGGTTTTGAAGCTTGGAGTGGTCTGCTCCAATATTGCCTGATTTTCTGATCTAAAATTCAGCAAAGCGGAAAGTTTTAACGTGGGGGTCAGTGGGGATTCACACTTTTTGAGCCATCTTCAGATGCAGTTCCTGTTGCTCCAGTGTTGGCTTCACTTTTTAGCCTCAAATTGCAGCTTGATTATATCTGGATTTGGCAAACTGTTCCTGTCTCCCTTTGCTCTGCCTGCCTCACTTCAGTTTGTGATTTACTACAGTTTCCATAATGTTTTATGACTCAACCTGGCTAAAAGGAATTTAATATTTTACCTCTAATTAAGATGTTTAAGGGGAGCTCCCAGCTTGGCTAACAACGTGGTATCTCCCGTCTGCTCACATTCTCTTCATTGGGGCTTCATGGGAAGAGACTGATAACATCAATCTTCTTTTTCCTCCCCCGGCTGCTGCTCTTAGAGAGGTCACAGCAACTCATCATCGACATATTTGATTTTATGTAGCTATTTTTAGGTGTTCTTCCTGACAAACCTCCCATAAGAAACCTTCTTTGAACAAGTGAAATGAGTTTATAATGGACAGAGCAGATATGAAGACTGACAATGGAATTACACACAGTCATTATTAGTACAATAATGTTTCCATACTAGCACCAGCACATATTTTAATAACAAGCTCCAAATTTGAAGACCTCAACTGAATTTTAGGTCACAGACTAGGGGACCAAATCCTGAAGGGAAGCAGCCTGAGGTCAGATGAAGTATGGAAAGCTGAAGGGTCTCTAGGATACAAGGTTAGACTTCAAATCACTATTATTTTTAGCAAAGTGTTTAAAAGTTGATGACCAGCATGTAGCTGCACAGCGAGAGCTGGTCCCATTGTCATCATGAAATACCTTAAGTCATTAAAAAGAAGCATGCAGTCACTGCAATGCATGACACTGAGCTTTTCTAACAAGCTGAAGATGCTTGTCTTTTGGATAAATTTTTCTGTTGCTATGAGATCGTTCTAATTCTAATTCAATTCCAAATATGGCAATATGAATATATCTTATATTTATAGTACAAGGTCAGGACTAAAAAACAAACACAAAAAAAAACAGTTCTTTTATTCTCAACCTACATTTTCAATGCAAGAGGTCTTTATAAAGTGCAGGTGTGGGCAGTCCTGGGCGAGTTACATTTTACTGAAGTGCAGACATGGTTGATACATTCAGAGATAAAATAAATATCAGTGCACTGTTGTTGATAATGACCTGACTCATAAGTCAGCAGGTTCAACTTCATACTCAATTTTCAGAAGTGAAGCTAACTTCCAAATCATGAGAAGCAATTGAATATGGACACTCTTAGAATTTAAATTTCCACCACGAATAAAATAGAATGGTAAAAAATGATATAAAAAATAATTTAAGGAGGACCAAAAAAACTCTCCAATGAAACTGCAGGTTTTCTAGGCAGAAATGCAAAAAAAACATATAGGAGCTGCATGGGGTGTATTTGATACAGAAGAGGTGGTGCAGCACTACTGCACAAACAGCATAAGAGCCATGAGGCAGAAATGTTACGAGTCATTTAGAGTCCAAGTGCTGTGAACAGATAAAGGTGAAACTCTTTGAATAGAAAATAAATAGAGTATGTTTGGAGAAAAAAAACAGAGCAGCATTTGATGGAATTAACATCTAGCGAACTGTTAGGCATGGGGGTGGAATAGTTTTGCATGGGGGGAGAGGGGAGGGCAGTTTGGCAGTCAAGAAAGTGTGACTGAAAAGAGACTGGTTTTGTACAACAGCACAATGATCCAGAGAAAACATCAAATTACCAATGAATTGCAGCATTTCAAGAAACAGTCGTGAGAATCCTCTGCCCTGGACAACACTGAAAAGCCAGTGGGTGAACTGTAAACATGACACAGCCAATAATATCTCTTAATCAACACAGGAGAGTTGGTTGGAATTTCAAAATCAAACAAATACTGGATACTGTTGTGGGAAAAAAGTCAGCTCAAGCTGTGCATCTGCTGAGACAGGGTTACCAATGTACTCACTTATTGGGAGTTTTACACGTGCAGCAATTAAAAGACACATTTCCACTTTTATTTGCCATTTCAAGTTAGCAAGTCCCAACTGCCTGTCTCTTAACGTCTTGGCACCAATTCACTGTGGCGTCCAGTCAATTATGCTGCTCTGAAGGCAGATTACAACCTCTTGTTTTGTAAATGCAAAAATGGCATAGCCTGACTAGTAATCAGCTGTTAATGCAACATTGGCTTTGTACCAATAGCCAATTCTGAACACGCACCAGCAGGCCCACAACACATGGTGGGAACCACCAGAGATTCTTCTCAACCTCCGAAGCCCCCAGAGGCTCAGGCACACACTCACAGGCCTTCTTCATTTGGAACCAATATAATTAATAAGAAAAAAAACAGGTGTTACTAATAAGATTAACCACCAACCAGCAAGCGAAAAATCAAAACCACATCAATGAAGCGACAGCAGCTGAATGGAATTCGTCCATGTTCAGTTTCTTTCTTTACCGCCAGACAATGGGAAACACTGAGGTTAAAATACACAGGGGAGAAACCAGACCAGAAACAGGTGGTGCAAGGTGAGACATGAGGTAATCACAGCAGGGAGAGCACAGGAAGACAAAATTAAACTTCAAAGTAAAACATGAACTAAACAGGGGAAAAAAGACACAAACAGTGACAGAATTGATAGGGAACAGGAACAAAACTGGACAGATTGACAACAGGCAGACAAAACAATCAATCAAAATCAATCAAAGGAGGGGAATTCAAGAAAAAGACAGGACATGAAAACAAATGATACATCCTCTCTTTTGTTTGCTGTGTGTATAAATAGTGATAGTTAGTAAACCAGTAGTAGAATCCCACACTGCAATCTGGAAAACAGTGTGGGAGGTCAATAACCAAGAAATGTATGTCAAAACGTCAAAAATGTAAGCCAGTTTTACTCTTCTTTGTTTCCATGGTTTCAGTAGACGTAGTAAACACATGGATCTTGAATTCTTCTTTTTTTTCATTGAAAATCTGTAAAACGCATGGATCATCACTTTACACAAATGGACACCCATTGTTAAAAGAAATTACGACAACAGTGAAACCATAGAAATGTAAACATACGATTCCACCGAAAGAGCAAAACTGGCTTCCGTTTTTGAGTTCGGAAACTTGTGGATAACATCAAGCATTGTGCTTCCATTGAAATGAGTGAGATGGCTCGTTCCACAGCGACATGGACTCTGTTCTCTATTTCTGTCACTGCTGTTATCTTTATCAGGTTCCCTCTATGAGCTCTCTGCTGCTGCTTTTTATGCAGGTGTCTTTTCCTTGAAATCGCATTTTGAATTCGTGGATCACCAGTAAGCCAAGTGCTTTTGTTCCCCTCGCAGATAAATCAGCGGTGACTGACAGGGGAGCAAATGAGATGTCCTATCAGTTTCTTGACTTGTTTGGAGACGATTTGTGTGTGTGTGGACTGTACGTATGTGTGTGTTGTGTTTTCTAAGGAAGAGCTAATAATAGGCTGAGCATGCAGGGACCGAGTCTGACTCACTAATCAATAAACATCCCTGCAAGACTGCTATGGACCACTTGAGTTACGCACACACACAAACATAACACACTAGGACACGGGGACCATTCAATTACAGACAAACATAACACACTCACTCACACACTGGACAGTTCAATTAAAGGGTGGCTTTGCCTTGTCACTACCTTCAATTGATGCTATTTCTTTTCTGGCTCAGAACCAATGCTGCGCAGATGGTCAGACAGATGTATACGAGTGCGTAACACAGAGACACACAGGAAACAATAACATTACACAACCTTAATGCAATCTTGCCCAGTGGCCTGATAACTAAAAGGGGACTAATTTTGTCATGGTCATTTATGAGATGGCTGTCTGTGCTGTTGCACTGAATTGTACTCTTAGTGAGAGCTGCTTAATATTTCATCCCACTCGGTCAGTAAATCAGTTTTGAGATGACTAATTAAGATCCAATGGCAGTGTACAGGCTGATTAGAGTTGCCTCCACTGTGTTGAACACCAAACGCTTAAAAAGAATGACAGTGAAAGATTTCTTGGCAAATTACCTCCTTTGATTTCTTTTTGTGTCCACCAGCTCCTGATAAAAACAAAAAACAAAAAAACATTTGGTTAGTCATTTCATGTTCACCAGCTGCTGTTTACTTTGTTGTTTATGACTGAGCCAATACAGTGGAATTATCAGAGCTTTGTCAATGTGGCTTTAAATGAAACAGACAGGAAAGGTGAGAGCGAGGCTGCATCCACACTAATGTGTTTTGATGTGTTGACATTAAATAACATTCATACATGATTATTCATATCGGTCAGAATTTGATTTCACACCAGCTGCTAGAGAGAGGAGACAAGGTCAGTGTAACAAGCATTTTAAACTCAGGTGTAGTGTGTTACATTAAACATACCAGAAGTGATACGTTTAATCACCAAAGTGTAGTCGTGTGACGTACAGTAGCCTCAAACAATACAGTAATGTTTTGGGCAAGAAACCAAAAATTAAAGAGCTTAAAGACACTCAATATGTTTACATGACACTTCAGAAAAATGAATTATGGTGTTAATACTTACTGGACAATAAAGTGCATGTACACGCATTAGTCTGACTGAGTCTGTACCTCTTCAGATCCAAATAAAACGCCCAGATAACAGGACTGGAAACCGATTTTCTTCTCTGTGTATATGCATTAATCTGACCAAAACTGGACAATGTATGTGCACATGCTTCACAACAGTAGAGACACAAAGCGTAGAACTGTATAAAATAATGACGCTGATGCGTCAGCGCTGATTCGGTGCATTTCACAATGAAGAACACACAATACAACCAACAAGAACATGTCTTTTATGGAAAGAAAAAAAAAAGAAGAAGCCCAAGGCCTGACCTGATGGTGGCCAACCAGAAATTTACACATATCGCCAAGTGTTGAGGAGGCAGACATGTTTCCTTCAACTACTCAATATTCCCTGTTGAATGTAAAATGGGACAGAACATATACAGTATATAAATAAATATATATACTGTATGTATCATATATCATCAGATGGCAACTTTATTTTACCAGTAATCAGTGGCTGCAAAGCTTTGAACATAAGTTCTCATTGGTGTTTCTTTAACTGGTTCACTTCATTAAACCAGTTAAAGAAAAGAAATAGAAGTGCTAATTAGGGAGTTGCTTTTTGTCCCATCTTTGAGAAATTAATTTACTAAAAAGTTATTGAATTTGTTCAAAAACTTTTTTATTCTCTGACTGTAAAAATAATCATGCTTTTTACTGTGGGAGGAGAGGAAGAAAAAGGAAGGTGTTATGGCACTTGAAGGTTTTTCATAAGCACAACAAATATCTATATCCGCCTCTGGAGGCTCTTCTTCAGAGGTTAATGGCACCCATCTCTCAACCACCATAATTACACTTAATAATTGATATTTTTCCCATGATAGCTGTCTTCAGCTTGTTGTGACTCAGTGTTACACGCCTGCAAAGAGAGCAAGATGCACTCTACTTGTTTTTATTCTGCCTCGGAGTGGAAAAATATATAGTTTATTACATTGCAAAGAAATAATGGGAAGAATGAAAAACCAGCACCATCTGCCGTTATAACAGATTCGTCTTCTTCTTCGAAAGATCAGACAGCCATTACATCTGTCACTGCTATACAGATCAGAGTTTCCTCCTTTCAACAGAGGAATTCTCCTTTCCTCAAGATTTGTTGTCCTCTTTTGGAGTAAGATGACTTGTAATCCCCTGGAGGCTGAGCTCGCCCACACTTATGATCCTTCTCTCATGCATCTTGTTCATTTGGAGAAAAGATGACACCTGATGTAGTGTGTAATCTAACTGTAGAATTTAAAATATATTGTGTATATATAGCTTTTTTTTTATCACCCAATTTGTACTTTCAGAACATCAGGATTTCAATGTATCATTCCAAAATAATTTGTTTCAAGTACCAGATCAGAACACAATATACAGTACACTGATCAGCCACAAGGTCAAAACAGGAAATTGTGTTTGTTCTTGATGGTGTTTTTGATGTGACTGATTGGTGTTGATCTGTAGCCTGTGTTAAGTGTTTGCTCTGAATCAGATATAATTTGTTTCGAAACTTCATTTGTACTCTCAAGTATTTTTTCATGATTAAAAAAAACACACACAGATGAGTCACGGCATTGAAATTATAGCCACCTATTTTAATTGTATGGCTAATGAGTGTGTGTACAATCAATGTACTTTGTTTCTTTCAAACAGTGCCTCTCTAACACAAGTCTCAGGTGCACCGTGGCCCCGACCCTGCACTGTCAGTAATTAGGGAACAGGATTACTGGCTGCACTCACTGATACCTGTTCTGCATAAGTGGATTGTCTAAATCCTACAGTGTGAAAATGTACCTTGTTGACTCTCCTCCCTGGTAAATGGATGTAAAGTCAGTTTACCGTGAGTTAAATGTCAAATCTTGGAGGCAGAATCAATAATAGTTTTTATTTAATGTCATTTATCAAATGACTTCTCCCAAATTGGAAATGGATTAGCTGTTAGTGCTTGCCAATAATAAAACTGCCGTCAAGTATAGTTCTACTTGACATTTCCCTGGTATCAATTTCTGTTCACTTTCTAATTCATTTTCAAATATTGAAAAGAGAAGAACTCCAAGGGAAGATCAGTGGTTTAACTTCTTGTCAGTTGGTTTGGGGCATGAAAAGAAGCAGCAGAGCCATAATCTCCAAACCACGACTGGCATGATGATGTGCATACTTTTTAAGCTTCTTCTCAAAATTTTGGAAATGAAATAAAAATTTCAGTTGGATTCTGAGCCTTGTTGCAGTATTTTCTTTAATCAGCAATTCAAAGTTTGTTTGTTTTCAGTTCTTACACAGAATTAGATCAGTTCTACCTGATGAAAGAAAATCGAAACATGGAGATTTAAAATTGTAACTGCTGAAAAATATTATACAGTACAAGTCATTTACTTTGCCGGTGTAATGCTTTCTCTGGCTTAAGCTGGCACTAAGAAAACCTTTGGTACATGAAAAATCCTATACCTTTTTTTCCTTTACTCTAAACTGTTGGAATGGAAAGATTATACTGTGGGAGGGATACAGTGGAGATCTGTCTGATCTGTTTCACAGCTCACAGCAAACTTATCCTTTCACATCCCACCTTTCAGTCAATGACATCTCTGGAAGAGGCACAGTCACCCTTTCATGGCAGACACATTTTGCCTCAAGCTGCATATTATCATCATCCACACAGGGTTTTAATGGTGACTGCAGCGAAAGCAGAAGAAACCACTGTAAATGTTCATAAAACCAGATTGTTTTTCCTGCAATGTATGACAATGTTTTATTTCGAATATTATATCTCAGTTATTTGTCCATTTTTCTTCCTGTCTGTTGCTTTGTGCTGCAGAATTCATCTCAATTTAGCTATTGGAGCAGAACCGAACCAGCTGGTGAGTTTAGAGTGTTTAATAAAGTCTCAGTCCAAACTTCATTACATGCAGGGGAAGGAGCGCGTCGATGCAAACTTTTGTGACCTTCGTGTGGCTCTTTGTGACCTCAGAACATGTCGTCATAATCAGATACTTTCCTTCTCTAGAGAAACAGTTTTCTCTGTCCTTTAATAACCAACAAGACACACAATAACCTTCAAAAGATGAAGCATAACACACAAAGGGTTACAAAAATATTTGACAAGCATGATACATAAATCTGAAATTTCTATTTATGCTATTGATGAGCACATTTCCACTACAATGGATTTGAATGAGCACCCTCCACACCACAAGAATACTTCATGACAACAATGATGCTGATTGAGTTGATGACGCAATTTCGCTCTCACAAAGAATTCACAAACACAACTGCTGGGTCAAATATTAGTCCTGTGTCGACCATCTGCTGCCTTTCTGTTTAAGAGCTGCTCAGAAAGGCTGAAGTAGGGAGGTTGCCATGGCTCCTTCAGCGGCTGAAGATAGTACCTGTTTATCCAAGACTTCTCTCCCCCACTTCTCCCTATATATCTTCCTCTGATTCACAAAACTTCTCTTCCCCTCCCTGCTGGGAGGCCGCTTTCTCCTTATTTGGTCACATCCTCTTCCCCCGTCTGCATCGCCTCTTCTTCTTCTTCCGCTCCGGAGATGACACTTTGCACGATAAGAGGCCAGTAGGGTCAGCGCGCGGTGGCTGGCATCTGTGCTGTCTGGCACGCACTTACACGCATCTTGGCATAATGGGCCGAGTGTGGTTTTGACAGTGTATTGTCCTTTGGACCGGCCTCCATGCTGAGCAAATAACACACCAGATGCAATCATAACTTGGAGTTTGTTGCAGTGAAATTAAAGGGTGCAGCTGACTCTCAAGTCAAACTGAAATTAAAGGAAACATTTTCTTGATTGCATTTGTTTTTGACATGATTATGTTATAGCTAGAATCCATCCACACCACAGAATGTGTTGATATAATTGTGTTGTAAAGGAGCAAAATAAGAACAAAAAAGTTATTGTGTTATATAATTTCACCTGTTATTGGATTTATTTAGAGCACAGGTACAGGTAAACCCAGATTCTTGTCAACTTTAAAAAAAAAAAAAAAATGCAGTGGTCGTCAAAGTTATTAGAACAGCTGACAGATCTGAAAATACCTTTTTTGCCTCCAAAACATGATTTCATTTTATGATGCTCATGAAATATGCAGATGGTTGCTTTGAGCAAAATGAGATGAAGTCCTACTGTTGTTGTTTTTGTTGTTTGTTTGGCCACGTTTTGCAGCAATTTCAGCAGCACATGTCCTCTGGCATTGTATAAATATATTTTGTGAGAACTCTATCAAGTTTATTTTCCAACTTGTCCCAAATTTGCTTGATGGGGTTGATGTCCAGACATTGGCTTCTTCTGTGAAGGAACACGATTGTGTGACATTGATAGAACTAGCTTGGTTTTTTTTTGTGAGGAAAATTGCCTAAATCTTCTTCTGGTGGCTCTATTCCGTGGCTTATAGAGAATAATGATAGCCAATTCAACAAAAATAACTGAAACCTCTTAAATATGCCAAGTGTTCTAATAATTTTGGCCACCACTGTACAGTATATACACTGTATATCCAATAGTGGATTTGATAATAAATAATAGCCAATATTGCACAATAAAATCATTGAACAAGAGGGGCTGAGGCTAGTTATGTACAAGAATATGTGCCAATGTGAATGAGGTGGGAGATTTTAGTTGTAGTTATTCCCTTCAGCCTTAATGACCTTTGACCTTGGCTGTTGTGGAAGTGTACGCCTGAGTGGCGTAGATCTTTTGTCTCAGGTTGTATCCAGGGTTCTTCTATCCTGACAGAACAAGTGGGGTGATGCTGCTCACTGAGGATGATCTATGATTTTCTCCTGCAGCACTGTGTGAAGGAGAAATCAAATTTCACTTCAACTTAAGTTTTTTTTTTTTTTAATCGCCGTCACACTATTGGTGAGAAATGTTTTTAATAAAACTTTTTGTCAGACTTTCTCAGACACTGCAGGCTTGCCAGCATGTAGGTGATGTCATTGCTTATTTTTGAATGAAAATTTGGAGCAACACCCAAAACATTTTATAGTGGAACCTTCGGCTGCAGCACTCCGTTCGCAAGCACACCTAACACAAAGTTGTGTGGGTCATCCATCTATTCCTGTGTTCGGAGGGCTTGTGTGATCTTATCTGCTTTAATTGCAACACTTTTTCAAAACAATTCCCTAATGCTGCATCTGATGACAGCACAAATGACAATAAAAAGCAAATCAGACATCCCATTCCGATAAAAATGTCACACTTTATTGCTCTATTTGCAGTTTTGCTTTGCCGTAGATTCCCTCGCACACTCGACACGCTTGTGTGTCTGTGTGGGTTGGTTGTTGCATTCCTGGACTGAGAGATGGGGAGGGGGAAGCGACGCTGGGGCTGTCATCGATCTTCCTTTTATACGGTTGCATATTGCATGACTCACTCATTTGCAACGGGGGCGTATGCGAGCGTGGGCGCACGCACATCGGTGTGTGTACTGTGGTGTGTGGTCTAGTAGTACGCTTCCTCGTGTTTCCATTGTGCATGTGTGTAAATGATAAATCTAATTTGTTGCAGGGTAAATATCCAATTTGGCTCGAGAAGCCTCTTTTTAATTATCTAAAGTGTCTCCCAAGAGCTTACACTTACGCTCCGTCTTCTGCGGAAATTGCTTTACCCTCGTAGCTATAGCTATCTTTTTCACCTCAAATCTCAAGTGGGAAATATACTGTACGTTCCCAAAAATAAAATAGAAACTAATTGGATGTTAGCTTGAAAGAATATCTGAAAAAAAAAAGAGTTCCCGCATTGTCAACCTTCTGGATTGTTCTTCATGTCGAGGTAGCAAGGTAGTTAAAGAAATTATACCACAAAGAAAACTATGTGCAGCTTCCAGGAAAATAAACCACAACTAAGTGTGGGCTCCATCTCATGTGCGCGTGGAAGAAGGCGCTGTGTGAAGAGAGAAATCTTCTATAGTATAATTATCCTCCTCATAAAGTACACTTTTCTTTTTTGCACCTCCACCCTCACACCCATCATCATCATCGTCTTATCCAGTAGATGGAACAGCTCCTCACATGAGCCTACAGCTCTGTCAGCGACTTCACTGGTCCACCCACAGCCGCTGAGAGAAACGTGTGAATTAACATGAACTGTCATTATCACTCTGGTCCTGTTCTGCCTGGCCAGCATATGTGTCAGATGGAGCCTCCATATGCATAGTGTGAACAACATGCTGTTTGGACTTGAGTTTAAAAAGTTGTTGACATTTGTTTTTGTTTTTTTGGTGTGCATCCGGTTATCCACCCAAGATCACTTCAGTTTTAGTGTGGTGACATATTGGTAAATTTGATCTTTATAGCTGGGCCTCAACAATAAGGGTAGTTTTATCATTTTGAATATGTTTAACTGACTGACAGATGGAGATGTTATATCTCCAACGACTTGTGAGCCAGGAGTTCTTAGTGTGGGGCATGATGCTGTCAATCAAAGGAGGAAAATTGAGCTCACAGTAACTCCATTTCAACCCTCAATCAAAAAATAACGTTATTGGCTCAAAAGTTTTATTACATTAGCATTATTCCCTTTATTAATTTGAAATGGCCAAAATTTTACATTATGATTTTGTCTGTGTGTTAAACCACAATACATCATTTTGTTTCAATAAATGTTACAATCAGACAATGTGAAGGCTTTGGGCGTATTCGACAAAACTGGACTGAGAAACTAAATCGATGAGGAGCTGATGTAAGTACAAATTTCAGCATTCAGTAACGAATTTGATGCCATCACAGTGATATTATTTAGTTATTCAACTTACTTGCTCAGCTCATGTAATATGTGTTAATTTCCAGGAACAGTGTTCTGTATTCATGTACACATTATTCTACAAATATTAAGCTTATTAACCTTTTGTAAACTACTGGCTTCCAGCTATACCACCTCCTCCCTCTGTTCTTTGGAGTACCTGAGGTATCTATCATAAATATTGCAAGGCGGGATCACTTTTCAAAGGTGAAAAGATGACGTGGGAGGCTACCCAAGGGAGGACAGGGAAACAATGAAACCGTCTTTATGTAGTTTCATTAAACTAACGGCTGAATCATATCTCTCTTATTGCCCTCAGCTGCTTTCACTGTCAATTTCCATTCAGCCAGCAAAGACGTAATGATATATTCCATTTGATGATCATTTTTGTCAAGTCAATATACACAGGTGTTTTGGACAGGAATCAAACTTTGTAATTCACTTGTATGTGACAAAGCCAACAAACTCCCCTCTTATGCTAAGACACCAATTACGGTATAATTTGACGAGGTGGCTACTTTTCATTTTTCTCACAGTCAGTAGTTTCTATTCTTGGAAGAGCAGTGACAGCATAAAATTGATACCCAGTGGGTAGCAGAGCAGGTAGAAATGGGAGTCTTAGAATAAATGCACTTGTAGAGTTTCTGGACAGTTAAATTGGCTATGAGTATTTGCTGCTGGCTCAATTAAAGCCAGAAAACATCTAAAAATAGTTCTCCGCTGCAACCAACACAATTATATGTTCGCTAAGAGACATTTGTGCAAAAGAACTCACCGGTTCTTGCATAATTATATAGATTTGGTGGAAATCTCTCCAAATGCGCTCTCAAAAATCAGCAGCAACCAGTCTACTTCGAGATAATGATGATAAAAAAGATCATTTAACGAAGACATGCGTGAACATTAGCCCAAGAACACCAGTAGCTCCAACACTTTAGAAGAAGGAGGGGTGAGATGAAGGGAGCGTTGATTAGAGCGAATTAGCCGTGTGTCGAGTTACAAAGACGGCACAGATGAATGAACATGACTACAATGACAGTCAGCTACACCAACAGCTGCTGGATGAGCCACTGACTGGGAAGTACAAATGGAATAGCCACAATGCAGATTAGCCGAGCGTGCCATCAGGTGAACCTTCACATCAAAGGCCACTTTAAATAATGGCAAGAATATACAAGGGAGCCGCAACCCAAGGATCCCTCTGGTGTTCCAGGTGAGAGGGAAAGAGAGAGAGAAAGCAGGTGGCCTTGTTAATCACACCTCCTGTCAGTAAGATGGATGCATGCAGTCATGCTCGGCCTCTCTTCAGACTGCCTCTCCTCTCTGCTCGTATACTACTGTCTGAAGCTTCTCCTCTCTCTCTCCACCTGCTCCTCATGTCCATCTATGAGTAGAGCAGCCCACTTAACACATGAGCTAGTCATCCAGGCTCTCACATACTGTAAGCATATGCACACACAGGTTTGGATGGTCATATACTTGTAGGGGCCCTTGTTGGGACATGGAACATGGAAACAATTGTTGTATAAAGAATCGAGCTGGCGTGTTGTAAGTGAGAAATGTTGCGTATTTTAGTACGTTTTTAAACTCTAATCACATTCAAGCAAGAAAACACATTTTAATGCATTTAGCCAAACAAACCATAATAAACACAATAAACCTGTTGCATTAAAGAGGAACTATGTGAGATTTGCACCTTAATTGAACAGCTTTGGAATAATTGTGATGGAAGCTCTCTGCCTTCCACCTAACATCTCTTGTGTTGTGAGATCAGTGCCTCCGACCCATCTCGTCTTGCGAGAAACATGAACTACATCACTACAACGCAAAGAAAAAGTTACCAAAACAGAAAAAGCAACGGGACTTGCATAGTTCCCCTTTAAGTGTTTGCTAAATTTTGTCAAACATATCCAGGAGACAAGTAACCTTCAGCCTGAAGGGGTCGGAACAATTAATTAATGAGAGTCTAATTTCCACTCTCCTTTTGCTCTCCACCATCTGTGAGAAGTTTCTGTTCTTTAATTGGTAAACATTGCCAGATAGTTGCCGATTTCTCTCTCTCTGCCATTTTGTGCTTAGCAGGTGATGAACAGCAGTGTGTTTCACGCTTTGCTGGAAAACAGTTCCCTGCACTGATGGAAACAACAGTGATGAGAGCTGTGAGAATAAACCTGAAACAGGTTTGAGGGTCAGGACCTAGAAGCAGCAGCACAACAGGGAAGCAGTTTATGAGCTTTATTGAAAATAGACGGGGTATGGCAGGTTTCAAATAATTTGCAGCCGATAACAGGTAAGAGCATCCAGAGACAGGCGACAATAACAGAGGGCAGGACGGGGTCAAGGGCAGAAATAGAGTCGGGAGCAGGTGAGCAGACGGTGGGGCAGACAGGCCAAAAACAGAGCAGGCAGACAGGAGGTCATGAAGCAGAGAGCAGAGTGTGTGCACTGGGAATGCTTATATACTGGCATGATTGATGATGTAGTGCAGGTGGGAACAACAGGTGGAGACAATGAGGACGAAGTGTGGCAGGGTGTTGCTTTTTTGAGAATTATGCAACATTTACCTTGATTTAGCCCTATGTGTGTACCCAATTTTGCTCTCATGAGAAAAATACGCAATCTCGAGTCCTCTGAAAATCTATGCATTTACTGTGACTACTGAAACCATGGAACCATAATGCCACTGTTAGAGCAAAACCAACTTACGTTTTTGACGTTCAGAAAAAGGTGGATAACTTAAAATAAAATGTAATGCAGCCTGATCGGTTGCTTCTATTTGTTGATGGTAATGTGGTGGTTTCTGTACATGCAGAGCCCCAGGCAGCGCCGCTCCTCTGTCCAATACACATACAAAGCTTCACTTTTCATTCAAACAAACTAATGCTACTGCCACTGTTAGATTTAATCAATGAGACCAGCATTTATCTCCTAAAAAGAAGTTAACCAGCTGCCGGTAAACCCCTAAAAGCCTGCAGGTAAGGTAATTAATGATCATTTTGTCCCCCGGGGTGACGACGTATGTTGGCCAGCCAAGCAGCTCCGCAGACTGGCAGCTGCCTCTGTGATGTTGCGGTCGTTTCACAGAACTGCTACCGCTGCTGGCTGCCGCATACGGGGAGTGGGACGTCAACGAGAAGCTCAATCAAAAATATCAAAAATCATGTTTTTTTCCTCTCCTGGTGAATTCAAGGGTGAGGAGGCGAGAGTGAAGTTCTTTGCCCGGAAAACATGTCAGCTTGTCAGTGACAGAGAAGACTGAGTTATACATGCAATAACCTGAAAAAAATATATATTTTCAGGTGATGGATCCTTTAACTTAACTTTCTTTAGAGCAGATTAAGCATAGGTTACCATGGTGATTTACCCCAGAAAGAAATGAATCACCGTCATAGGTCTAAAAAAGTTAAACCTGAAGCATAGTGTAGTGCCTGGCACTGGATATCACTACAACATGTCAACAACGCCACCTCCTATTAAAGGACAGGAGGGATCCTGAATACTAGATTTTGCTTTATGTTGTGTGGCTCATACTCCCCAGAACAGGAACAATTTACAAGAAGCAGGAACTGTATGAAAAATAATCTCTTTATTACAATTAGATCAGTCTATGTTGATAAAAATATTTGATGGTATTTATATTATAGGAGTGAGGCAAAATAACAAACAAAAGCTGGATGGTGACACTAACGTCTCCTCATACTCAGAAGGTCGGGTCTGCTGTGCGCGCCAGCTGAAGGAGCTGTGGAAGACAGAAGAGAGGGGACAGCAAGTCTAGCACCACAAACATGCACTACAAACTCCACATCTAATTAATTACTCTAAAGATATCATGCAGTGTCACTAAGAAATATACACACCACTACAATGTGTCACCCTTTACAGTCCCACCACAGACAGAGCAGCGTGTTGGTGCAGACCCAGCCTTGGACACTCAAGCTGTAGATAAAGAGGAGAGACAACAATTAAACTCTCAAATCACCATCCAGGAAAATAATACACATGTAAACAATAGAAATAAAATAGCCTCAAACCTACACTTACAGCATGCTTATGAGAACAGGAACAATGTAAATAAACACAGAAATCTAATCATAGAAAACAGTGGCTGGGCTGGTCCTTGAAAAGAAGACACAAAATCTATTAGTACATATTTCAAGGACCATACTATTAAAAATACTAAAGATTACTATTAAAATAAAATCCTACTTTGCCATGCATAAATTCATGCACCCTGGTTCGCGTGGCAGCTTTCTGCCTGGACAAAGGGCAGGTCCCTGTGAGACTCTTTAAAAAGAGAACATTATAAATATCATGGCTTGGACATGCATTAAAATACAGAAATAACTTCATATATTAATTACCGAATCTTTAGCCACAGTCGCTCTTTCTCTCGCTCGTGGTCATATCATCCCTCGACTGGAAGACACACAAATGTAAACAGTAAATATAAACTTCCGAGCCGCGATGTTACTTTCACACAGACTGAACAAAACATCAAACACAGCACGCGACATGTACTTGCATAAAATAAACACCAGAAACAACTCTTATATTACCGTGAGGTTTTCTCAGCCCTAAGGCACCGGTACAATAAAACCTGGCACTCTCTCGCCGTGAGCGAGGTGCCCAACCGCCTTGCCAGGACAAAGGAAAAGGCCGTCTGTCGCTACCTGCTGAGATTTATCTCTCTTCCTGGTTTCGTGTGCGTCTTCTACCTTCCCACAATAGTTTAGAGCTCCGGGTTTTTATAAAGATTGTGAATGGTTTCAGACCGGAACTACACTTCTTTATTCCATGTGGCTGATCAATACGAGTAAATAACCTGCTGCACTCACACTCAAGTTCTGTCTCGGTTAGTGCATCTTAACCTGCTGCTGTCAGTTGACGTTTGGGATGCACACAGAACATTTCTTTCTACAGATGCTTATAAAAAGGTTGTATGTGTGCTGCATGCACACTGACCTCTGAGCAGTGATTTCGCAGAATACCAGCTGTGGCTTTATGTGAAAATGTCTGCACATAATCTATTCTGACAATGTTAGAGCACATTTTCTCTAACAGCGCAGCATGCTCATCCTCAATTATTTGTAAAAAGGGGAAAAACTAGCCGAGCAGCTCTCTCACACACAAAGCAACACTCGCATTTGAGTTGTATTACTGTATATTTGGTGTCTGCACATAGATACTGAGTCTGCCTGTGTTTATCGCTGCTTTTTCAATTAAATCAGCTGTGGCTGCGAACAAGATGGATGCTGTGGCTTCCAGGCAAGACGCTGCATAGATCGCTTCTTTATCATTTTAACTATTGCGCTTGTCACAAAGGCATTCAAATGTCACTGCAAAAGGACAGCTTGTATATTAAACGCTAGTGCATAAAATCCAACTTCATTCATCCAAATATAATTTAGTCTTACTCAAAGTGACTATGTTTAATAGCTATACGGATCCTGTAAAGTTTCTTACTGCACATCAGAGGCCTTGTATTTCTGGTCCTGTCAGGACATTTCATTTGCAGGGGCGGGTCCAGAGCATTTTCTGGTGGGGGGGTAACAACAGTGAATCTGGGAGGGCCACCCAAGGCTGCCACTGATCACTCTCTTCATATATTTTACAGTTACACTGTCTTGCTTTTATTGGCAGCACTAATGCCTACGTCTATGACCTTTTTATATTCTGCTGTCAGCGTCAACATTAAGATTATAATCAATCAATCATCAATTTGGTGTCAATCATCTTTTGGTCTGAACGCACAGTTAGTCAGTTAGTGCTTATAGCTCTGTACAGTGAACATAGGAGTTAAAAGCTTTTCACAGTTGACCATTGGTTGGGGATGCACACACCCCCCCGTGTCACCCCTATTCATTTGTTCTATCACACTCTCTCTCTCTCTCACACACACACACACACACACACACACACTTACAACCAGTCCCAGATGATTTTCTGTTGTTTCTTTTTTTAATGCTGGCTGCAGTTACTTGCTATTATTAACTTCCTCATTTTGTCTATTGGAAGAATGGAATATATTCCTCCGAGAGAGAGAGAGAGAACGGGAGAGAGAGAATGCACAATCTCTGTCTGTGATTGTGTGTGTTAGTTGCAGAGAGAGACAGATACGAGAGAGAGTTCCCGCAATTGCACCCACATTGATGGATGACTCATGCATGGAAGCAGCTGATGGACTCAGGGCTGCGTATTTTTATTTCATTCACAGATTTTTTTTTTTCTACGTGTCACTTTCCAGATGTCATGAATAATTCAAGACAACGTGAGTGTGTGTGTGTGTGTGTGTGTCAGATGTGGGTCGAGAAGGGAAATAGCTCTGTATATCTGTTTCCCCTCCCCCCTGCCAGTGTAATGTATTATGGAAATGTGAAATCAACTATGGGATTGGAGTCTCTCCATTGTGGTGGTGTGTGTGCATGTGCCACATGTGAGCGTGCACATTACTCTTTACAAAGGCATGAGCACTACGTCAGCAGGTTGCCATCGCAGCTCCAGGTGAGTGCTCACAAATTTCGCCGCCAACCCCCCGCCCCACAAGTGAGTTGTTTGTTCCTGAGAAAACCGCTCGTCATACTTTTTCTTTGTTCTGAGACGTAAAGTAAGTCGGACAATTTTCAAAAGATCTGACATGACAAAGACTTTTCATTCGTACTGAGATGCAGAGAAAGTTGCACTGAAGTAAAAATCAACAGAGATGCAATTGTTGAAATAAAAAATAAAAAATGAAACACTAACCTTTGTAGTCAAAGGCTGTCCCTCCACTGAGATATACCCGTGAAATGTCATTTGCGCTGTGGCTCAGATAAAAGTACCCCATCACTGCTGTTGGAGAATGTGCATTATTGCAAAGTGCGCTTCCGTTTTTGATCTTTGGACAGCAGGAAATCTGTAAAGCGGCATTTGCTTCAGCACGATGCCTCTTCAAAACGAACCCACAGCCTCTAAGGAAGCACAGAAGTCTTCATGTTGTGCATAGGGGAAACAACATTTCTGCTTAAGTATATATTAATGATACATCATGTAAGACTCTGAATGCATACGAGATGTCGTGTGTAACCTCCTGCATATTTAATCCATTAACACACAACATACACCACTCAAAGGGCCTCCATTAAACTAATAAAAATAATCAAATCATGAATCATTAAATAAGCAAACGTTAGAATTGTTTTTTAATTTAATGGCTTCTACTGCCTTTTACCACTAAACACTAATTGCTTAACTCACTGTTTAGCTCCCACAAGACCCAACCCTCACTGACCCCACTCTCTATACTGTATCTCCAAAAGGACCCAGTGGGAAATACAGGAACTCAGTGGTCACAAAGGTTAATGCGTCCAGAGATTTGGCAACAAAATAAGCACACTATGCAGTACTGTAGCATTTTATATAGAAATAAACCTCATAGTTGGAACCATAGGTGGCTCTCTTGGTAGAGTCCATAATTATAGGTACTGTAAATGTCCGAAAAGCAACTCTAAAAAATAAATCTGTCTTTCTACGTAGTATGATTGCTCAACATCTGATTGCATAACCGTAAGTACAGTCCAGTATATGTTGCTGTTGTGTTGCAGTAAGTAGTGCAATGTTCAGTTAAAATGAATCTCATCAGTGTTGAATGGGTTAGTGGTCAGAGCTCTGTTAAGTGCCCTGAAATAATTAATTGATGCTTGTTCGAGCTACCAGCTAAATTAATTCATTTTCATTAATGGTCAATTTAAATAGGTAATCATAGTCATCATGATCATCATCTTCTCATGGGGATTATAATTTTATGAGGCACTAATTGTGGGTTTGTCTGTTAATGTCTGTAAAATTCATTCTCTCAATAACTCAAATCGATTTTTGATACATTATTAAAGTGCCAGTCTTCTTAATTCACTGTAATATTAAATCAGTTAAGTAGCTGCAGAAGGAGGGAACCCTGGTGCCAGTACTCTGGTCAAAGTGAATCTTCGGAGAGGTGAGTTTTTTTTCCCTCCTGTCATTTAGATTTGCTTCAGTGTGTCGCCTTCTTGATCCTCGCTGGCTGAACCACAGTAACTGAGATCATTTTGTGCAGTGACAACTGTTACTCAGCTCTGTTCAGTATTTCAGGTAGAGGTCCAACTAATTGCTCTGAAATGGTGAAGGGCCTGCTCTTTCAAAATATAGTGTTTGAATCAGTCCTCTTTTAAAAGCCTTGTCTTATTGATTTAGTGACGAATCTATGGTGTTGCTTTGTCCTCCGTTTCCAATCTCTTTTCTCTTGCCCACTCTCATGCTTTCCTATTGTAAAGAAAACACTATGACGAAGCCTGTCTACCAAGCATTTTTATCAAAGACGAACAGCAAATAAAGAAGAACATATTAATACAAATGTGTTAACTGTAATATTTTAGTTCATATCTTATTTAATATATGTGTTTTTTTGCCTAGTGTCTGCTTATGAGAAGTGATATTTATTTGTGTGTCAGGCCACAGCAGGCCTGGTTTACAATATATATTTCAAAATAAAATTACTCGTCTGTCTGTTCACTCCTTTCCAATTTACTGTACATGGAGAGTTGGGTTATTTGAAGCAGAACACTGCAGTTGCACTACTTGTTCAACACTGCCACCAGAGAAGAGTCAGTACTAGATTGCATTCTTTTTGCATTCAATGACAGCATTTTCAGAATTATAATTTTCTACTACAGTCTGTGTTTGGCAGCTAAGTTAGGGTCAGTGTCATGGTTTGTATCATTCCCTGTTTTAGTTTCTGTTTTATTTTGAAGTCAGTGTCCTGTCTCCCTGTGTGCTTCATGATGTGATGACCTATGTGTCCCATGTTGATTTCCACACATGTGCCCACATGTTTATTCAAAGGAGACATTATTATGCTCCCTTTCCACAAATTAAAATATGTCTGTGTCTGTGACATGCTTTGGTCAAAATACCTCAAGGATCAAACATCACAGCTCTCTTTGATGCCCTTGAAACAGCCTTGTTCAAAACACCCAATAAAAACCCTTCAAAAAGTGATATTTCCATAATATGTCCCCTTTAAAATCTTGAATGCTACAGGTCTGATGGGATGCTATGGCTCTGTTCTCCAGCATGAAAGTCTGATATACTCATCCACCTCTGCCCTCAAACACCCTTACTGTCTCACTGTCTTCTTTGCTGTACAGGACATTACACACATTGTGTCCTCAAATATTTCAAAGGATGCTGTACAAGGTGCTGGGTACCAGCTGCTATATTCATTCTACACCACCAGCCGCGTGGCCACCAGCTGACAACTAGCACCAGCTATTTCCATGCAGTTGTACAAAATAACCATCATCCAAACAACTAAATGTTTTGTTATTGTTGATTAGCTAAACTTCAACATTTATGAACATCTTTATGCACTGCATGAACTTTCTCAATAGTTTGTTTGTTGTTGCTTAGCTTCTTCAAAAGCTCCCTCAGAGGCTTTTTTCTGCCAAATGTAGCTGCATAATGATATTCTATAATGGATCAATCCCTTGATGTGTTTCTGACTCAATGGACAAATGCTGCTAAATGGCAATTCAACCTCATTTGCACACATCTTTGTAATAATGTTAGATTACAACTGTAATGTCCATGTTCATGCAGTGAGTGCCCTTTTTTTTGGTCCACTCCTGTTTCCCTGGCAGCAACACAATACTTGAACTGTTGCAAATCGTTCTTTTGTAATCTCTTTGTAATGGCATGCCTCTTTCTTTTTTTCAAAATGATTCAATTTTCAACAATTACATTTTTTCCCATTTTTTAAACTACCTGTACAGTTGTGCTTAAGTACTAAGTGTTTAAAGCAGACTGTTTCCGGTGACTCATCCAAGGACTCATCCCAGGAGTTGTCTCCCCCTCCCCCTCTCAACTATCTCATCCTTTTTTCTACATACAGGCTAATTTCTCATCCCCAGTCATTACATTATCTCCCCATCACTCTTGTCCCTTTACCTCCCACTGCCTGTGCCTCCTACTCCCCTTCAACCCATCCCCTGTACATTTCCCCGAAGTCTGGTGGTCTGTCAGCCCAGGATAAATGTGTTCAAAGGGCACAGAATGACTCAGCCCATGTTTCTCATGGAGGACGCTGGCAATGCATACCAATGGTAGTGGGTCCAGCTGGCCGGTGTCTGGACTGGGAGGGTGACATGGGGGCAACAGCTTCATACGGAACCAGCAGACAGCAGGTGCGGGCGGTGAGGGCAGAGAGGGAGGACAGAGCAAGATGGAGCTCGGACGAGCAAAACCATAGCTTAATAAATATGGTGATAGACTTACAGAAACAGAAATAAAATCTTGATTAAACGAGACATTTATCTCACCCGAGGTTAAAACATCCACTTAGAATGCTAATGAACAACAGCAGCCTGCCTGATGCCTTGGTGTTAATATAGGCAGTGGCGTGCACGGGGGGGGGGGGGGGGTAAAGTGCCCCCTGGGAGCCAAAACGCACGTTAAAGTGTGCTATAGGGGCCAAAACGCGTGCTAAAGTGCCCTCTTGGAAGCCAAAACGCATGCGAGGGGGGCTGTTTTTCCTTTTCGCCCCTGCCCTTCAAAAAGTCTGTGCACGCCACTGAATGTAGGTGATACATAACATTAAGGAGCACCTCTTCCTCCTTACTCTCGTCTCTTTAGATTTGGTGGATCAAGTATAATTTGTAATTTTCTGTTAGTGCAACAGTTACTTTTTTGCGTGTGTGTTTGCATGTGCGTGTGTGTTTACATTCATTCACATACATTGAAATAATCTAACAGTGAGTAATCAATCTATTGAATATATATTCATAATGTAGATTATAAAGATTATAGAGTCTCTGTGGTTACCTATGGTCACGCTGCCGTGGATGTAAAAAATGGCGATGCAACATGGCAGCCTCGGTTCGGTTCATCGCTCACTTATTTTGTAACAACTACATACTGGGGCTTTAAAGGTACCTAAGCAGCAGCATACAGTACCCTGCTGAGGTGCAGGTTATGTAACTGTCTAACACATCTGTAAATTGTTTTCCGCGGATTTCTCACTAACATGATGCATTACGAATGATGTAAGAGCACCTAACTGACAAACACCTTCCAGTCTTGCAATGGACCAAAAATAAAATCACACATCTCAGTGTTTTTAACACCACAACGTCAACATTGACCACCACACATTGACTCGCCCCCACTCTCTCTCACACACAAGCAAACACATTGACAACAGACCCATCTGTTATAGAAAGACTGGCTAACAATACATCTTTCCTAACAGAAAATAAATGACATGTCTATCTGCAAGTAAAGTAGGGAGGTGAGATCTGATCTCAGAGCTGTCCATTTAGGATGCCACGTGTGAACAAGGCCCCTGAGGCAGGCTGAAGGTTGGAAGGTTATGGAGGCCTGTTGGGAATCAAAGGTTAGCTTAGCCATCCCTCAGCCATGACTTTGAGCAGGCTTGTGCCAAACGCACAGCAGCCTTTTCCTGCTCACTTCTGCCAGTGCACAGGGGGATCTGACAGTTTAAAAAGTTCAGCCAGGCAGGAATAAAGGCAGGCAGAGACAACAGGGTGATTCACACAGGTAGCTGATTCACAGGGAGACATTGTGCAGCATGAACAGGATTATAGGGAGGAACAAAAGTAGTTGATCCGACACTGAGTGGGGAAAAATGGCTGGTATTAGCACTGGATTGGATAATAAGGCAGCTGAGCTGAGAGTGGGTTTGGGTGGGTGGAGAAGTAGAGATGATTGATGCCAAACAAAAAAACAGGTGAGTGTGGAGACAGGAAATGGCTCCAGGAACGGATGGAAAATGGCTGGTTGGGAAAATGATGACCATAGGCCACGGGGAAACGAGCTGCAGAACTTGTACTAAGGTGGCAGGAACAAAAGACTCACAAATCGACAAGTGCCTGAAAGCCTTTCAAGTCGGGAAAGAGAACCGTCTGAGAAGAAAACTGTTTCAAATGGACTCCCAGAGACGGGGCCAGTCCATCAGTGACGTCCTTCAGAAAACATTTTCACACTTTGGGGATTACTGTAGGTGAGAAGAAGTATGAAAACCTGCATTATCACCAAATGCCCACGAAACAAATGACTTTCCTTTTTGTCTCCCTCTACAAGACATTGACCAATTAAATGCTACATTATTATTTTCTTCTTTTTTCTTTTTGCATTTTTTTATGTGGCATATAATTATTGCTGCATGAAACAATATCGAAAAACATTTGGTTTAGATTTATTAATGTATTCATTCACCCACTGGACCCCACACATAACACTAAGTAAATTAATGTAGAATAATATTCAGATAATTATTTTCTGTATCACTCACAGAACAGTGAGTGTTTACATTCCAGTTAAATCCAGCATCGCTTTGAATTAACAACTATTATTGGAAGATTTCACCAGCTCAAGGTAATTCAACTAATGTCAGTTTTTGAAAACCTTGTCTCCGATTTTTTGTACTCCCACATTACTTGAAAGTTAAAATGAAGAATGCTTTAGAAATGTGCGAATATGAGAGAATCACGTCCTCAAAAATTAAAACTATGTGCTGGACCACAACAAAGAATGAATCAAAAATAGAGTCCGAGTTGCCTGGACCCAAAACGTAACATTTAGTGACACTCAACATTTGGGAGGTGAATCCAATGTGCAAATTTGCACTTGGTCACAGCATAAGAGAAGAGGCTTTCAGGAGGACTGATTTGTTTAGTGAATGTAACATTGTTTGCAACTTTTTCCTTTCAAGGCCCCAGTCAATGAAAAATGCATTCCCCCAGTTTCACCCTTGTGTTGTTCATTAATCTCTTGTTATACGTCGAATATGTAAAAAAAAAAAAAAAGTAAAGAAATAAAACATTCGACAACTCATCCTGCACTCAAAAGCCGATATTAAATTGACAATTGTGTCCAAGTGACAAGTGTCTGTCCTGCAGCTGCAGAATTGGTGGTTCAGTCCTGGGCTCATCCACAGTCATCACAGTCATGCATCTTAACTCTGTCAGCCTCATCAATGAAATCTGCTGTCATGGCAACCAATATATGTGACGATTCCTGCCTTAGTTCAAAGTTAACCTGAAACAAAGGGATGCAGAATCAAACCAAGAACTCACAAGAACCACATGGAGGGAAACCATGCCGGGAGGAAGACGAGACAAGCTGGTGTAGTGTATTTTCTGGTCCCTGCTGAGTGGAGCTGGGGGGTTTGGTATATGCAGAGGAGGGGAAGACAATGAGACACCAGTGCAACACATTAAGGCGGAGCAGGTGCTGATTGCAGAGAAGATAGGAAGAAGACACAAGGGATTTTCAAAATAAAGCAGGAAAAAGGGAACATATGGAGGACATGACAGGGATATTACTGTAACCTGTGTGGAAGCCAGGGAAGTATCAGTAGCTTGGTCCACACATAATTCATGTATTAGACCAATGCAGGAATACAAAATAATCTTCCGCCTGAATTATTTAATTAAAATCTCTTTACTTTACATTTAAAGTGCATGTGCAATGTTACTGAGATAGACAAATTAAAGGTCCAGTGTATAAAATAGGGGGGGCGTGACAGCAGCGTTCAGATTCTAGATTGCAGCGTTCACCCCTCCCATCGGCAAAGTGACGGTGGCCTCAGAGGACAAAATACTTGTTTACCACAACTGGGGCAACTGGGAGTATTTCAGGAGCATGGAGTGATGAGGTGAAGATCTAAACCATTTCACGAAATGTCTGCTGTTTCTTCCTCCTTCTTTTTTCTTGGTTGGTTTTATTTTTGAACGCAAAACTCACAAAACGTGCTCTCAGGCTGAATGGATTTTCAGAAAAGCAAGACCCTTGCTTATAAAATAATATATTTTTACGAAAAGCAACCAAATTTTATTTTATAGTGATTATACACAAATATATTTAAGGGTAGTATATTCAGATTCAAGTATTACATAGTGGACCTTTAAATAATGAAATGATAGTTCCCTTGAACATTGATGAAAGCACAAGCATCAATGGATGCAATCAGCGTCTTCATACTTTGTTCCACCTGCTGTAGGACATCAGAGGCCTGTTCATTGATGTACTTAAGATGAACCCAGGATCGTTTCAAGTTATCTGGCTATTGGCCATCTTGTTAATCTAGCTCAGCATTTTTCTCTCCAGCTACACAAGCCTATTCATGTGAATTATAGACAAACTACTTATCATGATGTAAGAAGAAATAGTCAAACCTGTGGGTAATTTAATTACAAACGTGCCCAAAAGTGATGAGTTAAACTTTATGTCTGATTGAATTGTTTCTGCTGCAGAGAAGAGAGAAGTAGTTCATGTTAAGTTGATGAGTCAGTGTGACTGAAATATTTAACATTTATGAATCTAATTTATCATCATCATTGAAATATTGAACAGTGTGTCAAACAATGTTCTAATAAAAGACATCAAAGGTTTAGTTTTCTTTTTTTTTGTTTTTTTTTCCAGTTCTCATCCCAGAGTCTCCTGAAATTCTGAGCTGCGGTGATTGGAGGATTAAAATCCACATCAATGTGAATCATTGATGAAGTCAAATGAACCCATAATAAGGCTAAAAGATTCATTTAGTATGGTACACTCTCCATGTATCTGTGCTTCTAAACAGAGTGGACACATGAGCCTTGTGTCCACTCTCTGTGCCACTCATGCGATCTGATCCTTTGAAGTTAAGCTGCTCTGGCGTAGGTTCAGGGTTCAGCAACCATGGTGACAAATAAGCCACTGTTGTACGACTGAGAATACAGAGTTAAACCTGAATTTACCTAGATTATTTTAAATCATCATTACATACATCATTACACTCATGTAAATGTCACGGTTTGTGAATTTCTACATTAGAAATTGGTTAATTTTCTGGTTATTCTAACCATCTGCTTTTTCATCTGTATAACTTCTTGTCTTTTTATAGTTCTGTTTCCAAGGCTGAAAAACCTTTGCTGCAGATTTTAGGCTTAGAATCTGAACTGCATGATGAAATTGTCCAATATCACCTCTCCTCTTTTAGAATACAAAAGTACATGCTCGGTTCCTGCAGCAAACACTTTTCCCGGCCATTTCAGACAAACTGATTCTCCATTATGCTGAGCTGATGAGAGCTACGGCCAATTTGGATGAGAATCAGCTCTTGAAGTGCTCGCCAGGTGCCTCATTCTCTTCGCAAAGGCTATCAATCACTGGTAAATGCATTCTCTCCAGCTGAGAGATGATGAGGCGAGAGAGACACACTGTCATAGTATCCAAAGGAACCATACAGAGGTGTTTCCCTAGGAGGCGCATGCCTGCTATGACCGACCTCTACTCGGATATACAGTATAGCCTTGAAAATCCCTTGAAATGGGCTTCCTGTACGTGCCACTGTGAGTAATCGTCCATTTACCTCACGGCATGTCGACGTAAAGTATTCAGCTGTGTGACATTTAGGGAAAGGGCAGCTTTTTAATGATAGTTTCATTTCCTTCATCATTTCATTCTTTTAATCCTCTAAATATCTGTTTTCATCTTGTTCTTTTTGGAGCGCCAATAAGGCCATCAGGAAATCAATGCGCTGGTTAAATAAGATTACTTTTTTCCCCTAAAGTCCCTGAGTGATGCATGCTGACATTGCTGCTGTCACACACACACACACACAGGGCCCCAAGGGAAGAGAGCTGTTGATGAAAGCCCCCCTCCCTCCCTCGGCTCTCTCTCTCACACACACAGACACACGTAATTTTTAAGTGGTGTACAGCATCTGCATGCTATTGAGGCAGTTCTTTATCACTTGCAATCCTTGAATAATGTGAGCATTTCATTAGTGTTTTAATGGCAGGTCTAACAAATAAAATGCATAATATTGTTCTATGCATACATAATGACTGCTTTTAAATCTGCACTATAAGACACATTTTATGTAAAAAAAAACAAAACAAAAACTGTTTTGTTAGTCTAAATCACAAACAGATATAAATATCTCACCTTTATTTACAGGAGGTGACACTTGTTCTCCCAAAAATTAGTTTTAAGTGGAAACTGGCATCATCTTATCTCGTTTGTTGCTCTTACTTGCCACATTTATTTAACATGACACATGGTAATGAACTGAACTAAACTATACTGAAAACATAATTAAGAAACCATGTGTTATATCACATTTTCACACTTCAGGAGACCTCTGATTACTTTTATAACTGCTCTAAATCAGTGCTTGCTGTGGTCCACTGCTGAGGTAAGAGACACATAAACCAGTGAAGTTCACTGAGCTGTCTGAAAGAGTAGGAAAGAAAAAAAACAATCAGGAGATTTCACTCCCTTGGTTCGAGGCCAAGCTCTGATCCACATTTCTCCAGCTGTTCATTGCGAATTCACTCCATGCTCGTTCATTAGAATTAAAGAAACAAAAGCACTGTGACTGATCAGATCAGATTGAATCTGACAGAGTGATCAGAGTCTGTGACCTACAGCGTAACAATCCCTTCAGGTGATGTTAAATGATGAAAAATAAGCAATTTATAGACCTGTTTTGCTTCAATAAAGAAAAAGATTCATTCAAATGCAAACATCGTAACACATGTTGGTATTTACATATGGTTCAGACTTTGATTTGATTTGGAGGTGCAGCGAGGCAGAGTGGTCGTTCTGAAGCCTGACATACTAATAAAACACACTGGATTAAATATAAACAAACTCTGTTAAATACATTTGCATGTCACCTGCTGATACCATCATCATTTTAAGGCAGGTTGCTTCAACTTATGTCATTTTCAAAAGACTCCTGTTGTGATCGTTTTATTCTTTAAAAACTGTAAACACCACATGGCCATAATGAGCTCTGAACCGCAGGGCGCTGTTTTGATGCATGTGTCTCCTCACTCTGTCTCCTACAGTTCTTTTATCTCTCTCACACTCTTTATTGTGAAATAAAAGTGTAGATGTTTTTGAAAGAATGAGAAATAAAGAACCACAAAACTATGGAATTATGTTAGATATACTGTAAGGGAAATTATCCTTGGTTTCTGAGTTGTTCCTGTTTCTGACCTTGGTCTAAGAGATAATTCGACACATGTTCTGTTGCTCTTGAATCTGTTGAATCCTCAGTTGAACAGATTAAGTGTCAATTATCAGACTTTGTGATTTATTGAGTGCCGCTTTAAAGCTCCTGGGTAGATTCTTAGAAGAGACCGACAGCATCACCAAAACTGGTTATTGCTCAGACTCAGCACCACACTCTTCAGGTAATTAACTTAGACACACTGGCTTTGTAAGTGAGAGGCACAATCAGCCTACGATTTTTGTACAAGATGGGAAAAGCTATCCTGCAAGCATCTGTTTCCGTTTCTTAAAAAAAAAAAAAGAGAAGAAGTTACGTAATCATATTGGATTGAAATGTAATGTCAGCCCTTGTCTCCTGTTCAGCAGCTCATGTTCTATCATCATCAGCATCAGCATCAAAATAACACCTGGATGAATAAACAAATCAGCCGCTTCGTTTGTGTGGACATAAAGTGACATCACACCAATCCTTTCAAGTAGAGCGTAGGGACAGAATGAGTGTCTTTTATTCTCCTTCACTCCCTGGATGCTTCTCTCACTTTTTTCTCTCCCTCTTCTCCCCCCTCTTTTTCCTCGCAGTCTTAATCCTCATTGCAAACAAGCTCCTGACAATATTTTAATTATCGTCTTATTGCTATACTGCCGGAACCCCTTCTCTATTACCTTGTTTTTCATTTCATCCAACCCTTCCCTGCTTTCTTTTCAGTCTTTCTTTGCATCCCTCCATCACACAACCCAGGGCCAAACCCAGACATACATGCTCTCAGTGTATTATTACTCTTTTCTTATGTGTGTGTCTCTCTGTCTTTTTATGGACATTTCAATGGGTTGATCTGTTTGTCTGTTTTTATTGAAATCATTTTCTCTGCAAACAATTGCAGCTGAAAATGAAATCGAATAATGAGATGAGAATGAACTAAAACATAGCTGCAGGTTAGTAAGGAACAACAATTAACTGAAAGATGCTACAACACTATAAAGCCGAGGGGGGACTGCAGTCAGGTGACATTTCTCTTGTTTCTTGCTGCAAGCGACTCCATTTACATTCCACTTAATCATTTAATCCATTGTTAATACATAAGCACTGATTAATGCGACTTTGATGACAGATCTGAGATTGATATTGATCTTTTCATTTCATCCTGGGACAAATTACAAATAACACAATAATAACCATAAGAGTTTCACCTCCTGGAACATCTAAATGTTCAGATCTGTTCCATTGTTAAAATAAATTAAAATCACTTTGTTGTTGCTACAGTAGATGAGTATCTGGCTCTGAATCCCAGCTTTCATATCCAGAGTTTTTTGGTAACAATTTCATAAAGTAATAGCAAAGGCATGGAAAATGTTACACAGATGATCCGTCGTGTATGAAGCATGTTGCGTTGGAGGCTGTGGGTTTAATATACAGTACTGTGTGTTCTGAGTCCTGTTTAATAAATATGATGGCAAAGTGCACATCTCCCTCTTATCTCACTGCTCCCAAGACAAAAAGGTCACACAGTAATAATGACTCTATTATTACTGCTATCCGTCCATCAGAGGAACAGGTCGACCTGTGTCCACGACGATGGTGTTGACGATCAGGCTGTGTGGCAGGTCCACTGTGACCCACTGTCTGCCTCCTAATATCATCAGCCTGTATTATCGTGATGGGGTGCAGCCTACAGCTCTTTGAAGACGTTTATGAAACAAAGTGTTCTTGCCAATGTTACACACATGTAGACACATCCTCAGCAACACAAAATACACAAACTAAACTGCATTTGATTTTTTTCTTTTTTTTTTGCAAACATCTTATCTTTTTATAAGAAAATAACAAGTACTGCAATTAAAGGTAAGTCTCTCACCACCTCCAGTGTTTCTGCACTCCACTTCTGGTTGCTAGAGGAAACCAGCACTTTACAGTGAAGCAGGAAGATGCAAACAAACACAGTCGGCTTGAACACTGGGGCTTCCTTCTAGAAAACCGCCCACTAGAAAAGACCAAAGACGCTGAAGCACCACTTTTTCGACCGCGTTCATGCAGGGCTGAAAAAAACAGCTGCACCAATGGGTTGAATGGGTAAATCAAGAATACATTGACAACATGACAAACATGAATACAGCCTAATTCAGTTTTGTCTGCCATCCCTCAATGAGTGAAAGAAAAAAAAAATGAACATTACATTTCGTAGAAGTTGTAGGGGCTGAATATGGAGTTCTGGATCAGTTTTCTCTAAAGGTCAACAATAGGAAGTGACATTCAAAGAAGCAGCAACTATCAGCTTAGACAGACAGCGGTGGTGTGGTAATCAGGAGGGTCTAATCACAGCGAACTGACACCCACTGGGCATTTTATTGTGGTTTCAGTAATATGCTCCCTTTCCCTTGGTTAATAAAACGGTCTCCTGGCTGTAGCTTTGGAGACTGGTACCAATTCTCTGATCTAACAGCTGGCAGTAAAAACGCATAAAGCACATTTCTCAAAATGTCATATTATTCCTTTAACTGTGGGCTGAAGGCACCCCTGAGAACTGAAAATTGAAATTGTGATTGTAAAATGGGCACTGTAGTAAATGTCATTCAGTCTTTTCCCAGGTTAATCTGATGAGTCAATGAGCACTGAGCTTTAACTATTTAGCCTTGAGCAATGAATACACAAAATCCCTACGATCATTAGCTAATCCCCAAAATGGACCAGTTTGGGTTTAAAATTTCACTTGGCCTTACAAAGTTGTTTTACAGTCTTTCCGTAGTCCGTCTCTCAGGATGAGATTCATTGTGTATTTAATTTCATCAACTTGATCTTAAATGAGGTTAAAAAATATAAACAAGTCAACCACAAAAATAAAACCATTCACCTGTTTTAATGCTGGTTTTGCTTGCTGCGAATCTCTTTGGACTTTAAATTCCCCTGTTTATCAGATTCATTAGCTTTTCTATTGCATCAGAGGACAGAAAAGAGCAAATTCTGCTTCCTGTTGTGATATTAAAAAACAACAACACAATTCCAGCTTGGTTTTCTAGTTTCCTCTGTATCATGCTGTCATACACACAAAAACCCACTTGCCTGGGCACACAGTTGGATATCAATCCTATCATTCTGTCATTTATTTACAATTTCAGCATCCAAGGGCTCCAGCTCATATAGCTGAGATGATGTAACCATCCAGTGCAACAGCACACTTGAACCTTTCTCAATTGTAAAGTGAGATGCTCTCAAACAGCACTTGTTTCCATAAATAAACACTATTACGCTAACAGTTTTAATGGGAGTGGGAGGAGGCGACTGCATAAGTACTGAGGAGCAAAGGGAGATAAAGTAATGCGATTAAATGTAATTAAGAAAGCAGTTGCATTAGACAGGCAGAATAAGTCAAATGACCTCAAAAAAATCACATAGACAATGCAATAAATAAACACTTTTACATTTATTTTTCATACAATAGTTATTTGCATTGAATAAATATAAATCATGCATTTTTGCATCTGAGCGTCAAACATGCTTTGGTTAAACAGTGTCAGACAACAACAGTGATTTCAGTCAGTCAGTGCGCAGCATCGTCTCCAGCAGGGGTTTTCCCTTTCTCTTTTCAGGAAATAAAAGGATGATTTGGATCATTTGTCTAACAATGAATACATAATTTCTTGTAGCTATTATTCACATTTAAAACTTTTTCTGAGAAATACTACAGAAGTAATGACAGATGGTTGACAGAAGGTTTGGAGAGGTTGTGGTCTGACAGCTGTTGAATGTGTCATCTTCCCTTGGGTGTTACATCTGTGATTCATTTTAATATTTATACAGTCATATTTAGTACATCATCATACGTAAAGGAGTGCAAGCCAAGAACAGTGACAGTGCGACACCTACTGGACCATCTGCAGTACTGCATTCATATATTCAGCCAGTTCACTGTTAGCAGCAACAGAGGGTTTATGATATTCACTAGACACAATATCACAGGGGATTCTGACCACTGTGATTCAATTATACACACAGTCCAGTTGATTCTTAAACACCACACATAACAGATGCTGGATGTCCTATGAAATTATAAACTAAGAAGCAGATATGGGAGTTGTGGAGTCATCAAGTCATCTCCATGCTACAGTATGTATTTGTTCTGCTCAGTCACTGAACCAGGTGCATTCACTAATTAGCTCACCGTCCTAGCTGAAGAGCTGTGCTGATTGGACTCAGCTGGTTTAGTGCATGGGCAGAAGAAATACATGCATGGAGATGACCTGATGCCTCCAAAATTCTCCCATCTCTGCTAAGAAGAACGTGTGTTGAAACTGACCACAATATTTCCACTTGGATCTTTGAATGAGTAACATACAGTACACAAGCATGGACCACTGAACCAGACACACATATCAACAAAAAAATTAACATAATCATATTAAACATTAAACAAGCACCATTACCCAGTGCAGACATGTTGAATCAAAGTAGGCAATCCTTCACTACATGCAATTCAAATGATTACCCACCCTACTGCCGACCTACACGGGGGTTGGAGTGGGCATGAATGTGGTTTACTAAAGTCTCGACTCCTTCCTTGATATTAGAAACACACAGTACGCCTAGAAGACAATAACAGGTTCCATAATGTAGGACAGAGATACTAGAGCAGGTTTACAGCTCGTTATCTGAGTGCCAAAAGTCAAGATGGTGTCTTGAAAACTCTATTTCCTTCTTACAATAAACATCTATGAGGTAAAGTAATTCAGAGTGTTTATCAAAACTTAAAGCAACTTAAAAAGTCATGTTTATGTTGAAGAACACTGAATCATAAGAATGAGTTACAAAATCAGACTGAGGAAATACAAAGGTCATTGTTTCATATGATCAAGGAATGATTTCCTTCTGATAATGGTCATGCTTATCACTTTGCCTTTTTCTAGTACTCTACCAGGGGAGTGAGTGGACAGCAATATCTTTGGTATTCTGATACAGTATGAACTGCAGCAACAATAAAACAGTATCTTGTGTTAACTCTCTTGAGTGCTAAGTGTCACACTTCTGCTTGAGCAAGACGATCTTACACTCTACACATTTGGGTAATGGATACAGACTCCTAAAGCTCATGAAACCATAATCAAATTGAATTAATGGTCATTACCCATATCTTAGTATTCAGATTATATCTCTGGAGTAATATACTGGACTCTAAAAGTGCATTTTGTGATTACAAAGGCACAGCCTGGTTTGTCTCAACTTATCTGAACCATGTCAAATTTTAGTCTCTGTTCTTATGGCTATGGCCAGGATTGTCTGTAAGGCTTGTGAAGGAACAGGTCATATCAAGCTGGCACTGATCTGTATTGGGCTGATCGACCTGCCTCCTTTTCTTGATTTTGTTTTGTCTATCAAACTCTGCCGTGATCTCGGCCAGTGTTTTGCCTTTAGTTTCTGGTAAAGTTAGCCACAGAAACAAAGCAGACACCACACACACACCCAGGAAAGGTAAGAAGCAGAAGTACCCCAGGCCTTTGACAATGAATGGGAACAGCATTCCTATCAAGAACAGGCCTATCCACATGAACGAGCCAGAAACCATGTAAGCTGCTGGGCGAGCAGCCTGGTCAAAGATCTCAGCTGGTAAGATCCCTGTTACTCCTGCAGGACCCAATCCAAAGCTGAGGATATAGGCGAAAACACATGCCATGCTGAGGTAGGGCATCCCCGCAATCCCACGGCTCTGGAAGTTCAGAGCTATTGTAAAGACTATGGTCCAGCAAGACATAAGACTATAGCCTCCAACGAGAAGGTACCTGCGGCCCACTCGTTCAATCAGAAGGTTACTGAGTATAGAGGCAGTTAGCTCAGATGCTCCTGTGCCAATGGTGACATACTGGATTTTCTCTGGAGGAATCCCTGCTTCGAGAAAGATGTAAGAGGCATAGAAGTAGAAGGAATCATTGCCACAGAGCATCATAGCACTACTGGCAGCCATGACTGTCCTGAGCTGGGATCGCAGGTCAGGATCCTTAAACAGGGACCATGGTGTCTTGGCAGAAGCTCCACTTCTAGAATTTAAGGCTATCGATTGTTGCTCCTGAAGCATCTCCTCCATCTCCAAGACGGGAGCCTCCCCGCCACGGAGTCTTCCAAGTGCCCGAACACATCCTTCCCTATCTCCCCGGTCAATGAGGAGGTATCTGGGGCTTTCAGGGAACCAGGGAAGGGTAAGCACCTGGATCAGTCCTGGCAAAGCATTACTAGCTAGCAGGTAAGGCCAAAGGGGCTCTGTACCCAGCAGCTCAGTGAGTCCCACAACCTGACCCAAGAAAATCCCAAATGCAGTGAAAACAGCAGAGGAAAAAGCCACAGCACCTCGGAGGTGTTTGGGGGCACTCTCCCCAAAATACATAGGCTGAATGTTCATGCTCACACCTGAGTTAATCCCCACAAGAAATCGAGCGACGATGATGAGCTCAAATGATTTGGCCACCCTGCATGTTAGCACAAGGACAGCGCCAACAAACAGGAAAGAGTTGTTCAGAAGCAGCGAGTTCTTCCTCCCGAAGCGGACTGCCATAGGCCCTGCTAGAAGTGCACCCACCAAACCTCCCAGTGAAAAGGCAGATACAATAAGAGTCCACAATACGGTCACCTGTGGGATGTCCAAGCTTGTGTCCCAGCGCTCCATGTAGGTATCATTGATGAAGCCCTGGATGTAGCTGGTGGGAGCGTTGATGATGGAGATGTTGTAGCCATACTGGAAGGTGCCTCCTACGGCTGCAGAGCACACAGTCAAGGCGAGGATCCTGATACTACCTGAGGGGTTGCTGGTCTCTTCTGGCTCACTATCATGTGTGGAGCTCATCTTAAGCCCAGCTGTCCCAGAGGACAAACATATCAAAAGATGTTAGATCAACGTTGAATTATGGCCAGAAAGGTTGATTGTTGATTAAGGTTGAAAAATCAATGGTTGATCAATAAATAAATAAATAAATAAAAAGTAGGCTAAAAATAAGGTGTAAAAATGTAATGTTAAAAATGTCATTGAATCAACATTGAGGAGTGGGGGCATCATCAAAACAACAATATCACTATTATTATACAATACAATACAATACAATACAATACAATACAATAAAGCTTTATTGTCCACCATGGTGGAAATTTGTCTTCGGCTCACCACAGTAAAATACAAACTTGCAATTTTTTTTAATTCTAGCTACATTTTTACAGACAACACTAATCATAACAAGCACTTTCTATTTGGTTTCAATGTCAGGTAGGCCTATAGGCTACCTAGATTGAATATTTCTGTCTGACCATGTCTCAACAGTGATTCAAAATGATTTTGTTATCTGGGACATGTGCATCCACTTACCTCTGTGTCCTGTAGCACCCAGTCCCTTTCACATAACTACTACAGTTAGGCCTATCTTACATTAGGCCTACCTAGCTTTAGCTTAACACATTAACCTGACTGACAGATAAAATATGATCTTCAGTGGTAGTAGTGAGTATACAGAACAAGCAAGCGGACGTTCTCCTCTGTTGATATGAAAGGCGGACACACTTCATCTTACCGGCTTCATGACATTATGCTTTTTGTCCTCCGCATTGCCTGTCAGGCACCTTCTCGAAACTCTAACACAACATTTCTGTCAAGAAATTGCATATCTAAAAAACTAAATACTACTACTACTAGTAATAATAATAATAATAATAATAATAATAATTAAGACAGTTTGTCAGTGTTTGGTGTTAATTTCCTTCCTAATGCCCTAACAGTCCATACTGAGGGGAAAATTTCACCCCCCACCCGTGTCGCCGCCCCTGTGTGTAGAATGCAGTGATTGGATGACGTCAAACTGTGGCAAATGCGTCATCTTTCTGCGACTATAACTGTCGCGATTAGGTTAAAATCAAATGTAAGTAAACGTTACAGTTTTAATGAGTGTTTTTTTTATTGTTTATTTACATTAACGCATCACCGAGTAATAACAGCCTTGTGAAACCATAGTCAAAGAAATTCAGTGTTCTATTTTAAAAAATAACACACCTGAATACCAGCACAGCTTAATAAAACCGATATTAGCCCACTAGCTAATGCTAACGTTAATTCTGTTTGTATATTATGGTGTTTACCAAGCAATGTTGCATTTTATTTAATGCTCAGTGATCCAGAGGTGCATTTATTTGCGTTATGACCATTTTAATATAAATTTAAGAAACAAATTACTCATTTACATTTGTACCAACAATCAGATATTGTTTGCAACACCACATTAATAAATGTGAATGTTTGTTTCCGGGTGCTGTTAAAGGCAGCATTCAGAGTCCTAAAGTTTGACTTTGTGTTTTTCATTTTCTTCTGCTCCAACAGGGCTCCGTCCCCAACCAAGAGGAAGGAGGATGACAAGAGCAAACAGAAAGTAAAGGAGAAGTCAGGAGCCACGAAAGAAGGAGCTGAAAAAGACAGAGGCCGAGAGAAGAACCGCACACGGAGGAGCGCTTCTAGTGGGAGCAGCAGGTCAGGGACTAAATCTATTAAATGAAACTGGAGGCAGCTGCCAGGTTCTGTTTTAGTTTAGAAATGTTAAACAACAGGTGATCTAATTTCAACATTAGTTTTCTGTCCGTGTTCAGCAGGTTGTTATCCTTCATATTTTGTTTACGAATTCACACTTCAAGGTCATCTTATGAGCTGCTGTCTTTTCAGGTCCAGCTCCAGCTCCAGCAGCAGCTCAGGCTCCAGCTCAGGCTCGTCCAGCGGTTCCAGCTCCTCCGCTTCCAGCCACTCAGGCTCGTCCAGCTCCCGCTCCTCTTCTTCCTCCTCCTCCTCCTCGCCGAGCCCCAGCCGCCAGCGACACAACAACAGAAGACGCTCACGCTCAAAGTATGAACTGGGTCATTAATACGATAAGTCATTAGTTTCATCCATAGTTGTACTTTACAGGGGTATTTGCTTTTCTTTCTTTCTTTTTTTTTATCCCTTTTACACAAATCCATTACAGCTCATGAGCAAACATTCACTTTTACTCAACATCAACGAAAGAATGATGCTTCACAAATCATCAGTTGAGACAAGTAGTATGGTTTGATAAAAGTAAAATGATGGTACCAATGATATATTAATAACTGCAATGTAAATGTCACTGTAGGTCAAAATCAGCAAAGAAGGATGACAGAGACCGACGACGTAGGAGTCCGACCCCCAAACCCACTAAGGTCTACCTGGGCCGGCTGACGAGAAACGTCATCAAGGTGAATGCTTCACCAGAATACTAACTGACTCAGAGGTATCTCCACGAGTCTCTGGCTTCTACAACAACAGGAGTTTCACTAGTCTGCTGTAAATTGAATTTACAGATTGTTAAAGAACCACTGACGAAAGCTCTCTTTTGATTTCCTTAAGATATACAGTAAATGTAATTTTTAGTTTTATGGCGATATGGACCCCATGGGGTCTGGAATAAAGAAATGAATATCTAAATGTAGATGCTGGACCAAATGTGTTCTCCTCTGTGCCTTTGTAGGAACATATCCAGGAGATTTTCTCCACCTATGGCAAGATCAAGATGATTGAAATGCCCATGAACCGCATCCACCCTCACCTGTCCAAAGGCTACGCCTATGTGGAGTTTGAGACGCCCGAGGAGGCAGAGAAGGCCCTGAAACACATGGATGGAGGTGCGAGGATGATGGGAAACATGAACAGATTGAATCAGAGCCATATTCTCAGTCATGTGAAATGATGACAGAGTGGATTTTCCTTTTTCTTTGTTCTCTTTCAGGTCAGATTGATGGTCAGGAGATCACAGTCACGGCCGTGCTGACTCCCACGGTGCGCCCTCCTCCTCGCAGGCTGTCCCCTCCCCGCAGGATGCCGCCCCCACCCCCGATGTGGCGACGCACCCCGCCCCGGATGAGGAGACGGTGAGCGGCATGTGATGTGTACTGCCGATGTCTAACACAATCTCTGCATTTACTGTTTGTATAAGGTGTAAGTTTCATTCTTTATTCTTATCCTGCTCCTCTTTCTCACTCTTCCCCTCTCAGGTCTCGGTCTCCTCGGCGACGCTCTCCGGTACGACGCAGGTCTCGGTCCCCCGGACGCCGCCGCCACCGGTCACGATCCAGCTCTAACTCGTCCCGTTAGCGATTAGCTGACACCTGATCCCACCCTTTAGATCTGCTCCTCTAACTGTGTCCTTTTGATCAGTGATAGTGAGACCACGGGCAGAGTGGAGAAACAGAATTATATTAGTTTATGTAAACACTGGATCTTCTTTACATGTTCCAGCTAGAACTGGACACATAGTCAAACTATCTTTGTAGAGAAACCTACCTTTTTTTTTTATTGTGACCAAACTATTTTACATAACACTAAAAAAATATATTAGTTCTATTAGCACTGAGAAAATCATCTGCTGGTTGATGATTGATTGATTTTCATGGCACTGCTCTCATCACTTATTTGGTGATGACTCTAAAAATAGTTCCTACAGTTTAATGTCAACCAGAGTTTTCTGAAATCCATCTGGCAGGACCACGATGTTCACTTTAAGTTCTGTCCAGTACCATTTTGATAAATGGAAAGAGTTTCAGTTATACTACTGGTCATGATTTTTAAGCGTAAGTCAATACTGAGAGTTTTAAAACGAAGAACACTGTAACACTCCTTTCGTTGTTAAAGGGACAGTTCAACATATTAGCAAATTGGCCCATTGCCATAATACTTATACTTTTAGGAGTAGGTTTGTTACCTTTAATTGTCAGTGCAAGCTATTTGTAGGATGGTGGAGCTGCTCAAAGCTACGCTACGGAGGCTAATGGGATTTCTTGGTTTCCCTCATCAAACGCATTAATACAACAACTCCAAAACGCTCTTGTGGACAAGTTTTGACCTGCACATTCACCACGCTATGAGGTAAAAATGGAGCGTTACGAGATGGAGTTGTTTTTGAGGCAAAAGAAGAAAACTGTGAGGTCACAACTTTTCCACAAAAGTGTTTTGGAGTTGTTGGATTGTGCATTTGATGAGGGAAACCAAGAAATCCTGTGAGCCTCCATAGCGTAGCTCTGAGCAGCTCACGGCTCTGCTCCACTGTTCTAAAAATAGCTTGCACCGACAATTAAAGGTAATAAACCTACTGCTATGACTATAGGGATTATGGCAATGGGCCAATTTGTCAAAATGTTGAACTATCCCTTTAATCTCCTATATGGAGATGAGGGATCTAGACAGGGTGGAACAAACTAAAATTAGTACTGTATATTTTATTTACCCTGCTGTGAATGATAGTGAATGAACTCTTAATTTATTAGTTGGTGTTTTATTAAAATATTGTTTACAGAGTTTTTAACTGCATCACAGTTTACAGTAATTCATTGCAAAGGCAGCTATACGAGTCATATTGAGTAAAGTACCTGTTAGCAACATGTGTCTGTTTTAATACGAGACATAGTCATTATTGAACTGTCAATACAGACAGGTCAGACTCATTAACTACTGATGCATCAGTATTTTCTGCTCCTTTTACCCACTTTGTTTTTTTAAATGTCACACTGTGAACACTTTGAGCCAGATGTTTGTGGTTTTTCCTTTATGGAAAGATTGTTGTGTTTTAATCATCTCCTCAGTGGTGGACCGATTCAATCTGCATGACGTGGTGTGTTTGTGTGTGCAGTACCTGTTTTTATATTGCTGGCTCAGTGTGCTATTCAGCTAGCGGCTTGACAATAAAGGTCATTGTTTAATCTAAAAAAAAAAGCAAATTTCTATGTTTTATTTATTTTTCAGGCAATGATTCTTTTGGGAGGAACACTGAGGAACCAGTCACAACATTTGGTGTTTGTTATTTGTAGAATGGGCACTGGCCAGAGCTTAACAATTTACAATGGTTACTTCAATACATATTCCCCCTGTAAAACTACTTTTTGTGCAGATACACTACCAGTCAAAACCTTCTCATTCAATGGTCTTTCATTATTTTTTACATTCTACATTGTAGATTAAAACTGAAGACATCAAAACTATGAAGGAACACATATGGAATTATGTAGTAATTCCAATATTACCTGTCACCTGACCTAAACCCAGTTGAGATACCAATCAATCAGTAAATCAAACTTTATTTCAGACTCAAATTGGTCCATATAACAGATACCATGCCTTGGTATCAACAGAACCCCCTGCTGATTGGCATTGTCCCATCTCTGGATATCTTTTTTTTAATATATCATTTTCCTGTTTGATGAAGTTGAACAACCTTTTCCCTTAGGTCCTCCAGAATCCGGTAAAGTCTAATCTCTTTGTACACAGACACTAATTACAAGCAAACAAGTCACAGGTGTGGACAGTTAGTACTGTAGCAATCTACTAGCGGATCAGAGCCATTTGGGTGGTTTCATTTATTATTATGATATACTGTAAGAAGAGCAAACACAATTCACCCAACCACTAACTCTTGATAAAATAACTTTTTCTTTTTGCATGATCAATTATATTTTCTGAAGAACGGCCAATATTTCACAATTTATGCTGGGGTTATGTAAACTTATGAGTACAACTGTCTGTACAACATGGGACCATTCAAATGCAATACCAAGAGTTGGCCAGCAGATTCCGCTATATTAACTGAATCCATAGGACTGAACCATGAACTAACAGAACCACTGTCAACTGTGCTCTCTCACACTGTTGGAGCTGGAAAGAAGTCAATCGACACATAGGTTAATTTAAAATAGAAAGGATTTATCAACACCAAAACAGTATCTCTATATATATTACACATATTCATCTTATGTACACAAGTGATTAAGCTCAACCCTCCAACTCAAAGGCCACAATGCAAACCAGTGTCCAGTCTCCTCAGCCTCTTCTTCACAACAGCCTTTCCTCATCTCATCCCCAACACAGTGTTGGATCTGTTCAGTTCAGAGAAACTCCATCCTTGTATTTCTGCTCCAGCAGCAGGTTGTGTGAGGTCAGGGTTTAGTGTTACTGTCCGCTTCGCTGGGAGGAGGATCCATCAGGTCCTTGAATCCCAGTTTTTGCAGAGGCTCCTTTGCCATCAGCTGACTGCAAAACACAAAATAACAAAAGGATTATCCAGCCTGGATTTAAATTAACGACACATATTATATACCGTAGATGTATGACAAAACTGCTGGGTTTTGACAGTATTTGTTGCTGGTTCTTACTTTTCCATGCGGCACTCCAGGTAATCTTTGGACTGCACTCGACACAGGGAGTTGTCAAAGCTGTTGTCTCTCAGACATTTCATGAACTTTTCCTTGAAGTCTTTACACTCTCCTGAAATAGAAACCGACCACACATAAGTTGAAGCTTGTCATGTTGCAGAAGTATCGGGTCCTATGGTGGAGAGACACCACACTCTATTTGCTGGATATAATAATGGATGTGTATCTGATCTGTTCTAAACTTTTTGCAAAGTTTGGACCACAGTAAGGACATTATGGATTTTAAACGCAGTTACATTCTTTTAAACTATACTTTCAGTCACATTTCCCTGCTTTTTATAGCCTATTGTTGAGAGCAAAATAAATAAAGTAAGTAGTTGCAACAGTTTTCATGGAGAAGTGGTGCATGGTCAGAAAGAAGTGAAGGGGTGCAAAAATTTATATATTATAGATACACCAGTCTGAATGACTTTGTCCTTTCACCCCAGTGAGTTCTGTGATGTCTCTAGCTCCAGAGACTGAGCTAGCAGCTCGGATCGGTTGTTTCAATGTTATCCAACAGAGCCGAGACTCTTCGTCTGCACTCACCGAAGTGATCCAGAGGGAATGATCCTTTATCTGGGGCCCGAGGTTTAAAACTCTTGGAGCCAAAGTTCATAGCAGTAGACATGTTCAAATTGGTTTATTTAACTTGCTTTATTGAAAAAGCTGCGAGTCCTCTCTCTGCTACAGGAAACTGTCACCGTGTGTGACTCCGCTGTCGCGTAAATATGACGTTGCATTTCGGGGGCAGACATTAGAAATGGAGTGGATCACATCGATCATGAAGTCGGGGTTGATTTAGTTCATTGTGCAATCAGTGACAGACTGAGCACAGCAAGTTCAAGTAGAGTTAATGAGGTCCAGCAAACATTGAGACGTAATCGCTTCATCTGCCTGCTGCTGAGGTCATAGGAAATTAAATGTATCGTAATGCAATGCTATTACTCAATATTTATTGAAAATAGACCTGTAGTAGCCTATAACAAAACGGCAAGCAAACACACGCCCACATTGTTCATTGTTTTTTTTATTAATGTATCTCTGACCAAAGAGAGGTAAGCCTCGATAAACAAAAGGACAAAATTAATTTTAACAATGAAATATGAGCGTAGGCTACTGGCATGGAAAATGTAGAGTCAATAAACTTTACTGGGCCTATGTTTACAGAAATAAGAGCGGTAATTCAATTAGATTTAAATAGCCAATCACAATATATGATTTTGTGTGTTTTATTGTTGTTCTTAATTTTATTTCATTCTGACATTGCTCTATTTTATGATTTTTAAAGTGTAAAGTGTCTTTGAGCATCTGTAAATAAATAAATAAAAAATGTTTATTATTATTATAGCCTATTATTTTCTTTTTATGCAAATTTCCGGATAAGCTAGGCCTACATGTAGGCTATGCATATAGCCTACCTTTCATTAGATAGCCTGAGTGACTTTTTCCAATTAGTTTGGGATTTTCCTGCTTTTGAGATTGTTCATTGAATCCACCGCTGGATGTCACACTTTCATAAAACATGAGACTGGTTGACGGGAGAAGATAGACAGACAGGGAGGGAGGGAGGGAAGGAGGGAGGAGGAGGTGATGGTAACAACGACTATAAGCTTGATTATTATGCAGTCTGTGAGACTGGGTAATAGAGCTATCAGAGAGAGAGAGGGAGGGAGAGAGAGAGAGAGAGAGGACCGTGTAGTCTCATCCAGTCTTTTCTCTACCGGTCCGCCCGTTTTCTCCAGTTCACATCGGAGGTGGCAGGTGACCGAGCAGCAGCAGCAGCAGTCCGTGGATGTCCAGCGGATGTTCTTGTGCAGGCTCCTTCCCACCGCGGTGAGGCTGGACGGATAAAACTCACCATGGCGCTGGAACCGGAGGGAAACAACCGGCTCCTGCAGGACGTGCTGGTGAGACCCGGCAACGAAGCGTGCGCGGACTGCGGCAATCCAGGTAAGAAACGAGACCCTGAAGCGTATTGGCTCCCGGTGTCCCCTGTATAACATGCAGCCACAGATGCACCAATGCATGAAGCTGAAGGCTGCTCATGTGCACAAGATGGGAAGATGAGGTGCCTCAAAAGCCAACAAGTCTGAATAAATTGGAGCCATATGGTATGAAATGCCTGGCAGCAGCTACCTGCAGACCCCCCTTTTTTTTTTTTTTTTTTTTGTAGGTAAAAGAAGGCCTAATGAAAACAGACTGGACTCTGGACTTGAGCCATAAACACATAAACATTCCTCATATCTGTGTGTGTCTGTTGTGTGAGTGTGTGCAAAAGACATGCCAACTGACATCATGTTTGTCCAACGGTGTGTGTGTGTGCTGGTGTTGTGGTCTGGTGTTATCATGTTCTCCAGTGTCAGCAGCCTCCATCCATTCCAGCCCGGCTCAGTAATTAACTGGTGGTGTGTATTTTATTTATTTATTTATTTTTGCTTTACATGTTTGCTTTTCATTTTTGCAGAAGTGCCAACACACGGCACGGCTGCTTTCACATGGCTTACGTTAGTCCCTCAGACGCCGCTGAAGCATATTTGTCTTCATTCCTTTCTTTATCTGTCCATCCTCTCCCAATTCCCCCTTTTTATCCCCTCTCTTCCGCTCCGTCCCCTCCCTCCTTCCCTCCCTCCCTCCCTCCCCCTCCTCCTCCTCCTCCTGCCCTCCTCTTCCTCCTCCCTCTCCTTTCTCCTCACTGAAATGGCAATAAACCAGTGAGTGGCCACCGAGGCTCCAGTACGGGCCGTACGCCCAGTGCTTGGAGCCGAGCCTGCCCAGGATGCCTGTTCCTTGGCCCTGGTTACAGCTCCTTTGAGGACTGGCTGTGTCGAAGCAGCTTTTGGAACCAGCCGTGTTTTCGCAAAATTAGATAGCTTTGTCTGAGAGGTGGACACTGGACACTTGAAGAAGGATCTCATCTCAACCGGAGGGTGTTTTCTTGATGAGAATTAAGCAAACAAAGTGTCTCTTACAGTAGTGGTTGCTGTATTTGTCTGTTGACTATAGCACCATATCTACACATTTTTTGTGTGGCCTTTTGCTTCTCTGTTACATCAACTTCCATAAAGCTTTTCAGTCTAGGGCCAGGCTATAAAAGCTTTAACATAAACATTTGGTTTCCTGTGCTGATTTTTGGCCACATTTGCTTATTATTGCAATGGAAATGTCTGTCAGTCATCAGTGCACCATTGGTCTGACAAAAAAAAAAGAAAAAGAAAAAAACGCACCAACTATTGGATGGATATGAATGAAAATTGGTATAGATCCTCATGACTTATTGATTCTCTGTCTGAGGTTTATTAACAAATATCAGCCGATATGCATTCTCATCAGCCTCGGCTGTTCTTGTGCTGCTTCTAGTTGTTGGAGAGACAAGGGATGTGATATTTGCTGAAATACGCGCACAATGACGCACACAGTCAGTCAGTCATTTTTTGGTGAACAATATCAGTTTGCAATTAAAGAACGTTGGCAATTCAAGACCAAGAACCTGCCCATACATCTCATCTAAGTGACTTCCCCAAGCCCTGAGATCATATTGAAGTCGGAGAAAATGACTTTGTGATGTCATTACTGCTCTGCACATGGACGCCATGATGAACATCTGTACTAATCATCATTGAAAGGGTATACTTTATAAGGAGGAGGAACTTCATGTCCTTATCGGGAAGGGCTTCCTGCTTTACACCTGTGGATCTTTGATTGATATGCTTAACCAATGTTTATTTATTTCCAACCCTTAAACGGATAGTTCAACATTTTGGCAAATTGCCCATTGCCATAATCCCTATAATTTTAGGAGTAGGTTCGTTAACCTTTAATTGTCGGTGCAGGCTATTTTTAGAAGGGCGGAACATAAATCATAACATACTCCTGCAATTCATTTAGTTTGGGAGGTGGCAATGATAGGGTGTTGGGGATGGAGGGCACGAGAACCTCTAATGAAAAAGTATAGCTGAGAGCATCTTATTTAAACAAAACTGAAAGTAATTTTTTGGGACAGTGAACTTAGCTCAAAATTCAAGATCGTGAATGTGAAGTAGCACACTTTAATGTGTGTGAACTTTGAGCGGGCTTTTGTGAAGTGTGAACCTGCACCTGCATGGCACTGCTTTCAGAAAGTCTATCCTGGTAGATATTCATACTGTTATGCTCTATCATACAATTATAGAAAGGGTTTTTTTAAAAAGAAAGAATTTGAAGTTTGATATTTGGGCATGACTCTTTTCTCATCTCCACCCCAGGCTGATGACTGTGTGAAATGAGAAGATACGCCTTTATTAGTCTCACATTGGGTAAAATTTGCAGTGTCATTGTAAACATGTTGCTGTAATTGTCCCCTTTGTCCTTTTTTTTTATTTTTATGATGGCTGTTGAAAAGTGACACAGAGGCCGATGCCCTATTTGTCTCATAAAAATAACATTTTTATATTGTCTCTCCAAACTGATCTGCAGTGATCCACTGTGCTCAGAGAAAATCTTGGCTTTGGATATCCCCATGCTGAGATTGCTCAGCCATTTTGCCTCGAAACTCCACTTACACCTTTGAAATCATTATGCAATCTAAATGAGTTCCTGTCAAGCAAAGGTGGGACAGATGTTACATGGTCTACACCTGTGAAAAAAACAAAAAAAACATCTGGGACATCATATGACAGTTCCGGCTGGAGGGTAGCAGTAGCCAAACACTCAGACGTGCAGGTAATTGCAGGGCTGACTGACTCAGATCGCAGCTGGTGAAGTGACTCATGCTTTTTTTTTTTCTTACTCGTGCTGAGATGCCCCTGAGCAAGGCACTTCAAACACAACCGCTAGAGACACTGCTTAGTCAGCAGAATAAGTTGAATTCAAATTTGCATTGAGACTCAACTTGGCTCATTTCATGAAATTTCAGAAGAAGCGACCACACAGATGAGAGCTCCATCGACCAATCCTCCCACCCGCTACCAGATCAGGGATTCCTGGGCTCATTATTCATATCTCATAATGATGAAGATATGAATTATTGATGCTGGTTAGGTGGCTCTGATGGGATTTTATCTCACTGGCTTTTTAGGAAAAAATATCAGTTTCATTACAGCTCAAAACACTACAAATGAGACAAGGTTACAGAGGGGGACATGAGGAGAATGGTTAAGTGGGAAGTAGTGTAAGCCCCAAGCTGTCTGTTGAAAGATAAATCAAATAGATAACAAGGAATGTGGGAACGATATATGACTTATGAGTGAGTTTTTGTTTTTTTTTAGCTGCGCCAGTATGAACCTTTTTTCTAGTAGGCCTATGTATATGGTTAACCTGTGTGGCTATCTGGCAAAATTAGGCTATAGCCTACGTTATACAGAGGTCATGGTTCAGAGAAAACCAGAGTATAACAGGTATCAAACTTTTTAACTATGTCTTTAAAGCTAATCTATACGCGGACGACATTTTATTGACATTGTCTAGACCTGCTCTTTCTGTTCCCCATCTCCTTAAATTAATCAGTGATTTTGGTGTGTTTAGCGGTTACAAGATCAACTGGTCAAAGAGCGAGGCCATCGCCCTAAATCGTCTCACACACTCAGGCCATTTGAGTTCAACACCTATTGTCTGGAAAACCGATGGCATGCGATATCTTGGTGTTAATATTACATCCCCGATCGATAAAATTTTTGAGTTAAATGGCCCTAAATTATTGAAAACTGTGAGGGACGATTTGAATAGATGGACAAACCTACCTTTATCACTATGGGGGAGGGCAGAGGTACTCAAAATGAATGTGCTCCCGCGGTTAGCTTTTCTCTTCTCTGCCATCCCGTTAGAAATCCCCCAGAGATGGTTCAGAGAAATCAACACCTTATTCTCTTTATTTTTGTGGAAGGGTAAAAAACCTAGAATAAGTTTGAAAAAGTTATCTATCCCCAGGAAAAAAGGGGGACTAGGGATACCAGACATGTATACTTATTATTTGGCGTACAATGGTGTATATCCCCTACTATGGGCATACGAGAAGGAGCAGGCAGTCAGGGGTAGCTGGAGATGGCTGGAGCAAAAACTTGTCGAGGTGAATTACAAAAATATTTCCTTAGCCTCACTCTGGTATCACACCAAATTTAATAAAGTCATAAAAAATCCCATAATCTCATTCTCATGTAGAATTGTAAATGAGATGCATAAACAACTCAAAATGAATGGTTTAGCCTTACCTTCTTGCCCCTTATGGAACAACCCACTATTTAAGGCCGGTGGGAAGCCTATTAGTAATGAATCATGGCAAAGAAAAAACATCACCAACCTAGGTCAAATCCTGGGAAGTAATGGAGAATTGCTCTCCTTCAATGAACTCAAGAGAAAATGTCTTGGTCTGAGTGACTCTGATACATTCCAGTATCTCCAAATTAAGTCCATCATACAAAGTCTTGCGAATACCATGTTAGCAGATAATGAATCCCTTGACAATAAGTTCAGGGATGCAGTCTCTGGCAATGGAAAGGTTTCTAAAATATATAAGCTGTTATGCTGCATTCCTTCTTGCATTTCTTTTAAAGCTATAAAAGCACAATGGGAGAAAGATCTGGGCGTATATTTAACATCTGAACAATGGGAAACTATTTTGTTCCGCTCAAATAATCTTTCAAAATGTGTCAGGTATAAAATAATACAAATCAAGATTCTGTTCAGATCCTATATTACTCCACATAAACTTAAGAAAATGAATAATGGTGTTACAGACAAATGTTGGCATGGGTGTGGAATGAATGGAACTCTCTTCCATTTACTGTGGCACTGCCCAGAAACACAGACATTTTGGTTAAAGATCAAAGATCATTTATGTAAATTATTTAAAATCAACTTTCCTTTAGAACCAGCAGTGTGCCTTCTGGGAAAACAGATAGAGGGAGCAACCACAAAACAACTACAATACTTATTAGATCTAGCCTTCCTTTCAGCCAAACGGCTAATCCTTATGAACTGGAAGGTGAAGAAACCACATTGTTTTGATTTAGATAACTGGCTGAAGGACTTTCTGGAACTGGTTTCAATGGAACAAGCAGCGTCTGTTCTGCAAGATCTGGGCAGTGACCACACAGATTCTCTGAGTCAAATTATGTCACTCTTGAAAGAAAATTAAATCGACGAGGATATATTCCGACGACGAGTCAATTTGTTCACTCGTGTTTATTGATTTCCTGTCACTATGGTTATTATTGTTGTTGTTATTATTGCTACTATTGTTTTGTTTTTTTATTCCCCCACCCTTGTCACAGATGGTACTGTTATGATTTATTCAACTCCTTTTATATTTTATTTTTCCTATTTTCATCTTTATTTATTTAATTAAATTAATTAATTAATTAATTAATTTACTTTTCTATTTGACTCTGAATGTATGGTAAACAGAGATGGCTGGTTGACTATTCTCCTTTCACTCTACAGGTGGAAGAGAACAGAATGAAATGTTTCCAAATGTTAAAATGTAAAATGTAAAATGTTGTACTCTGCGCGGTGCCCGATCCTGGTGGGGCATGTCTCCAGTCCCGCCAGTCTCAGAACGGAACCACTCCCTTCGTGTTGTGTGTGTGTGTGTGTATGCGTGTGTGTGCAGAAGGGTCATGAAGTTTTATGAATGATGTTACTATGTTTTTTGTTTTGTTTTGTTTTGTTTGTTTGTTTAAAAAAAAGAAAAAAAAAAAAAAAAAAAAAAAAATACAGAGGTCATGGTTCAATAAATCACAATATCTTAAGTCATGTCAATATCATTCATAAACAGTACTTTCGAGATTAAGGAGCACTCACAGTAGAATAAAATCTGAGTAATATTTGCTGAATAGTGAGATCTGCATACACATTTCACATCATACACATCATGGTAGGCCTATAACTTGTATAATTTTTGTAACACATTTCGAGCAAATCAATGGTCATCTCCCTATATCATCAATTGGAATCAATTATTAAAAGTTCTTGTAGGATACAGTAGGATTTTGTACAGTCCTTTTCACCTGTTTCACCCACTGGTGTAAATGGGTAGCCTAGTCAGTTTGGTTTGCTAATGCTAACATTAGCAGTGCACCCTACTTCCTGTCTCAGTTTACATTAAGTGGAAGAGTCAAATGGCTTAAGATTGATTACAGCACTGATACTTTGCCATTGGGGGGTTTAAACACAACACAATGTGAACCACCGTCTGTCACGAATCAATAGGCACCAAATGAGCAAATGAAATATCTCTGCTAACTTCTAACAAACACACACATTAATTTGTGAAGCCTTGCTTACCTGTCAAAACAGTTTGTCCGCACCTGTGTTTCCAGGTGGTTTTAATAATGATCCGTCCACAGTGAAATGTGAGCAAATGTTTTAAATCTGTCTGACAAGCAGACTGTGCATTGCAGTCAACATTTGGTGCGACAGACAGACCAGCTGAACAAATGATTATTATAGGATCATGATCTGACAAAACAGGGAAATAGGTTCATGACAGCAGCTGTATGATTCTCTGTATTGAATGAATCAGAGCCAAGAGAAAGTTGCCCTCTTAACTTTGCTGCTGCATAGCCCACAGCCGGTTACTCTTTGTGGTCACTTATAGAGTACTGTTGAATGAATTCACAATTTTGTTTTTCTCTTATATCAGTGATTCCTCGGCCAATTTTACATTATTTGCACAGTGGGAAATTGAGGCTAAATACACCTGCTGCATTACATCACTTCAGAGCCATTTAGTGTCTTGAATCTTCAGAGTTCGTCTAAAGACGGACAATCACATCATCAGCAGCAGAGGTGGGTAGTAACGCGCTACATTTACTCCGTTACATTTACTTGAGTAACTTTTTGGAAAAATTGTACTTCTATGAGTAGTTTCAAAGCAGCATACTTTTTACTTTTACTTGAGTACATTTGTTTAGAAGGAGCGGTACTTTTACTCCGTTACATTTCCGTTTGCCACCTCGTTACATGTTACAAATGAAAATAGAAATTTCATCAGCCTACTTGTTGGGTATGATCGCCTGCGCGCAAATATGTCCGAGTCTTTCATAGTTCTCCATGAAACGGCGTCGCCGCCCGGCCCCGTCGGAGGAGGACGGTAGTCACGTTCGTCCCCGGTTTGCCCAAGGTTTCTCAGACAGTCTCGGTCGCTATGATCCGCGGCTGGAGCAGCGACAGCTGTGTGTGGTCACAGACGGCTTCAAAGATCCTCAATTTGTGACAGGATCGATCACTCCGACTACTTTATACACCTCTGCTATAGAACTATATAGAATAATACTTTTGAGTAATTTTCAGAGCCTGTACTTTTTACTTTCACTTGAGTAGATATTTGGATCAGTACTTTCACTTTTACTTAAGTAATTTTTTACACAGGTACTTTTACTTTTACTCAAGTAAAGAATCTGGGTACTTTTGCCATCTCTGCTCAGCAGTTACTCAGTACTCGAGTAGCTTTTTCACTAAGTACTTTCTACTCTTACTCAAGTAAATATTTGAATGACTACTTTTTACTTTTACTTGAGTAATATTATTCTAAAGTAACTATACTCTTACTTGAGTACAATTTTTGGCTACTCTACCCACCTCTGATCAGCAGTGACCTGGCCGTCCTCCCTCGCCCCTGTTTTATCTGACTAATCACAAGATACGACATCCATTAACCTGACAGGACGCCTGCTGGAATCGGTCGGAAAACACACAAACTGGCAACACTCTGCTTGTGTATTTTTTATGCTTAGTCATTCTTACTCTGCCCTTCCTTACCTTTGCAACCTCCCCCTCCCCTCCCCTCCCCTGCCTGCCCCTTCACCACCACCTCCCTATCTTCTCCCTGCTGGTGTGCTCAGATGTGAGGCTGAGCTGGGAGCTTATACGGCAGGGTTTCTCGATAGCTCAGCAGCGTTGTGGCTGTGCCCTTCGCTAAGGACACACAAACGAGCTATTCCCTCCAGAGAGAGGCCTCAGCAGTCCTCTGTGCAGAGAGAAAGGTGTTTGTCGAACAGCAGAAACAGCGGGAGCACTGACCAGATCGGAGAAGGCTGAGCTGTGGCAGCTCACTCACGGCTTTACTGACTCTTTTCAAGGAAAACAACATATCTTGTCACACAGCCGAAGATTATTCCTGTCACTAAACCCTGTGTTTCTAAGAGTTGGCGGTATGCGACAGGTGTGTTCGCTTTTCATAAGGCGTTTTGGAAGATAAATGGTGTGGGAACACAACCTGTCACACCTTCAGCAGGACAACCAGATGGCCTTGGATAGCAGTAACGAGCAAAATCGAAAATGGATGTTCCTGTCAGCAGTGGTGCAGTCCTCTTTGCCTACCAAAAAGTATGCCTCTGAGTAGTTCTGTGTTTGCTCCTTGGGTTGTTCCACACTTCTTCATTCCTAGCAATGTTTTGTCCCGTGATTTCAAATTAAAAGGAAGGGATAGTTGAAAACCATACATTTTATATTCCTAACTTTACGAATATCAAAACTGATACTACCCAAATTTGGGCTATTGAAATGGAGATTGTCTTTGTTACCAAGCAGGGTGTTGGCTATAGAATCATTATAGAATTTCCAACAAGGCTGCCTCAAATTCTTTTATGCTTTATATTGCGTTCCCTACCAGGAGTTTACTTAACATTAATCAGGTAACTCCACCACAGAGATTCAGGGTTCAGACATGTTTAGTGGGGACAGAATCAGCACAGACATAAAAAATTTGTAACAAAAAAAAAAAAAATCAGCACTGATATTTTACCAACAGGTCCAATACTCTGGCCAGTTATTCTGTAACAGCAAGCTTCCAGCTACAGAAGACTATGTTTAAGCTCCCCACCTCACTCAGAGACACTTACATCATGTGGTTATACCAGAAAAAGCTCCAGTCTTTTGAAGGAGCTTTAAAAGAATCCGAGCAGCAGCAAGGACTCTGCAGCCAGAACAAATCCCTCCTAAACAAATACGAGCATAAATAACAACAAAAAGAGAAGGATGAGGGCGATGGAGGAGGATGCATCAGGCAGGAGTGTCAGAACAGCTAAGATGTACACTTTATAACACCACTCGATGCTACTAGTCAGCAAGACAAGCAGCTGATAAATGAGTGACAGTGGAGCATGAATGGCACAGCTAATGTCAATGAGGTAATATAATGCTTCATATACAAAGTGCACCAGATGTGTCAGTCTTGACACATCTTGATTATACTTCTACTACAAACATATTCACAGGAGACTCGGTCTTAATGGAAGACACAATGCAGCATACTACAGTACTACAGTAGATGCATTTTTTTTTTTTGCTGTGTTAAGGTCCCATGTGGCATGCTGGGACAAAGATGGCACCAACTCACAGACAGTCACTTAAAAGAACATTGTGGGTTCTCCCATTTAAATTGCCTATAGACCTGCTGTCTCTGATAGCAGAAGATATTTTCAAAGCATGAAACATGAGAAAACTATAAAACAGTCATTCTCTTTGCTTTATGTTGTCCCCGAACTAAAGTAAGTAAGAACTGATGCATAATGTTGATTCTGTTTTTCTGTGATATTTGTCTACTTTGATTTATTATATTATGTCATTATTTCAATTCTATTAACAGGGACCATACACAGCACAGCTGCTGGGCTACAGTTAGTTCTACAGCTGGAGTCCAGTTTAGGTAATGTGTTTTATTCAGGGAAATGATAATGCTGATGGCTGTAAATACACAGTTTCTTTGAATTTGTCAAACTAATTCCACAAAGGATGGATCATGTACATACATTCATTCATTCATCCATTCAATCATTCCTTTAATATAAGACAAAATTGGAGCCACACAACATCTGCATGGAATATCTTTATACGAGCAGCCTGCCTGTTACAGATGAAGCAAACCTTGATGGTTTTCTTCTAAAAGTCTGCATGGTGAGTGTTTTCATCTAGCTGAAGTTAAATACGAGTTAAAACTAGGATTAACTCCTGCTGCAAGAATAAAAAAAAAAAAAATCGCTGTGCTGTTACCCGGGGGGATCGACTTAAACATGAGAGGGTCACAACCTCAGCCGTCCCCTCTGTTCAGTCATTAACCCCCCGCCAGAACACAACCGCTGACAGACTAGGCACGCACGTATTCCAGACATAGAAATGAACTCATGCAGATGCAGAGAAGTGCCTGCAAAATGCACGCAGGCACAGGGGCCGCTATTGTATAAATGCCCCCTCATTCAGCGAGCATCTGCCCTGCAGTAACGCCACAGGCACTTCTTTCTTCAACCTTGTGTGGTTGGATCAATAGCTCTGTTGTCTCACCCCGACCAACGAGCCCTGTAACCACGGCAAAACTTGATTTTTTTTTTTTTCTTTTCAAAACAATTCCTTGATGGAGTGGAAAGATGCAGCTCTTTAACAAACACGCCTCAAACAGCATAGACACTGTGGAAAAGGAAAGAAACACACAGCGGTTAACACTGCATCAGGAGTTTCCACCTCCTGTTCGTTACAACTGTGCATCTGTTGTTCACAGTAATCCTGTTGAGAAACATCTTCTGTGTACATGTAGAGGAGGGAGCCCCGTGTGTGTGCATCTGCATGGTTTGTGTGTGTATGTGTATGTAAGTGTGTGTGTGTGTGCACGCTTAGTCAGTCATGCGGCCACAGTAATCTCCATGAGTGCTGTCTGCTTCTCTGTAAGGCCTGACTCAGACGGCAGTGACCTCACCGCAGAATGGCTGGTTGTGTGTTTTGGTGTCAGCAAGGTTTTGTGTGTGTGTGTGTGTAGCCTATGTGTGTTTGTATGTGTGTTGTTGGCAGAAATGAAATGGAAGAGGTTTGATTTCTTCACATCAAAGCGTCATCTCCAGCGCTTTGTGAGCACACAATCCATAGTGATTAAAGGATGAGTTGACATTTATGAAAAATATTGCGGACTTGTCACGGGTTAAAAGAGATAAATCGAAGGGAGATTAGCGTAGATGCCACATAACACCCCTGGGGATCTTGTGAGCTCACATCATCTCTCTGCATGATAAAGAGCCCACAGACTTCCTCCCTCTCCCTTGCCCATGTCTCAGACTGTATCCCTCTCCTCTTCCATCACTTCCACATCTCGGAACCCTCCCTCCTCCCCCCTGCTGATCCCCAGTCAGGCTCTGTGGCATCTCCGTCTATGCTTTTTCCAGTCTCAAGGGGCCGGGGAAATGCAAGAATGGTATTTTTTGCCCTCTTCTACCCTTCTCTCTCCTGTAGCTCTCATATGACTCCCTTAAGCATTACATGCTCTCACTGTGTGTGTGTGTGTGTATTCACGTGGTCCTGGTGCACCATGCTGAGGGTCCATGTGTGAGAAATGGCAACTGCAGAGAGAGTGAGCTGGACAGAAATCGTGGTGACTTTTGAGTGTTGCCCGTTGAGGACAGGGTATTCTCAGTCGCTAGCGGCCATGAATATGTTAGGTGCAGTTCATATCGCATACGGTCAGAAGTCTGAAAAAAAAAAAATGTATGTGGCCGATGTTGTCTGGCCTGCTCTGACCGGGTTTCGAACCCGAGTCTCCTGTACCGTTTCACCAAGAGGTCAATGACCACTTGGCAAGAGAATTAGCACGTCTTTTATGGGTGAGAGAGTTTTAACTCCAGTACTGCTAACCGCCACACGCCGTACCTCGTCACATCCGGGTCACAGCACCAATCTGCCCTAAGCAGGTTTCGCACCGCCCATGGCCGACAATGCTAACCGTTTCGCCAAGAGGTCAATGCCACTTCTGACTGTATGTCAACATGTATCAGGCTGTCCTCCATGGTTATTCAAAGACATCTGGTGGTTATTAGTGCTGAAGCAATTAAGCAAGTCAACTGGCTAAAGCCTTTTGATAATTTATAATATAAGCACCAAGACTAAAAGGTTTGTTAGTGGCTGTGAGACATAGAGCTAATTTATGTATGCTAATATGCTAATGCCAACGTGCTGATGTTTAGCACGTAGGTGTTATATTTGCCATATTTAGTTTTTTTGCTTTAGTCCACTTGAATAATTTGTTTAGTTTATTTAAAGTGTAAAATCACCATGGTGCAACATGGTCTAATTAGCACTTAACACAGAGTTTAGCTTTGCTGGTATTACATTGAATTGAATGATGATGACACAAAGCGGAATCATTCATTTATTTTTACATTAGCTATTCTGCCTGGAGACAAACTCTGTTAAGGACAATTGTGTTCTGGGCTGTTTCATTGCAATGGCAAACAGTTTCTTTCTTGGTGCTTTTCTGACCTTTTCTTGGCCAGTAATTAGTGTGTGCTTAAGAAGCAAGATTTCAGTGACAGATTAATTGGCAAACACCAATTAAGTTGTTAACAACCTTATGTTATGCTGCTGCTGGCCGTGTTACTGAGTGACCTCTAGTCTAAGTAGGTGACATAGTGAATGTTTGGTTTATGGGGTTTATGTACATCATCTGAATAAATAACGGACAGGCTGGTATGTTTTCACTTGTGTCAGTCAGCATTGCACAGAGGGTAGGATACTGGTATTCCATTCAAAATTAATTTCTACAATTTGGTGCAAACCCATAAATACTCTAGATCTGACAGATGCTGAAGGAATTCCATAGCATTATTAATCTCTTATGAAAAAGATTCCAATCAGCCAACAAAGATCATCTCCTAGTGCAACAGTTTGTATTCATTTATTTATTCTAACCAAACATGTTTGACATGATTTTATACCAGCCGAGCTTTAATCTTCATTACTCCTTGATGTCTAGCACTCATTCACTTTTCATTACACTCTGTCTCACTCTGACACACTGACTTTGTCATTTACATCTGATCAGAGTCTATGTGATACAATGACTCAGACATCCCCTTTCTTAACGCCTACTGATGCTGCTTCTGTCACGTTGAAAAGAAAAACTCCTTTTTTTTGTCCTTATTTGCATGTTCTCTGTTCTGTCTACTGAGCCTGTATTCAAAGTGTGTGCGTAACCACATGGTCATATTGGCAGTAAGTAACAATAGTGTATTTACACGTGCTTAGGTGTGCGTGTGTGCAGTGCATGCAAGCCAGGGCATACCACTCTCTTTAAATTTAACCCTTTAAAGTACCAAACACTGCATGTCTTTTTGGGTGTGTGCATGTAAGCAGTGTATGTGTGATGATGTTATCACAGTGTATTTAGGAGTTTGGTGATGTAACTAACCTGATCAGATCGCAGGCGGTCTGTTTCCTGTCAGTAAGCTAAACAGGATTTCCCCAAAATCATATTTTGCAGCTGCTCTCTTTTATGAGCAGGGACGCACTCAGCCAAACTCCCTTGTAATATTTGCTTCATTTACTTTGCTGCTATTACCTCCTAACAGCACCAGCATCAGCACTTTCAGTATTTATAGCGTGAACCTTGAGCTGCTATTCTCTTTGTTGCAGCGCCTTTATGACAGGACCTTCTCACACCTCCTCTTTTATCTCTTTCTATCATTCTTCTGCACCACTTTGCCCATTTTCATTTCATTTCCTCCCTTCCCTCCCTCCCTCGCTCTCCATTTCTCATTTTCTCCCAAACCTGATGTTCTTCTTTCACCTCTGTGCTTGTTCTCCCTACATCATCTCTCCTCCTAATTCTCCCCTTCTCTCCTCATTTCTCCCTCCTGCAGAGCCGGACTGGGCGTCGCTGACTTTGGGCGTGTTTGTTTGCCAGGCCTGCTCGCTCCTTCACCGGAGCATCCCCCACATCAGCCGGGTGAAGTCTGTCCAGGACACATGGGACGCCAGTGAGGTGGAGGTAGGGCAGTCATGGTGAATTTACAGTGTAATGCATAGTCACAAATTAAATATATAGATATCAAGTATCAAAAATTAAAAAATATATATCTATAAACACCACTTCCCTTTCTCTGAGTTGACTGCTGATATTTGATATTTGACTGGTATTGTGTTACTCATCTGGAATACATGATGACACCTTTTCTGTTCTGTGTTTCTCAACGTCTGATTCAACAAACTTTCTGCTCAAAGTTGTTGGAAATGTATGATTTGGTCTGTTAACGTTAAACCGCTTGGTTTTTCTCCACTGAGCACAAACAACACCCACCACCTGTTTCTTTACAAGGCTCTGTTCCTTTTGTGGGGAAATTTCATGATCAAAATGACCATATTTGGGTAAAAAGTACAATTTCTCAATATCTTGCTCTGTAGGTGTTTCAGAAACCACACAACCACTGGTTACCAGAGAAACAATCTTGAGTTTTATCAGTATGTGAACACAACCAGTATTGATCTGTTAATAATGCTATGATTGGCTGTGCACCTTGGAGACATCTGCAGTCAATATGCAAGACAATGAAATCTTATCAGAGCTAAAGAACATTGACCTTCATGTGACCCTGACATCCGAGTGGGAGGGGATTTCCTCACTGGCATCAATAACGTATTATTCCATTAGTTAGGCAGTTTGCCCTTTTCTGGGGCTTGTTGCCATGCAGATATACCCCCATCAGAATATACAAAATACAATATACAAAACTTAATCATAGAGGAGAGTGATTAAAATCTTTGGTCTACGGTTGAAGTGTAAAGTTGTTCCTTGAATATATCACGTCAGCACTTAAACACCAGGGCTGGGTGACAAAAAGAACTTTTGGGGGAGGTGATGGTGACATGGGTGATGAGGAAAACAAGGAGGCTGGAGATGTGGGAGGACAATAATTGGGATGTAATGGGGATTTGTCTTAGGATAAAAGTGGGGAGGTAGCGTGAAGCAAAATGCAAGAATAACACAACGGGGTGTTTGGTATTTGGAGAAAAAACCCAAAGAGATAACACAAGCAGATGAATAGTTTGATGTGTGAGGGAACTGTGTTCCATTTCCACCTCTGCAAATGCAGCATAGGGAGAGTTTGAGGTGGATTTCGAGAGACCTTTGGAAGTGCTAGACTCCCACTCCAATAAAACACCCACAATCAAAGGAGCCACCTTTATCTAACAGTCACGACTGAATTCACTTCATTAGAACTTAGTTACAACCACCATGGGTTTAATAGGTTTCCCGCAAACGTCCCAGAGGGGCTGTCCTTTCGTGTCCTTCACAATATTAACATCAATAAGTTTCTGCAAATGTCTCCTGTCCCCTCTCAAACCGAAGGTGTCGATTTGAAAACTAGCAAAGTCACTGTCAAGTCCTTGGAACTATCTTGAGAACACCTTTTTTCTGAAATTAGATAAGCATTTTATTCTAAAAAAAAAACGTCTTTATGGTTTGAGGGAGTGTTACAGACAGGATAATATTATCTTCAAAATGAGGTGGAGGAGAACAATGGAAACAGGGAACAGCTTTAAAACTCACCTGAAGTGGTAATGCGAGAAAATTTAGCAGCACGTCTCTAAAAATAAATAACCATTGAAAGTTAAGGAAAAAAAGGCGCATGTTTGCATCTAAAAGCTGAAAAATCACAATAAACATATTGATGATGTGGTTTTGGACATAATTCTTATAAAGGCAAGGCCCTAATTAATGAAACCTTTTGTTCTTTACCTGTACTCATATCTATTAATGATTCACAATTGTAGTAAATTTATATCTATACTGTATATCTATGAGTATAGTTATTGGTTTCATTCATTTTAAAAGGCTTAAAATGTTTATGCTCTCAGCTATGTTCATGAAAATGGACAAACACTGCAGGGAGCAAGTCCACGTTGATTGTATTTTAGAGAGTGTCTGACCTATTGTCCACATTATATCACTCTCAGTCTGGCCAGATACCTGTAATGGCTAATTCTCTGGCAACAGCACAAAAGCAGCAACAACAAAGCAGGAACACACAGGAAACGACTCTAATTTCCAGAGGACAGAATGATACATGTTATGGAGCTTCACCTCATTGTTCTCGTTTATGTTTAATCTTTATCTCTTTTTGGACGTGGTCGACTATAATTGGCAGATTTCTGCATGTAACTGAGCCTCTATGTGCACGTCCAGATGGATGTACAGCAAATGAGATTTATCATCGTTATTGCGTGAAGGTGGGATTATGTATGTTTTGATAAATTAGGTCCCAGCTCTTCCCTTTATATAATGCTGCCATAGAGGGTAAAAATCTGATTTATTTAGTCTCATTTGTGCTGCCATTGACACCATGTTATGATGAAGATTTGGGTATTTTATTGAATGTTATGCTCTGTAGATGCTTGTGATTCAGTCTGAAGTCGTGAGCACTTTGCATAAAGGAGAGGCGTACCAAACTAATTGGATATTGAGCAGAGGAGGTTATGCTAAATGGTTCTAAAGCAGTTCTTAATCTTTCTGCTTTGATGATATTGATATAATGTTCTTAATGTCACATCCGAGGTGTCTGGTGCTCCACATTTTTGGCAGCAGATGCGTCACATATCGTAATTTCTGTGACCTCTGTAGAGGGTTTATGTTTTGGGTGCATTTTCTGCTGCTATTTGACCTTGACAATAATAATTTTTAAAAAGCCACAGTGCTGCATCCCTTCCAGAGCCCTTCAGATGATATGAGAGGCATGTTGGGGGATTCAAACAGCTGGATTGGGCTCAGGGATTATCATTGGATGAAACACTTGATGGAGGGAGCAGGAGCAGACACTTCCCAATGCAGTGGAGACATTTCCTAATTAATCGCATAGACAAACAGGGGACTTGTTGTCACTTGAATGAGATATTTCATACTTCAGTTTTCCTGTGTTTCAGACATGTTTGTCATATGTACAGAGAATTTTATTTCCTTCTGCCTGTTGCTTTGTTCTCACCATTTTCAAGGTCCTTGAAATGGCATGGCTGTTCTGCTTATAGGATTTCATTCATGAGAAGAAACAAAGATGTTGATGTTTTTACACTTTCTGTAATATTGGAAATTATATACTATTAGTATAATTATATTTTTTCGATGTTAAACGTCAGTATGCACTCAAATATTGAAATCCATGCTCTAGTATTTTACTTTGCAGTTGTTGTTTTCTTAAGGAAAAATACCTGATGTGTGGCTCTTAACTGGTTAAGTCTGCTGTTACATAAAATGTATGTAAATTCCAACATGAAATCTGCTGTATATTCTGCTACTATAGTCAGTGTTGTCCTGTCTCCCTTTCAGTTAATGGCTGCGATGGGAAACAGTGCAGCCAAGGCCAAATATGAGCAGAAGGTTCCTGCTTTCTACTACAGACCAACACACACTGACTGCAAGTAAGTGCTCTCTCTTTTGTCCCATTCAAAGTCAATACTGAATAAATATTATTTTTTATTAATTTCATATTTATTCATCTGTTGTGAAAACCCTCACTACTTGGAATCAGCCAGCTGGCCGCTCAGCCAATGCCAGCATACCAGTGTTTTTAATAGTTTTAGATTATTTCATGACCTCAACACAACAAAAAGAGGTGCAGCAATGTCTCTGATAACCTCTGACATTTTATCATGGAGAATACAATGTGTAAATGTCTAGATATTATTTTAAGCACAAAGTTTTATTTCAGTCATTTAAACAATCAACCATTCAGAAAACACACAGGCGAATAGCTTGGAAAAGCTCTACCAGAATCCCTCCAACTCAGGTCATATCAAGGTCACCACCAGGAATATCAAAAGCAGAATTTGGTTGAGCACTGACAGGCTTCATCACTGCAGCTAGAATCATTTTTTTCCACTGGAAGAGTGAGACTTCTCCATAATTTACTGTACTGTCTGGGTTAGGATGATGACGGATAATGCATCCTACAGTATGAATTGATGATAGCTAGGTTTAATAATAACAAAGGGAAGTTTTACCAGATCTGGGGTCATTTTCTGAATCATATAATAAGGGAATATGTGCCTATAACATGTGAGGGGAGGACAACTCTCTTTTTGTGGACACATTGTTTTGTGTTTGAAGATGTGCAGTGCTGTTTATGGATGTATATTATGTGTATGTACGTATATTTATGTATATTTACATACAAATGCATATTTTGTCTTTATTCTGTGTATTTTTGTTGTTTGTGTTGAAGTTTGATGTCTTTATGATACCAAAAAAAACAAGGACATGCCTTAGGACAAGGGAACCACAAGTCCGAAAATCAATTTAGGACTTGGTTCTACAGCAGGTTTCTGGCCACATGGTGAATTGAAGTCTGATATCCACAGTGGTTTGGTCTCTCTATCTCCTCCTGAGGGAGTTATCTGGCTGTTTCGTTGCTAAATACTGCATTTTCTTTACCAGTTTATCACAAAGTCTCCTGTCTGTGTGGTGGGTAGTGTACTGTGACTAGAATATTACTTACCCTTCCTCTTTGTGTGTGTAAATGATATTCACACAACCGTGTACACTGTTTCATGCATTGCTGATTTTTTTTTTGATTGGTTCTCTCTTGACAGTGATATAACAGAAAAAAACGTATCAATGTCAAAGTACCGTACACGAAAACTAATATTTTATTTGGCAGCTGCTGCATGTTTACTCATAGTTTCTTCCGCACTAGAATATTGTTTTTATTATCCAAAAAATCTTTAATTTGCTTTTCTTTTCTCCTATTTTAACTTCAGGCGCTTTAGTTTTCCATCTGTGTCTCTCTTGGTGTGTCTGCATCTGTCCAGCAGGATTTAATTAAAATAAACACAAACAGAAGAAACATCAAGAAAACTCAAATGAAAGAGATGCACCCCTCTGTACCTGTGCCATGGTCTGCCATCATGTTCGCACACCCCACTCCCCCCGAGAGCCGGAGTTTAGTGTTCAAGACCCAATGTCACTAGAAGGTGTCATTTAGGGAAATATCTGCCGAGAGTATAAGACATTTTACCCCTTTGTGCAGATAGAACAGTCGTTTTATTTCTGAGAGAGGCTGATAAAAAAGATAAAATGTGTGGCGAGAGAGAAAGGGATGAAAGCAGTTTGGAGCCTGAAGGGGAGGCTGAAAGGTTGGAAGAAGTAGAGAAGCGTGAGAGTGGTGAGAGAGAGACGGTTGGCATGGTGACGTGCAGACTGTTGCCATTTGTTTCTCCACACACACTGTAGAGGAAGAAGAGATTGCTTCCTTTAAATGCAGCACTGGTGGAAACTATGGGAAGCAAAGACACTGATCATGTCTGACAGTGAAGTCTTTTGGTGTCACTGTGATACAAATGTGTGCGTCCTACATTACTGCAGAGGTTAGGCAACAAAATGCTTCATCTGCCCTGCATCGTGACTACTGGTCTGGTATTTTCATGTAATCATTTTTGAGTTGTAAAAACCACCACAGTATTGTATTCAGCTTACTGGGAAGTAACGGTTTGTGTGTGTGTGTGTGTGGTGTGCAGGGCAGGTGGTGGGTGTATAATTGACGGGAAAGCTAACTGTGTGTGCTTTTCATCATGTCTCCAGGCTGCTGAGAGAGCAGTGGATCCGAGCCAAGTACGAAAGAAATGAATTTGAGTTCATCGAGAAACAGGAGCCTTATTCTGCAGGTACGTGCACACTGATCTGTGTGTATTATTATACTCTGAGAGGCCATCATCACTTATATTATTCCTCCAACAACAACCCTTCCACTGACCAAGTTGATACTGTGCCAGAAACCAACAATAGAAATTGCCTGCTCAGGCTAAATGTGATATAACTTAGTCATTTAGAACTGTCTTTTACTTTTAAATTTGTTTTTTTTTCCCTTTAAGTCAGTCAGAATTGTTCACAACAAGTACACTATATAGTCTTTTTTAAAGGGATAGTTCAACATTTTGGCAAATTCGCCAATTGCCAGAATCCAAATAGTCATGCGGGTAAGTTCATTCCCGGAGGCAAACGGTACTTTTGCCTTTCCTTCATTAAACCCATCAAATATACAATCCAGCAACTCCAAAACGCTCACATGGAGAAATTTTGACCTACACATTTTCCACGCTAAGAAATAATAATGCAACATTACGAAACTGAGTTGTTTTCGAAACAAAAGCTAACATTTCAGACATGGCTGCTGGGCGGAGTGACTCAAAAAACGCAAATAGTTCTGAGTATTTGCCTCATGTGTCGTAATGTTACATAATTATGTTATTATTTCATAGCGTGGTGAGTGTGCAGGTCACAACTTGTCCGCGAGAATGTTTTGAAGTTGTTGGATTGTGTATTTAATTTGATGAGGGAAAGGCAAAAGTACCGTTCACCTCTGTTGCATTAGCTGAGCTGCTCGCAATTGGCGAATATACAAAATGTTGAACTATCCCTTTAAATGTATGACTATCCTCACTGAATGAGACTTTACTCCTTCACAGGAAAAATAATCAACATTCTAAGTTGGTGCGAGCTATGTGAAAGACAAAACATACACATCTGACTACAAATACTTTCATCACCTAGCTGCTACCACTGATGTTTTTTTGGGGTTTTTTTTTACAGTAATATAGTGAGCTATAATTGGAAACAAGCAACTTCCTCATCCTATTGCAAATTTTTAGATGCGTTGCAGTAAATAGTCATGTGCATACAATTCATGCGTGCACAAGTACTGTAGGCCTGCACTTGGGTGTTAGCATCCAAAATAAAGCAAAAGTGGCTGTTCTTCTTGTCGTGTTGTTTACCCTTCGATAAGCAGAACCTTGAAAGCCCCTCGGACAAACATCCCAGTGGATTCCACGAGCAGGAATTCAATTACCCAGAAACATCCATCGACGACTCTCAAACATTAATTTTCATCCTTCCTCTCCTAAGTGGTTCTGTATACGTTTGCAGTTAAAAGCATATTCAAGCAGTGACACTGTAATTGTCACTGACGGAAAATAGAACTGCCATTAAATAGTGTGTCTGTGTGTGTGCTTTTGGTTGATTGCATGTGTGTGCTTGTAGGGGCCGAGTGTATAGTATTAGTGTGTGTGTGTGTGTCTTCTAGTATACATTTCATGTCTGGTTGAAGATGGAGTTTTCTGATTGGCTTGCCGTGACCTCACCCGTTTATTGTTACAGTGGACAAACACACAGACACACTACACACATGAACACACACACAGAGATGGAGTGTAATAATATGAGTCATTCTGTCATCTCTGTGCATTCATGCTCACTACATCATTCATTTTGAGGCCCAAGACATCTGTGTACAGTACTTGTGTGTGTGGGTGTGAGTGTCTGAGGCGGGCTATCAGAGAGTCCACAGCGGCCAATGTTAACATTGATCCAGTATGCAAAGGACAGAGGGAAGGAAAAGGGCGCAAAGGGAAGGAGGCGAGGGTGGGGACAGGGAGGGCTATTGATCGATGAGGTAATGCCAGCGTAGGTGAATGTTTCATGTCAGAAAGTCACAGCCACAAAGCGCATTCACATGCATACGCAGCAACAGGGATGGAGTGAAATGAGTGCAGAGGACAAAAAGATAGAGAGGTAATCTATGGCAGTGAATAAGGAGAATGGAAGAGAGCAAGTAAGTGAAGTCAGTGGATGACCCTGAATATGAGGCAAGATTGAATCATAACATGAGAACTGTCCTATGAGATGTCTGGCTTGTAATTCATTTGCAACCACATACAAGCACACTTTGCATTAATAAGCACTGTAAAAATGCTTTTTTTACTGTTTACTTGAAAGGTGCACTTGTAAACAACTGCAACATGCAATTACGGATGAACATACAGTACTTAGCTGTATTGAAGTAGCCGGCAGACAAATGAGTTTCCTTTTGGGGATGAATAAGTAATTTGTATCGTATTGTAGTGACAAACCATAGAGTTCTTAATCCGTGAAGCATTTTATACGGTGGCCCTGAAGTGCAAAACACAACGGCAAATCAGACAACAACAGCAAAACAGAAAACACAACACGAAAAAAGAAAACACAACGGCAAAAGAGAAAACCACACAAAAAGAGAAAACACAACAACATTAAGAGAAACACAACAACATTAAGAGAAAACACAACAACATTAAGAGAAAACACAACAACATTAAGAGAAAACACAACAACATTAAGAGAAAACACAACAACATTAAGAGAAAACACAACAACATTAAGAGAAAACACAACAACATTAAGAGAAAACACAACGAAATTAAGACAAAACACAACAACATTAAGAGAAAACACAACAACATTAAGAGAAAACACAACGAAATTAAGACAAAACACAACGAAATTAAGACAAAACACAACAACATTAAGACAAAACACAACAACATTAAGAGAAAACACAACGAAATTAAGACAAAACACAACAACATTAAGAGAAAACACAACGAAATTAAGACAAAACACAACAACATTAAGAGAAAACACAACGAAATTAAGACAAAACACAACAACATTAAGAGAAAACACAACGAAATTAAGACAAAACACAACAACATTAAGAGAAAACACAACAACATTAAGACAAAACACAACAACATTAAGAGAAAACACAACAACATTAAGAGAAAACACAACGAAATTAAGACAAAACACAACGAAATTAAGACAAAACACAACAACATTAAGACAAAACACAACAACATTAAGAGAAAACACAACGAAATTAAGACAAAACACAACAACATTAAGAGAAAACACAACGAAATTAAGACAAAACACAACAACATTAAGAGAAAACACAACGAAATTAAGACAAAACACAACAACATTAAGAGAAAACACAACGAAATTAAGACAAAACACAACAACATTAAGAGAAAACACAACAACATTAAGAGAAAACACAACGAAATTAAGACAAAACACAACAACATTAAGAGAAAACACAACAACATTAAGAGAAAACACAACGAAATTAACCAAAACGGAAAAGGTAGGTACCATCGGGCGACATGTCTAGTCTCTGATTGGCCCTTTTTACAGTGACGTCAGACAACTTCCGGGTTGGAAGCCAGTTTAGTGCGTTAGCGAGCAATGTTGAGCCTACAGCCAGGCACGGCTGTACTGCAAACGTGGCTCTCGTTTAAGCCGGCTCCGGTTTGGCTCCGGTGGTATATGCTTAGCTCATAACCTGGTCCCGACCAGGTCCTGGTCCCGACCAGGTTATGTTCAGAGTTTAATCATAAAACCGGCGATACAAGCGCCGCTGTTTCACTGCGTCACCTTTACTTTGAAAGTCCATGGATCTGGACGGAGCGTTTGTACGGAGGAGAGATCAGCTGATCAGCGGCTGTTTACTTCTCTCTGAGCGTCTCTACTGAGCTGTCTCCGCCTACAGATGTTCTCCTCAACCGTAGCCTAGACTATAGCGTATATTTATTGTAGGCTGTACAGTCAGTCACTGCAGCAGGACAGACAAACAGATGATAATCGGCAAAGTTAATATCGCAATTATAACGCGAGTGGGTTTTTATTGGAAGCGAGTCTGAATAGGTTACAGTGGGGTTTTTTAGGTGCTGCAGCAACTTTTATATCGTCTCTGTACAAAGACAACAAAGAGCTTTTTAAATGTGAAAACAGTGGAAACGTATTCAAGATTTGCGTGTGGGCAACACTGATAGGCTATAACAGGCGATCACATTGGAATTAATTTATTCATGGCCACATTAAGTGAAATTATTAACTTTGCCGATTATCATCTGTTTGTCTGTCCTGCTGCCAGCAGTGACTGACTGTAGGCTACAGCCTACGCTAGTCTAGGCTACGGTTGAGGAGAACATCTGTAGGCGGAGACAGCTCAGTAGAGACGCTCAGAGAGAAGTAAACAGCCGCTGATCAGCTGATCTCTCCTCCGTACAAACGCTCCGTCCAGATCCATGGACTTTCAAAGTAAAGGTGACGCAGTGAAACAGCGGCGCTTGTATCGCCGGTTTTATGATTAAACCAAAGATATTGAATAAATGGAAAGATAGTCCATGAGCGGCTGCTCCAATGATAGCAAAGATATTGAATAAATGGAAAGATAGTCCATGAGCGGCTGCTCCAATGATAGCAAACTGTATACACTTCCTGTCTCTCTAAATGGGCGGGGCCAACCGTCACCCCACATCGGCTGTGATCATGTGTGTGGATTTATACAATTTGTAGGTAGATGAAAGTGAGATATTTATATTTTCTTATGATAACATTAAATATTTACACTAGTAACAGTAATATTTAACATGACAAAAATTATTTGAATCATTTTCACGGGAGTTCGCGGCCGTTTGTTTGACGTTGCCTAGGAGATCTGTGCCAAATCTCGCGAGAGTGTGTCGTAGAGCCAGAGACAGGTCTTGAACAAAGTGGATTTTCTCCTGATGTGTCCGTCTGAAAATTACCATTTTCGTGTCAAACTGTTCAGAAGAGATGTGGCTTTTGGAAAATGAGTCCAAAATTTTCTTCAGTGACTGTGGGGAGTAAGACCCGACCATAATCGGTGTTCACGTTCAATTTTCCCATTGGAGTCAATACACTCCAGGCTGCCTCTGGTCTCCCTAAAGGGGCGTGGCCGTGCAGAAGCCCATGTGACATGCTTACAGGAAGCTGCCCGTCATGGACGGTCTTGGTTTATAAACCGTCTTTGGTCTTGGTTTATAAACCGTCTTTGATGATAGCAAACCGTATACACTTCCTGTCTCTCTAAATGGGCGGGGCCAACCGTCACCCCACATCGGCTGTGATCATGTGTGTGGATTTATACAATTTGTAGGTAGGTGAAAGTGAGATATTTATATTTTCTTATGATAACATTAAATATTTACACTAGTAACAGTCATATTTAACATGACAAAAATAATTTAAATCATTTTCACGGGAGTTCGCGGCCGTTTGTTTGACGTTGCCTAGGAGATCTGTGTCAAATCTCGCGAGAGTGTGTCGTAGAGCCAGAGACAGGTCTTGAACAAAGTGGATTTTCTCCTGATGTGTCCGTCTGAAAATTACCATTTTCATGTCAAACTGTTCAGAAGAGATGTGGCTTTTTGAAAATGAGTCCAAAATTTTCTTCAGTGACCGTGGGGAGTAAGACCCGACCATAATCGGTGTTCACGTTAAATTGTCCCATTGGACTCAATACACTCCAGGCTGCCTCTGGTCTCCCTAAAGGGGCGTGGCCGTGCAGAAGCCCACGTGACATGCATACAGGAAGCTGCCCGTCATGGACGGTCTTGGTTTATAAACCGTCTTTGATTAAACTCTGAACATAACCTGGTCGGGACCAGGACCTGGTCGGGACCAGGACCTGGTCGGGACCAGGACCTGGTCGGGACCAGGTTATGAGCTAAGCATATACCACCGGAGCCAAACCGGAGCCGGCTTAAACGAGAGCCACGTTTGCAGTACAGCCGTGCCTGGCTGTAGGCTCAACATTGCTCGCTTAACGCACTAAACTGGCTTCCAACCCGGAAGTTGTCTGACGTCACTGTAAAAAGGGCCAATCAGAGACTAGACATGTCGCCCGATGGTACCTACCTTTTCCGTTTTGGTTAATTTCGTTGTGTTTTCTCTTAATGTTGTTGTGTTTTGTCTTAATTTCGTTGTGTTTTCTCTTAATGTTGTTGTGTTTTGTCTTAATTTCGTTGTGTTTTCTCTTAATGTTGTTGTGTTTTGTCTTAATTTCGTTGTGTTTTCTCTTAATGTTGTTGTGTTTTGTCTTAATTTCGTTGTGTTTTCTCTTAATGTTGTTGTGTTTTGTCTTAATGTTGTTGTGTTTTGTCTTAATTTCGTTGTGTTTTGTCTTAATTTCGTTGTGTTTTCTCTTAATGTTGTTGTGTTTTCTCTTAATGTTGTTGTGTTTTGTCTTAATTTCGTTGTGTTTTCTCTTAATGTTGTTGTGTTTTGTCTTAATTTCGTTGTGTTTTGTCTTAATTTCGTTGTGTTTTCTCTTAATGTTGTTGTGTTTTCTCTTAATGTTGTTGTGTTTTCTCTTAATGTTGTTGTGTTTTCTCTTTTTGTGTGGTTTTCTCTTTTGCCGTTGTGTTTTCTTTTTTCGTGTTGTGTTTTCTGTTTTGCTGTTGTTGTCTGATTTGCCGTTGTGTTTTGCACTTCAGGGCCACCGTAATTTTAGCATGTTTATAGGCACCTAGCTAATTTTTTGGTTAGACAGTGCACAATTTGACTGATTAGATTCATGCTAGTCAAACGTTAGCCGAGTTAAAACTTTTACCAGTTTGACAGCTACTACAATGGATGCTAAGATTCTGTTAGGTGGTGAGTTTTTGCTAACATGCTAACATAAAATGAAAATATTTTCAGTTTACTTTTCACAACTTGTTCTGTTCCACCAAAGTAGTCAAAAATATACATAATGATGCTTTAAATTCCAGTTAGAGGGATGCTTTTTTGTTTGTTTGTTTGTTTTTTGGAACATCTCTTAATTGAAAGCACAGAACTTATTTCTAAATCAGGCAATACTAAACTTGCACTTGTCTTTTTTTAACATGAGTAAAATAAAGTGAAAGTGATTTTTAAAGATTTACAGTAAAAACTGTAAAGAGAAAAAAAAAGGGGGAAGTGAGAGAAACATTCAAACTCTGACTGGTCAATCATGCTAAAAACTGTTCAGATTCTAAGAATGCTATCTGTTTTATTTTTGATTACCAACCAACCTTGCAATGAGCACATTTTAATGGGACTACTTTCATTTTTAACTGGTAGTTTGATTTTACATCATTTTGTGTGAGGTGTCAAATGAAACAAACAAAAAAACCCAACATCATTTAATGTAAATGCAAGTACTGAGAAAATATAAATTTAACCTCCTCTGCTACATTTACACGACATGGGTTCATCCTGTTTTTAGTCATTCGGGGCACATCAGCCCATTTTACACCTCATACTCATTATTTACAGTGCAGAAAATGTGGTTTATTTGACAATTAGCGCTCATTACAAAACACTCAGCGTCAGGTAATGCCTAGAATGTAAATTAGCCACTTCTTTGGGACGCCAGCTGATCACTGATCTGCATTTCCTCTCATTCAAGATACAGAAATAGATCCAGATCAGAAAGAAAACACTTCACGGTGTGACAGAAATAGAAGAGAAAAGAGAGAAATGCAGGCTGTGTCGGCAGAACCTTTTACCAAAATAGGTTGAAGAGGAAGAAGAAGAAAACATCACAGGCTATAAATGGAACAGTATATCATTAACATGGAAAAGGATGTTCTTTGGTTCAGAGACAATAAAATCCCTCTCTGTGTGCTGTCTCATGCCGCTCCCCCCGCTAAACGCTCCCCTCTGTTTGTTTCTTGGATGTTCTGCTGTGTTTTCTCGCCCTCACGCACCGTCTCCTTTTTCGCCCTCCTCCCTTAAATGAGATTAAGATCAAATGATGTTTGATTTCAGCTCAACTGAAGTATCATCTCACAATGGACAGTTACAACATCTCTCCGTTGCTGTTATAAATGTCTCCTATGTTTTATCTTTCATCTCCTCTAATGGGGTTTTTGTTACCAGCTTCCATAACCACATGCATTTTTTTTTTCTCTCACTCTCCCTCTCTACCCAGGGTACCGAGAGGGGTTTCTATGGAAACGAGGAAGAGACAATGGTCAGTTTCTCAGCCGAAAGTTCATCCTGTCGGAGAGGGAGGGAGCGCTGAAATACTTCAACAAGCAGGATGTAAGCAAGATGATACAGCTGATTTTAAGATGTACACAGTTCACCTGAAGCCTCTATCAGTAGTGAGTAAGGGAATTTTGTTGTTTATGTCTGCCTCCATCAAGGCCAGGGATCCCAAGGCGGTGATGAAAATTGAAACCCTCAATGCCACCTTCCAGCCGGCCAAGATCGGCAACCCCTGTGGATTACAGATCACCTATCTGAAAGACAACAGCACAAGGAACATCTTTGTCTACCACAGTGATGCTAAGGTACACTGTCAATGTTATTTATGCTCATTCCCACTTATGTCTTCTCATATTTCCACAATGTACTGAAACAGTTTTCATGTGTGCTATATCAAGAGTTAGATTTATGTTATATCCAGGGCACTAGTACAGGGTTAGTAGTATAATATGCATGCTGTCTGCTTTACTAAACACACTTGGGCTTGGAAATGTCCCTGAATAATTAATGTCCTTTTGGCTTTTTACAGCAAGCATCAGTGGCTTCAGTACCTACGCTGCAGTCATGAAAGTATTCAGACAGTGACACATTTAGAGACAGAGGCTATGAGGTTAAACTGCTGACATATGACTATAATTAAACAATGTCTGCATCTACATTATGGGGGAAATGTAGGAAGTGCCTTCATGTTGTAATATTTTGGGACCATGTAAAAAAAGATTGTGGTTGCTACTTGCTGCATGAAGTTTAAGTGCTGAGAGTCACCACTTCTCCATTGTATCATCACATTTCTACTACATATTGACATATTTTTTTCTATCATTATTTTGTCTGATGTTGTTTTGACGTTGAAATGAGATAAGATTTAGGTCCTTATGTTGCTGAAATACTGCAATCCTGACTGATGCTGACCTTCTACCAAAAGGACTCAACCAATGTCCACTGTCGCCTCTGACTTAGTCAAGTTAATCATCTGTGTCAATGCTGTTGCTCATGCTGCATTTCAAACACCCCCTTGTCCACCTCAGCAATATAGGCTTCCCTAGTTCGGAAATTAGTGTGGTCACTCCACACTCGCTGCTGTGCTCAGCATTGTGTTTCCTTGTAGGGAGATGATGAGGTCAGTCTGGATGTCAAATCTTAATTCTGTTCATATCCTTCAAAATAAGAGTGCATGGAGCCATAATTTTCATAGTAAAACTAACCTATCCGATCTCTGCATGGAGCTGTGACTAAAAAGCAGTTCCTGTTTTGACATGGTGTTTTCCAACCCACAAGTGATTTCCTTTCTTGGAATTGTAGGGGTGCTACAAGAACTGTGAGACATACAAACAAAAAAACCCGTCAATAAGCCACAAACTCTTATTTTATCCATCACCATTCTGCTATTGAACCTGTTGTCTGGATAATGGGGTGTTTTTTTAATGTATTTGTGGGTTCTGAAAACCAGAAGCCCACCACACTTGTGAGGTCCAACAATAATTGTGGGGACCAAAGTGTTGAACATGAAATGACTGATGTTAGAGGTTGGGTTTAGAGTCAGACTTAGTTTTAGAGCAAAGCATAAAATCATTGCTTGGCTCAGGGTAAGGGGATGGATATGTCCTCACAAATATTATTAACAACAAGTGTGTAAGCTAAGCGTCTTCATTGAGGGACTTTGTACCGCTGAGGACACAATTTATTGCCTGGCAATATGGTTACGTCTTTGGGATTTACTGTATGACTAACAGAGAGGAGTGGATGAGGGCTGGTGGGGTTGGGGATTGGGAAAAGGGACATTAGGAGACACACAGTTAATCAAAAACAAGATTAGAGGGAAGAAAGAGGCAGATAATTATGTCCATTCAGGAAGCTGAAAAGGAGAGTCAGGGACTGAGCTAGAGAAGGCACTGCCCCCTCTGCTGGTTGACTGCTGTTACTGAAGGCTGTGGCAGAGCGAGTTCATCGGGTTCGTTCGGTGTCGCCGTCACTCTTGTTCTGTGGTGGAGGTATCGACAGCGCTGCAGCATCCACGGAGCTCCGATGCTCTCAGCTGCACTTTCCTCCCTGTAGAAAGATACCTGCGCTGTCATCACAGATAAAGGATGTAACTGTGACTGTTACTATAAAACCCCACGGTATTCGCTTACAAATCAGAATGCATGAAGTGAGCGGATGGTGATTGTGAGTTACAGCAGGTTATGTTGCCACTCAGGGTTTTTTTAAACATTTTTTTTTCTTTTTCTTGCAGGAGATGGTCGACTGGTTCAACGCTATCAGAGCTGCCAGGTTCCACTACCTGCAGGTTGCTTTTCCTGGAGCAAGTGATGAGGAGGTGGGGGCGATTTGCAAAGAATTTTCAAAGATGTCTGATTATTAGGCCTGTAACGATTCGTATCTCGATTTCTGACCCACGGTTCGACACACGATTCGATTCTATTCGAATTTCAAAAAAAAAAAAAATTATTAAAAAAATTTTTTTTTAAATTTTTTTTTTATTTTGATAGCAAAAACTGAATTATTTATTATAACAACAATATATAACATTAACAATTATAACAACGGCTGCCCCCAAAACACATTAGTCGACCAAAAAAATATTATTCAATTCAATTCAATCTTATTTATAAAGCACATTTCATGCACTGGGCAAACTCATTGTAATACAATGCAATTTAGCCGACCAAAATCTCATTGGCCGATTGGTCGCAGAAAAAAAAAACATTTGGAGCCGTGTCTTTTCAAAATGAAGTCAAAATCAATATGACTGAACTGTAGGCTATATGAAAGGCTATAGGGCTTTTAATTTGAAGGGCCAGATACAGGAAGTCGTGACACTCGCCGTCAGATTGTTGTTGTTATGTTTGTTTTTTACACGGCACGGCAGGTCGGGTCCCTACTTTTTTTTCTTTGTCAAGAGCGACTTTTTCCAATGTGTTTCTGGTTTGGAAGCACGTACCACCGCTGTTGTCAACAAATAGCGGGCGCTGCTTTGAGTCCCGGCGCCGTCCCACAGCGCTCACCGGCCGTCAGTGTCATGGAGCAGCAGCAGCAGCAGTGTCCCGCTGCAGTCCGAGTCCCGCACGGCTCCACGCCGCCGAGACCCCCGCCCCCTCCCGGCGTTACACAGCCTCATCTCAGTCACTCACCCTCCTCATAAACGGGCATAACGGTAAAATCCGACCGACTTGTTGAAACTAATCAAGTTCATAAACTGTGCGCAGAGCATAGACTGTAAAAAAAAAAGCGCAGAGCCATCTGGCTGTGTGATGTGTGTGTGAATGACAATGGCGGAACGTGTCCGACGGGGGGAAAAAACAGCGGCGGAGCGCTGGAATGGGTGTGTCGCGGTTCTGCCGTTTCATTGGCGACACAAGTTCGTGTCTCAGAGTGTCGCGGTTTCGGTTTCGATACGTGTATCGTTACAGGCCTACTGATTATCATTGAATTATTGTATTCCTGTAAGATGAATGATCTTCCTTGGGTTCACGGGAGCCATTTATATCACTTAAAAAACTCTCGGAGACAAGCAAATGCATAATATTCTCTCAATACATGCAAGATCAAGCCATTTTGCTTTTTATTTCAGCCATGCTTTTATTTAATGTGATTCTGTTTCTGTTCTTTATCTTCCAGCTGGTGCCCAAACTGACCAGAAACTTCATGAAGGAAGGCTTCATGGAGAAAACCGGTCCAAAGGTTTGTGCAGTGGTTGTCTTCTCTGGATGATTTTTTTTGCGATTGGAATGTAAATTTCAAATGGTCTAGTGTGGTAAAAGTTCCCAAACTGTCTCGTGGCCCCTTACAATGAAGCCTTGTCAACTAGCAACACACTGCATACGTTGTGATATCACTTTGCAAAATAATTGTTTGTATTTTTTGGGTCCTGAATGAGTAAATAGTCTGATATTTCAAAAGAAAAGAAAAGAGGTAAATCAGGAAAAAATATATTGATATTCATCAGAGCTGAGCATGATAGACCCTAATGCCCATCATACTAGTTTAGTTCTTTGTTTGCCTCATTGATTAACCTGGGACAACATTTAATTTATTTTAATGGTGATTTAGTGAACAAATTAAATTTGACATAACACACTGTACATCAAAAAGTAATATCAATGTTTCAATTCAAAAATTATTGTCGCAGACCTGCCATAAGGATTTATAGTTCTTTTCTCATAATCTTCATTGTCTTGTTCTTTGCCGCAGCACACAGAGGGCTTTAAGAAGAGGTGGTTCACTATGGATGACAGGAGGCTCATGTATTTTAAAGACCCTCTGGTAAGAAGATGGCTGCCTGTTTTTACTGTGTTCTGACCCACTGCTCAGCCCTCACCCGTCTGTCTTCTCACCCTGTGTCCCTGCTCTCCCAGGATGCCTACGCCCGTGGCGAGGTGTTCATTGGCAGTAAGGAGAACAGCTACACCGTCCTGGCTGGTTTGCCCCCGTCTACCCAGGGCTACCACTGGAACCATGGCATCACCATCGTAACACCAGACAGGAAGTTCCTGTTCGCCTGCGAGACAGAGGCCGAGCAACGGGATTGGATAGCGGCCTTTCAGAGGGTGATCAATCGACCAATGAGGCCACAGGAATATGCAGGTACACAAACTGGACAAGTTGTTATATGGATAGTTCAACAGCTTGGCAAATTGGCCCATTGCCATAATCTCTATAGTTTTAGGAGTAGGTTCTTTACCTTTAATTGTCAATGCAAGCTATTTTTAGAATGGCAAAGCAGAGCCGCGAGCTGCTCAGAGCTACGCTATAGAGGCTAATGGAATTTCTTCGTTTCCCTCATCAAACCCATCAAATACACAATCCAACAACTCCAAAACACTCTCGTGGACAAGTTGTGACCTGCACATTCACCACGCTATGAGATAATAACAGAACGTTATAAGACCATTGTTGGATTGTGTATTTGAAATTCCATGAGCCTCCGTAGCGTAGCTCTGAGCAGTTAGCAGCTTGGCTATGGGCCAATTTGCCAAAATGTTGAACGATCCCTTTAATCTGTATTTTTAAATTCTGAATATTATTGCCTGTGAAAGTGACAGAAACACTGAACCTTGCAATGTTACGGAAAATTCTGGACCTGCCGCTTTAAGTGGATCCACACCAAAATTTAATAGGTTTGTCCCAGGCCCATCTGTCCACCATGTTTGGTATGGACTTGGTTCAGTACTTTTTGTGTAATCCTGCTGATACACAGACATGGGTGGAAACATACCCTCCTCAGCTCAGGTAAACACTGTTTAAAAAATCATTTATTCTGCAGTTCAGTCTTTTGAGGAGCAAAAACAGACTGATTCATTTGCATTTTGCCGCAACAAGAAAACAGTTTTCAAGAAGATGGATTCTGTGTTTTTGGTTCTCTCTCAGTAGCTTTAATAAAAAAAGCATTATTATTGAAACTAAAAGCAGATTGTTTAGAAGCTTCTGTTGCTACTGCATTACCTCATGTTACTTTTCTTGTCTCTGCAGTGGAGGCCCATTTCAAACACAAGCCTTGAAGCCTACAGGAAACTGCAACCAACTCCAGAAGAACTCCAAAAAGCCAGTCTCAGTCCGATCAGAGACAAACCCCTGCGTGTGACCACAGACCATGGCGGGACGAGGTGGGGTGGGGTTGGGGGACAGGTGGGGGGCGTTTTGGGATGGGCCAACATGGGAAAAGATGATGAAGGAAAAGAAGAGAAAGAGACAAAGGTACTTCAGTGTAGGAAACTCAAATTCTAAAGCGACTCTTAGCCCCTCGTGGGGTCAAACCCTAGTGATCTGAGGCCTAAGGGTCGGTGGTGTCATCCCTATTGCGCCTGCCAACCTTGTGCTATACATTACCATTGCCAACCACCCCCCTCTCCTCAGCCATGTGGGTCCTTCCCTCCCCCGTTCCCCTGGATTTCATCTTGTGAATGGTTCATTCTACCTGTAATCTAATGTAATTATGTAATCTAGTCATTTCACTGGTTGCTTAACAAAGACAATGCATTGTTAATTTATTGAATGTACAGTTTTGATGACAGTGGCTTACTGTGTGTGTGTGTGGAGTCGTGACATTTTCGTTGAGGACGCTGTGAGGTTGAACCTCCGGCACGTACACCCTGTTAAACCGAAAATCTACAAAGTGCTGTTACCAACAAATATGCATAAAATCACACACAAAATCTCAGTGATCACCATCGCTGTTAACATGGCTGGAGGTGGGCTGATCTGCATCCAGACAGGGTTCTTCTCAAAAACCTCAATCTTACAGCTGTTCTCTTATTTATTTGTACTGTTGAACATACTGAGTCATCGTAGGAAGTTAATGCTGCTTTAAAGGATTGTAATGTGACGGGATTGTAATTTATATAACACTTCAACAACTGTTTACTTTTTTCGCATCTTGTTTTGAAGACACATTGTTGTGTTGATCCTTCAATCACGGTGATAGGTTGTTTCATTATAAAAATCTTAACATCAATACAGATGAGTCTGGAATCAAGTGGTAGTGTCTGATTTGTGTTCACACCTGTGTTTTACACATTTCAATTGTGTCAATATACACACATACATACACTGAATAACTTGAGTTAATTAAAACTTAGGTCTTACTTTCATAGTGTTGTTTATCATTGTTACTGGGGGTTAATGGATGTATATAACTGATTTAATGCTTATGAAGCAATGTGCTTATGCTTATGAAGTAGAGCACCATAGCATTTATTATAAGGCTACACTGAAATCCCTAATAGATTGGCTTTTTTACAAAAACACAAAGGTACAAACCAGAAGTCAATTGCTGGGATCTGAGAAATGTGGTAAAATCAAGAAACTACTGTTTTAGAATAAACTTTTATGTTTAGCCTTTCTTTGCCTTGTAAACAATAACCTTGTACAGCACATAGATATCAGAACTGAAAAAGATGATAGCCAAAGGTTTAAAACTGAGACCCAAGTTGAAATGAAAGGTTAAACCCTGCTTGCGAGTTCATGATACACAACAATATAAGAAGAAGGTCTAGCTGTGCCCTTTTTTCCCCAGCAGAGGGAGCTCTTCCGCTGCTTTACGAGGGAGATCGCACATCACATCACCGTGGAATCATCACGGGGAGAGATGCTGATGGGAAATGGGAAATCCGGTCAACCCGCTGGGGGACATGTCAGTCACATGGACCTAGGTTAGATTCAGGTGACTTATACATATATTACATTATCAGAAAACACTTCTTCACTTTCTTGGCCAGGGTTAGATGATTAAATGTGTCTTTGCATGCATTGTAGAGCATGGATATAGCATTATACTCCTTTACACTGTCACTCAACATTGACAGATGAAAAAATGATCTAAATCAATCCAGCTGAGCCACATCATATTTTTTATTCCATGCATTCCTTCTCCTTGTAAAAATCTGCTGCTTACATTACCAGCAATGCAACACTCCCCCAGACAGTTTGGTCATAGATTTGAGTGTTATAATAGTATCGGCTAATTGAATCATCCCTCAAGCAGAGTAGAGGAGGTGGATACAGATGTCTGGTGAGCTCACTTCTTAATAATGTAAAATCCTTAGATTTTTTCACATATTGTAGTCTTCTGCCACCAACTGACACAAGTGACATAACTTGAGGTTCTTTATTGGATTTAATGCAACTCTTACGGGAGATATGTTGGCCACACTATGAGTAAAATATGGGGCCAGCCCTGCATGTTATAAAAGTTTATAACTCCTAACTGACATATATTTTATGATTTGTCAGTCTTTAAGAATGAGTATTCATATTGATGATACACTGTTTTATACTAAGCTAAGCTAATGAATTGTTTTGTTACAACCTATCATAATGCACAGGCACAAGAGTGTTAATAGTATTTTCATTTACCTGGCAGTAATGAAAGTGGATAGGCACATTTCTCAAACTGATGAACTAAGCTATACCTTTCAAGAAAAAACAAAACAAAAATCTTATATGTCTTCTAAACAGCACTCAAGGGGTGAGGAGATACTAAAAGTGATGTGTTGCTGGCTGCCACAGTCACCAGATGTCAACCCAAATCCCAAATAAACACCTTACTCTCCATTTCCATAATCACTGCACCAGATGAGGTGTTTCAGAGGTCCTCCAGAGTGCTACCTCTGGGCTATACACTTCAAATTAAAAAATCCTGGATGTTTTATAAATAATTTTCCATGGCTCTCTATGCAGATGGTCAATTTGCAGAACACAACACTCCTGTATTTTCCTAAATGCCCGAGGCCGTTCACTTGTTCCACATTGCAGTAGATGGCGCTCATTAGTCAGTGTAATTGGAGACTAAAGACGTGTAGAGTTGCACACTCACAGCGGGACAAGTGTGGACTGAAGGTCTGCTGGTGTAAATGTCACCTGACCATCTCGCCACTTTTGCACAAACTTCCATATACACATGCTGCTGGCTCCAGGGCTTTACGGAATTATGGGTAAATCAATGTTGCTTCTGTCTGGCCACTGTGTTGTCGTTGGCAACCAGGTTGTCATGGTAAACTGCTAAGACAGTGAGCCACTGAGCTGTTGCAGCCAGATTGAACCCGCACAGGAAGCATTTAAAGGCGGGTGGGACTTTGGCTCAGCAGCCATCGTGTTTGTCCTGAAGATAATATGGTCAGTGAGGCGCTGGCACATGCAACACACATTTGGTTATATTAAAACTGCTGCTTCAGTATTTGAATATTACTAGAATAAACCTATTTTTGTTGTTTTTATATTCTAACCATTTGTAGGCCTACTTTTAGAACAAATTTAGTTTGGAGCAAACATTTAGTGTAGTAGGATTTGCTCTTTAAAACTCTATAAAACTCTTTTCAACCTTTTACGTAAGCTCACACGAGCGCATTGAAGTCAGACCTGATCAATACGAAGAGGCATTTGCTGCGCCTCTGGAAAAGCCAGTCCAGCTGTCCTGTCCATCAGGACCTGCATTCAATAATCCAAGCGGAGCTGGGAGTGTGAAATTAGCTAATCTCCTCTGAAGAAAGCCAGCAGGAGCAGCTGTTGGACTGGAAACAAACTGAAAATGAAGCAGCAGTCAGGGACGGGTCAACAGTAAGAGTAAAAGAGTCCAGCCAGAGCGGAAAGAAGAAAAGGCGACTGATGTCAAATTGCAATTTTTTGTATTTGCCTATTACTGTAATTCTGATTTTTTTTTTCAACTAGTGGTATCTTAATAAATGCCATTTGGTTAAACTTAATGCTGCTTAGGCCTCATAACATTTGATGGCATTTTGTTTTTCCTGGATACAGGCATAATAGAAAAATGAAAGTGTGAGGCCTACTTATTTCTGTTTTATGCTCACAAAGCAGTCAAATTTTGTAGTTTGATAGTTTGCAGTTAACACTTTTTACGGTCAAATGGGATATTTTGACATTAAAGAAAGTTCCTGCCAACAGATAGATGAGAAAATCAAAAACAGTGTCATATGGAGCCAGGAGCTGTTTAGCAGGCTGGAAACAGCTACTGTGGCTCTGCCCAGAGGACTGTAAAACTTTCTGCCCACCAGCAAAAGCAAAACATCACTAAAACAAAAGCTAAGAACCACAGTTTGTGGTTTTACAGTAGGTTATCACAAGACTCCATGACATAATTGGTTTTAATAAAAAGAATTAGCTAGCTGTTTGTCCCTGCTGATGCATCTGCTATCTTTAGCTTTATATTAAGCATACAAGCAGGAGAGCGGATCGATCTCCACCATTGTAATTCCTGGCAGAATGCTAAAACTATATTTCCAGATATCAGAAGCTCTCTGAGGTTCAAAAGCTGTCTTGTTGGCTAAACAGTCAGTAGTTAATAATGCAGAACCTTCACAAATCTGCTGTAGCCTAACTACCAGTATATAAAAAAAAGAAAAAAAGGTGGCCACATTCAATTTTGAACCCATTGTAACTCGCTTTCCCACTAATGTGAAGGTGAATGTAGGAAAACTGTTTTATTTCAGACAGATTAAGTGTGGAAAAACTAATATAAAATCTGTAACACCCTCCTTCATATATGACCTATACTCACACACCAAAATTACATTAGTGCGAAGTTTAATGGAACGCTTTAGTCTGCATAAGGGTTCGAATGACATTTCACAGACCGCTTTGCTCAGTAAGGAGACAAAACACTGAATCTTTGTTCAGATTTTTTTCTTTTTTTTTCTGTGAAAATGAACAAAATTCAATAATACATTGACACACAATGAAAGCCATTTGGCTAACAGCTGCTATGCAGTGCTCTCCTTCTGTAATCCAAATTGGTGTTAACCTCTGGAAATAACTCTTATTAAGGCAAAATGTTAGCAAAACCCCAAACAGTATCTTTATGCTCCTTAACACTTCACTGTGAGTAGTTTTTTGTCTATGAAACTAGTTTTATTGTATCCTCTTCTTCAAGGCCTGGTGAGTGTTTTGTAGATAGGTTGCTCCCAGCCAGATGGAGGACTGTGCGGAGGTGGTGCCAAGGCCAGGCTGTTGATAAGTGATGTGGTGTAAGGCCTTCTGGAGGAGTGGAAGTACGGGTATTGATACAGACCGGCGGGATACCCAGAGAATGCGCTGTAGAAAGTGGAGCTCTGAAGGTCAGTGTGGTCAGGTTGGTTGGTAGATGTGGAGGAGTTAGGGTACGGACAGCCACCTGAGCTCAGGGAGGTGTACTCTGGCTGCGGTGGCGGAGGGGTGGTGGAGGAGGAGGAGTTGCTGTAGTGACCCGGGCTCATCTGCTCAGTTTTTATCTGAGGTTTGTGGCCGGTTTCCTCATGGGTGTCACGACTGGAAGAGGATGGTGGCATTCCGGCGGAAGACCCAACAGACGTTTTGGGAGTCCAAGTGGGAAGGTTGTGGGGGTGAGAGTGGATGCTGGGTAGGATGAATGATCCAGGGGGGTTGCTATGAGTGTGACTGGTATCTGTTTGGGTCAGAACGGCCGAGCCGTGGTTGTTGGCAGGCAGGTACTGGTCGAACTCATGGACGTCAAATCCGTCTATGGTGCTGATGACCTCGGTGCTGAGCTCAGAGATGTCCACGTTGCTGAAGTCAATGTTATGTCGGCTGGGTGGAGGAGCACAGCCGGAGCTGCCGTCCACAAATCGGTGGTTCTCATGTTTGCTCCCTATGTGGAGGTCAGTTTTAGGGGTAGTGGGAGGAGTTGGAGGTCCATGAGACTGACCTAAGGAAACACAAACACAGAGGAGATCATTTCCAATGTATGAACTAATGGAGTGTAATGAAATAATAGAGGATCGGATCAGTGTCTCACCTGTCCTGTCTGGATGGTAATGATGGTGCACATCCCCTGTTCCAGTCAGCCTGGACACCCCTGGTTCTGTCTTATACTGGCTCTGCTGGTTCTGTTGCTGGACCAGCCCCGCTCCACAGTCCCCTTGACCTGGTTTGTTGCCTTTCCGTCTCCGAGGCTGGTACTTGTAGTCTGGATAGTCCTTCTTGTGCTGCAGCCTCAGCCTCTCTGCCTCCTCCACAAAAGGACGTTTCTCTACTTCAGAGAGAAGCCTGAGGAGAAGAGAGGGGAGTTAATGGATTAGTGGAGGATCATAATGTGGCTGCATAATATCTGCTCATGGAAACTTGCTTGCTCTTTTTCTTTTCATTTAAACAAAAGTCAATTAGCACGATTATTATTTCACCATTATTGCACCTAGAAATGAAGTATAAATATACCACATTTCAGAAAAAACACTCTACCTCAATGGATAATCACTTGTCCTGTTACTCAGCAGTTATTTTCTGCTTGAATTATGCTTCTTTTTTTTCCTTCTTTTCTTACTCGATTTGGCTAATATAATACGTTTTAACTCTAACACTTAATTATGAGACATTTTCATTTGCAGCAAAGATTTATAGTATTGGCCCATGTTTATTTTTCCTACTGCTTTTTTTCTTCTTTTTTTTTTACACATTGAAGTCTTTCCTAAGCCTACTCATTCATCCATTTATCTACTTATCTGCTTACTTGCTCACCCACTTAATCTATTACTTCTGACTGAGCTGTGGTTTTTCATGATCAGTAAGGGATAACAAAAAAATATTTGCGTTTATGTAATTAATGTGTTTTATATTGAACAGTGTGAAGCCTTTTTCAAACAAAAGCCTATTAATCAGAAGCAGAAATAACTCACCAGCAAATTACTTGATCTAACTTTGTGCGCAACGACGCCACTATGGCCTAACTGTTAATCTGAGTGAGACTGTCCAGACTTTGGCTGAAACACTAAATACTGTGGTCTTGAGTTGCAGACAGTACAACACAGTTTATTAGGTGAAGTTGAGGTCCAGTACTCACCGCCACAGTTTTCCCAGCGTCTTACTGAGCTCAGCGTTGTGCAGATGAGGATACTGGTCCGCCAGCTTCCTGCGCGCCGCCTGCGCCCAAACCATGAACGCGTTCATCGGCCGTTTAACATGTGGTTTATTTTTCAGCCCCCTCTCTCCCTGACTGGGCATCGGTACCAAGGACCAGTCGTATCCTTTCAGCACCTGTGACACCGCATCGCGAATACAGGCTGGGAAACGCTCATCCTCTGTGCCGCCATCTACCTTGTGCGCCTTTCCAGAGGCAGTCCCCGGTGCGTCCGATCCTGCAGGAGAAACTAGAGACTCTGAATCCGAGCCGTGCAGGGACATGGAGCTGTCGCTGCCCGCCGGGCTGCATGGATGCTCTATCAATGACTTGATCTCTTCTGTCATGTTAGCCCCTAAAAGCTGCAGAGATTTACTGGCGCCCAAACTCCGTGCGTAAAGGCGCACGCGGCTCTGCAAGGAAGAGTGTCACCACCGAGTCAAGTAAAATCCCACATTTTTTGTCTTGGACTTGAGATTCCTTTCCACACCCTCTTCCAAAGCAAGACAGAGTTTTGTGATGGCAACTGTTTTCTTTTTTAGCTCTTTAACTCTCTTTAGCACTTGCATCTCTCCACCCCTCGTATCCCATTGGCTTTTGAAAGGTTTTACCAACAGAATTCCTTCTCGCTTGGCAGGAAGAAGTAGGAGGAGGCAGAGAATTGTTAGCAGGCAATATCAGGTTGAAGGTTTAAACTTTAAAGTTTTATGAAGGTTTGGATAGTAGCCGTGTCTGCTCAGTAAACTTTTTTTTGAAGCAGAAATCCAATAGGCTACAGTCTATTATTGTTCTTTCTTTCTTTCTTTCTTTCTTTCTTTCTTTCTTTCTTTCTTTCTTTCTTTCTTTCTTTCTTTCTTTCTTCTCTTTTCTTCTCTTTTTTGTCAGTGGTGTTACATTGTGTGTAGCCTATTTATGTTTGTATGTCATTGTCTATAAAAAACAGCTCTAACCTATATTATTTACAATAAAACAACAATATAATAATAATAACGATGATAATAATAATAATAATAATATATAATAATAATGAATTGTATTATTAAGTCACTTCCGCGTCTACTAAGTCACATGACCGTCAGCTCCTTGAACATGGCGGCCAGCAGTGAAAGCGCTGAGAAGTCTGTGCGGAGAAGACGTGTCGACATCAGGAAGACAGAGAAAGGCGCCGCGGACACTGACAGCTGTAAAGACCATGGATCAGAGACTAATAAAGACACAGAGACAGGGAAGAGACCCGGGTCACTGCAGACCGGGACTTACTGGCTCACCCGGATCGTGCTGCTGCGCTTCACCGCCTTTATTTACTGTAAGTTCACTGAAGTTTCACTACTCTGCACCACACTCACAAACACACGAGGTGTGTGGTGCATTACAGCCCGTCTGCTGTGTAACATGCATTTAATATGACCTCACATGCTGTGTTTTCCTTTAGCCCATTTAGGTCACATGAATGCAGGTTCTTGACGCTCTGTTTCTGGGACTCAGGTTTTCAGTCTCAGCCTAAATCTATGAGCATGTATGTGAAAACACAAGCAAGATCAAAAATAAAAAATCACACATTGTTACTCCAGATACAGACACGCACTGTTCCACATTCTGAACTCACAGAGCCACCTTCAGACCTTGGTGTTCGCTGTTTGCTTTGATTTCACCACTTGACCACACATGTCAAAGTCCTGAGTCTGTATCAAACAGTTTAGACTGAAATGTGAATACATCTTCCAGTAATTAACAGCGGAGAAACTTCTTCTGAAAAACCCACAATTTTCACTGTAATAACTTGAGACTGATGTTCTCTCAGATGCTTTGTGGACTGATGAGACAAAACTGGAGCTTTTTTATCCAATATGAAGCTTTTTCACATCAGCTCATCGTACACAGATGCAAAAATGAAGTATACAAAGAAACAAGAAAACATGTAGGTAGCCTACTGTGAAACATGGATCAGGATCAGTTCTGTTCTGTTCTGACCTGGGGCTGCTTTGCTGCACCTGGTGCAGGCTGAATGTGTGCAGGTTATTGAAACCTCAAGACTATTAAGGAATTCTGCAGTGTAATGTGCTGCCCAGTGTCAGAAAGCCACGTCTAAGTTGCAGGTCTGGGGTTCTCCAAGAGAGTAATGACCCAAAACACCCAGGAATGGCTAAGAACGAAACACTGGACTAAATCTGAAGTGGCCTTCGATCTACTGAACAGGAAGGAGCTGGAACATGCAGTTTTAGAGAAGGACGACCTTCAAACATGAAACAGCTGGAGCAGTTTGCTTAGGAGCAGTCGACAGGTGCTGAAGTCTCACTGAGAGTTATAGAAATCACCTGACTGCAGTGTTTGGCTCAAAAGGTTGTAGGCAAAAAATCAAGTCAAGATTAAGTTAAGTGTACCATCATTTTTGTCCAGGCCAGTTTCATTGGTTTGTTTTTTAAAATTACTCTGTTGAGCCACAATTCAAAAGCAACATCTGATTTTCATTTGTTAATTTTCATTAAATTCTTATTGATTACTTATGTTAGTTTCAAGTTATTTCAGTGACAATTTTTGTTTGTTGTTTGTTGTTTGTTTTTTCTTGAACAAAAGGGAACCAACAGTTTTGTCCATGTCTGTATTTGATTTCATACTCATGCTATACTTATTTATTGTTGGTGATGCAAAAGACTTTTTCAAAATGAAGTATAATGAAAAACAATACGTTGACTACGTATATGCAGTGACAGTGGTGTTGTGTCTTTTCTGCAGTGGTGGCGTTCACCGTAGCCTACAACCAGAACAAGCAGCTGATTGGTGATCGCGGCCTGATGCCCTGCAAGAGCTACCTCAACAGTGTGAAGCGCTACGTCGGGGGAAAGATAGGCATGGCCGCCTTCGCATACACACCGTCCGTCCTCTGGTTGCTGGACTGGAGCGACATGGACGCCAACCTGGATGCCATGGCCCTGGTGGGGATGGCTCTGTCGGCGTTTGTGCTGGTGACAGGAATGGCCAACATGGTGATCATGGCGACGCTGTGGGTGCTGTACCATTCACTGGTCAATGTGGGGCAGCTGTGGTGAGTCCAGGATAGATGGACATATTCCGTGCATTGGCTCACATGTAACTGAATTATCAACTGACTCTCCATTAGCTTCCTGGAGCAATGAGACATATCTTCTGAGAAATTAGCCAAGAGCTGAATAGAAGAGCTGTTTAAACTTACATTCATTACTTCATCAAACACGACCGCAGATGAATGCATTTTTTTCCTAAGGACTCCTAAATGGGCAAATAGGATATTTAGGTTTGTTCCAGCCAGGTTGCGTTCAGTGAAGAAATCAAATGGCACATGTGACATTAATAGCTGGTACGAGGATCTTGTACCAGCTATTATAGTCTACATTTCTAATTATATATCCACACAGTTATACAAATATATTCCTTACAGCTTTTGAACTTTTTGAAATCACTGTTTTGGATTTAGACTTGTATAGAAGAGGATTAGGGCTCCTGTGAAAAAGAAAAAGTGAGTTCTGAGTTTAAAATCAGAATTCTGAGAAACAAGACTCAGAACTCACTTCCTTTTCCCACAGCGGCCCTAATCCTCTTCCGGAAAAGAATATATAACAATGATAAAATGATAATTATTCATAATGACAAAGAAATGATCTGTTGCATGTAGTTTATTCTAACTATTTGATGACGTTCGAGTGCATCAGAAGTCTTATTGCGTTGTGGTTTCTGTTTCCCTTGTCTTCCTCTCAGGTATTCCTTCGGTAAGTGAAGTTCATGATCCACACCAGTGACTTTCAGCTTTCAAAACAGAATCCAGGAACTGTCTTCAATCATCCAAGTGGATTAAAGGCAAAACATTTATGTTAAACACTCAGGTTTGGATGCCATTTTAGTTTGTTTACAGTGAAACTGGTGTGATGCACAGCAGGAATTCAGTGGAAAAATACAAACATTGGGATTTCAGGGGAAAAAAAGAGGGTGAAACTAGCATCCGTCCCTTGCATCTAGCCTTCAACAGTGAACTGCAAGCCAGCTGCTGGGTACATGGTTGTGTTTGATATGATGATTTTAATGTGTTAACATCTTTCCTAGAATCACAACCGAACATGATTATTAAAAAAAAACAAAAACTTTTCTTTTTGATCTTCTGATCTTAGCCTTGGCAATTCTCTTTTCAGCTGACTTAGCAAGTCATCTCTAGATGTCTGTACTGTATGACAGAAGATTTTTAGTTTTACAACCCAAAAGTCACAAGAAATAAATGGGATTATCAAGACTAAGGAGAAGAGGAGGACAGTCATAGAAGTCATGACCTGCAGCATGTCCTCCATAGGTATTTTCTTCTGTAGTTTATTCGCTACAGCCTTGTAGATCTTGCTGATAGACAGCCTGTGGAATCTGAAGACAGAGCAGACTCAGTTCTTGTTTTGTGGTCTACAGTTGACCTTTCTGTGCTCCTGGATGATTTTCTGTAGCTGTTGGGTTGTTCCATGACTACACACTGGGTGTCTTTCTTAATAATGAGTAGGCAACTAGTTCCTGTCTCCAGTGTAGTCTCTGTGAATCTCAATCTCTCACACATGTTGGTGTTATTAGGACACCGGCGACACAATGACATTTTTAGAGTTGAAATAAACATATCTTAAAGACATGTTTATTCAGTCCTATTATTTAATTCAATGAGGTTTGAAATGGGCGCTGAGAATGGTTCTACTGGGAATCATGAGATTCAATCCCAAAGAATAAGAAAAAAAATCCCAACTTGTTTTATCCTTTGGAAACATGCAGATGTAGAGTCATGGATTATAACTATAATACAGTATAATCACAGCACATAAATCTACTTTTATGCTTATACTTCTACATTTCACCACCAGCTCTCTCATGATTGTTTTCCCCAAAAGTGTTTACAGCCAGTTATTGGGTTAAAATCCAGCCAGCGACAGAATTAAGTTTTATTGACGTACAGTACATTACCTCCTAACTTGGTGAACCCAGTAAACTGTCATGAATGTACGAGTAAAGAGGGAGGACGTAGAGGAGAGAAGAAAGAAAGTATAAATAGGAGGCTACATGCAGGGCTCTGGCCCAGATAAGTGGCGAGGTCAGTGGCAGCTTTCTGACTGGCTAATGACACTTTGTAGTCAGAGACGCCAGGCTGATGTCTGTGGTTAGGAGCTGCGGCTTATATTTCTCTTTTTGAAAATATTCTTTTTTCTTCTTTTCTAACTGACACTGTCTTTCTCCTTCACTCCCTCTTCTTTTTTTCCCCCCTTAGACCTATTATCACCCTATAGCTGACAGAGCAACTTTAAAGTCTGCAGACTGAGCTCCTCCAATTGTTCCCAAGTCTAGACAACAAACCAGAGGCCAGGGGTTTGTGCCGCTTGAGTCATTAGTGGCAGGCACCGCTCACTCACTCACTATTTAAAGAATAAATAAATAAATCCAAGCATTGCATTTAGTATGGTCAATCTGAATAATAAAAATGCGTTGGCGACGTGGTTAGGAATATCAAATCTTGGTCTGTTGGTCAGTTGAATGGATCACCATGAAATTACTTCAGACATTCACACCTCCATCAGGATGAACTGTTGATATATCATTTTGATTCATGACCAAATATCTGCTCAACAAAGGCCATTGTATTTATATATTTTGGACCCGTCAAAATTTATTTTAAAAGAATGTATGTAGGCTATGTAGGCTACTATAAAAATAAATTCAGTAAAATGATGACTTTTATTCTGCACCCCTGTAGACATTCTGTGGATGCGTTATTTTTGAAAATTTAATCATTTTGATGAAAAGATTGTAGCTTTAACCTTTAATATGAATAATATAACAGCAAAGTCAAGAGCTGTTTACAGCAGATCTGTCCATCTTTCACCTCTTGGTTCTGGAGTGAGGTCTGTTGAATAAAACTTTGTCTTTTCTTCTGTTGTACGTTGACCCTTAAGAAAATAATTGAACCTGTTGATCTTGTGGTGTTTTGTTCAGGTTGGGAGAGCCAGCTGTTGGAGACGGGCTTCCTTGCCATTTTTTTGTGTCCAGTTTGGACTCTGTCCCAGGTCCCCCGCAGCTGTCCACCCTCACTCATTTGCATCTGGACCTTCCGGTGGCTCATTGTCCGCATCATGCTAGGAGCTGTGAGTAACACACTATACAAATAAATGCAATATATCCTGCACCTAAATAGAGTCCGTGTGTGGAAAACACAAAAATTTGTGATGAGACCAGAATAATCAAGCCAGGTTTTGCCACAGAAATGTACCTGAATGCCTCATAGTTTCTACTGAATATTTTAAAATACTTCTATTGGATACACTTTTCCTTCTTGCTATTGCAAACCAATGACTTCTTATTGACTTTTTCTGAATTGAACTCCTTGTAGTGATTATTGAACTTGTCAAACACAGTAAAAACTGATCAAAATGAATTTACTCGGGGGCTCTCCCCATTTATAAAACCCTTTTATTGCCAGCAGCACCTTGACTAACTTATTTCCTGTGGGGAGATCCTGCACAGACATGGATATTTCTGTCTTGGAGGAAGTAAATAGTCTAAATTCAAGCAGAAAGGCATGTGCGACACATATACCCGTACCTGAACGCATCCAGCAAGGCAGTGTGAAGAAATGAAAGCGTTTCTCAACAGCATAATTCCCTGGGATATTCCAGTGTTTGCCCTCCTGATTTTAGACCGTTACTTTTGGAGCCATGCTTTGCTGTAAAACCCTGCCAGTATTTGGAAATCCAACCCAAATATATGGTCAGCTAAACAACATGTCTGGTTGTTTGACAGTTTCCATGGTGAATTGCAGACCACCGACGGGGTTTTATCTGCCAATCACAGCAGTTACCACAACCCCAGTGGGGTTTTTCCTATTAAGACCGTGAAGAGTGCTGCAGCACGGGGGGCACACCTCAGCTCTGGATCACTGTCACGGGTTCGAATCTGTAAAGAACCATAGTCTCCCTGTGCTGCTCCTGGATATGTGAAAGGGTTTTGATGAAAGTTGCATCATTTTTGGTGCATGACATAATATTTTTGCTACAAGGAATATTCATATTGAGTATTAATTAAGGCATAGGGTAGATTAACTAATGTCCATAACAGTGTCGTGGGCGTAATATCTCAGTAACACATTAATGGAATACCCTCATGTTCACTTGAACCCGAGAATGAACTGATGAGTTTTGGAGTCACAGGTCAAAGGTCAAGGTCAAAGGTCAAAGTCACTGTGTCTTCACAAAACATACTGCCCATAACCTTATAAGTCTTCACTGCATTATGTTTGAACAGATACTGGTCTAAACTCCAACTTGATAGATTGACAGACTCTTGGTCAGACAAAGGAAGATATTTGAAGTCGTAGAACTCATAATAGACATTTTCACAATGATGTCTTTGTCCTTATTATTTGATGAGTTAGGGTAAGGATGTTTTGTTTACAAACATATTCCTTCAAGCTGACTAGTTCCCTAGTTTTCCTTGTGCACATTATACCTGCCATTATATAACACATACTGTTACCTCAACATAATGTCTTCTGACTATGTGCAAAGTGTTTCAACTTACAATTGGATCTGACTATTATCTTGTGAACAGCTCACCCTCAGCCCATTTGGATTATCTGATAACCCAAATCTGTGATTTTCTCAACAATTACATTCTCATTTTTGGGGTAATTTGTAACAATGCTGCATTCAAGTACTGGCAAAAATGCCAGACATCTAGAACTTAAAAGTTTAACATCATAATAGTATTAACGTGCCATTTTACAAGAGGTGTCATCCAAATGCTAAACGATAAACAAAAGAATGAAACGGTCACAGACTCACAGGTTTTGATTTAGTAAATTGACGACTAGTTATGGATTGGCTGAGGTTTAAGCTCCGTTAAGGTTCTTTCTTTCCCAAAAAATGATAGAAACATGGAACGTGTACTGAACACCATTAGATGTTCCGTTGGAGCAGAGAAACAGTCACTTGTTATAGATCTGTCCTAGTCATTGCAGTTTTTTTTGTATGGCAGCCTGTGGTTGCTGTGGTAGCTCTGTGACTTTGAGAGGACGAGACGGTCAACACTTCAAAGGATCCTTCAGTCATAGGAAACAAGCAAAATGGTTGTATTTTTTGCAGCATGACTAAGAAATGTCCCAAGTTGTCACACTGGTTACTGTTTACATGGTTTGATCCCTTATAAAGTTACTCCCCCTTATTTGTCCTGACAGAATAGTGCATACTGTCACAATGGCATCGGTTGGCATGAAACATCAACACTTACTATAATGATCAACATTTTAAAGTATAATTAAGTAAGTTTACAGCAAGGCATATCCATGTGTACTGTAGCTTTCATTTCAGCAACTTCAAATTAGTTTTTTTCTATTTCTTCTTAACAACTGATTCCTCACAAGCAAATTGTCTACTCATGCACACACGTTTTTTTCCTGTTGATATAGCTGTGGAACATCTGCACTATATAATTATGTAATATATATGTATATAATTATAACTTGTAAACTTCTACTGAGTGCACATTAGAGTTGTGCAAGTTCTTGTCTACAGCAGGATATGTTGGTTGCAGTAACTCTGGAGGGAATGGAGAATGTTCTCTACTCAGATATCATAGACACTTTCTCCAAGAATTTACAAACAGGCTGACAGTCCTCATTCATTGCAACCTATATGGAAAAAAAGTAGGGTGGTCCTCTCTGGTGATTTAGACGGCACCAAACGTAGTCTTACTGGCCCACACATCTCAACCGAACTTGGAAGATCAGGCTTTGGGTTTGGTTTTGGCTGCAAACGCAAAAAAGAAACATGAAATGTCTATATGCAGTGCTAATCATCAAAGAATTATGTAGTGTACCCATTAGTAAAGGTGGATATGTTTAATGAAACGCATTGCAGAGAGACATTAAGCTGTTTGGATGCTTTTTTAATTTGAGCTTCGGCAGCTTGTCTACTGCTCAGCAGCTGATTGTGAGGGTAATCAGGCGACAAGCTACAAAAAAAAGTGTAGTTAATTTGATTTTAGCGGCTCATGAACACTGAAATATGGTTAACCATGTCCACTTGAGGACAGGACAAAAAAAAAGTTAGACTTGTTCATGCTCATTGATTTGCAACCCTACAGTACTTTTTCCACATCTCCCTTTCCTAACAAATAAATCATGCTGGCTGGCGTTATAATAGACTTTACAAGTGTGGTAAGTTTTAGATTGTTTGTCCATGTCACTGTCACTGCTCTTCACTTTCAAGGCTTCTCTGTCTGCTGAGGCCCAAACAAAACATCAAGAGAGAAGTTCTGTTTTATTCTGTTCTGTCCTTTTCGTTTTTTGTTATACTGAGGTTGTTCAGACGAGTGGACGCATGTGTTTGTTTGGAGTTTATTGTCACATTCAAAATGTCATTATAAAACAGGATTATTGTGACAGCCATCAGCAGAAGCTATCCATCAAGCTTTCCATTCACTCATCATTAAAAGTATCTTCTTTAGATGTTTAATCTCCCAAGAAATTCTTGTTTGACTCGTTTAGTTGAGAAAAAGTCATAACTTTACAAAGACCATGTGTGCTGTTATTGTTTCTGCTGCTTCCATGTTTTCAAACCCATTTTGGGTCTCTCACACATTAAATTATTGTTTTTAACATCGCCAAGTGCACCTGCAGGGGATAGATTTTATCATATATCATACACATTTTGATCGTAATTGTACAGAAATGTTCAGTGTTGGGGTTAAGTCTTGAGGTGTGTTTATATCCTCAGGGAAACCTGTTGAATCCACGCAGGTATTCCTTCTCCAGCTCTCTCGGCAGACTGCTCTGTTTACGTTGCAACTCTGAATATCAGGTTTTAGTTGATGACATTTCAGGATCTCATGATTGGATTAGATTAGATCAGCAACATCTTTGGCCGCAGCCCGTCGACAGCCAGCAGCTGCAGCCAACAGCCAAGCTCATTATCAGTATGAAATGTCCTGTTTTTACTAAATCTGGTTAGGGAGGTTAGCAGCGGATTCATTCCACATTCCATGCCAACCACATGATGGGCTAATGTATCAGCATTGACAATCTCGTGTCCTGGATAGCACTCTATTTACTTCATTTGGTTCATTTGGTGCAAAACAGGCACAAGGTTGAGGACACATTTCTCTGTGTTATGGGTCCTGATTGAGTTTTATTTTCTCTTTTAAGATGGGAAAATCCTCTCTGACATTTTCTGGGCTAATTTGAAATGTGTTTGATTTAGTTTGTGTGTTGTGAACTTTCAGTAACCCGCCTCATACTCTCAACTATAGACGGCTCAACAATTACCATCAGCCGAATCACCTGCGAGTGACAGCTCTGCGCCTGGGTATACGTATCTATTCTATTGTTGTATCCATTTGTCTATGTTTTATTCTTAGGATGAATGTTACTGTTCAGTTCTTAACACCCTTCATGTTTGGTCTCATTAGTGCTCATTAGCCAGTCTTAATTGTCAGAGAGCTGTTTCTGACAGTCAGAACAGCTAACGGTGTGTTCAGACAGCAAATTAGATTCACATCTGATTTGGTCTTTAAGAGTGACTTCCCACTTTGTAATGAGCAGATGACTGAAATAGATTTTTTATATATTTTTTTAAGTAGGGCCCTCAAATCTGATTAATTAAATTCTCTGTGTGTTTTTTTTTTGTTTTTTTTTTGCTGTGGACGTATTTAAGAAATATTAAAAAGGGGGGAGATTGCCTTGCAGAGCACAGGTAGGATCCTCACATTGGTGTCTGTGGTGTCAGGAATTGGGTCCATTTAAAAAAAAAAAAAAAAAAGGATGGAGGCCTGATGAAGCCCACAGGGTGAAACTTGTTGCTGCAAACAATAAATCAGTGTTGAAACGACCACTTTTTGTGCTGTGGAAATATTTCAAGCCAAAGAAGAAGAAGAAACTTTATTTGTATATAAATGAATATTCACCAGATATGTGGATCAATGAATCATTGATATTCTAGCCTTCAAAATTCAACATCAACATAGATGGTTGAACAGAACCTGTTTAGTGTGGAGGGCGACACTATTTGTGGCAGTACAAGAATACAGTCTGACAAAATGTATCAAACGAAAGAAGAAACTGTACGGTATTAAGCACAGTCACTCTTCGTGGTCTCTTGTCAGAACATTTCCTTGCAGAAATTTTGAGAGTGCCATGGGGGGCGCTGCTGGGAATCAAATCCATGACTTTAAGAGTCACATATTTTACAGACAGAACTAATCAAACACACACACGTGATCATCTCTCTCTGAACACAATGAGCTGTCATCCTGTGTGTGGTTAGACTGTAATTACTTTCACTAAAAAACTACAAAAAACTGCTGAATGTTTGATTCACAACATTGTCAATTAGTCAATTAACTAATGTGGGTGTGCCGCATCATGCGGCCAGGTGCATGTGCGACAGCTCTGCCCCACCCTACAAAATGCTGGGTCATCCTATGCTCCAACGCAGTTGTTTTTCGAGATTTTTTTGGTGTGCATCAGCCTCCACACCTTGACAGTGGGTATTTTGACATACAGTAAATATCTTCATATATCCAGATGATGTAATGAAAAAAGAAAATTATCAGAAAACATTATGGCCTACATTGATTTGTTCTTTCCTCTTTTCTGTTCCTCATTCTACACAAGTACAAAAACAGTACCACACACAAACACAAAAATTAAACTCTCCACTCTAACCACACCTGATTGTGTTGTAGACATAGCCTACATATTCATCTGTAATGACAAAACATGACTTCAGAAATGTGTGCATTTCTTTGCATTCAGATTCACCTATCTCATTAAAATGTCTTAAAAACAGAATTCCATACATTCACTTTTATGTTTTATTTTACAATGCATGTATTTGTTAATTCAGTCCAGACCTAATTCACTACAACAATGGTCTCTGTTTACTGTGTGGGTATCTGTATTACCATCAACAGTCATTTCTCTGCTTTTTTATTGCCCTTTATGTAATATGTTCTATGAAAAACTGCCTCTTGGTCCAGAATATCTCTTTACATTGAAAATGAATCTTTAATGCATTCATGCTTTGAATTAACGTTTCCTTCGTATATGCACGTGGATGCGGGTAGATTATGTTACATTCATTTTGGACTGTTTCAGCTGGATGCGTGCTTTCAGTGACTGCAGTCTCTAATCTGATTTTCTAATGGGCTGCTTATTGTACATGATTTATAACACAGGCGACGCCTGCTGTAAAGTGTAGCAGTAGTGGGAGCTTTCATGTTTTTATTTTATGTTTGTCTCAACTGGTTTTATCTAATTTTGAAAAACATTGTACATTGTCAAAATTGATGTATAGCCTACGTAAAGTTTATTATGTCATTGTTATTTTGTCTTTTCCAGGGTCTCATTAAAATCAGAGGGGACAAATGCTGGAGAGACCTCACCTGCATGGACTACCACTACGAGGTGCGTGTTATGCATGTATTATGTATGTGTGTTATTGTGTGTTTCTTTTCAGTGCACAGGTGTGCCATACTTTTGAGCTACACTCATTACATAACCATTCCTCAGGTCCTGCTCTCCATCCATAAACTGATTAAACTGGCCTATGTTTTCATCAGCTGCTGAGCCACTGAGCTTTGCTTTCTGTCCGCTGGAACTCTATGAGTTTTCTTTATCATGTTGTCATAAATTGAAATCTCAGGTTTCATATGATAAATCTCACCAAGAAAAGCCCCAGAAAGATTCATTACTGTACCACAGTGCAACTCAACGACCAATGTCTCATTCAAAGATTCATTATATGCTAACGATGGCTAACTTCGCCTTATGCTGCGAGGGCTGCAGAGGTTAGGTGTACGGTCACTTCTTTTTACAATTTCACAACCCCAGATGTTTTCCATTTCCAAACAAGTCTTCACCCCCAACAGATGCTGACTCAAGTGAACTGGCAATCCATAAGATCTTGCTCACTTCCCTCTGGAGCTGATCCTTATACCCCCAACACCTGTAAATAGACTATTGCACAACAAATAACTAAAAAATGTGCTTCATCGCCATGCACTGACAGTTTGGGGCTATGACCTCTAGCAAGCCACTAGCTCATCATTTTACAGTGGGTTTATATTTTGTGTACAAGGGGTTTCTATGGCCTCCGTAGCATAGCTCTTGAGCAGCTCGCGGCTCTGCTCCGCTGTTCTAAAAATAGCCTGCACCGACAAATAAAGGTAACAAACCTACTCCTAAAACAAGAGATTATGGCAATGGGCCTCTGGTGCAAGAAATGACGCATTTGAAGTTTCCAGATGCTACAATGGTGGAGAGTGGTTATCATGGGAACTGACAAAGAAAATAACAGAAGCTGAATTTTTCTCATCATACAACCCCAAGGCTGTTCGCTGACTTCTAGGAAGTGCTGCAACACCGCATCAATAAACTGTGAGAACCAAGGATTTCACCAAATCAGATCAGTGTCGGTATCTAGTTCAAATGACACATGAAGTACAAATCATTCTTCAGACTGCATCACAAGTAGAAGTAAAGAAAAAATAAAGATCGCTCTCTCAAAGACAAGTCTTGTAAGTTCCCAAAAGGCCTGTTTTCCTTCAGCAAAGTGAATACATGTTAGACTGATCCAGATATACAAAAACATCGCGCCTTGGCTTTGTCTCCTGACTGATGACATGACTGCAATAGACTTACATCAGGCTAACCACAGCAGGGCAAAACATTACAGTAAATGCTGTCAAGGGTTTCAATAAATCACCCTCTCACACAGAGCGTGAGGTTGTGCAAATCCACTGTTTGTTTTTCCCCTGCGGGATGCTCAACCACTCTGACCCACACTGCTCTGTGTTAGCAAGCCGCAGCGAGAGCAGGGCCATCGTCTGTAATTCATATAGACAGGAATACACTGGCTCCTATGGAGCTGCACGACCGGAGCTGACACATATCAGGAATACAATATACTACTTACACAGTCTGAGATATAATGGGAAATCCTGACAGATTGTAAGACTCTGGTTTCTGGTAGACTGGATAGCTAATGCCATTTGGGATTATTATGTGTGTGATTTATGGAATAACTTTAGGAATGATGTACTTGACATATGAATTGACTTTTCTTGGTTTGGTTCTTTGGTACTCTGCTTTGTAATTCTAATATATTCATGGGGTTTCACTACCCATGAGTAAGAATAATGTTAGTATATCTAACGTATTGTAGAGCAAGAGACCAACAATTTAAATCAAATGAGACCTACTGTACATCTTTATTGCATCAATTGTGTGTGTTAATTAATCATACAACACACCCTAAACAGGAGAAATGAATCTTTATTCTTAAATACCTGTATATATTTAGATTGGCTCACTTGGCCTGCAGCGCTGTGAGGCAGTGCATAGGATTTGTGTTGCTTTATACCACAAAGTGCTAACATCATTGTGAGAACATGGCTAAAATGACAATACTAGCATGCTTATCTTTAACAGTCTAAGTTCATAATGTCAGCTTGCTAACATTTGCTAATCAAAGTCATTAGATTGGCAGCTATAAACAGGAATGTTGATGTGACAATGGTGCTACATGAAAGCTCAGTAGATTTAAGTTTTCACAATTAATACTCTTGAAGGAAGTCAAAATCTGATACCAATCCATCAAATAATAACAATGGAGATAAAGTCACGGGCTCACTTAAGCCAGTTTGATTCATCCTCTGGAGACAATGAAAATAAAATTGCTCTATATTATAATGGTTTAGCTAATTAAGTCTTGATAAAATATTGAATTTGTCTCCTAATGAAGGCTAATATAGAGGACATTAAAGCTGCTCATTGAAACCAGCCTAAATGAGTTTAATTGTTAAAGGCAGAATGGCTTGCTCTAATTATGCAGTGGTAAAGGAAACTCATGGGTACATGGAGCCTTTCAATCACAGTTTATAAAAAAGTCTAAATTCAGCAATACAGTAATTCTTTGGTCCCAAATTCCAATGGTTAAAGGAACCAAAGTCTTAACTACATTGTCTGTTCAGTTCATATTTAAATTGGAACACAAGAGCAGCAGCGGCTGTTAAACAAACAAAAAAAAACAGGAAAATGTTGATCCTATACAGAGACGGCATGTGCACTTGATGAACTTCAGAGAGGAAAATCAAGCACAGCATCAAAGTGTCAGCAGGATGTTAATCAGTCTGGTGTGGCTTTCAATTTATTTACTAAATATACAGAACATGTGTCTCATGAAAACCTTGCACATGTTTTTTGTACGTCTCCTCTATGCCATCCAATCCAGCAGATACTGACCAACATAAACACATCATTCATCCTTGACCTGTGACATCAATGAAATATCTATGTCTGTTTTTCTCACTGCTGTGTGAGATTTACTGAAACTCAATCACACTGACCACTAAACAAAAAAAAGATGTAAGAATGTGTGGAGAAAAAACAACAACTTAGTATACAGGCAATTTATGTGAGATAGATAGATAGATAGACAGTATGTAACTGTAAAAGTTCAAGTGGCCAATAAAGTTAATAGTAATTGTGTTGTCTGCATAAGCATGTTGTATTTGTAATCTCTCATTTGTGACTTAGATGCAGAGCAGATCACATTCTGTTTCCAGTTAATACAAAGAACCAGCTCATTCCAAAAGGATCATCTCGGCTCTGTGTCTTTCATGGCGAGCTGTCAGCGGCTGCTGTCGTCTTGACTCATTGAACCTGGCAGCTGTGCAGTAGATATTCCCTCCTAAAGGTTCTGAGTCATCCCCTCTGACCAATCAGAGATGGTCAAACTCAGGGGTGGGGAGTCATGGCTTTCAATCAATGCGCTTCTGGTCTTCTACTCATCTCCGACCAAAGGCTTCAAGCTGGTATGTGCTGCTGGAGGACGTCACTCAAAGGATAGCTCAAAGGCCGCCAAACTGGGCAGTGCAAGACAGCAGGGAGGGGGAGGGATGGCAGGAGAGGAGAGGTCAGTTTTAAAAATACTGATAAAGCTGGCTCGCTTTCCAAATCTTGCACATTGTAGTTTTCACTGAAATATGATTTTTTGTATTTACGTCAAAGCACACACAACAAAAAGGTGATGACAAGAACGAAAACAAACAAACAAAAAAGCACTGTGACATACTGTAGACAGACAAAAAAACAAAAACAATTCTCTTCATCCACAAACTTCATTCATCCACTAATCTAGGGAGAGAAGCATACATAGTCTTTATATGAATATCAGTCCATCTTGACTAAGATGGTAAGACTGTTGTCAACAGCTGACTCCAGCAAGAGTATTCTGGCATCAATCCACTCCACATTTTACACACTGGCCCTTTAAATTTCAACAGGAGAAACAAAGACAGAAACAGGAGTTCTCAGAATCACATCATGACATTTAATATGTGCTGTTCTAATGGAGTAATCAAAGTGCGTTAGAAAATCAGCTGCCACATGACAAATCCTAATGCAACATGGAGCTTATTTCATGCTGGGTCCGTTTACCTGCTCCAACCTCAGCTGTCAACGGCCTTAGGGGTAATCTCGATGCACACACACATATTTCACACACACACGGGGAGCACTGGAAGCCACTGGCGCCAGGTGAAGCCTTATTAACCCCCGTCTGACACACTGCTCTCTTTCAGACCTGCAGAGAAATTGCAGATCTCCTCCTGTCCTGACTCCCAGGGGGCTGTGTAGGTGTGTTTCAGCAGTTTAGCGTTTTGTTTGCTTTGGTTTGTTTGTTGTAACGCAGCGAGCTCGCCGGCCAGCTGGGGTTGTTTGGTTGTCTGAGGTTGCAGGCACTTTGCCCTTGGATTTCCAGGGGTATTTTTGGTTAGCTATAGGTTGAATAACTCCTTCTTTTCTTCCATTCCGTAAAAACAATAAGAGTATAGACTAGCAGCGCGGCTGTTTTCCTTTTTTTAACCCGCCCTTTTTCTGCACTATATTTATTTTTCACCACCTCACCTGACACTGCTTGCACGTTCAGCCATTAAACAATTTACATACACCACCTACCATACGCACTTACACAAACACTGCACAGCTCTGTATGAAACCACTAACTGTGTGTATGTAGGTGGTGTTGCCTTCATTTGAATAAAGTTCCATCTTTATTTAGACGTGGAAATGTTCCTGTCAAGGTGTGGCACCGTTAACTTTCTCTCCATCCTGGGCTGAGATGAGAGATTAGTGCCAAAGTAAAGCAGAGTAAGCGTCTACCTGGAGGAGCAGACTATGTTTAGAAACCGCTGCAACAAGTATTGGAGCGGAGCAGACACTGAATATAATCAAACATGATTTTTATATGAATATATGCAGAAATACATGGAAAAATCCAATCATTCAACTCCAATAATCCCCCTGCTGGAACTTTTCCTGCAACAAATCATTGCTTCCGACATTAATAAAGACTTATAAGAGTTCCATTTCTGTCTTTCAGACCCAGCCGGTTCCTAACCCCATGTCCTACTACATGCACCGGTCCCCATGGTGGTTCCATCGCTTCGAGACATTGTCCAACCACTTCATCGAACTCATTGTCCCGTTCTTCACCTTCCTGGGCAGGCGGATGTGCGTCGTCAATGGAGCGATCCAGATCCTGTTCCAGGTAATACAAGTTTTTCGCCGGCGGAAAACTGAAAGTGCTATTTTTTGACATGAAGCTAAACAGAGGGAGCGAATAAATACAGTGTACAGAATATAGCCTAACCCCTATAACTGATTATAATGAACTGGCATCAAAAACCTCTTAATATTTATACTCACATAGGTCATAGGTTTCTACCAAGCAAAGGATCTAAAGCTTTTTTCATACAAGTAGTAAAGTTCTAATTATGACGTTAACATTTACACGCTTCTTTACTTCTTTACAAACATTGCTGACAAATAGAAGAAGTGTCAAGATTTTATGAACCAAGAGACTTTGATATACAAGTGTAGTACTGTAGGTATGACAAAAACATGTGTATATATATACAAATATATATATTTAATGTATTTTACTTACCTTATGTAATTAATTTAAAAAATAACCTGATTTGTAAAACAGTTTGGCATCTGTACATAATGACAAATGGCATGCTTTCCATTAGCATTCAGGGCTAATGTAGTTACAGCCGCTGTACATTAATCCTCATTTGGTAAACAGCCTAAATCTGCATGCTGTGTTGCAGTACAAGACCAGAGATGTGATTGATGCTGAGCCCGTTTCCCCACATGTGATTAGATAATGGTTTGTTTATGACCGAAAGGAAGTACAGGTGGCCCAAGTCTGTCGTGGAGAAAAATGTTGAATTGTATTTATCTGCATTATTCTTTTCTTAGGTTTGTCATGTCTCTCCTTGCGTGGAGGCGGTGTCAGAGTTTACAAGGCAATACATGCTTTTCTTTGTCCTTTGTCTTCTATTCTGTAGGTGGTTCTGATAGTTAGCGGGAACCTCAGTTTCCTCAACTGGCTGACCATTGTTCCCAGCCTTGCGTGTTTTGACGATGCATCCCTCGGCTTCCTGTTCCGCTCTGGCAGGGGAGCCAAGAAGGTAGTGCTGGAGATACAGAGTGAAGATGCAGCTGGACGCACCCCCAGTCCCACCAAAGGTATTTGGTCTCAGGCAAAGCATACTGTATATATACAGGGCAGAATCCAACCTTTCCTTCATGCGAATGCATCGGTTGACTTTTTTTATTTTTTATTTTATTTAACTGTTACACAGTTCACTATGAGCAGAATATAGCATTGGTTTTATAGAAGCTAATAGCAGGTAGTGGGTCTGGTTATAACAGACAGAGAATTAAAAGAAAGACAAGGGATTAGCGCTTGGACAGCTGAGTAGCTGGGAAAAGTCTGACATGTGGTTTATTGGAATTTAATGTGATGTCGCTTACATTTTCTTTTTTTACAGTGCAGACTTCTTAAAATGTTGTAAAAGACTGAGAGTGGCCTCTCTAATTGGTCTCATTGGACCCATTAGTGTCTTTACTTTGTTGGAGGAAGTAGAATATAAAATAGGCTTTTACCTTAAGTGTGAGTATGTTTTAATCATTTGAACAGGCCCAGAAGGTTTTAGTTGGATTGTGTTGATGTCTTTACCATGCATGGGATAAGCAGGCCAGCGTAACAGGTAGGAAGGAACTGATGCAGACTCGGCCAACATTTGTCAATACCAGGCGTCCCATGATCTAACAGGCCAAACCTTTTCCACTGAGGAAGTGTTAAAATGATGACACACGTACATAAACACACATAGACTTACTGTGCACTCTCAGTAGCACGGGCTCTGTCACGTCAGCCCCCATCCAAATGATGAATTCACTTTTATGGCCAGACACTAACAAATGTGTCATAATTTGAAGTGCAATTACAGCTTTCCCATGGGCCGCTCGGTTTCATTTGGAAATCAGGGATCACACAGCTGCGAGATGCTCTATTTCTCTAAAAGTCATTAGAATTTAATAAGTAAACAAACACAGTCGCAACCGCTTCAGGCTTCGAGGGAGCAATGACATGCATCCCTGCAATTTCATAAAGTCTGGGTAGGAGTGTTGTTGACAGTGTGTGATGGATGGACAGATATTCAGATTGGAACAGAAAAAACAAATGTTCCCCTTTTGTCAGAATATTAATTTGTAATGGTAGAAATTTTAGTTGCCGTTTTTCACACTCCATCATTTTTTGTTTGTGTGTGTCAGGTATGTTCGTACGTCGAGTGGTGAACATCTCTCTGGGCGTTCTGATTGGCTATCTGAGCATCCCCGTGGTGATGAACCTGTTCAGTTCCAGGCAGGTGATGAACACCTCCTTTGACCCGCTGCGCATCGTCAACACCTACGGGGCCTTTGGCAGGTAGAGCTGGGGAAGCGGGGAATCCGGGGATTAAATTGAAACAAATTTTAAATCAAGATATTTTACACTAAACTTACTCTTGCACAGTGCAAAATCAGTTTTCTGTGCATACATTTGTAAAAAACATCATCTCCAACCTCTTTCCCTGCAGTTTTAATAACGGTTTAATCTTGTTTTCAAAACGTTTTTTTACCCAGCATCACCAAGGAGCGTACTGAGGTGATTTTCCAGGGGACTCTGAGTTCTGATCCCAAAGACCCTGAGGCAGTTTGGGAGGAGTACCAGTTCCTGTGTAAGCCAGGGGACATTTACCGGAGACCGTGCCTCATATCACCGTACCATTACCGTCTGGACTGGCTCATGTGGTTTGCGGCCTTCCAGGTACATGTTGGCTTGTTTTTGTGGTATATGAATTATCCTCCTGTGGAAATGTCCACCAAGTGTGTCAAGACACAGGACCTGCACGTAGTTATACCAACTTCTACTCAGTGAAGACTAAGGCAGCGTTTACATGGAAACGATCTGAACAGAAAATGCAAAAGTGGCGTTGCGTTCTCACTTTTTATTTTGAGTTTAGATGAGCGTTTTTGGGGTGGAAATCTGTGTGCGTAAGGCGACGCAAAGGTCTGTGGAATTCAAGTCTGCAAGCCTGCGTTCAACAAATTTTTTCCTCTTCTTCTCCTTCTTCTTGATTTCCGGCAGGCTGTATGCCGGACATTGTAATGCTGCCCTCCGCGCCCTCCACAGGTCATAGCAATCAGAGCAGACTTTTGCGTTTTCACCCTTCACCCTTTCACCCTGTTGCATCCCCCTTCACCTTGGGGATGCAACAGCGGAGCATATTTAAGATTTCCAAAAAATATTTTGCCGTTTTCATCTGCAAGCGTTGTCATGTAAACAGGGCCTAAGTTGAAGCTGCTTTTACTAAGTACGAGCTCATACTGAGAATCCATAAGTTAACTGTTTGACCTCTTCAGTGTTTTTTCTGTTCATGGTATTTTAAAGTTCTTAATCTCTCTCTTCTTTTTTTTTCAATACATAACCATCCTTTTTAACTCTGAATTATTTTCTCTTTCCATACAGACCTACGAGCAGAGTGAGTGGGTGATCCACATAGCAGGACGTCTGCTGTCCAATGACAGCACAGTCCTCTCCCTGCTCGACCACAACCCTTTCCAGGGCAGAGACACCCCCAGGTAAAAATAACAAATAATAAGAAGAAAAATAAAACAGAGAATGCAGAAAAGTTTTTATCAGTGGATGTTCAACCTCAGCTTTGGCAAAAGGACTTTTATCAGCATGGGGCATCTTCTGTCACTTCCCAGCCCCATCAATGTGCCCTAAAATGCTCTTGCTTTCAAAAACTAATATCCCCTCAAACATTTTCAGTTAGTTACTGAAATAGCTGAGCGTGGATCGATTGAATGACAATCACATCCAGTCTGCAGTACTTATGTTCTGTCCTATAGCTCCCTCTAGTGAGGGAAAGAGCACACAATAACTTTCTCTTTCTAGATAATGTGTTTGCGCTCATGATTTATACTAGATACTATTTCAAATAAATTATCTAAATGATGTTGATAGTATCACGATGATTAAATTAAAGGGGTAGTTCAGCATGAACTACAAATGCCCATTAAGTGCACTAGACACTAGATGCAGTAGAAAAGTCTCTGCTCTCCCCCACTGAGAAACACTGGTGCATCGTGCTGCACCGAGACACAGGCAATACACTGTTGTCACTGAGGGACAATTAATCAGCATATTTTCACTGCCTACGAGAAATCCTGTCTCAAAATAGTACACCAGTTCAAGAGTGCGATCTAAAGTAAAAATGTACAATGCATCAGCTGCTCAGAATCTTTTTTTTTTTAATCTGGAACTAACTAACTAACTCAGTACTCCACGGTAGTCCTCCACACATACAGGCTTCGCAACGCGTTTTATCAGTCTACTGTTCGGCTGATAAGCAGTGTGAAGAGGTGGAGTGATGCAGCACGTTGCAGAGGAGAGCCGCGGGACTTCTCGTACTTAATGGGCATTTTGTAGCTCATACAACCCCACAAAAAACTGAAGTATCCCTTTAAGTTTTACATTTCAGTTGTCTGAACACTAATTGAGCGTAGCGTTAGTTCTGGCAGGCCACGAAGTCAAGCTCATCACAGCATAGCTGTCATCACCGGCTCAGATCAGCTGATGGCTCAGCTGACTCTGCGTGCACGCTCCCTATTGGGAAATTGCTTTATTTAAACTGCTCTCGCCTGACCCTCCTTCCTGCTTCCTCTGTCGGCACTTTTGCAACCCACCTCCACCCCAGCTCCTCCTGTCATCTGTTATGAATCCTATCATTGTATCTTGTTGGTTGCTCTGCTCTGTCTGGGTTTTCTTTGCTGCTGCGCTCCCTGCTTATGCCGTTCATGATGGCTCGTGAAAGGCAGGAAGGTGCTCTTCCTGCCTCAGGCTTTCCACGCGAGCGCGTGGAAGAGCAGGGAGTCCCAGAACAGAACCATACCGCCAAATTAATCTATGCAATAAATAAATAAATTCATTTTGACAAAAGTGGTCCTGACTGAATTATATTTTTTACAAGAAAGGACTTATATGATGCAGTGCAAACAAGAGAAAATATACACAATGTCTCATGTTGTGTTTTGCTTTCATCCTGATCTGTTCCAGAAGCACATTCTCTAACTGTGAGTGTTTAAGACAAAAACAACTTGAGCCTCATGTTTGGAAAAAAAAATCTAGATGAATGAATGAAAAGTGTCTCATGTCTAAAAATTTAAAATTTTGATACCTCTATTATTCTCAGCTGCAATAGATGAGGTTTTGAAAGTCTCATGAGTCTTCAACCTGTGTCATCCTCCCTCTCAGGTGGGTGCGAGGAGAACATTTCAAATACAAGTTCAGCCAGCCGGGCAGCGCCAGCGCAGCACAGGGGAAATGGTGGCTGAGAAAACGTATTGGAGCCTACTTCCCTGCATTGGACCTGGAAGGACTCAGAGGCTACTTCCAGTCCAGAAACTGGCCCCATCCACATATACCACCAAACAGAAACTAAAGCCATTACCTCAGGACTCACACAAAACTATAAAGGGAACTATTTAACTGATATCAGACAGAGATCAATTTCAATGCAAGACTGTTGATGTTCATGTTTGATGTTGCAAAAAAGGGCCAAGGATACATCAGATTTTTCACATTTCATAAAGAACTGCTAAATAAAACCTTTCCTGAAATTAAACATGTTGACATTTATTGAAAAAAAATGAGGACTCAATAGTTGTATTGTATATCAGTCCAGAAAAGTGTTTGGTGTTTGAAGAAGCAGTAAGGAAAGAAGATGGATTGACTGTTGTTTTACACTGTCTCTGGCTTATTGTAAAGCAATAGGTGTGGAAAAAAACGACCGGTTAGCTCAGCTGGTTAGAGCGTGGTGCTAATAACGCCAAGGTCATGGGTTCGATCCCCATACTGGCCAGAAAAGTCACTCTCACCTGGCACTGAAAGGTGCATCACATGTGAGCTCAAGTCCATATGTAGTTGGTGGGTGGTCTCATCTCACCTGTTTCCAGTGACATTTTTTCTCTACAGAAACCAGTTGTTTGTCCAATGCTGTGCAATGTCTTTTGCATGCTGTACAGAACCAAGCTTATAACCATGAATGATAATCCAAACTGTGGGTCCATCAAAAGCTTCAAATCTAAGATTTGTGACCATGTGGCCTAATGGACAAGGCGTCTGACTTCGGATCAGAAGATTGAGGGTTCGAGTCCCTTCATGGTTGGATCTCACATTCTGTCCTTTGCAGTATCACTGGAAATTTAAGGAGCCACATCCTCAGTCAACCAGACCAACGCTTACAGAGTTCATGTGGTATTTGGAGCCTGTGTGAAAAGTTAAAAGATTTGTGCTGAGAAACACCTTGGCCTTTTGCTTATTAGGAAATCTGTATTTCAGTCCAGCAAAGTGTTTGGTTTTTGAAGAAGCAGTAAGGAAAGAAGATGGATTGACTGACTGTTGTTTTACACTGTCTCTGGCTTATTGTAAAGCAATAGGTGTGGGAAAAAAAGGCCGGTTAGCTCAGCTGGTTAGAGCGTGGTGCTAATAACGCCAAGGTCATGGGTTCGATCCCCATACTGGCCAGAAAAGTCACTCTCACCTGGCACTGAAAGGTGCATCACATGTGAGCTCAAGTCCATATGTAGTTGGTGGGTGGTCTCATCTCACCTGTTTCCAGTGACATTTTTTCTCTACAGAAACCAGTTGTTTGTCTAATGCTGTGCAATGTCTTTTGCATGCTGTACAGAACCAAGCTTATAACCATGAATGATAATCCAAACTGTGGGTCCATCAAAAGCTTCAAATCTAAGATTTGTGACCATGTGGCCTAATGGACAAGGCGTCTGACTTCGGATCAGAAGATTGAGGGTTCGAGTCCCTTCATGGTTGGATCTCACGTTCTGTCCTCTGCAGTATCACTGGAAATTTAAGGAGCCACATCCTCAGTCAACCAGACCAACGCTTACAGAGTTCATGTGGTATTTGGAGCCTGTGTGAAATGTTAAAAGATTTGTGCTGAGAAACACCTTGGCCTTTTGCTTATTAGGAAATCTGTATTTCAGTCCAGCAAAGTGTTTGGTGTTTGAAGAAGCACTAAGGAAAGAGGATGGATTGACTGTTGTTTTGCACTGTCTCTGGCTTATTGTAAAGCAATAGGTGTGGGAAAGAAAGGCCGGTTAGCTCAGCGGGTTAGAGAGTGGTGCTAATAACGCCAAGGTCATGGGTTCGATCCCCATACTGGCCAGAAAAGTCACTCTCACCTGGAACTGAAGGGTTTCCAGTGACATTTTTTCTCTACAGAAACCAGTTGTTTGTCCAATGCTGTGCAATGTCTTTTGCATGCTGTACAGAACCAAGCTTATAACCATGAATGATAATCCAAACTGTGGGTCCATCAAAAGCTTCAAATCTAAGATTTGTGACCATGTGGCCTAATGGACAAGGCGTCTGACTTCGGATCAGAAGATTGAGGGTTCGAGTCCCTTCATGGTTGGATCTCACATTCTGTCCTTTGCAGTATCACTGGAAATTTAAGGAGCCACATCCTCAGTCAACCAGACCAACGCTTACAGAGTTCATGTGGTATTTGGAGCCTGTGTGAAAAGTTAAAAGATTTGTGCTGAGAAACACCTTGGCCTTTTGCTTATTAGGAAATCTGTATTTCAGTCCAGCAAAGTGTTTGGTTTTTGAAGAAGCAGTAAGGAAAGAAGATGGATTGACTGTTGTTTTACACTGTCTATGGCTTATTGTAAAGCAATAGGTGTGGGAAAAAAAGGCCGGTTAGCTCAGCTGGTTAGAGCGTGGTGCTAATAACGCCAAGGTCATGGGTTCGATCCCCATACTGGCCAGAAAAGTCACTCTCACCTGGAACTGAAGGGTTTCCAGTGACATTTTTTCTCTACAGAAACCAGTTGTTTGTCCAATGCTGTGCAATGTCTTTTGCATGCTGTACAGAACCAAGCTTATAACCATGAATGATAATCCAAACTGTGGGTCCATCAAAAGCTTCAAATCTAAGATTTGTGACCATGTGGCTTAATGGACAAGGCGTCTGACTTCGGATCAGAAGATTGAGGGTTCGATTCCCTTTATGGTTGGGTCTCACATTCTGTCCTCTGCAGTATCACTGGAAATTTAAGGAGCCACATCCTCAGTCAACCACACCAACGCTTACAGAGTTCATGTGGTATTTGGAGCCTGTGTGAAAAGTTAAAAGATTTGTGCTGAGAAACACCTTGGCCTTTTGCTTATTAGGAAATCTGTATTTCAGTCCAGCAAAGTGTTTGGTTTTTGAAGAAGCAGTAAGGAAAGAAGATGGATTGACTGTTGTTTTACACTGTCTATGGCTTATTGTAAAGCAATAGGTGTGGGAAAAAAAGGCCGGTTAGCTCAGCTGGTTAGAGCGTGGTGCTAATAACGCCAAGGTCATGGGTTCGATCCCCATACTGGCCAGAAAAGTCACTCTCACCTGGCACTGAAAGGTGCATCACATGTGAGCTCAAGTCCATATGTAGTTGGTGGGTGGTCTCATCTCACCTGTTTCCAGTGACATTTTTTCTCTACAGAAACCAGTTGTTTGTCTAATGCTGTGCAATGTCTTTTGCATGCTGTACAAAACCAAGCTTATAACCATGAATGATAATCCAAACTGTGGGTCCATCAAAAGCTTCAAATCTAAGATTTGTGACCATGTGGCCTAATGGACAAGGCGTCTGACTTCGGATCAGAAGATTGAGGGTTCGAGTCCCTTCATGGTTGGATCACACATTCTGTCCTTTGCAGTATCACTGGAAATTTAAGGAGCCACATCCTCAGTCAACCACACCAACGCTTACAGAGTTCATGTGGTATTTGGAGCCTGTGTGAAAAGTTAAAAGATTTGTGCTGAGAAACACCTTGGCCTTTTGCTTATTAGGAAATCTGTATTTCAGTCCAGCAAAGTGTTTGGTTTTTGAAGAAGCAGTAAGGAAAGAAGATGGATTGACTGTTGTTTTACACTGTCTATGGCTTATTGTAAAGCGATAGGTGTGGGAAAAAAAGGCCGGTTAGCTCAGCTGGTTAGAGCGTGGTGCTAATAACGCCAAGGTCATGGGTTCGATCCCCATACTGGCCAGAAAAGTCACTCTCACCTGGCACTGAAAGGTGCATCACATGTGAGCTCAAGTCCATATGTAGTTGGTGGGTGGTCTCATATCACCTGTTTCCAGTGACATTTTTTCTCTACAGAAACCAGTTGTTTGTCTAATGCTGTGCAATGTCTTTTGCATGCTGTACAGAACCAAGCTTATAACCATGAATGATAATCCAAACTGTGGGTCCATCAAAAGCTTCAAATCTAAGATTTGTGACCATGTGGCCTAATGGACAAGGCGTCTGACTTCGGATCAGAAGATTGAGGGTTCGAGTCCCTTCATGGTTGGATCTCACATTCTGTCCTCTGCAGTATCACTGGAAATTTAAGGAGCCACATCCTCAGTCAACCAGACCAACGCTTACAGAGTTCATGTGGTATTTGGAGCCTGTGTGAAAAGTTAAAAGATTTGTGCTGAGAAACACCTTGGCCTTTTGCTTATTAGGAAATCTGTATTTCAGTGCAGCAAAGTGTTTGGTGTTTGAAGAAGCAGTAAGGAAAGAAGATGGATTGACTGTTGTTTTACACTGTCTCTGGCTTATTGTAAAGCAATAGGTGTGGGAAAAAAAGGCCGGTTAGCTCAGCTGGTTAGAGCGTGGTGCTAATAACGCCAAGGTCATGGGTTCGATCCCCATACTGGCCAGAAAAGTCACTCTCACCTGGAACTGAAAGGTTTCCAGTGACATTTTTTCTCTACAGAAACCAGTTGTTTGTCCAATGCTGTGCAATGTCTTTTGCATGCTGTACAGAACCAAGCTTATAACCATGAATGATAATCCAAACTGTGGGTCCATCAAAAGCTTCAAATCTAAGATTTGTGACCATGTGGCCTAATGGACAAGGCGTCTGACTTCGGATCAGAAGATTGAGGGTTCGAGTCCCTTCATGGTTGGATCTCACATTCTGTCCTCTGCAGTATCACTGGAAATTTAAGGAGCCACATCCTCAGTCAACCAGACCAACGCTTACAGAGTTCATGTGGTATTTGGAGCCTGTGTGAAAAGTTAAAAGATTTGTGCTGAGAAACACCTTGGCCTTTTGCTTATTAGGAAATCTGTATTTCAGTCCAGCAAAGTGTTTGGTTTTTGAAGAAGCAGTAAGGAAAGAAGATGGATTGACTGTTGTTTTACACTGTCTATGGCTTATTGTAAAGCAATAGGTGTGGGAAAAAAAAGGCCGGTTAGCTCAGCTGGTTAGAGCGTGGTGCTAATAACGCCAAGGTCATGGGTTCGATCCCCATACTGGCCAGAAAAGTCACTCTCACCTGGCACTGAAAGGTGCATCACATGTGAGCTCAAGTCCATATGTAGTTGGTGGGTGGTCTCATATCACCTGTTTCCAGTGACATTTTTTCTCTACAGAAACCAGTTGTTTGTCCAATGCTGTGCAATGTCTTTTGCATGCTGTACAGAACCAAGCTTATAACCATGAATGATAATCCAAACTGTGGGTCCATCAAAAGCTTCAAATCTAAGATTTGTGACCATGTGGCCTAATGGACAAGGCGTCTGACTTCGGATCAGAAGATTGAGGGTTCGAGTCCCTTCATGGTTGGATCTCACATTCTGTCCTCTGCAGTATCACTGGAAATTTAAGGAGCCACATCCTCAGTCAACCAGACCAACGCTTACAGAGTTCATGTGGTATTTGGAGCCTGTGTGAAAAGTTAAAAGATTTGTGCTGAGAAACACCTTGGCCTTTTGCTTATTAGGAAATCTGTATTTCAGTCCAGCAAAGTGTTTGGTGTTTGAAGAAGCAGTAAGGAAAGAAGATGGATTGACTGTTGTTTTACACTGTCTCTGGCTTATTGTAAAGCAATAGCTGTGGGAAAAAAGGCCGGTTAGCTCAGCTGGTTAGAGCGTGGTGCTAATAACGCCAAGGTCATGGGTTCGATCCCCATACTGGCCAGAAAAGTCACTCTCACCTGGCACTGGAACTGAATGTAGTTGGTGGGTGGTTTCTCAGTTTGACATTTTTTCTCTACAGAAACCAGTTGTTTGTCCAATGCTGTGCAATGTCTTTTGCATGCTGTACAGAACCAAGCTTATAACCATGAATGATAATCCAAACTGTGGGTCCATCAAAAGCTTCAAATCTAAGATTTGTGACCATGTGGCCTAATGGACAAGGCGTCTGACTTCGGATCAGAAGATTGAGGGTTCGAGTCCCTTCATGGTTGGATCTCACATTCTGTCCTCTGCAGTATCACTGGAAATTTAAGGAGCCACATCCTCAGTCAACCACACCAACGCTTACAGAGTTCATGTGGTATTTGGAGCCTGTGTGAAAAGTTAAAAGATTTGTGCTGAGAAACACCTTGGCCTTTTGCTTATTAGGAAATCTGTATTTCAGTCCAGCAAAGTGTTTGGTTTTTGAAGAAGCAGTAAGGAAAGAAGATGGATTGACTGTTGTTTTACACTGTCTATGGCTTATTGTAAAGCGATAGGTGTGGGAAAAAAAGGCCGGTTAGCTCAGCTGGTTAGAGCGTGGTGCTAATAACGCCAAGGTCATGGGTTCGATCCCCATACTGGCCAGAAAAGTCACTCTCACCTGGCACTGAAAGGTGCATCACATGTGAGCTCAAGTCCATATGTAGTTGGTGGGTGGTCTCATATCACCTGTTTCCAGTGACATTTTTTCTCTACAGAAACCAGTTGTTTGTCCAATGCTGTGCAATGTCTTTTGCATGCTGTACAGAACCAAGCTTATAACCATGAATGATAATCCAAACTGTGGGTCCATCAAAAGCTTCAAATCTAAGATTTGTGACCATGTGGCCTAATGGACAAGGCGTCTGACTTCGGATCAGAAGATTGAGGGTTCGAGTCCCTTCATGGTTGGATCTCACATTCTGTCCTCTGCAGTATCACTGGAAATTTAAGGAGCCACATCCTCAGTCAACCAGACCAACGCTTACAGAGTTCATGTGGTATTTGGAGCCTGTGTGAAAAGTTAAAAGATTTGTGCTGAGAAACACCTTGGCCTTTTGCTTATTAGGAAATCTGTATTTCAGTGCAGCAAAGTGTTTGGTGTTTGAAGAAGCAGTAAGGAAAGAAGATGGATTGACTGTTGTTTTACACTGTCTCTGGCTTATTGTAAAGCAATAGGTGTGGGAAAAAAAGGCCGGTTAGCTCAGCTGGTTAGAGCGTGGTGCTAATAACGCCAAGGTCATGGGTTCGATCCCCATACTGGCCAGAAAAGTCACTCTCACCTGGAACTGAAAGGGTTTCCAGTGACATCTCACCTGTTTCCAGTGACATTTTTTCTCTACAGAAACCAGTTGTTTGTCCAATGCTGTGCAATGTCTTTTGCATGCTGTACAGAACCAAGCTTATAACCATGAATGATAATCCAAACTGTGGGTCCATCAAAAGCTTCAAATCTAAGATTTGTGACCATGTGGCCTAATGGACAAGGCGTCTGACTTCGGATCAGAAGATTGAGGGTTCGAGTCCCTTCATGGTTGGATCTCACATTCTGTCCTCTGCAGTATCACTGGAAATTTAAGGAGCCACATCCTCAGTCAACCAGACCAACGCTTACAGAGTTCATGTGGTATTTGGAGCCTGTGTGAAAAGTTAAAAGATTTGTGCTGAGAAACACCTTGGCCTTTTGCTTATTAGGAAATCTGTATTTCAGTCCAGCAAAGTGTTTGGTGTTTGAAGAAGCAGTAAGGAAAGAAGATGGATTGACTGTTGTTTTACACTGTCTCTGGCTTATTGTAAAGCAATAGGTGTGGGAAAAAAGGCCGGTTAGCTCAGCTGGTTAGAGCGTGGTGCTAATAACGCCAAGGTCATGGGTTCGATCCCCATACTGGCCAGAAAAGTCACTCACCTGGAACTGAAGGGTTTCCAGTGACACCTGTTTCCAGTTTTTTCTCTACAGAAACCAGTTGTTTGTCCAATGCTGTGCAATGTCTTTTGCATGCTGTACAGAACCAAGCTTATAACCATGAATGATAATCCAAACTGTGGGTCCATCAAAAGCTTCAAATCTAAGATTTGTGACCATGTGGCCTAATGGACAAGGCGTCTGACTTCGGATCAGAAGATTGAGGGTTCGAGTCCCTTCATGGTTGGATCTCACATTCTGTCCTCTGCAGTATCACTGGAAATTTAAGGAGCCACATCCTCAGTCAACCACACCAACGCTTACAGAGTTCATGTGGTATTTGGAGCCTGTGTGAAAAGTTAAAAGATTTGTGCTGAGAAACACCTTGGCCTTTTGCTTATTAGGAAATCTGTATTTCAGTCCAGCAAAGTGTTTGGTTTTTGAAGAAGCAGTAAGGAAAGAAGATGGATTGACTGTTGTTTTACACTGTCTATGGCTTATTGTAAAGCGATAGGTGTGGGAAAAAAAGGCCGGTTAGCTCAGCTGGTTAGAGCGTGGTGCTAATAACGCCAAGGTCATGGGTTCGATCCCCATACTGGCCAGAAAAGTCACTCTCACCTGGCACTGAAAGGTGCATCACATGTGAGCTCAAGTCCATATGTAGTTGGTGGGTGGTCTCATATCACCTGTTTCCAGTGACATTTTTTCTCTACAGAAACCAGTTGTTTGTCTAATGCTGTGCAATGTCTTTTGCATGCTGTACAGAACCAAGCTTATAACCATGAATGATAATCCAAACTGTGGGTCCATCAAAAGCTTCAAATCTAAGATTTGTGACCATGTGGCCTAATGGACAAGGCGTCTGACTTCGGATCAGAAGATTGAGGGTTCGAGTCCCTTCATGGTTGGATCTCACATTCTGTCCTCTGCAGTATCACTGGAAATTTAAGGAGCCACATCCTCAGTCAACCAGACCAACGCTTACAGAGTTCATGTGGTATTTGGAGCCTGTGTGAAAAGTTAAAAGATTTGTGCTGAGAAACACCTTGGCCTTTTGCTTATTAGGAAATCTGTATTTCAGTCCAGCAAAGTGTTTGGTGTTTGAAGAAGCAGTAAGGAAAGAAGATGGATTGACTGTTGTTTTACACTGTCTCTGGCTTATTGTAAAGCAATAGGTGTAGGAAAAAAGGCCGGTTAGCTCAGCTGGTTAGAGCGTGGTGCTAATAACGCCAAGGTCATGGGTTCGATCCCCATACTGGCCAGAAAAGTCACTCTCACCTGGAACTGAAGGGTTTCCAGTGACTCACCTGTTTTTTTTCTCTACAGAAACCAGTTGTTTGTCCAATGCTGTGCAATGTCTTTTGCATGCTGTACAGAACCAAGCTTATAACCATGAATGATAATCCAAACTGTGGGTCCATCAAAAGCTTCAAATCTAAGATTTGTGACCATGTGGCCTAATGGACAAGGCGTCTGACTTCGGATCAGAAGATTGAGGGTTCGAGTCCCTTCATGGTTGGATCTCACATTCTGTCCTCTGCAGTATCACTGGAAATTTAAGGAGCCACATCCTCAGTCAACCACACCAACGCTTACAGAGTTCATGTGGTATTTGGAGCCTGTGTGAAAAGTTAAAAGATTTGTGCTGAGAAACACCTTGGCCTTTTGCTTATTAGGAAATCTGTATTTCAGTGCAGCAAAGTGTTTGGTGTTTGAAGAAGCAGTAAGGAAAGAAGATGGATTGACTGTTGTTTTACACTGTCTCTGGCTTATTGTAAAGCAATAGGTGTGGGAAAAAAGGCCGGTTAGCTCAGCTGGTTAGAGCGTGGTGCTAATAACGCCAAGGTCATGGGTTCGATCCCCATACTGGCCAGAAAAGTCACTCTCACCTGGCACTGAAAGGTGCATCACATGTGAGCTCAAGTCCATATGTAGTTGGTGGGTGGTCTCATCTCACCTGTTTCCAGTGACATTTTTTCTCTACAGAAACCAGTTGTTTGTCCAATGCTGTGCAATGTCTTTTGCATGCTGTACAGAACCAAGCTTATAACCATGAATGATAATCCAAACTGTGGGTCCATCAAAAGCTTCAAATCTAAGATTTGTGACCATGTGGCCTAATGGACAAGGCGTCTGACTTCGGATCAGAAGATTGAGGGTTCGAGTCCCTTCATGGTTGGATCTCACATTCTGTCCTCTGCAGTATCACTGGAAATTTAAGGAGCCACATCCTCAGTCAACCACACCAACGCTTACAGAGTTCATGTGGTATTTGGAGCCTGTGTGAAAAGTTAAAAGATTTGTGCTGAGAAACACCTTGGCCTTTTGCTTATTAGGAAATCTGTATTTCAGTGCAGCAAAGTGTTTGGTGTTTGAAGAAGCAGTAAGGAAAGAAGATGGATTGACTGTTGTTTTACACTGTCTCTGGCTTATTGTAAAGCAATAGGTGTGGGAAAAAAGGCCGGTTAGCTCAGCTGGTTAGAGCGTGGTGCTAATAACGCCAAGGTCATGGGTTCGATCCCCATACTGGCCAGAAAAGTCACTCTCACCTGGCACTGAAAGGTGCATCACTGGAGCTCAAGTCCATATGTAGTTGGTGGGTTCATCTCACCTGTTTCCAGTGACATTTTTTCTCTACAGAAACCAGTTGTTTGTCCAATGCTGTGCAATGTCTTTTGCATGCTGTACAGAACCAAGCTTATAACCATGAATGATAATCCAAACTGTGGGTCCATCAAAAGCTTCAAATCTAAGATTTGTGACCATGTGGCCTAATGGACAAGGCGTCTGACTTCGGATCAGAAGATTGAGGGTTCGAGTCCCTTCATGGTTGGATCTCACATTCTGTCCTCTGCAGTATCACTGGAAATTTAAGGAGCCACATCCTCAGTCAACCACACCAACGCTTACAGAGTTCATGTGGTATTTGGAGCCTGTGTGAAAAGTTAAAAGATTTGTGCTGAGAAACACCTTGGCCTTTTGCTTATTAGGAAATCTGTATTTCAGTGCAGCAAAGTGTTTGGTGTTTGAAGAAGCAGTAAGGAAAGAAGATGGATTGACTGTTGTTTTACACTGTCTCTGGCTTATTGTAAAGCAATAGCTGTGGGAAAAAAGGCCGGTTAGCTCAGCTGGTTAGAGCGTGGTGCTAATAACGCCAAGGTCATGGGTTCGATCCCCATACTGGCCAGAAAAGTCACTCTCACCTGGCACTGAAAGGTGCATCACATGTGAGCTCAAGTCCATATGTAGTTGGTGGGTGGTCTCATCTCACCTGTTTCCAGTGACATTTTTTCTCTACAGAAACCAGTTGTTTGTCCAATGCTGTGCAATGTCTTTTGCATGCTGTACAGAACCAAGCTTATAACCATGAATGATAATCCAAACTGTGGGTCCATCAAAAGCTTCAAATCTAAGATTTGTGACCATGTGGCCTAATGGACAAGGCGTCTGACTTCGGATCAGAAGATTGAGGGTTCGAGTCCCTTCATGGTTGGATCTCACATTCTGTCCTCTGCAGTATCACTGGAAATTTAAGGAGCCACATCCTCAGTCAACCACACCAACGCTTACAGAGTTCATGTGGTATTTGGAGCCTGTGTGAAAAGTTAAAAGATTTGTGCTGAGAAACACCTTGGCCTTTTGCTTATTAGGAAATCTGTATTTCAGTCCAGCAAAGTGTTTGGTTTTTGAAGAAGCAGTAAGGAAAGAAGATGGATTGACTGTTGTTTTACACTGTCTATGGCTTATTGTAAAGCAATAGGTGTGGGAAAAAAAAGGCCGGTTAGCTCAGCTGGTTAGAGCGTGGTGCTAATAACGCCAAGGTCATGGGTTCGATCCCCATACTGGCCAGAAAAGTCACTCTCACCTGGCACTGAAAGGTGCATCACATGTGAGCTCAAGTCCATATGTAGTTGGTGGGTGGTCTCATTCACCTGTTTCCAGTGACATTTTTTCTCTACAGAAACCAGTTGTTTGTCCAATGCTGTGCAATGTCTTTTGCATGCTGTACAGAACCAAGCTTATAACCATGAATGATAATCCAAACTGTGGGTCCATCAAAAGCTTCAAATCTAAGATTTGTGACCATGTGGCCTAATGGACAAGGCGTCTGACTTCGGATCAGAAGATTGAGGGTTCGAGTCCCTTCATGGTTGGATCTCACATTCTGTCCTCTGCAGTATCACTGGAAATTTAAGGAGCCACATCCTCAGTCAACCAGACCAACGCTTACAGAGTTCATGTGGTATTTGGAGCCTGTGTGAAAAGTTAAAAGATTTGTGCTGAGAAACACCTTGGCCTTTTGCTTATTAGGAAATCTGTATTTCAGTCCAGCAAAGTGTTTGGTGTTTGAAGAAGCAGTAAGGAAAGAAGATGGATTGACTGTTGTTTTACACTGTCTCTGGCTTATTGTAAAGCAATAGGTGTAGGAAAAAAGGCCGGTTAGCTCAGCTGGTTAGAGCGTGGTGCTAATAACGCCAAGGTCATGGGTTCGATCCCCATACTAGCCAGAAAAGTCACTCTCACCTGGAACTGAAAGGTTTCCAGTGACATTTTTTCTCTACAGAAACCAGTTGTTTGTCCAATGCTGTGCAATGTCTTTTGCATGCTGTACAGAACCAAGCTTATAACCATGAATGATAATCCAAACTGTGGGTCCATCAAAAGCTTCAAATCTAAGATTTGTGACCATGTGGCCTAATGGACAAGGCGTCTGACTTCGGATCAGAAGATTGAGGGTTCGAGTCCCTTCATGGTTGGATCTCACATTCTGTCCTCTGCAGTATCACTGGAAATTTAAGGAGCCACATCCTCAGTCAACCAGACCAACGCTTACAGAGTTCATGTGGTATTTGGAGCCTGTGTGAAAAGTTAAAAGATTTGTGCTGAGAAACACCTTGGCCTTTTGCTTATTAGGAAATCTGTATTTCAGTCCAGCAAAGTGTTTGGTGTTTGAAGAAGCAGTAAGGAAAGAAGATGGATTGACTGTTGTTTTACACTGTCTCTGGCTTATTGTAAAGCAATAGGTGTGGGAAAAAAGGCCGGTTAGCTCAGCTGGTTAGAGCGTGGTGCTAATAACGCCAAGGTCATGGGTTCGATCCCCATACTGGCCAGAAAAGTCACTCTCACCTGGCACTGAAAGGTGCATCACATGTGAGCTCAAGTCCATATGTAGTTGGTGGGTGGTCTCATCTCACCTGTTTCCAGTGACATTTTTTCTCTACAGAAACCAGTTGTTTGTCTAATGCTGTGCAATGTCTTTTGCATGCTGTACAAAACCAAGCTTATAACCATGAATGATAATCCAAACTGTGGGTCCATCAAAAGCTTCAAATCTAAGATTTGTGACCATGTGGCCTAATGGACAAGGCGTCTGACTTCGGATCAGAAGATTGAGGGTTCGAGTCCCTTCATGGTTGGATCACACATTCTGTCCTTTGCAGTATCACTGGAAATTTAAGGAGCCACATCCTCAGTCAACCACACCAACGCTTACAGAGTTCATGTGGTATTTGGAGCCTGTGTGAAAAGTTAAAAGATTTGTGCTGAGAAACACCTTGGCCTTTTGCTTATTAGGAAATCTGTATTTCAGTCCAGCAAAGTGTTTGGTTTTTGAAGAAGCAGTAAGGAAAGAAGATGGATTGACTGTTGTTTTACACTGTCTATGGCTTATTGTAAAGCGATAGGTGTGGGAAAAAAGGCCGGTTAGCTCAGCTGGTTAGAGCGTGGTGCTAATAACGCCAAGGTCATGGGTTCGATCCCCATACTGGCCAGAAAAGTCACTCTCACCTGGCACTGAAAGGTGCATCACATGTGAGCTCAAGTCCATATGTAGTTGGTGGGTGGTCTCATCTCACCTGTTTCCAGTGACATTTTTTCTCTACAGAAACCAGTTGTTTGTCCAATGCTGTGCAATGTCTTTTGCATGCTGTACAGAACCAAGCTTATAACCATGAATGATAATCCAAACTGTGGGTCCATCAAAAGCTTCAAATCTAAGATTTGTGACCATGTGGCCTAATGGACAAGGCGTCTGACTTCGGATCAGAAGATTGAGGGTTCGAGTCCCTTCATGGTTGGATCTCACATTCTGTCCTCTGCAGTATCACTGGAAATTTAAGGAGCCACATCCTCAGTCAACCACACCAACGCTTACAGAGTTCATGTGGTATTTGGAGCCTGTGTGAAAAGTTAAAAGATTTGTGCTGAGAAACACCTTGGCCTTTTGCTTATTAGGAAATCTGTATTTCAGTGCAGCAAAGTGTTTGGTGTTTGAAGAAGCAGTAAGGAAAGAAGATGGATTGACTGTTGTTTTACACTGTCTCTGGCTTATTGTAAAGCAATAGGTGTGGGAAAAAAAGGCCGGTTAGCTCAGCTGGTTAGAGCGTGGTGCTAATAACGCCAAGGTCATGGGTTCGATCCCCATACTGGCCAGAAAAGTCACTCTCACCTGGCACTGAAAGGTGCATCACATGTGAGCTCAAGTCCATATGTAGTTGGTGGGTGGTCTCATCTCACCTGTTTCCAGTGACATTTTTTCTCTACAGAAACCAGTTGTTTGTCCAATGCTGTGCAATGTCTTTTGCATGCTGTACAGAACCAAGCTTATAACCATGAATGATAATCCAAACTGTGGGTCCATCAAAAGCTTCAAATCTAAGATTTGTGACCATGTGGCCTAATGGACAAGGCGTCTGACTTCGGATCAGAAGATTGAGGGTTCGAGTCCCTTCATGGTTGGATCTCACATTCTGTCCTCTGCAGTATCACTGGAAATTTAAGGAGCCACATCCTCAGTCAACCACACCAACGCTTACAGAGTTCATGTGGTATTTGGAGCCTGTGTGAAAAGTTAAAAGATTTGTGCTGAGAAACACCTTGGCCTTTTGCTTATTAGGAAATCTGTATTTCAGTGCAGCAAAGTGTTTGGTGTTTGAAGAAGCAGTAAGGAAAGAAGATGGATTGACTGTTGTTTTACACTGTCTCTGGCTTATTGTAAAGCAATAGGTGTGGGAAAAAAGGCCGGTTAGCTCAGCTGGTTAGAGCGTGGTGCTAATAACGCCAAGGTCATGGGTTCGATCCCCATACTGGCCAGAAAAGTCACTCTCACCTGGCACTGAAAGGTGCATCACATGTGAGCTCAAGTCCATATGTAGTTGGTGGGTGGTCTCATCTCACCTGTTTCCAGTGACATTTTTTCTCTACAGAAACCAGTTGTTTGTCCAATGCTGTGCAATGTCTTTTGCATGCTGTACAGAACCAAGCTTATAACCATGAATGATAATCCAAACTGTGGGTCCATCAAAAGCTTCAAATCTAAGATTTGTGACCATGTGGCCTAATGGACAAGGCGTCTGACTTCGGATCAGAAGATTGAGGGTTCGAGTCCCTTCATGGTTGGATCTCACATTCTGTCCTCTGCAGTATCACTGGAAATTTAAGGAGCCACATCCTCAGTCAACCAGACCAACGCTTACAGAGTTCATGTGGTATTTGGAGCCTGTGTGAAAAGTTAAAAGATTTGTGCTGAGAAACACCTTGGCCTTTTGCTTATTAGGAAATCTGTATTTCAGTCCAGCAAAGTGTTTGGTGTTTGAAGAAGCAGTAAGGAAAGAAGATGGATTGACTGTTGTTTTACACTGTCTCTGGCTTATTGTAAAGCAATAGGTGTGGGAAAAAAGGCCGGTTAGCTCAGCTGGTTAGAGCGTGGTGCTAATAACGCCAAGGTCATGGGTTCGATCCCCATACTGGCCAGAAAAGTCACTCTCACCTGGCACTGAAAGGTGCATCACATGTGAGCTCAAGTCCATATGTAGTTGGTGGGTGGTCTCATCTCACCTGTTTCCAGTGACATTTTTTCTCTACAGAAACCAGTTGTTTGTCCAATGCTGTGCAATGTCTTTTGCATGCTGTACAGAACCAAGCTTATAACCATGAATGATAATCCAAACTGTGGGTCCATCAAAAGCTTCAAATCTAAGATTTGTGACCATGTGGCCTAATGGACAAGGCGTCTGACTTCGGATCAGAAGATTGAGGGTTCGAGTCCCTTCATGGTTGGATCTCACATTCTGTCCTCTGCAGTATCACTGGAAATTTAAGGAGCCACATCCTCAGTCAACCACACCAACGCTTACAGAGTTCATGTGGTATTTGGAGCCTGTGTGAAAAGTTAAAAGATTTGTGCTGAGAAACACCTTGGCCTTTTGCTTATTAGGAAATCTGTATTTCAGTGCAGCAAAGTGTTTGGTGTTTGAAGAAGCAGTAAGGAAAGAAGATGGATTGACTGTTGTTTTACACTGTCTCTGGCTTATTGTAAAGCAATAGGTGTGGGAAAAAAGGCCGGTTAGCTCAGCTGGTTAGAGCGTGGTGCTAATAACGCCAAGGTCATGGGTTCGATCCCCATACTGGCCAGAAAAGTCACTCTCACCTGGCACTGAAAGGTGCATCACATGTGAGCTCAAGTCCATATGTAGTTGGTGGGTGGTCTCATCTCACCTGTTTCCAGTGACATTTTTTCTCTACAGAAACCAGTTGTTTGTCCAATGCTGTGCAATGTCTTTTGCATGCTGTACAGAACCAAGCTTATAACCATGAATGATAATCCAAACTGTGGGTCCATCAAAAGCTTCAAATCTAAGATTTGTGACCATGTGGCCTAATGGACAAGGCGTCTGACTTCGGATCAGAAGATTGAGGGTTCGAGTCCCTTCATGGTTGGATCTCACATTCTGTCCTCTGCAGTATCACTGGAAATTTAAGGAGCCACATCCTCAGTCAACCACACCAACGCTTACAGAGTTCATGTGGTATTTGGAGCCTGTGTGAAAAGTTAAAAGATTTGTGCTGAGAAACACCTTGGCCTTTTGCTTATTAGGAAATCTGTATTTCAGTGCAGCAAAGTGTTTGGTGTTTGAAGAAGCAGTAAGGAAAGAAGATGGATTGACTGTTGTTTTACACTGTCTCTGGCTTATTGTAAAGCAATAGGTGTGGGAAAAAAGGCCGGTTAGCTCAGCTGGTTAGAGCGTGGTGCTAATAACGCCAAGGTCATGGGTTCGATCCCCATACTGGCCAGAAAAGTCACTCTCACCTGGCACTGAAAGGTGCATCACATGTGAGCTCAAGTCCATATGTAGTTGGTGGGTGGTCTCATCTCACCTGTTTCCAGTGACATTTTTTCTCTACAGAAACCAGTTGTTTGTCCAATGCTGTGCAATGTCTTTTGCATGCTGTACAGAACCAAGCTTATAACCATGAATGATAATCCAAACTGTGGGTCCATCAAAAGCTTCAAATCTAAGATTTGTGACCATGTGGCCTAATGGACAAGGCGTCTGACTTCGGATCAGAAGATTGAGGGTTCGAGTCCCTTCATGGTTGGATCTCACATTCTGTCCTCTGCAGTATCACTGGAAATTTAAGGAGCCACATCCTCAGTCAACCAGACCAACGCTTACAGAGTTCATGTGGTATTTGGAGCCTGTGTGAAAAGTTAAAAGATTTGTGCTGAGAAACACCTTGGCCTTTTGCTTATTAGGAAATCTGTATTTCAGTGCAGCAAAGTGTTTGGTGTTTGAAGAAGCAGTAAGGAAAGAAGATGGATTGACTGTTGTTTTACACTGTCTCTGGCTTATTGTAAAGCAATAGGTGTGGGAAAAAAAGGCCGGTTAGCTCAGCTGGTTAGAGCGTGGTGCTAATAACGCCAAGGTCATGGGTTCGATCCCCATACTGGCCAGAAAAGTCACTCACCTCACCTGGAACTGAAGTTGGTGGGTGGGTTTCCAGTGACATTTTTTCTCTACAGAAACCAGTTGTTTGTCCAATGCTGTGCAATGTCTTTTGCATGCTGTACAGAACCAAGCTTATAACCATGAATGATAATCCAAACTGTGGGTCCATCAAAAGCTTCAAATCTAAGATTTGTGACCATGTGGCCTAATGGACAAGGCGTCTGACTTCGGATCAGAAGATTGAGGGTTCGAGTCCCTTCATGGTTGGATCTCACATTCTGTCCTCTGCAGTATCACTGGAAATTTAAGGAGCCACATCCTCAGTCAACCAGACCAACGCTTACAGAGTTCATGTGGTATTTGGAGCCTGTGTGAAAAGTTAAAAGATTTGTGCTGAGAAACACCTTGGCCTTTTGCTTATTAGGAAATCTGTATTTCAGTCCAGCAAAGTGTTTGGTTTTGAAGAAGCAGTAAGGAAAGAAGATGGATTGACTGTTGTTTTACACTGTCTCTGGCTTATTGTAAAGCAATAGCTGTGGGAAAAAAGGCCGGTTAGCTCAGCTGGTTAGAGCGTGGTGCTAATAACGCCAAGGTCATGGGTTCGATCCCCATACTGGCCAGAAAAGTCACTCTCACCTGGCACTGAAAGGTGCATCACATGTGAGCTCAAGTCCATATGTAGTTGGTGGGTGGTCTCATCTCACCTGTTTCCAGTGACATTTTTTCTCTACAGAAACCAGTTGTTTGTCCAATGCTGTGCAATGTCTTTTGCATGCTGTACAGAACCAAGCTTATAACCATGAATGATAATCCAAACTGTGGGTCCATCAAAAGCTTCAAATCTAAGATTTGTGACCATGTGGCCTAATGGACAAGGCGTCTGACTTCGGATCAGAAGATTGAGGGTTCGAGTCCCTTCATGGTTGGATCTCACATTCTGTCCTCTGCAGTATCACTGGAAATTTAAGGAGCCACATCCTCAGTCAACCACACCAACGCTTACAGAGTTCATGTGGTATTTGGAGCCTGTGTGAAAAGTTAAAAGATTTGTGCTGAGAAACACCTTGGCCTTTTGCTTATTAGGAAATCTGTATTTCAGTGCAGCAAAGTGTTTGGTGTTTGAAGAAGCAGTAAGGAAAGAAGATGGATTGACTGTTGTTTTACACTGTCTCTGGCTTATTGTAAAGCAATAGGTGTAGGAAAAAAGGCCGGTTAGCTCAGCTGGTTAGAGCGTGGTGCTAATAACGCCAAGGTCATGGGTTCGATCCCCATACTGGCCAGAAAAGTCACTCTCACCTGGCACTGAAAGGTGCATCACATGTGAGCTCAAGTCCATATGTAGTTGGTGGGTGGTCTCATCTCACCTGTTTCCAGTGACATTTTTTCTCTACAGAAACCAGTTGTTTGTCCAATGCTGTGCAATGTCTTTTGCATGCTGTACAGAACCAAGCTTATAACCATGAATGATAATCCAAACTGTGGGTCCATCAAAAGCTTCAAATCTAAGATTTGTGACCATGTGGCCTAATGGACAAGGCGTCTGACTTCGGATCAGAAGATTGAGGGTTCGAGTCCCTTCATGGTTGGATCTCACATTCTGTCCTCTGCAGTATCACTGGAAATTTAAGGAGCCACATCCTCAGTCAACCAGACCAACGCTTACAGAGTTCATGTGGTATTTGGAGCCTGTGTGAAAAGTTAAAAGATTTGTGCTGAGAAACACCTTGGCCTTTTGCTTATTAGGAAATCTGTATTTCAGTGCAGCAAAGTGTTTGGTGTTTGAAGAAGCAGTAAGGAAAGAAGATGGATTGACTGTTGTTTTACACTGTCTCTGGCTTATTGTAAAGCAATAGGTGTGGGAAAAAAGGCCGGTTAGCTCAGCTGGTTAGAGCGTGGTGCTAATAACGCCAAGGTCATGGGTTCGATCCCCATACTGGCCAGAAAAGTCACTCTCACCTGGCACTGAAAGGTGCATCACATGTGAGCTCAAGTCCATATGTAGTTGGTGGGTGGTCTCATCTCACCTGTTTCCAGTGACATTTTTTCTCTACAGAAACCAGTTGTTTGTCCAATGCTGTGCAATGTCTTTTGCATGCTGTACAGAACCAAGCTTATAACCATGAATGATAATCCAAACTGTGGGTCCATCAAAAGCTTCAAATCTAAGATTTGTGACCATGTGGCCTAATGGACAAGGCGTCTGACTTCGGATCAGAAGATTGAGGGTTCGAGTCCCTTCATGGTTGGATCTCACATTCTGTCCTCTGCAGTATCACTGGAAATTTAAGGAGCCACATCCTCAGTCAACCACACCAACGCTTACAGAGTTCATGTGGTATTTGGAGCCTGTGTGAAAAGTTAAAAGATTTGTGCTGAGAAACACCTTGGCCTTTTGCTTATTAGGAAATCTGTATTTCAGTCCAGCAAAGTGTTTGGTTTTTGAAGAAGCAGTAAGGAAAGAAGATGGATTGACTGTTGTTTTACACTGTCTATGGCTTATTGTAAAGCAATAGGTGTGGGAAAAAAGGCCGGTTAGCTCAGCTGGTTAGAGCGTGGTGCTAATAACGCCAAGGTCATGGGTTCGATCCCCATACTGGCCAGAAAAGTCACTCTCACCTGGCACTGAAAGGTGCATCACATGTGAGCTCAAGTCCATATGTAGTTGGTGGGTGGTCTCATCTCACCTGTTTCCAGTGACATTTTTTCTCTACAGAAACCAGTTGTTTGTCCAATGCTGTGCAATGTCTTTTGCATGCTGTACAGAACCAAGCTTATAACCATGAATGATAATCCAAACTGTGGGTCCATCAAAAGCTTCAAATCTAAGATTTGTGACCATGTGGCCTAATGGACAAGGCGTCTGACTTCGGATCAGAAGATTGAGGGTTCGAGTCCCTTCATGGTTGGATCTCACATTCTGTCCTCTGCAGTATCACTGGAAATTTAAGGAGCCACATCCTCAGTCAACCACACCAACGCTTACAGAGTTCATGTGGTATTTGGAGCCTGTGTGAAAAGTTAAAAGATTTGTGCTGAGAAACACCTTGGCCTTTTGCTTATTAGGAAATCTGTATTTCAGTGCAGCAAAGTGTTTGGTGTTTGAAGAAGCAGTAAGGAAAGAAGATGGATTGACTGTTGTTTTACACTGTCTCTGGCTTATTGTAAAGCAATAGGTGTGGGAAAAAAAAGGCCGGTTAGCTCAGCTGGTTAGAGCGTGGTGCTAATAACGCCAAGGTCATGGGTTCGATCCCCATACTGGCCAGAAAAGTCACTCTCACCTGGCACTGAAAGGTGCATCACATGTGAGCTCAAGTCCATATGTAGTTGGTGGGTGGTCTCATCTCACCTGTTTCCAGTGACATTTTTTCTCTACAGAAACCAGTTGTTTGTCCAATGCTGTGCAATGTCTTTTGCATGCTGTACAGAACCAAGCTTATAACCATGAATGATAATCCAAACTGTGGGTCCATCAAAAGCTTCAAATCTAAGATTTGTGACCATGTGGCCTAATGGACAAGGCGTCTGACTTCGGATCAGAAGATTGAGGGTTCGAGTCCCTTCATGGTTGGATCTCACATTCTGTCCTCTGCAGTATCACTGGAAATTTAAGGAGCCACATCCTCAGTCAACCAGACCAACGCTTACAGAGTTCATGTGGTATTTGGAGCCTGTGTGAAAAGTTAAAAGATTTGTGCTGAGAAACACCTTGGCCTTTTGCTTATTAGGAAATCTGTATTTCAGTCCAGCAAAGTGTTTGGTGTTTGAAGAAGCAGTAAGGAAAGAAGATGGATTGACTGTTGTTTTACACTGTCTCTGGCTTATTGTAAAGCAATAGGTGTGGGAAAAAAGGCCGGTTAGCTCAGCTGGTTAGAGCGTGGTGCTAATAACGCCAAGGTCATGGGTTCGATCCCCATACTGGCCAGAAAAGTCACTCTCACCTGGAACTGTCCATAAGTTGGTGGGTGGGTTTCCAGTGACATTTTTTCTCTACAGAAACCAGTTGTTTGTCCAATGCTGTGCAATGTCTTTTGCATGCTGTACAGAACCAAGCTTATAACCATGAATGATAATCCAAACTGTGGGTCCATCAAAAGCTTCAAATCTAAGATTTGTGACCATGTGGCCTAATGGACAAGGCGTCTGACTTCGGATCAGAAGATTGAGGGTTCGAGTCCCTTCATGGTTGGATCTCACATTCTGTCCTCTGCAGTATCACTGGAAATTTAAGGAGCCACATCCTCAGTCAACCACACCAAGCTTACAGAGTTCATGTGGTATTTGGAGCCTGTGTGAAAAGTTAAAAGATTTGTGCTGAGAAACACCTTGGCCTTTTGCTTATTAGGAAATCTGTATTTCAGTGCAGCAAAGTGTTTGGTGTTTGAAGAAGCAGTAAGGAAAGAAGATGGATTGACTGTTGTTTTACACTGTCTCTGGCTTATTGTAAAGCAATAGGTGTAGGAAAAAAGGCCGGTTAGCTCAGCTGGTTAGAGCGTGGTGCTAATAACGCCAAGGTCATGGGTTCGATCCCCATACTGGCCAGAAAAGTCACTCTGGCACTGGAACTGAAAGTTGGTGGGTGGGTTTCCAGTGACATTTTTTCTCTACAGAAACCAGTTGTTTGTCCAATGCTGTGCAATGTCTTTTGCATGCTGTACAGAACCAAGCTTATAACCATGAATGATAATCCAAACTGTGGGTCCATCAAAAGCTTCAAATCTAAGATTTGTGACCATGTGGCCTAATGGACAAGGCGTCTGACTTCGGATCAGAAGATTGAGGGTTCGAGTCCCTTCATGGTTGGATCTCACATTCTGTCCTCTGCAGTATCACTGGAAATTTAAGGAGCCACATCCTCAGTCAACCACACCAACGCTTACAGAGTTCATGTGGTATTTGGAGCCTGTGTGAAAAGTTAAAAGATTTGTGCTGAGAAACACCTTGGCCTTTTGCTTATTAGGAAATCTGTATTTCAGTGCAGCAAAGTGTTTGGTGTTTGAAGAAGCAGTAAGGAAAGAAGATGGATTGACTGTTGTTTTACACTGTCTCTGGCTTATTGTAAAGCAATAGGTGTGGGAAAAAAGGCCGGTTAGCTCAGCTGGTTAGAGCGTGGTGCTAATAACGCCAAGGTCATGGGTTCGATCCCCATACTGGCCAGAAAAGTCACTCTCACCTGGCACTGAAAGGTGCATCACATGTGAGCTCAAGTCCATATGTAGTTGGTGGGTGGTCTCATCTCACCTGTTTCCAGTGACATTTCTCTACAGAAACCAGTTGTTTGTCCAATGCTGTGCAATGTCTTTTGCATGCTGTACAGAACCAAGCTTATAACCATGAATGATAATCCAAACTGTGGGTCCATCAAAAGCTTCAAATCTAAGATTTGTGACCATGTGGCCTAATGGACAAGGCGTCTGACTTCGGATCAGAAGATTGAGGGTTCGAGTCCCTTCATGGTTGGATCTCACATTCTGTCCTCTGCAGTATCACTGGAAATTTAAGGAGCCACATCCTCAGTCAACCAGACCAACGCTTACAGAGTTCATGTGGTATTTGGAGCCTGTGTGAAAAGTTAAAAGATTTGTGCTGAGAAACACCTTGGCCTTTTGCTTATTAGGAAATCTGTATTTCAGTCCAGCAAAGTGTTTGGTGTTTGAAGAAGCAGTAAGGAAAGAAGATGGATTGACTGACTGTTGTTTTACACTGTCTCTGGCTTATTGTAAAGCAATAGGTGTGGGAAAAAAAGGCCGGTTAGCTCAGCTGGTTAGAGCGTGGTGCTAATAACGCCAAGGTCATGGGTTCGATCCCCATACTGGCCAGAAAAGTCACTCTCACCTGGAACTGAAGGGTTTCCAGTGACATTTTTTCTCTACAGAAACCAGTTGTTTGTCCAATGCTGTGCAATGTCTTTTGCATGCTGTACAGAACCAAGCTTATAACCATGAATGATAATCCAAACTGTGGGTCCATCAAAAGCTTCAAATCTAAGATTTGTGACCATGTGGCCTAATGGACAAGGCGTCTGACTTCGGATCAGAAGATTGAGGGTTCGAGTCCCTTCATGGTTGGATCTCACATTCTGTCCTCTGCAGTATCACTGGAAATTTAAGGAGCCACATCCTCAGTCAACCACACCAACGCTTACAGAGTTCATGTGGTATTTGGAGCCTGTGTGAAAAGTTAAAAGATTTGTGCTGAGAAACACCTTGGCCTTTTGCTTATTAGGAAATCTGTATTTCAGTGCAGCAAAGTGTTTGGTGTTTGAAGAAGCAGTAAGGAAAGAAGATGGATTGACTGTTGTTTTACACTGTCTCTGGCTTATTGTAAAGCAATAGGTGTGGGAAAAAAAGGCCGGTTAGCTCAGCTGGTTAGAGCGTGGTGCTAATAACGCCAAGGTCATGGGTTCGATCCCCATACTGGCCAGAAAAGTCACTCTCACCTGGAACTGAAAGGTTTCCAGTGACATTTTTTCTCTACAGAAACCAGTTGTTTGTCCAATGCTGTGCAATGTCTTTTGCATGCTGTACAGAACCAAGCTTATAACCATGAATGATAATCCAAACTGTGGGTCCATCAAAAGCTTCAAATCTAAGATTTGTGACCATGTGGCCTAATGGACAAGGCGTCTGACTTCGGATCAGAAGATTGAGGGTTCGAGTCCCTTCATGGTTGGATCTCACATTCTGTCCTCTGCAGTATCACTGGAAATTTAAGGAGCCACATCCTCAGTCAACCACACCAACGCTTACAGAGTTCATGTGGTATTTGGAGCCTGTGTGAAAAGTTAAAAGATTTGTGCTGAGAAACACCTTGGCCTTTTGCTTATTAGGAAACATGTATTTCAGTGCAGCAAAGTGTTTGGTGTTTGAAGAAGCAGTAAGGAAAGAAGATGGATTGACTGTTGTTTTACACTGTTTCTGGCTTATTGTAAAGCAATAGGTGTGGGAAAAAAAGGCCGGTTAGCTCAGCTGGTTAGAGCGTGGTGCTAATAACGCCAAGGTCATGGGTTCGATCCCCATACTGGCCAGAAAAGTCACTCTCACCTGGCACTGAAAGGTGCATCACATGTGAGCTCAAGTCCATATGTAGTTGGTGGGTGGTCTCATCTCACCTGTTTCCAGTGACATTTTTTCTCTACAGAAACCAGTTGTTTGTCCAATGCTGTGCAATGTCTTTTGCATGCTGTACAGAACCAAGCTTATAACCATGAATGATAATCCAAACTGTGGGTCCATCAAAAGCTTCAAATCTAAGATTTGTGACCATGTGGCCTAATGGACAAGGCGTCTGACTTCGGATCAGAAGATTGAGGGTTCGAGTCCCTTCATGGTTGGATCTCACATTCTGTCCTCTGCAGTATCACTGGAAATTTAAGGAGCCACATCCTCAGTCAACCAGACCAACGCTTACAGAGTTCATGTGGTATTTGGAGCCTGTGTGAAAAGTTAAAAGATTTGTGCTGAGAAACACCTTGGCCTTTTGCTTATTAGGAAATCTGTATTTCAGTCCAGCAAAGTGTTTGGTGTTTGAAGAAGCAGTAAGGAAAGAAGATGGATTGACTGACTGTTGTTTTACACTGTCTCTGGCTTATTGTAAAGCAATAGGTGTGGGAAAAAAAGGCCGGTTAGCTCAGCTGGTTAGAGCGTGGTGCTAATAACGCCAAGGTCATGGGTTCGATCCCCATACTGGCCAGAAAAGTCACTCTCACCTGGAACTGAAGGGTTTCCAGTGACATTTTTTCTCTACAGAAACCAGTTGTTTGTCCAATGCTGTGCAATGTCTTTTGCATGCTGTACAGAACCAAGCTTATAACCATGAATGATAATCCAAACTATGGGTCCATCAAAAGCTTCAAATCTAAGATTTGTGACCATGTGGCCTAATGGACAAGGCGTCTGACTTCGGATCAGAAGATTGAGGGTTCGAGTCCCTTCATGGTTGGATCTCACATTCTGTCCTCTGCAGTATCACTGGAAATTTAAGGAGCCACATCCTCAGTCTACCACACCAACGCTTACAGAGTTCATGTGGTATTTGGAGCCTGTGTGAAATGTTAAAAGATTTGTGCTGAGAAACACCTTGGCCTTTTGCTTATTAGGAAATCTGTATTTCAGTCCAGCAAAGTGTTTGGTGTTTGAAGAAGCAGTAAGGAAAGAAGATGGATTGACTGTTGTTTTACACTGTCTATGGCTTATTGTAAAGCAATAGGTGTGGGAAAAAAAGGCCGGTGAGCTAAAAACACAATTAATCCTCTGCTAAAAATCGTGATTCTGTTAGAGCGTGGTGCTAATAACGCCAAGGTCATGGGTTCGATCCCCATACTGGCCTGAAAAGTCACTCTCACCTGGAACTGAAAGGTTTCCAGTGACATTTTTTCTCTACAGAAACCAGTTGTTTGTCCAATGCTGTGCAATGTCTTTTGCATGCTGTACAGAACCAAGCTTATAACCATGAATGATAATCCAAACTGTGGGTCCATCAAAAGCTTCAAATCTAAGATTTGTGACCATGTGGCCTAATGGACAAGGCGTCTGACTTCGGATCAGAAGATTGAGGGTTCGAGTCCCTTCATGGTTGGATCTCACATTCAGTCCTCTGCAGTATCACTGGAAATTTAAGGAGCCACATCCTCAGTCAACCACACCAACGCTTACAGAGTTCATGTGGTATTTGGAGCCTGTGTGAAAAGTTAAACGATTTGTGCTGAGAAACACCTTGGCCTTTTGCTTATTAGGAAATCTGTATTTCAGTCCAGCAAAGTGTTTGGTGTTTGAAGAAGCAGTAAGGAAAGAAGATGGATTGACTGTTGATTTACACTGTCTCTGGCTTATTGTAAAGCAATAGGTGTGGGAAAAAAAGGCCGGTTAGCTCAGCTGGTTAGAGCGTGGTGCTAATAACGCCAAGGTCATGGGTTCGATCCCCATACTGGCCAGAAAAGTCACTCTCACCTGGCACTGAAAGCTGTATCACATGTGAGCTCAAGTCCATATGTAGTTGGTGGGTGGTCTCATCTCACCTGTTTCCAGTGACATTTTTTCTCTACAGAAACCAGTTGTTTGTCCAATGCTGTGCAATGTCTTTTGCATGCTGTACAGAACCAAGCTTATAACCATGAATGATAATCCAAACTGTGGGTCCATCAAAAGCTTCAAATCTAAGATTTGTGACCATGTGGCCTAATGGACAAGGCGTCTGACTTCGGATCAGAAGATTGAGGGTTCGAGTCCCTTCATGGTTGGATCTCACATTCTGTCCTCTGCAGTATCACTGGAAATTTAAGGAGCCACATCCTCAGTCAACCAGACCAACGCTTACAGAGTTCATGTGGTATTTGGAGCCTGTGTGAAAAGTTAAAAGATTTGTGCTGAGAAACACCTTGGCCTTTTGCTTATTAGGAAATCTGTATTTCAGTCCAGCAAAGTGTTTGGTGTTTGAAGAAGCAGTAAGGAAAGAAGATGGATTGACTGTTGTTTTACACTGTCTCTGGCTTATTGTAAAGCAATAGGTGTGGGAAAAAAAGGCCGGTTAGCTCAGCTGGTTAGAGCGTGGTGCTAATAACGCCAAGGTCATGGGTTCGATCCCCATACTGGCCAGAAAAGTCACTCTCACCTGGAACTGAAAGGTTTCCAGTGACATTTTTTCTCTACAGAAACCAGTTGTTTGTCCAATGCTGTGCAATGTCTTTTGCATGCTGTACAGAACCAAGCTTATAACCATGAATGATAATCCAAACTGTGGGTCCATCAAAAGCTTCAAATCTAAGATTTGTGACCATGTGGCCTAATGGACAAGGCGTCTGACTTCGGATCAGAAGATTGAGGGTTCGAGTCCCTTCATGGTTGGATCTCACATTCAGTCCTCTGCAGTATCACTGGAAATTTAAGGAGCCACATCCTCAGTCAACCAGACCAACGCTTACAGAGTTCATGTGGTATTTGGAGCCTGTGTGAAAAGTTAAAAGATTTGTGCTGAGAAACACCTTGGCCTTTTGCTTATTAGGAAATCTGTATTTCAGTCCAGCAAAGTGTTTGGTGTTTGAAGAAGCAGTAAGGAAAGAAGATGGATTGACTGTTGTTTTACACTGTTTTGTTCCAGAGACTTTGATTATTGTCTAATTATTAAAATTGATGCAAAGGTCTCTTTGTGTTATGTTATGTTTCTGCTTAGTTTCACAGTTCGATTTACATGTTTGATATTTTTTAAATATGTGGGAATTATTGATGTTTATTTAACTGCCGTAAAGCTGTATTTAATGTACAAGATGTAAATGTATACAAATCATGCTATGATTGGATACAGATCTTTTTTTTCAAATCAAAATCCTGATGAAATGGGTTTGCAATTAGAAAAAGTTATTTACTGTGATAGCATATTACCAGCATCTCAAAAGCATGTTATGGAGCTCCGTTTGCTGACATCCAACAATCATAGTCGACTATCAAAATCAAAACAACATCATATTAGCAGGAAAGTGTGCTTTTCACATGACTGCCAAGCAAACAATTGCTAACAGATAACTTTTCATTGGCTGAACCTTGACTCTTGTAGGCTTTCAGAGGTTCTACAGAGTAAGACAAGGTGAAATTTAATTGTAGATGTCGTGATACTGCAGTTCTGGAATATTGTCTACATCTGCTGTTTCATTACTGATGTAAAGAACCCTTTACCCAATGTGTGAAGAGTTCTGAGCATGAGGGATGACTTTCAGTGATATCACTTTGTCAAGTCAGCGTTGAGGTTCAGGTGTTAACTAGATCAAAATATTTTTTATAGTCCATTCATTGCTTTTTATATTTTTCATCTAAACCTATCCAATAGGTTGCTGGATTTTTAAAGTTGTGGACCACTGGTTTTTGACAGAACAAGTACTGGATCTGTGATACTACATTAAACCCTGCAGAGGGCAGTCATTCCCCAGTTTTGTTTGAGGCAGCCTGGTGTACAGTATTTCAGGTGAAACATGTTTGATAGTTATGAAGCGTCACTTTTAATCAGTATACAACTCAGCCTGTCACATGTTGACATTTTTCATTAAGCAGGCTGACCATAGGTATAAGCTCTGTAGAAATGGCAGCCTGAGGACCAAACTGAACCAAATGTATATAAAGATATGACCATACATGTGAAGAAAATAATGTTTCGGCAAAAACAAACAAACAAACAAACAAAACATGTAAAAACATTAGAACAGACAATATTAGAAAATAGCAAAGACTGGGAAGCACAAGTCTAGCTGATGACCATGGTTCCTTTTCAGCAATGAGAACATTTTATGACCATCGCATTAGACAGTTCACAGTGAAATAGCCGGTTAAGTTAATACGGTTAAGTGAAATCCTTTGAAATTATAAAACAACTGAACCTGAGAAAAAAAGGGAACAGCTCATGACCCAAAGTCACCACCTCATCTGTCAAACCTGGTGGCCCCATGGTGGCTTGGACATACATGGCTGCATTTTGAATATGAAGCGCTGGCATTTATTGATGATTTCAACTGCTGATGAAAGCAACAGGTTGAATGCAGAAGTCGACAGGAGTGCTCTGTGTGGTCACCTTCAGCCAAATGTGTCAAAACAAATCAGACCACATTTCATCAATGAGCAGAGAAACCACTCTAAACATACGGTCAAAGCAACCACAGAGCATTTCAGGGCATGAAGAGGTTAAATAACCTTGACTGGCTGAATCAATCATCTGAAAGCAGAGACCCCAGAAAAAGCAAGAGCTGGAGGAGGCTGCAGTGAACACCTGAGGGAGAATCACCACAGAAGATTCATAGTGCCTGCCGATGTCTGTGGGGCACAGACTGCACAGCAACGACTGTAAAGGGCCTTCCAGAAAATATTGTATGTTGTTTGACTACATGTTTATCTGGCCAAGTTCTCAAACTTTTTTTTTTTTTTTTTTACATCAAGGACCCCCTAAACTGACACAAATTAGACGACAGACAAATTGGACAACATTTTGAAACAATCAGAACACAAATATTTGTTCTGAGACTGAATAACGCTACTTTTTTAGTCAATGTAATGCATATTAAATTTTTGAAAATTTTTGTGAAATTTCTGGAAAGATTTTGGTGAAATTCTGTAAAATTTTGAGAAAAAGTTGAAGACCCCCCTGAATCCTCTCAAGGACCCCTTGGGGATCCCCGGACCCCCCTTTGAGAACGACTGGCCAAGCTCATGTCCCATAAATACAGGTTGAGATTCAGCACTTTAATTTGAAATAAACTATGGCATGGATCACATGCTAGTCCAATCAGTGTCACGTCACTGAGGGAAATGGGTGTGTGCTCCTCCAATTCATTGGTCTTGACAATACACTACTTACACAGCATGGCTGTTTTTAATAGTTTCCTCATCAAACGTATCTGCATCCTGTTTGCTGTGTTCTCCGCAAATTTGCAGCCTTTCTTGCAGCTTCATGTGACTTTGATTTTTAACTTACAGATTGCACAATGGATTACACGGCCATTTATCTTGTGCCTAGATTGTGTAACAGACAGCAGGGACATTTGTCTGTCTCATCTCCACAGCTCAGTTTGGCTCATGGCATTCTCCCAGTTTTTTTTTCTATGATATAATATTAAAGTGGGGGCGGCAGAGATGCTCAAAGGCTGGTTATGACCAAAAGGGGTGTGGGTTGTTGGTACAATTCACTGCTGGGAAAGTCTGGACAGATAGAGTGAGTGAATCACATCATAGATGCATCAATGGAAAGTTGTCTGTAAGTAGAGATGTCTATCGCCTACTGGTTGCACTGGGCGCCTCTCAACTGTGAAACTTTAAAACAGATTGTAAACCAGATTGTAGATTAAAGTGGACAGAAAAAGATGCTTAGCAAGTGTTCCCTAGAGGAGACAAGCTACAATCAAACATACATCTCAGGAAATGAGTCACCAGCGCAGTGGACAGATCATCCTTTTTTTCATGGTTACGTCAAACGCTTTAGAGTATGTATCACCACAATAGACGTAGGAAAAATGACAGCAAAAATAGTATTTCTATTAAAGACAAGGAGTGCGTCATGGTGCTTTCACATAACCTGGAATTTACTGTATTTTGTGACTTTTGGAATAACTTTGGCAAACGCTTGCAGTAAACAGAAGAAATGTACTAAATTGATGCTTTTTCACTTGTGGCCTTTATCAGTTACAATATTGTCCTCATGCTTACACCTCATGGTTATGGAGAGATGCAGGTAATACATGTATGATTGTGAAAATAGGCAAGCAATTAAGCTTCATTTACTTAAATACCACCTTTCATTTAAAAAAAAGCAATACAAAGTGCTTCACAGGTTAAAAGTTGAAAATTTCAATCCGTGACCAATATGAAAATTTGGTGGCACAACAACTGGAAACACATACAGGCCTATAGTACATTGAATCAAGTTGCTTTCTATCCCACCCTTTATTCCTAGGCTCCACCCATCCAAAACTTATATGGTGACCTCCCAATCAACGCCAACCTGCACCTTTAAAACGAAAAAGAAAATACACCCTAAAACAGAATTCCAATATCTGTTCTACTGATGTAAAAAAACGTATTAGTTAAAATAAATAAAATGAGCCCACTCGTTCTTGAAGATGCACACATTCTAAAGCTGATCTACAGATAGTTAATCATAAAACACATTGAAAATGTACAGTTGTTATGCTCAGAGGTGCTGATTCCACCGTGGAAGAATTGAAATAGATTCAATATGGATAGACTATTCAAAATAAAATTATCCATAGTACATAATTTCCCCGATTTTTACAGATTTAAAAGGCTATTGATATCAGTAGTAGTCCACTCTCACTCTATGGGAAATGTACGTCAATTATGTTTTGGGGTGGATTTTCCACAGACGCGCACCGTAACAGCCATGCCTTCACGCGCTCCCAGCACCACAACACGAGAGAGGGAGGAGAGAGAGAGCTGTTTACATTGTGAAGCTGACTTCAGATTCATCGCCATCCAGCTGCACCAGCCGGACAACAGCTGTCTCGCCTCATAGTCAGTATTTTGTTGGCGAAACCGGTATCAGTCGAGGCTTTACGCACAGTCATGATTTTGACGCACAGGTGAACTACTTTTCGCCTTATCGCGCCTCGAACCCAACTCCACAAGGAAAGTACCGAAGACTGAAAGAAAGCCACCTCGTCCTCCTCTCCTCCTCGCTCTTTTGTCTTATTTAATTCGGAGCTGAACGAGTGACCAAAGCCATGTCCAGGAAGAAGGCAGTAAAAGGCAAAGGGAGCTCCAAGAGCCCCAAGGCGTCGCCGAGCAGCGGCAGAGACAGCGGGAGGACAGGGAAAGGTCTGGCCGTCGCTGCCGCTCCGTCCTCCGGACTGGTTTATCCCAGCAGACCCTCTATCAGCAACAGTGGGGAGTTTTATGACATCGCCTTCAAGGTGAGTGGGAGCTCAGGTGTAGACAAGGCAAGGGATTCAATTAAGCAATCAGTCAGTTACAACAGGTGTCCACTTTTGCAGGCACAATTAAGGCAGATTAGATACAGGTGTGTACGTGTGTGTAAAAATCATTTTTTTATACCAACCATTGTGACTTACTGTATTGGTACTCTGTTACACTATCTGATAATAGCAGCATGGAAAGTTAAAGTTTGACTTATTAGTTGACAATTTTGACTATTTAAGTTAAAGTTTGACTTAATTCGTAACCATGAGTTTGACCTATAACAAAAAGTCAAATCTGTGCCTTTTTTGTGTGTGGTTGTTTTAATCGGATGGAATAAGATCAATCTTGGCTCACAATTCCGATTTTTGTATCTAATTTTGCCTAAAAAGATTGAAATTAGAATGGTATCTCATACCTTTGTTGCAGTAGTAGCTATACCACATTTTAAATAATATTTCATTCAAAAACTGTCACTGTAACTGTTAAAATGTCAAGATCTCGAGAGCACAGAGAAAAGCGTGGTTTTAATTATGTCTCATCTTGTCACCAATCATATCCCCACATGCATAATGCACACGTGTTGGTGGTTGACCTTTATTCAGTTTTCTAACCACAGTTTCATGACGCTGTCCTTTTACAACTATGAAGATGTAGGCTTATTAATGTCTGAATCCTTAATTATCAGTGGTCTAATATCCAGTCACACTGACTGCTACACTGCTTTGATGCCCTGCTCGGTTTGTTACGGTGAAGAGGAACACTCTGTATGCAATTTGGCTGCTGGCAAAAAACATCTGAACATCTGGTTGCATACGGTATTAGAGAAATATTTGAGATCAAGGTTTGCAGCAGTCTCAACCTCCACCAGCTGCACCCCCCCCCCCCCAACTCCCCCACCTCGCTCCTGTCCACTGATGAAAGTAAACAGTTAAAAGTCACAGGTTTGGTTTGATTTCCTGAGTCACAGACACTGAAGGAATCTCAACATGGATGATCCCATGCTTCATGATGTCACCCAGTGCTGTCTTTGTTTTGATTGAGACCCCTGGCAGCAAAAGATACAGCTGTGCGTTTAATATAATGCATATTTTTCATCTACTACCCCATACTTAAGCTCACCATGAGTATCTGGCCTCTTAGAAATGAATGTTTTGGCAGAAACTGGCCCTGTGTGGAAGCCTTATATGAAGTACTGTGTATATAAGTATTCTGCTCTGTGGAGCAAGCTTGCTGGAAAATGTTAATTTTCATCATAATATCTCTCATGGGGTATGGTTAATAAAATTCACAGGACTGTTGTTTTGTCCATATAGGTCAGTTTGTCCAAAGTGTTTGTAATTGCACAATTTTTCCACTCTGGTGTTCTCAAATGCTAAAGTTTAGGAAGCACAACACAGATCTAGTTCAAGCAGAGTGCAATAGCATGAAATGGATGATGTGAAGGTGTTTCTATTATTTATGAGGTCAATTGACAGCAGTACATTAGAAAGCTTTGTGTTTGGCAGCACTGGACAAAACATCTGGCAGCACATCCAACAATATGCAAGTCATTCTCTGTCATATTCTAGTTTTGAGAACTTCAAAATTCAAGTAGAAATACACCATATTAGTTCACATCAGAGTTATAAATGTTGACTACCGTTGAATGTGTCTCTGTAGAAATATGATACCAATCAGATTGTTATTTCATTTAAGGACACATGTTGGATGGACTCACATTTTCAGCTTTTTCAGCTTTTTTTTCCACTAAATATTGACTAGATTAATAAACACAGCTGATAGATGACTCAATAATTAGCTGCATCATCAGTGGTGATAGCATTGACACACGGATAATAATTTTAAAAAAAAAACAATGAATTGGAGATGATAAAGAATATGATAATCTGCATTTAGCGCATGCAAATTTAAATTGTCATCATGTGGGTGGCAGCTGGTATTAATTTTGCACCCTGATTAACAACTGCTCCTGTGACAGCCCCAAAACCACAGCTCAACTCTGACTCCATACACAGTTTGTAACGGTTCAGTGTCTCAAATCTCACCTCTAGTCACAGCAAACCCAACACAGTCAGCTTTCATATTAGAATGCATTGCTGACAATAGAATATATAAATAACAAATTAGTAAAGCTTTCATAGATACAGTGCATGGTTTTTGTTGTCTGATGGGAAGGAAACAAACAAGCTCCGAATCCCACCTCTCCCTTCACTCCATCCCAGCGGTCTGTTCAATCTGTTCCCTCCCACTGGACTGACTAGAAATCCAATGTTTCCTCCCCTGTATACACGTGTGTCGATGTCTCCAAGTAGCTAAACTCCTGTGTGTTTGTAGGTACGTTTTCACTCGAGCCCTTTCCCCCTCCTCTACCTCCCAACATCCTCCCATGCACACATACTTGACTTTCATCAGCCGACAACTTCCTCCGTCTGTCCGTGTCTCAGGTGATGCTGGTGGGGGATTCAGGTGTGGGGAAGACTTGTCTGCTGGTTCGCTTCAAAGACGGAGCCTTCCTAGCCGGGAGCTTCATCTCCACCGTGGGTATCGACTTCAGGGTAAGTGCAAACGCATAACACACTCAAGATCAAGAGTGGACCTCAGAAGTAGGTGTGTCTCTAGCAGAGCAGCGTACCAGGACAAACAGTGTGAACTTCCTGAAGCTCCAGATGAACATTATCTGAATCAGTTTGAATGCTAAATACTGAATCTGACACGATGTAAACACAGACAGTAGCTCACTATCGTAGCTTGAAGGAAAACTTGCAAACTAAATTATCGAGCTGTCAACAAGCAACCTATTGCAGTAGAAGCAAATATCTAAAAAGTGCAATTCAGATTCTAAAGGGATGTCACAAAAATGACCTGAAAGCACATGCATGGTGGATGCAAAGAAAGTTAGAATTGACACAGTGAGGTTGGAAATACCAGAGTTTCCTTCCTTGCTGCTACTGAAACCTAGTTTTCCTCGTTACTTGAGCGCATCTTTCATTAAAACCTTCCTCCCTCTTTCAATTCCTCGATGGTATGATGACTTTTGAAGCTCCCTCCGGAGCCACAAAACACTTAATACATTTGTTTCCACACAGGCTTGACGAATACTGTCTGTGACAAATAATTTCATTTTGAACATTGCCTGCTCTGCCGAGAACTGAAAAATCACTGGAGCGAACGTGACTCGTCAGAATTGAATTCTTTGATTGAGAGTGTAATTTCTCTGGTTCTGTTCCATCGTCTGTTTCCAGTATGAGCAAGTGTTTAAACCCTGCCAGTCCCTGTGGGATACAACACATTTAAGATAAATTAAATAGGTAATTTAAAGTGTGATTATTTATTGACGGGCTAATCCTTTCTTTACCGCTAATGGCTAATCCATTTTCCACCCATCGTGACCCCAGGGGAAATAGCGGAGGAGAGTTACAGTGCCAGTAAAGAACAGCTACACTTTAAGTGTCCCAGCTGCAGACTAGAAGCAGTGACCCGTTACAGTCTTTTACTATCTTGATGCTCTCCCAGGCAAGATCCCTATAACTGCAGAATCTGACACAGCTGTTTGGAAAAACCTCCCCCAAGGAGATATTCTCGGCTCTGATGCTGTCAACCACAGTGACTTACAGGAGAGCTGGTGTAACAGCAGAGAGGTTAAATTCCACTTTATTAAAGCCAATAGCAAGAAAGAGTGCTGAGCTGAAAACGCAGCACCAATGCAGCCCAGCAGGATGTCTCGTGTGTTTACAGTGCCAGCACACATACGAGGCACCACCGTGCGCAGAGTTAACGGGACGGCAAGGCTATAAAGCACGCAACATAATTTGGTGCTTTATTGTGGAAGCATTGGACTTTTGTTTCACACTTTATTCCTCACCTGGGTAGCCGGTCTCTTAGGCGCTATACCAGCCAGCAGAAGAAGGAAAGTACAATCAGCTGAATGTGGTATGTGAGGAAGCAGCTTTGAAACAAACACTGCTTTCCTCAGGCGGTAACACAGGAAAATAGGACAGTGGTGTTGGATGCTGCATCACACAACACAGCTGTGTTTTTGGATGAAAGAAAACAGAGCAGTCTTTTATAGACAATGTAGGTAAAAAACAAAAGAAATACAGATCATCGTCTTTTATCTGCATTCGTCAAAGAAAGTATTCAAAACAAGAAAATATGGATGTTGTCACTTTTTCAAAACAACAATACACCAAAAGTGTACACTCAGCTCCTGGATCGTAAAACTTCATTATTTGCCCGGAAAAGACGACTCAAAGTCTCTGTGACATTGGAATTTTGCTTCCAACAAATCCACTGGATGCTGTTAGAGCAGTGTGGGGACGCTTTGTCTGTGTCTGCCCTCGTTATCACTTCTATACCATAGAACGGCTGGCCCCTGTGCTGAAGGGGTGACAGTGTGAGCAGATTATGATGAATGATTTATTGGCTATACTAAAGCAACACCCTTCAATTTATAGAGATGCAATCACTCAAATGGTTTTCTTTTTCTGATGTACTCTCACACACATTTGTATTTTTTGCAGTCAGTACACACACATAATCTTCCGCTGGCTTTTGATGTGCTCACTCTCTTCCTGTTTGTGCATATTTTTGATGTTGGGAGCGCTTTGTACCATATTTGTTGATTTTATTATTAGCAACGTGACTAGAGACTGAAGGAAATGCTCAGTATTTTGGAATTATTACTTTTTAACATACTTGTTAAAACTATTAAAAACATTGTGAACAAGGACAGAAGAAACTGGGGCCATCACTCTGCTCCTAAGGCCCGTGTAGTGGCTGTGACACACTACTATTTTTAAATATCAGAAGCTACTTATCTATGTTTTACCCTCGTGCTATGGTTAATGCTATCAGTCCAAGTTAAAATGTCAGAACTGAGCACCACAGCTTGTTATCTACAAGGACACGCAGATGAGCCGTGTTCTCATGACTTGGCGGGTATATAACCAGAGGGCAAACGCCCCAAAAGCTCAGGGAGTTTCTTTAATTGACACTGTTCACTGATGTTTGATGTAATTAATTTTCAGCAGCTTGCAGCTGACACAGTGCAGTAGAGGTCACTGTGCCTTTCACTCTGTGCTTAATTGAAATTGGTAAAAATAAAAGATTTCTTTCCTTGGGAGCTAAATTGTTCATTGGGGTGATTTATGGCAAATTTGTTGCTTAAAGCCATTGGGTAGACTTGCATATAGAACAGTTATTAGTATTGTTTGTATAACTTTTGGATGGACTGTCCAGTTGGTTCTTTCTTATGCTCTTCCTTTACTTGGATGATGATTGTTTATTTGCTGTTTTCTCACTGCTTGTGGACAGTGGGACAATTGATTCCTAACGACATGTGATGATATCAGCAGGAAAAGAAAACCAACTTGTTATCTGTTCGCATGTCGACCAAATTACCCTGTTGTTCAGCTCTGCTGGAAATAATCACATCTCTGCGCTTCTTTGCTGTTTCTCCCGGTGTGAAGATGAAGCTGTGCTGCTGCCTGCGTATCCAGCAGGCGGCTCTTAAAAAAACAACAGCAGCACTGAGAACATTTAAGGGAGCGCTGTGAATAAGTTGCGCCGTAAGCGGCTGCTCTCTGGCTAAAAGTTGATACATTGTAGCTGTGAGTGCAGCACTGAGTGTTTAAAAACCCACAGTTTTGAGCACTGTCAGGAATGTGCAGAAATGTGACCTTTTATATTCAAGATAATGAGGAGTAGGAGTGAGTACCCCATTCAAAAAAAGTTTTTGCAAGAGGGCATAACCTTACTTCTTCCTGCTGTTTTCTATCTACTTATATTTCTCTTGACCAAATGAGATGGTGAGTCAGAAATCAAACTTCAAACACTGTCGCTCTTGTCTCGTCTCCTCTTTCCCTGGGAGAATTGTTAGATTTGTTGATGAGATTCATCTGTTTCTGTGGTGGAGGACCGACAGGGCATATTTCTCCCTACTGTCCATGATGTGCATGATTTGTCTGCACATTTAATTATGTGTGCTACCTCTCATTTCCATACGTTGGCCTTTCTCTCCCTTTCACCACCTATTTGCTCTGCTTGAAATGATGCAGCACAGCACTGGAGCAGTTAATCATTAAACTAACTGCTGCACTGCATGCATTAAAGCAGATTAATGCAAGTTTGTGTGAGTGTGTATGTGCACCCTGGAAGGCACAACAGCCTGCCAGAGCATGCAGGAGGATACTTTAATGGTGGCTACCTGCAATGCCGTTTAGAGCTAATTGCCATGTGACATGGTTTGCGTTTGTGTGTATAATACGACCACTAGCACCCAACTCTCTGAGGAGGAACAGCTGTAAGAAACAGCTGGCTTGAGCCACATGGAGCAACATCTTCACTGAGACTTTAAAGTTCCCTCTCCACACGTTTTCAAGCTATTTAACAATACTGATTGATATTTGTTTGAGTTCCCCTGGACAAATCTGGATTAGGTCTTGTACCACCATCCTTGCTTCTGCATTGACAGCATGTGAGACAGCTGTGTGTATGGAGATGGTTAAGCCTTAGAGGAAACTTGAGAAACTCAGCAACATGTTTGAGCCTCATTTAGTCCAAGACTCACATGAGGAGTTTGTTGTGACCAACAATTTGATATATCAGAACAGTTGGTAGTTAGCATATTTAATTTATTTATGTTGTTTATTTGTGACTGGCTGCAGCTGATGTAGTGGTTGTGCTAACGGTGCAGATATTTTCTGCTCTGGCCAGGTTTTGGGTTCAGGTCTCATCTCTGGCAACTTGAAATTCTCAACATCAAGTTAAACTGCCCTTAGTTCACTGTATCAAAGGACACATGGAAATATGCAGGGGTTTTGTTTCCTGCTTCACTTATGTGTCTTATATGCTTCAATGTTAAAGGGATACTTCACCCAAAATCGATAATTCACCAATTTTCTACTCACCATCATGCCAAGCAAGGGTTTGGAGAGAATTTCAAAACGCTTTTGAAATTCCAGGGGGGTCCGACTGGCAACGGATTTTTATATATGGTGGTGGATATATTTCTTTTCAATCATTCAAAACACACACTATGAAACATCTATGAAACACTACTATAACAAGGTTAAAAAACAGATCTGCTGCCTTTATATGAATATCCGTTGCCAGACGGACCCCCATTGGAAATCCAAAATCATTTTTGATAACTCCAAAAGTTCTCTGAACCCTTACTTGGCATGATGGTGAGTAGAAAAATGGTGAATTATCGATTTTGGGTGAAGTATCCCTTTAAAAACCATACGTTATCATTGTTGGAGCTGGCTCCTCCAGTCTGCATGCTGAAGTGCCCTTGGGCAAGATGCTGAACCTAAAATTGCTCCTGATGGATCATCAGCGTGTGAATGACTGTGACTGGTTGGACAGAATGTCCAATATGTGGACATGGCATGTGCTGAATGTGTGTTTGAATAGGTGAATGTGAATAGTAGCATAAAGCTCCTTGAGTGGTCACAAAGTGTATTGCGTGACTTACTACCTGAAGTGGAAGAGGTTGCTGTCCACCTAGAACAAATGGAGCTGCAGCTCTCAGACTTTGTTTGGTCTGTTGGGGGAGGAGTGACATGACGCTGGCGAAAAAACCTCAATATATTTACACACTTCAGATAAAGAAAAGCGGAAAGTGTTATTTGAGGCAGTAGCTTTTTATAGCCCGTTAAATCTTTTATTCTGTCTTATTGTCAGCTTCCTCATTCCTCCTTTTTTCTTTTTCCTCACATCAGCCATCTGTGAGCTGCACTAACCTGCATGGAAAGTACTATGAATAAAGTTGGATTGATTGAATAATGTCTACCTCTACGGTGCACTTTGCTTTGTCAGTAACAAGACTAGCCGTAATCTGCTTGATTGCTTTTATAGCACAAAACAACTCACAGAGGTTTTGTGGTGCTTTTCCTCCAGATCAAATAAAAGTAAAGCTTTCAGGCGATGAAAGATGGCGGGAGGAGTCACAGAGGGCTGGAAAAATATTCTCTTCATTAAAGATAACACTCTCAACTTCCTATACTGGAAAAGAAGTAATTCACATTATTTGGTGGGCATAAGGCAACACTTCGTTCTCCCTTCTTATTATGGTAGAAGGCGTGAAAGGACAATGGAGAACGATCACTGCAGTTTTTAACATGAACCTGTCTTCAGAAACTTCACAAAACTGATCCCTTGGTTCAGATCAAACTGCATCCATGAACTGTCACAGTTCTCCTCAAAGACTCACCAAGAGCTCTCAGAGAAACATATCAGCCTCTTCTCTTTGTGTTTTCCTTCATTTTGCACAATGTTAGGCTCAGTGGTTGCTTTATTCAACAAACCGTGATGGGTTGGGATGATTTTTCAACGTATTTATCATCTGTAAAGACAAATAGGACAAACTCTTTGTCACACCAGCTGAAATGTCACATTTCTTCTTTTTCTTTCTCACAGAAATTAATTTCTGGAAATGCTGAGGCACGATAAAGGCCCTGCTTAATGTCAGGTCTTACACAGAGTTTAGTGTGTTAGTTTTTCGGAAGACTGATGAGGTTTTCGCAATTTCAGTTGCCTGGTGTTGTCATCATCCAAACTGCTGCCGACACCACCTTGATTTGTCTGGCTGCCGACCCCAGTAGATTGTCAGTGTATTCAGGGCTAATATGCAGCACTCGACATCAAGCTTGTGAGATTTACACTCGCTTTACAAGGCTGGGAAGCAACAGTGCAACAGAGGGAATGTGTTAATTTTAGATTTGGCCGTACTGCTGGTGTGAGATAGTAGCTACTTCTCCTGGCCACGCTTCAGTAAATAAATCAGTTAATTTAATCTTTCTTTCTTTTTTCTTTTTTTTACAAAAGATATCTATGGTGTTTGGTTTTGATGCTTGTCTCTTGTGCCACCTGCTGAGTGAGTCCCTCTGTATTTCTGTGCATTTTATACAAGACCACTTTTTGGACATGCTGTGTAAGTACCCTGATTGACAGATTCTAATCAGTCCAGACTGATGATGATTACAGTCCCTCTGTGGCTCCCAGACGTCGCCCATCGATCCCGGGGCGCCTTCTTTTGTTGCTGTGAATCTTAATTCCCCCCCGGTGATGTCTGTGGCCCTGGTCGGACTGCAGGCTGAGCTCATGATTTAAAAACAACAACAAAAAAACAAACAAACAAACACCACCACTCTTTGTCTGCCTCAAGTTGCTGACCATACTAGACAACCCTAGTTGTCATAGTAACAATGTACAGGTAGGCCTACACTGAAGGCAATTTTGACCACAATATGAAAAGGCTGAAAGGTAGTCTACAATATGCATGTGCTGGCACACAAATATACACATTTTCACACACTATTTGACACTCTGAACCACACACACACAGTCACCAATTAGCTGCTTCATCTCTAAGTGCATGAATCATTCATATGTGTAAGGACTCATTATACATCCATCTTGTAATACATGTGTGTCTTGCATTGTGTACATCTGAATATGACCTGATCTAACCTGAATCTACACACAAGACTCATGACAGTTTGTACAAGGCCGTGTAGACTCTCATTAGTGCTGTAACCTGGCTGTGGGCTAGATACTTTGCCTATACTTTATTTAACTGCACCTATCGTTAGACTGTATTTCTATAACAGCTGGGCGATCTGGCCAGAAGATCATATGACAGTCTTGTTGAGTAGAATCCACAATCTCACTCAGATCTGCATCTCATTTCAACTCTGGATTTACTGTCACAGTCAGGACTAGAAGTTGTGATGTGGATCTTTCTGCACCTTTCAGATGTTTGCACTGCTGCTTTCCCACAATGCAGTGTCATCTTTTTACAAACTTAGTCACAACCAATCTCGCTTATAACGTGCTTTATAGTTTCATTATAAAAGTTTAGTTGCTGCTTACTGTAGCTACCAAGCACTAGTTCATCCCATCTCCTACATTTACATTACATTACAGTAACATGGAGCTCTGATGGTACTTGGACCCATGGGAGCAGTTTGGGGTTCAGTGCCTTGCTAAAGGGTGGTCAGGATAAGCCAGGGATCAAACCACTAACTCTGATTAGGAGGCGACAGGATGAATGTTAGGACAGAGCAATTTGAGGAAAATATAATATCTAATATACTATATCTTATTTGAGTAATTATTTGATTTCAAGGACAGATTTGTATTTGTGGTCAGCATGGTGTAAGCAAGGTGTGACTGTACCAGTTACTATTCCAAGCATGGTGCTGTAAACTTTGAGGCCAAACTTAAAGTTTGCTTTTTTTTTTCTTTTTTTTTTTAAAGTACATTGGCGTTAGTGATATTTAAATATAACAATGACCTTCAAAAGTGCCGTCAAATGTATTGGTTACTGCATAGTTAGTCAGCGATGCCTAATTGTTTTATAAATCTTAGTCATTGAGAAAGTGGGTGCATGTGTAGCCTACAAGTCTCATTTCCACACCCACAGTTTGTCAGAGACAAATACAGTAATGCCATCATGACGTCAAGGAGCACAGGCAAAGATGTGAAATTCTACCATTGTGTCTCCAGAGCAGCTGCAGTCATTGTGCACTATTAACAATGCAGATAATACAAATTTATGTAGAAGCCATCAATCATAATTATGATTTAAAATGAGATATTAAAAAATAAAATAGCCACATGCACATGTTACATTTCTTATGTTTTATATCATGCCACTTGCAGCTATAGAAAACTTTGTGTAAACACTGACTTAGATGGAGTCTCAATAATATTTGTGGAAACTTTTGGTTTTTACCTTGATCAACTGCCAAGTAACCTGTTTGCTACGTCCCTAGAACTGATATGAGGCACAATCACTGTTCTGTCATGATTTTGATCATCACATGAGCAGGTTAATTAAATGAACACTGCCACAGATAAATGTTGAATCATAAAGCTGTTCAGAATTTTGGCTGTAGATTCAACTTGGATTATTATCCTTTTTTTGGATGGAGGAAAAACAACTAAATGAAAACATCTAAATCTGAAGGGAGTGAAAATGGACTCATTATGTCAGCCTGGTTAAGGATGTGAGTGATGAGATGCGAGGGGAAATTTTAGAATTGGGATGTTTGTTGTCTTCCAGCTGTTTATGTATCATCATTATCATTTTTCCTCAGTTCAATTTTGCTCATTGTAGCAAACACAAAAAACCTCAAACTGTGCACAAACCACAACAAAGGAGCAAATGATTTCAATTGACAATCAAGCCAAACTCTACAACCAGTCAACAAACAAACAAAATTATGGAATCAGCTGTTGGTGTGGGGAGCTTCCTGTTGGTCTGCGCCACATGATCCGTCCTTTTCCTGCAGTGTTGGCTCAAAATAAGTCATATGCAGATGTATTTCGGTATTCATGAATAAGCAAAATGATGAAACAAACACATGCTTAATAAGCCACCACGGGACGACAACAACACCAGGAACAGTACAAAGTCAAAGCCACATTTTCTGCAGTCTTATGTAACCTATAGTTTCTGTTCTTTCCCCCTTCAATCTTAATCCTCTCTGCCAAAGACTTTCATTTACATTTATTTTGCTTCTTTTTGGAGCTCTTCTTAAAAGGATAGTTCAAATTGCAAATTGGCCCACTGCCATAATCCCTATAGTTTTAGGAGTAGGTTTGTTACCTTTAATTGTTGGTGCAAGTTATTTTTAGAACTGCAGAACCTCAAAAACAACTCTGTCTCGAGTGTCTTGGAGTTGTTGGATTGTGTATTTGATGAGTTTGATGAGGGAAACCAAGAAATCCCATTAGCCTCTGTAGCGTAGCTCTGAGCAACTCACAGCTCTGCTCTGCTGTTCTAAAAATAGCTTGCACCGACAATTTAAGGTAACAAACTCCTATAGAAGGGATTATGGCAATGGTCCAATTTGCCAAAATGTTGAACGAACTATCTCTTTAACAATATGGAATCAATCACTACTAATGCAAACCCTATAGTTAAAACCAGCAAATGCCTGCCACCACCCAACATTATTCTGGAGCTCTAAGCAGCACAAAGTCAGTCAACTCAGTGCCGTTACATCTAACTCCACTACATGTAACTCCACTAACACACACACTTGTCTGTCTAGGACATGCAATAATTAATCCATTAACTTCTTACCCTCTATTAGCCCTATCTTATCACAGGCAAATGTCAAACCTCAACCCACACAACTCTAACCTGAACCGTAAAACCAAGTCTTAACCTTCTGACTGACCACTGAGGTTTTAAGACAGGTTTAAACGTTAAATTCTTAGTTGAATGTTCATGCAATTAATTCATGTACATTGCACCTAATTTGGTGGCATGAACTTAGTGGTTCATGCTGATGTTCAAAGTGTAAGACAGTCAGACCCCCACCCTGAAATGTTGTCTGTGAAACAATGGAAGTTTTACCCCAGACTGGATGTAATCACTTTGTGTATTTACACCTTTTGGTTCAGTGCAGGAAGTGCAAAGGTGTGAGTGATTCATTGTCATATGAAAAGACCCCCTGATGACCAAAGGTCTCCAGATGTGAATGGTATCTCCATGCAAAGTCCCAATTGTTGAGTGAATTAGAGGTGTGTCTGTTCTGGTTGGATACTTAAGGGAAAGAGCAAGAACCTCACTTTGAGTTGATCTGCTTACCAGAGCTCCCACACATCCGAGTGTGTTACATTATCTGTTTCTTAAGTATTGTTACCATTGGCTATAGTTTGTTAATTTTGTACATCACAATAAACTGGAATGTTAACCCTTCATTTCTAATATTGCCTCATTAAGACTTTCATTCTAAATCGTTAAGAATATATTTATTTGGTCTTTAGTTATATGGTAAGTTTCATTTGGTAACATTCATACCCTTAACCTCTGAGTTGAATAGAAAAGATTGAGTATCATGTCCTTTAACTATTGAGTTATATTTTATGACCTCTGAATATCTCAACCCAGGTGTCAGGGCTGTTCTTCTATGTTAAGAAGGTCACTGAATAGTTTAAGTCTATATCTGCCATCCCTGAACTAAGTCAATCTAAAAGATCTTAGTTATATGGTAAGTTTCACTGGGCGCTATTCACACCCTTAACCTCTGAGTTGAACAGACAAGATTGAGTATCATGTTCTTATACCTCTGAATACTTCAACCCAGACATCAGGGCTATTCTTCTATGTTAAGAAGGTCACTGAATGGTTTTAGTAATCTAAACCGTCACTGAACTAAGACTGATTCCAGATTTCTTAACAATAGAATTAATTCTTAAAGGGTTTATATTTTTAAGTGATTGATTAACTTTTAATTCCACCAATATTTAAGAGTAAAGTTATTTTAAATGGAGTCAGATTAAACGAATATTTACTTTACTTTATTTTGGTAACCTCAGTTTAACACCGGAAAGACAAGACACGTATTGGGGAGATATTGTTCTATTTCTTTAGATATTTCCTCCCCTACAAAAGGACTTACTGTAATTAGCTGAACCCTGCAGAAACAAAGGCACCTACAGGATCAGGCATGTTCATCTGCTCGGTTTTACCTTTTTTTCCGCCCCTTTGCGTCACATGACAACTCAAGTGCTTGTTGGGTTCCCAGGAGACTGTTGTTATGGACCAGTAACCGTGACAACGAAGCAAAGCAATGAATTTGTGGAAACTGCCTGTACCAGATCCTGCTTGTTAGGCTGCCAGGTGGCTTTCAGGCTTTTATTTCAAACTTCAGGGTCAACCGAGGTCATCAGCTGGGGACGGGGAATGTTTTAAGAAGCCATGACCAAAATCTGCATGTGGTGACAAATTAACAGATGGGTTGAGGGGATGTATTCATTCAGGCCAGGTTGGTAGAACTACAGCGTCGCTTCACATTTTTACAGCTCAGTGTGCACAGATTTGGAAGCTCTCCAGTTCAATCACAATCTTCAAGTGAAGGCTGCTGAACAAATCCACTGAAGCAAGTCAGGGTTAAAGTGTTGATCTGTACACCACACAAGGTTTAACACTGAGGTCTGATTTCTGAATATGAGAAGCTATTTGTTGTCTTTATACAACATGATGAACATGTGGGTAATTTAGGATACAGAGGACACAACCTCAATATCACTACTTAAAATATAGTGGAGGGTTTGAACTACCTGGGTTGGAGATGACAATCCACAGTTACACACAAATTACACTGGTGAGTTTTAAAGGTAAATTCTTTTCAGGACATTGCCCTGTAATATATTTGTCTTTGAAAATAAACATTATTATAAAGAGATTTAAATATGTATGTCAGAATAATGAATATGAAATGACCCAATGTGGCCTATGTCCCAGCGTGATATGACCAATGAGAATAAATATTAACAGTAAATGTCCACAGTGACTGCAACATGTGTATTGGTCCTATTCTAGTTTGGTGTTAACTTTCGCTAACAACTTCATCAATTCATCTATTTACAGTTGCAAGTTCAATAGTGACTTTTATTTGCTGTGACGACAGTCTTGTTTGTTTATGTAGTTGGATAATCAAATATCTGTAGGAAGTTAAATTGTCATAGCTGTGGAATTAAGACATTGTACAAACACTGATAAAACACCCAGCTATTCTGCAAATGCATGTGTTTATGGCTGAGAGTGCAAGACATGCATTATAATTTGATAACACCAGGTAGGGATTACTTTCTATAACCTTCCCTTATTCAGTGGGTTGTCTGTGTCTGTGGCTGGATGTGCTCTTTAGTGTGTCTACAGTTTTGTTCTAGGGCTGGGTGACAGTGGCCATGATTTCCAGCAGTTTTCTCAGAGTTTTGGCAGACAGCAGAGCAGACCTGACCTTCTTAACAAGTTTATTCAGTCTTGCCCACTGCCCAGCAACTGTAGAGTTGGATAAAAGTGTTGTGTTTGCTTTCATCCTGCACTAAAGCAGAGTGCTGACAGTATGTTCTGCTAGGGTTATCTTGAGGAAAGATTGTGTTAATAGTTTGTTATTAGAAAGGTCAAACCTGTCTCTCATATAGGATGAGGTTTAACAGCGCTGTCGAGCGGTTGTTGAAGCACGATATTAAACACATCTACCAGCTCAGCCTTCACACGCTACCGTACTGCTCCATTAAAACATCAGCTTCCTGGATTGAGACTGGAGTTGACACTGACAGTAAAAGCTGATGTGTTGTTGTGAGAGTCATACTGCCTCCTTGCAGTGGAGATGCATAATTACCATAGACCGTAAAAAGAATGGACGTAGCATCCGTGACGTCACCCATTGATTTTGGGGAGTCGTTTTTGTGACTCAAATATGGCGGCCTGAACAGCGCCATGTTGGATTGGCCGGCCGAGAACCCACCCACTGGCCTCGAAGCAGTCTGTCTCCAGACCGCTCTGGACCTGTCACTGAACATTTCCGCGCCCTAATTGGCCAGAATCTTATCTAAACGGTAGATTAAAAAAAAAAATTCACCCCCCTCAGAGTGTGTGCGGGGGTAGAAACTATCGGTTGAGACCAAAAGAATGAATGGTACCAGGCTGTAAATATGTTGTTTAAAGCTGTAAAGTCGGCTATTTTAACATGGCAGTCAATGGAGAGTTTCTCCCTTCTGGTACCAGCCCCCAGAGGAAGCCGCGGGGATTGCAGTTCTTTGAACGCGGAAGTGAACTTGCCCCCTTGATAATTACACAACTGATAGCTGCCCAAGTCAATTACACATATTCATAGCCCAACTGGAGCACTTGGCAGTACCATGCCTTGTTCAAGTGCACGTGTTGGAACAAAGGACAATGTTTATTCACTATTACCCATTCACATTTTCTCTGACACAAGTTTTTCAAGTCCCCTTGAGTTTATATCTGTATTCTCTTTGACTGACTTCAAAAATACTTTTTTATAAATAAATCAAAATCTGACTTTGAGAAGTGTTCCGCTAACCCACAGGTTATTGTTGTCACTTGCAAAGGTGAGATTTATAATTAGCAGCAAGGAGGTCTTGAGGGAAAATAAATCAAAAGAACTGCTTTGCAATGTAAAACCAGCAGTGAACGTACGGTATTATCTGACTAAGCTCTGTTGAGAGATGACAGATGCTGCTTCCGTATGGGGAATTAGTTTTTGTTTGTGTGAGTGAGCGATTTACCGCAATGGATGGACAGAAACAGGTTAACACACTCCCTTCACTTCAAACTCCGTGAGGATGGAATTAGTCTCCATCTATAATTTGTCACTGTTCGGAGAAATCGCAGAGAAAACACAGCTGCATTCACTTCTGTTCTCTCCATCTGGGTTGAGCTCATCTCAAGTTGTTGCTCCGTCTCACCAGCGTGCAGCGTCACACCAGAGTACTTTCATTTGGCTCTGACAAATTATATACACAGACTCCAAGCTGTCCCGGAGTATTTGGGAAAGGGTTACCGAGGCTTTTGGGAACATGAGGAGGAAATTGTATCATATTTTCCTCCCGTTCAAAACAAACAAATCCCTAATGTCTGTTCATAGGGAACGAGTTCAATTATCTTCTAAATAGGAGTGAAGATACTTTCACACAGTGTTCAACTAGATGGCTTTTTTTCTGCAGCACGGTGTCACTCAGGATTTGTTAAAATGGCTGTGGTAGCCTACAACACAACGCTCACACACACAAATGCGCATTACACTAACAGAGACACACAAGTTAAACAGAAAATTTAAAGCTTCTGTCACTGACAATAAGCATAAAACGTACACTAGCTTTTCAGACATAATGCAGTGGTGTTGGGGCTGAAAGAGGGTGCTGCTAAAGCAAATTGGAGTGACGATTAGAATGAATGCAAACAACGATTTACAATTGAATCATTATATTTTGAGCATTATTATAAAATATAATTTACAACATATCAAAATCTTATTTACCATGCATCTTTCTAACTGCCTGCCAGACAGAATATCATTCATGATGACATCATGACCAACTGTTTGCGTCTGACAGCAGGCCTCAAAAACTCGGTGGGTTTGCAAATTGGTTCCCTAGCCAGATGTTATTTGGGAGGCCTTGGCATGGAAAAGTTTTGGAAGCCCTGGACTGTCGAGAGTTTCTTTGTACCGGTGTTGTATGGAGTTTCACAGCATTTGTCAGAAAGGTTTCACAGTCACTCAGCACTGTCATTGCTGCTCAAGGCAAGATGTAAAAAATTTAACCATGTTGTCAACATGTACCTACAAATTGGAAGAGCAAAAGAAAAAACAAATCCCATTTACCCTTAAGAAAAACAAAAAGTATTCATCCATTTTGTCAATGTGTAGTCAAAGCTGAGAGAAAAGCCGTCTGGGGAGTTCATCACAATCCACAAACAATTATGAGAGTTACAGAATATGTCATTTGCATAGGCGTTATTTGTGGTGGCCTAATGGAGCAAGGAACCTTCAGGGAACTTTCAGTGCTTTTCTTCCTCATCTAAATTAAGATTTTGAGAATCCATTACCCCGACTAACCCCAGAGAGTGAATACAGCATGTTGGAACCACGCAGAACTCACCGGCAGACAGTCATGCATATTCATAGACATGCAGGAGGAGATGTTTCAGGCTTTAAAACCAGGTATGCTGTATTATCAAAGGACTTAGAAAGTTTTCTTTCCTGTGTCCCTGAAATGTAATGCACTCACAGGCTCCACTTATTTATTATGCAAAGAATAGTGTGGACTAAGGGCTCCTACTTTACGATATTACACAAAAAAACTATTTATTACAACCTATGGCTGATAATAATTGATTGTGTGTGTTGTCAGACTCACCCCCACCCTGTTGAGGTCATAGATCAGCCCATTTTATATCCTCATCTTGAAAGGGCAAGCCGTTACCTAGGTGATCAATTAATGTTCCTGTGGTGGGGTGTCTTCAGTAGTGTTAATGTAGTCTCCTCTCTGCCTGCTTTTCCCAACCTCAATGAATCAACCCTAATCCCATAACAATGCTATTCACAAATCATGTCTGTGGACAAGCTCTGCTGAAGATGGCAGCGGGGTTGTATTTCCTGTTTAATATGAAGGTGATTCTCAAGTTGGCACAAATTGAATTTTTAATTTCTGTCCTCTGGTTTAGGAGCGCACGCTGTGCACCCGCCATGCGTACCCAATTCATTATGGAAAAAACAATATTAATGTCAAGTTCACAGTCTGTGCGACGCACTATTAATCAGCATTCACCGATTTTTGTCTTTTGAACAAATGCATATTGGTTTTAATCACATCAGAGTTATTGCATCACTCAACAAAAATGACTCGTATTACTGAAGTGATTTTTTACACCATTGACTGTCTAGGTTTAGTTTGAAGTGAGTATTTAAAACATGACATGCATCCTATTTCTTCTCTGAACAGTTGGTGGTGAAACCTGCACCGACTCCCTGCTCATTCTCACCATCATTCATTGGTCATTAACCTGTGTGCTTTTGTGGCTTGACCTGCTAAAATAATAATATTCCTAAAGATGAATAGACTACATTTATCATGCACAGATAAATCAAATGATAAGAACCAGAAGTAGAATCAGTAGCATCACCTCCACATTTACAGCTGTGTTTTTATTATCAAACCTTTAGTGTGCTGCTTGCAAGCTGTAAATGGTAAATCAAGATCTGACCTACGTTTGGATGTTGTTGAATTAACCTGTATTGACGTTGTTGTCAATTGTTGTCATTTGTTATATTCACATTGTAGATTAAAGCTCTGCTCACATTATAGTGAAGCTTTTATGAGCTGATGAAAACTGTCTTTTTTTGGAAACACTTGTTTTTGTTGTCTCACACCTGTTTTAACAGTAGAAAAAAGGTTTTTGTTAATTAGCTTTGTGAGTACTGACATGTGTGTCCCAGAAGTCCCAGAATTTCTGTTTCCATTTTACTCTTTGGTGAGATAATTATGGAGACTTTTGAAATGAAAAACCTAGCAGACAACATATGTATTTGCTACAGCTGTTATCTCTGTTTGCTGAATTCTTTATTTATGACTTTATACCATCGGTTTCTGATTGAATACCAAGCTACTGCTGAACAAGTTTGTTCATTCCATATTCAACTCCTCCACATCCTTGAAGGTTGTGATCCTAAAATAAATGAATCAGGTAACAGGAAATAGCCTCTCACAGACTGTTTGAAGAGTAGCTGATGTGGATTGCAGAGTGGAGAACACCATAGTGGAAGGATGACAAGACAATGAGACATTTCACTATCATTCCAACATTGGCTCTTCTCTCTAATATAACAATTTTCATGCCTGTAATGGTTTTGGTATTTTATAACACTGAACCAAACTCCTACATCTCCAATGTAGTAGAACGTGAGCAGGTTGGAACTATATGTTTAGCCCTTTTAAACAATGATTTACATACCTCACATGGCAGCAATGGCGAGAGAATTTTCAAAACCACTATGTATGAGTGAAAGTCAAGGGCACAGAAAAAAATAAAGGTCTTTGATCTGAACAATAGGGAGTGGGATTCAAAGCTCTGACAAGCACATCAACAGGGGGCTGAAAATAGCTTTCTCTTAGCTATTTCAAGGCTAACGCACAACTCTCTCAGTGCTTTACTCTTTGTGTGCTCTGTGCCTGTAGTAACATCCTATCTACCCTTCACTTAATGTTTCAAATGTAGGGAAATCATTTCTGAAGCTTTACAGTTGCCGTCAAGCAACTCTGTGCTTCAGCTAAGTAAAGGTTTCTGTCCCGAAAGTCCCCAGTGTTATTGAAGGTTGGTTTCAGAACAAACTACAGGGTTAATTTACTTAAAACAGCAGTTCATTAAGTCTAGTAGTGGTGTAGCCTACTATAGTACACCACTACTATGTTCCAAATGCATTATCCTTTCCCATAATCCAAAAAGACTGCTGTGAAAACATGCCTTGTCTAAATTTTTTCCCATATCCAAGATATTTTTTTTCATATTCACACAACACAAAAAAATCATATACTCACCCAGGATGAGCAACCAAGGACAAACTAGACTCAAGCATAACACTTGCAGCTTTTATTACAGTGCGTCTAAACTATTATCAGAGGTCCACAGAAGGTTCCCTGGTGAACTCCCTTGTAAAGACTTTGAAAAGCCTGCTGAGTTTTTGAATGGTGCGGTTTAAAACCTCCATTTCAGATGAACTATGGGGTGGACCTTGTGTGTTTTACTGAATGCAGGGAACATAGGCAGTCAGACTGTTGTTGCTGGCCTATGACACAAGTCCTGAATGCTTGTGTTGACTGTGTAATTCTATTCTGGCTACTCCTTTATCACAGCTTAACACTGCCTCTCACCACTGACCCTGGAGAGTGAAGGATGAGCAGCAGAGTAGAGGGGTGGTGGTGGAGTGGAAGGGGTGGTGGTGGAGCAGTGCACATACTCACACGCACACACATACACACACGCTATATATGCACACAAGTAAGCAAGAAAGCAATGAACTGCATGACTGCACGTACAGAATAAAGATTTTCTGATGCCCAAGACACAGTTTCCATCTTCTGTCCTTTCATCTGTCCTATCTTCACTTCAGTCAACTAATTTCTTCTTTATACCGCCACCAGCCTGCCACACACATATGCACACCCATTTCCTTTTCAGCTGTATCTCTCTTTTCCTTTCCCTCCTCTCCCTTCTTTCCTTTCTCAGTCTCTGAAAGTACAATGACAAAGGCCAGCTCTACTCAGTAATCACAATAATCAAACTGTGGTTTCCAAGAAAAAGGGCGGAGAGGATAAATTAAGACAAGACGTGAAGCAAAATTACTCTCTGGCTTTTTATTATCGCAAACACCTCCTACACATACAAGACAAAGAACACTGCATCTAGACAACGTCAACCTTCAGAAAATTCTCTCATCTCCGTCAAACAACAAAGATACGCAGTAGTTGCAGTGACGTGCACATTTTTCATTCTGATTTAGGATAATTCATCAACTGTTTACATGGGATGTGGTTTAACACCGTCTGGTGTTTACACGCACCAATGCATTTGCTTGGAACAGCTGTGCAACTAGCGAAAATGTGGTGAATTATGCATTCATCTTCCTCAGTGTCGTCTCTTTGTTATGTGTTTGATAAGATGGATATCTGTCATTTTTCCATGTGTCAATATCAAACTCTATCAAGGACTAGTTTAACTTGGGAGCCATCATTGTCCCATGTCCAAACAGAGGGCGTGTGCATAGGGACAGCCTTAAGAAATTAATCAGGTGAAACCATCTTCGCAATTTTTCTTTTCCTTGTTTATGAAAAACTTTAAACGTAAACTTCCCCTCTGCAGCTGATTGAAATTTCAGACTTGTTTGTGCTTACTCGGGTGAATATCAGCAGCATTCCCATTCTCTTTGGGCTTTTAATCTGATTTTAATTGGATTATTAGACTGCATGTAAAGATTGAGAGTGACTATTCATCAAACTGTCAGCCTCTACTTTCTTTACTTGACAATCAAAGCCTCAACAAAACGCTGCATTATCACAGAGTGCCCCTAGAATACTTAAGTAAAAGAGCTTGCTCTCTGTGTCATTTGAAATGCAGAGAGATAACACTTGGGCCTAAGCTGGAGTTTTAAAGCCCAGTAGGACTTAGTGGGAGAATGCCACATAACATAATAGGATTTCCCGCCTATTGTTTGGATAATACTATCTTGTCTGGGCTGGGATTGAATGGTTTATTGGGGTATTACATGCTGCACACTTAAAATGAGGGGTTGTGTTGACTTAATTCCAATGCCAGGAGAGAACCAGCAGGCACGTTGTTACTGTATGAATGTAGAGAGAAATATCCTAGATACATTTATTTAAGTTGACTTTTGGACAACATCATTCAAATATTTAAAGCCATGATAATAAATATGTCTTTAATGAAAATGGAAATTGCTGTACAGTATAATATGAAAGTTGTCTCTTACAATGAGGAAACAACAGATAAATGTTGTTAATATCATCGGCCCATTGTTTCAGCGCTTGCAGCCCTACTGAACACACAAAGTCAAAAAAAATCTACTGTAGTGGTGCATTTAGTAGCTATGGAGACAAATCTTTCATTGTGAAAGACTAAAACTGAACGCAGAGGACTGTGAATATTAAACATGGGTTGTGTCTGAAATCACTCACTCATTCCCTACTCCCTACTCACTAGTGAATTCAATATAGTGGACTGTATACGGGACTCACTGGTCAAATGAAAAACACTTTTGGACACTACTCCGCCGCACAGTTAATTACATATTATGTGTGATTAAAATGTTCCGACCGTGATCGTAACAGCGATCTGTGACCACAATTCATGATGGGATATCTTGCTTCAGTTAGTGACCATCGGATGTTCACTACATTTTGCAATGAATTGTGGGATACATTGAGTGCACTATATAGCGAATATTAATAATCACTTAACATTCGGACACCACTACAAAATGGCATAGTCACAGTCATAGTGAATAGGGGGTGATTTTGGACACAGCATTAGACTCATCAGGTACTTGTCGTTTTTCTGTATCTGCTGGATTTGTGAGTATAAGAAACCTTGACTTTCTAGGCTGCATTCATGTTGGAATTGTAATTAAGTCAAGTTATTACCTGTAAAGTTTGAGGTTTCAACCATATTTGTAGTTGTACACAATCAACTTAGCATGTGAGTTAGGCTTGCACAGTCACCTGTTCAAATAGTTGTGTTTATTTGTATCATCTTAACCAACTAATCCAGTGTTGTTTCATTAAAACACATTTTCGCCTGTTCAATTTTTTTTTTGTTCCCACCATGCCGTTGTAACATTTTCAGAGTTACACAGACCGTGCCAACTGGGACACGTTTGAATCCAAGATGGCAGTGTGATGAACGGTCTTGCTTAAATGAAGTGGAGGATCAAAGTGGATAAAAAGAGAAGTGTAATCATTCAAATGATGGTAATGTCTGTCTGTAGTGTCTGTAATCACAGCAAACAAAGCCTCCAGAGATTACGTGTGTGAGGGCTGAGAAAATCAAAGCTGTCTTACTCAAGATTACCACATGTATTGTAATAGAAGCCCATCAAACACAACTGTGTGTTCATTAAAACTGGCATGGGTGGAATATCAAGATATAAATCTGATTCTTTCACTGCGCCAGTGGATGATTTCCTACTGGGTGTTGTGTAAAAGTACAGGTTAGGGGAACGTTAAAGCTTTCTCCTGAGATTAAAAGAGAAGACAAGTGGAACAGAGCAAGCTTTAAAATGGACAAGTCAGACTCACTGTGGTTGGCTGCCCCCAAATCTAAATCTTCCCTTGGATTTGTGATGAGATAACGGAGGGGGAGCTCCCAAGGGTCCCTGGCTATCCAAACCTCAAGCCAGACTTCTCAGAGACAGATGGAGAGGCAGATCTCATATTAGGCATTAGGCACAGCTATACACTGTCTAGGGGAAATATCCAGTGTAAAGAGTAGTAACACATGGTTTGTAATGTGGGAAGGGAAGGATGGAAAAAGGGGGAAGGAGATGGTCTTGTCTCGGAAGTTTGATGTGTCGGAAAGAGAGCACAAGGTTAAATATTTTATGACTCGATGGACAGGTGGAACTTCACAGAAATCAGAGGTCGGGCCAGAGCGCAGCATGAGGGAACATGATATGAGGAAGGTGGGAGAGAGAGGGAAAGGTAGGAGTCTGGGCAGGGAAATATAAAGCTCTGAAAGCTGGGAAGCTGGGTAAAGGGGTGTGTGTTTTCTAATAAGACAAGTAAGAAGGCATACAGAAAAAACACAACGATGGTGAAGGAGAGGAAGAGGAGGAGATGGGAGACAAAAAGAGTCACAGAGGGTGACAAATCCAGGATTAGCTGGTCTTATTGCCAGATGCAGGGTGTGAGCCATTCTGTGCCAAACCACTGCAACATGAGGAGGAGGAGGAGGAGGAGGGTGGGGGTGGAGGAGATGAGCTGCTGCTGAGATGCTGTAACAGGGCTCAATGTGATCTACCTGGAAGAGGTAAAGGGGTGAGGTTGAAGTGAGCTGCAATTCCTGAAGTGGCCACTTGAGGCTGGCTCCTTCTGATGTTACGTCCTCAACAGAGGCAAGCACAAGAAACTCAATGCAGGACCTAGGGCCCTAACCGGTCACTCTGCTTAACAGTGAGCAGTGGCTACTGACACGTCCCTGAGAGGTCGTCAGGTGGGAGCCTCCCTCCGTCTGTGTTTCGCCTTCGATAGTCCCACTACACCTCCAGGTGGCTATAGGCGGTGAGCTCTGGTATCACAGTGTCAACCTCCCTAGAGCCAGTTTACACTGCTCCGATACCATCACCCATTATATCCAATTATTATGCATTCTGGTATTTATCTATGATAAAATGTTAGATTGCATGAACTTTTCGGATTAGCTGAGGGCTGGGTGGAGCCAGCACTGCTAAGATGGTGAGAATGAAACAGTGCCGGCTCTGATACAAAAAAAAGAGTTTTCACTGTTCTCTGACCCTAAACCTTCACATTTTCCTTTCTATGCACCATTCACTCTGTTCAGGAGGTTTAACCTTGAACAAGACTAAGAGTCAATAGTAGCAGCTCTGTACATTTCATTCATTCATTGGCAGATCAAAAGGGACTTAGTGCATTCAAACATGACAGGAAATGGAACACATCTTGGATTACAGGTGAACAGTGGAGCTTCAAGCTAAATGCTGACGTCAGAGACATTACAATGACACTTTCAATGTGCTGAGCCTAACGGGTACAATTTTTACCATCTTTAACTTGTCAATATGTTATAACATAAATATTTAAATATAATATAAAAATGAACACATGATACTGCTGGTGGCAGCAGAGGATTCATACTGCAGGGCCCTAGAACAACCACATATTACATTTAATGGAAAATATCATACAAAAAGTGGCAGGATGATCAAAGTTATGAGGATTTCACTTTTGAGGAACATGAAGTTCCAAGGCGATCATCTGGTATCTGCTGAGAGCTCACATGAGAAACCAACATAACTCATCACCTTAGTAGCTTAAACCCTTCTCATGCAGGATCTTGCATGTTCATGGAATGATACGAGCAGTCAGAGTTACTGTGGTTAAAGAGGAAAAAACACAGAGCCACACACAGACTCAAACTCAGTCGACAGAGCAGGGAAAAGCATTAAAGTACCAGACTGACTGATTGGCAGGTGGGAGATGTAATTCCAACCCATCTCAGCAGCAAAGCCTCAGGAGTGTCAGCAGAATGAAAAACCCCTTCAACACACAATCTCACTGTTAATGATAAACCAGAAACAAATATACCTATGTTAAAATGCCTCCAACCCTTTGTCTTTCATGTGGTGCCTTTGGTCTGAATGTGCTTTGTTATCGACTCGTTATCCATAATTGGCTATGTTGGTTTTTTATCAAAAGCAAGTGCTCATTTCCTCCAGACTGCTAAGCTAACATGGTGCTGCTGCTTCTGTTTGAGGAACTCATTTAAAACTCATGTTCATGAGTGTGTCTGTACGCACCAAGAGTAAAGGGTGTGTTGGGGATTTTGTCCGGTGGACTGGGAGAAGGCAAAAGTAAAAGTGTATGAGAACTTGGTGACTTACTTTGAGTGAACAAAAAGAGTAAAATGTATAATGTATATAAACACATTTCATCAATTCACATTTATTCTTACACAAACCCTTTTAGAAAATGTTGAGCAGGTGTTACCAAAGTTCATGTGTTACCAAAAACATTCTGACTTTTCCAGTCCTTGTACATCAGTAAGCCAGGATACGGTGACATGTCCAAATGTTTTCTGTCCTGTTGTGATGTAAATGGAATAATGTCACTGCTGCTTTCTCTGTTGTGACTTTCAACAAGTTTCAGCAACAATGTATTTTGTGATCTCCAGTACAACACAGGCCCTATTTTTACTATGGCTTTCTTTCTTTTTTTAAGTATATGTTTTTGCCTTTATTTGGTAGCACAGTTAAGAGAGAGAGGAAATTGGGAGATAGAGAGAGGCTCTGCATATGGAGCACCCTGCTCATCGCACTGCCCCACACGACGCCCCTACTAATGGCTTTCTATATCAAGCAGCATGTTGCTGATGAATGAGCTACTGTAAAGCTACAGGACATTAAAGTGCTCTCATTTTATATTAAGATCAAATGACTGTGATATAACATGGATTACAGAGCATTCTAACATCTAGGAGGAGTGTTGTGTGGCTGTTGTTTTGGTTTGGGGCCAATAACTTTTACATCACAGTTTGCTTCCAGTGGCAACCGGCAGCTGTTATCAGAAAAAATAGCTCTACAACCTGGACAACCAGCACCATAACATCACAGACACATTAGCAAACAGCTAGTGAACACTGAACAATTGCCATCTAAAGAGCCTTTCAGATGTTGTTGCGTTTGTAGGATGTATGAGTACACCTCTGCTTGTTAACAAATGCATAAGAATATGATGAGATGATCAGTGTTGCATTCATAGTTGTTTTGCTTTTGCTTAGTAGCAGAGAGAAACAACAAAGTGCAGTCAGTGCATGTGTCCAACCATGTATCAGACCAGTATGGCCACATGTAGGACACTATGATCGCCAAGTTCACAGGTGGTGCATTTGAAATGGTTAAGAGTCTAAAACAAGTGGCAATGCACTTGGTTAGTGGAAGGGGAGAAGCCACTAAACCTGTGAAAACAGCGACCAAGGAAAAAGGCCATCATTGAAGGTGACCTGATTTCCATGCTACAGCACTCACCAACAAGAAGCACTCACAGAAAAGTAAAACTTTAATCCTAAAGTCAAGTGAGCAAAGTGGCTGGAAGGCAGGGGACTGCTGCGGCCCGGTCACATTCATTTCCAGTGAGTGCACAATGACAGTGTTTGATTTGAGACAACACTACACTGTCAGAATTGATGCACTACGCCAGTGAATATATTCTGTGCACGGCGTTATGGCATGTGAGTGGACTGACTGAAGTATCTGATTTGAGACGCAGTTGATTGATGCCAAGTGGTATAGCTTCGCCGTGTTGTCAAGTGGAGTCATGAGGGAAACTTTGACCATTTGGTTTTAAATCTAAAGCGCTAATGGATCATAAAGATATAGTAACATTATAATTTCATTAACATTCATGTGACAGTGAAGTCGTTAAGTGAGCAAAGTCTCTTTATGGCAGATCTGCTCCCAATTAAAATAAGCAGTGCATCTTCTGCTGATTGCAGTATGTGTGAGAGACCTGGGATCCGTTGATTTAGTTTCCCTCTCATCAGTGAAATACTGCAGGTTCTTCATTACACTATATTTCTTTGGAAGCACTAGTTCCATTGACAGAGGGGCAAAATGGCTGTTCATGCTACAGTGCTTCATTTGAACTCAGGGCCACAAAGAGGGAAGGACTCTCTTCTCTTCTCTTTATTTCCTTTTATTTCAGAACTTTTGATTTCAGTAACTCCCAATAGACCACATCTGTCATTGTCAAATAAGTGCCTACAGTAGTTTTTGTATTCATCTCTTGTAGAGCCACTGTGGGCTTTCTCTCCTTTCTCTTCACTTGAGCCATCGTCTCTTCCTGCAAACCTGAAGAGCCAGCAAACTGCAATAATTAGCTATCATTAATTCGGCACTAATTAGACCGAGTGTTGGTGAGACATGCACATGTAATGCATGTAAATGTGCACGTGTGCTTTTGTTGTAGATGCCTTTTTTAAGAGAATTGACATTGTTTTCTTCCTGATAGTGGAGTGGAGGGCTGGGGAACAATAGCAGGCTGAAAGCCAAACTCCAATAGTTTTGTTTGTGTCTGCAAAGTTTGAATCTGATCTATTTATGCCAGAGAAGTGCTTTGCTGTTTTCCTATCTATTTGGTTTCCCATTGTTAAAGCTGTCAGTCTTGGGTTTATTCTGATTTGAGTCTCTTTCGTATAGTTTTCGATGATGACAACCAGTTGTTGGAGCATAATTACAGTATTGCGAAATAAAAGAGAGACAGAAACGTATCACATTCAGATTTACCTTCAAATAAAATGACCATCAAGCATCTACACCAGATGCATTTTTTCATTCTTTAGCGTTCATCCATCTAGTGCACATTTAACCAAACAATGTGCTTCAGTTTGAATCAGCACAGTTGTTTACACTGACTGAATAAATATTTGGTCCATCAAAGCTGCAAAGATGAGTTGAACGATAAGTTAATCATGCAAACATGATACATTTTCTTTGTTTCCAGCTTCTCGTGTTTGGAGATATTATTATTTTTCTTTGTTTCCAATAGAATAACTGTTTAAAAATAATTATTAGTTACATCTCTGAAAGCTGCTTCAGGGTGGATTTCACCCTTCTGTAATCCATTTTTTCCCTTTGTCTTCTCACTTTCTACTAATAATAGAACAACACAAAGTCACACAGCTTTTCTCTCTCTTTGTCAGCACTGTAGAGAATGTCTTTGAACTTTTTTATTATCTAAATCATAAATTGGCAAAATCCAGCGGTTCTATGCACTGTGAGTATACAAGCAGCTATGACACGAATTGATCTGTGCTGTAAGAGCATTCATGCTTTTGTACAATTTACAGACAAATTACAAAGAGACACAGTTGACTGATTGGCAGGAGCTGTATTTTTTTTTATGGTGTAATAGCTTTGATGTGATTTTACATTCAGGCCAGAAGAAACTATATGTCAAAAACTATGTTTTTCTGAGCAACTGAGTCAATGCCCCTGCTGTCTGCTCTATAGAGTACAGAAACAATAATAGGAGAATATTGTTCATGTTCATATTGATCAGTCTGTTTCTCAGGCTTTTTCTCTTCTACTTCTCATGATTACTCATATCCCAAGTCAGCGCTGGTCAGGCTGGCAGATTGATTGACAGCTTTGAGCTTTGATTCTTATGACGACTGTTGAATATTAAGGGGCAGTTTTCAATAGCTCAGCATCGTGTTGAAGTATTTGTGTTCATGTTGTTGCTTGTGTATGTATGTTTTGAGTGTTAGTGAAATTTGGGTTGCACAGGCAAGCTGTCATCTATTGTGTGTATTCCTTCTGAATTACTGTCATTGGCATGTATTTGTACGTGTGCTCACGTGTTTGTGTGTGCAGCACTGTGTGGGTGTTTACATTGCACAGCACACACGCAAAAAATCGTCATTCTGCCAAAACTCATTCCAAAATGTGCTTCCGTGCTTATCAGCAAACACACACCTTAGAAAACATCTGTGTGTGTCAACGTTCAACACCGAGTCCCACACACCTCTCTACTGGACCCCAGTTGTAAAATTTTAGGGATAAAGCATTAAAGGAAAAGTTGCTGCGCCGTTTCAGAAAGATAATATTTTATAAAAGGACAGGGTTATGGTGGCTCTCCAACAGCTCCAACAAAAGTGTTTCATCAAGTCGCCCCAAACCCTGGCACAGGCTATAAAGGCAACATTTTACCACAGCCATTCTGAGAAATTATAACCAAGGGCAAACACGACGATGGCTGAAAATACTTGGCTTATCTCCTGGCCCACAGTCTGCATAATATACCGTGTTTCTTGATTTCATGCAAACCCACAGTGGAAAACTTTTTCCTTCACCTCCACAGTTTTGTATTGTGGTGACTCATGACACACCAGATTTCGAGGAGAGGCGCAGTAATGTGGATAACTGTAATCTGATGCCAGTCTGGTGGTTTTTGCTGACCACCAGCATTCAGCTGATTTGACAGAATACTCTGACTCTCATAACTCACTCACAACAAGAATATTGGTCTCCTCTTTGGATATAAGTTTCATCAGACCTGCTCTTAAGATGAAGAGGACATGATTGGCTACAACTGACATAGCACCAGTTAGCTTGTGACCACTGGTGGGAGAGGAATCCATGTCCTTTACTATAAGCAGCATTACAAATGTTGCAGAACATTCAAAACTATAATTAAGTTTTCAATCTTTAAGGAGATTTTTAATTTCCCAATGCAGGTTGGTGGATCATCAAACAAACAAACAAACAAAAAAGTCAATGAAGTGTTGGTCATTGCGTGTGTCTCTTCATGAAAGTACCATGTGTTTGACTCATTCAGCCACAAACCAACCTGATATTGTGATTTTGTTGTTACTTTGAAGCACTTCAGCCTCTTGTGGCTGAAATGAGTATTTTGACTATAGAAAAAAGTACATGGTTCTGTACCAATCTATAATTTTGTTTGATTCATTAAATGTTTATCTGCATAAACTAAGCTAAAACGGTCACAGATAGAGTGGAGAGAACAGACATGCCTGTAGTGAAAATAATGACTTAACTCCTCAAATAAAGTTTGGAAATATTTTTGTTGGTGTTGTATGTTATATTGTTGGAAAGCCTGATTAGTCATCTTTACAATTAGGTACAACTTGTTTGGATAGCAGATTCGTGGAATGAGCCAACACAGCTAAATGTGTGGGTAGCACCCAAGAACAAAAATGTGTCAAGTAGAAACAGGTCATTACAGCAGCCTATTTACTTGCATACTTCAGTTTAGTGACATTCAAGCACTAAATGGCAGTATTTTCTTATTATTTACACATACAATAAACCATGTATGGGGGAAAAATAAGAAATCAGAGAAATAATTCATTAATTAATCAAATCAATCATCAACACAGCAAGGCCAGTCCATATCAAACTCCAATCATCAATGAGTTGGTTCATTTTGACCCACATCGGTGTGAGCTGGTTCAATGTGTGTATAGGCAGGAACACAGTCGACTTTACACAGTGTTTTTCTGTCTGACTGGAGCTTGTTATCTTCTGAGTTATGTGAATGTTCTTCCAAAAAACGACCCTCAGAGACTATGGTTTCCTAGTGTAACAGATGGCTGTTTGCTTTCTAAAAGCGCTGAGAAGAAAAGAAGAAATGTGAAAAAGGAGATGCTGTGCCCTCTGTGTGGCTGTACATAGAGAGGAAAGAGAAGGTGACTCCTCATAATAACACAGTAAACTGTTTTATCTCCTTTTTTAAATAATTCAGTCTCTCTTTAACTTCCCTCTCTCCTCTACTCTCCCATCACTCGAGTTATTGAGCAGCTCTGGCGGACTTCATCACAATATAAGAGGATCGAAACAAGAGAGTGGGAAGGAGATGGAGTGAGAAACAAAGAGGGAGTAAGCGGAGAGGTCGAGGGGACAGTGATACAAAGAGTAGGGAGAGGAGAGGAGATGAAGGGAGAGGAGATGGAATCTGTGCCTGGGGTTATTGAAAAATCATTACCAGGGCAGTCATGCAGATTATTGCTCATATGTAAGAGAGGGACAGAAAAGGTTAGGAGAACGTGTATGTGGGTGAACCCTGCATCTATTTGGATCTTCAGAGGTGGATTTGTTCGTTCTTCATTTTTATGCCACTACATTAGTGACAATTGTGACCGAAGCCATTATGTTTTCAGTTGTCCTTCAGTCCATCTGTCCCATTCTTGTGGGCACATTTTTTCTTGCTACATGGTATGAGTATGGACAGACAGTTATAAACTGCAACTTGGCTGGTTGGTGAGGCAGTAATTCTTGTTCAAAGATTAAATTTAATCTTGAATATTGATTAGGATGGTTTACATTATGGGTAGTACATAGATAATTTCACGATCAATAGAGAACCATGTATTTCCAGTGAGACTTACACAGTTACAGAGGTGAGGTGGGATAGGGTCTGTTTTGATTCCATGTCTACAGGTGTGTGATTCTCATGAGCCTCCCTGTGTGTGTCCCACAGCCAAAAACTCTTTCACTGATTATCTTTGTAGGTCAGCAACACAGAAGATATGAGACTAGGTGAAGTGTAAATGACAACACGTTCTCACTCCCAGTGCGTCAACACCCTGACGAACGGTCACTGTCTCATAGTGGGGGACAAACTTAAGACCAACACTGATATTGCTGAAGTTTACAATAGTAATGAACTGCAGCTTCATTTACAACACGTTCTCACTCCCAGTGCGTCAACACCCTGACGAACAGTCACTGTCCCTCATCGTCACATGCCTGACTCAGTGTTGGTCGGATTTCAATTCATTCCAATGCAACCCCCTTCCCCCACTATGAGCTAGCCTAAAATACAAAACCATAGGATGTATTGCCAGAGACTCACATCCAATAGTTTTCACACATCAATTTTCATTTCATGAATTTACATGAAATTTGTTACAGACATTAATCAGCCTCCTCTCAGGATGAATTATAATTGCTGATGAGCGCTGGAGTTCATCTGGTATACCATTATGATCAGGTTAACATTTCAGTGCTTTGGTTTACAACCTGCAAAACAAGACATTCCCATCATCCCTATTGTTTATTCCAATGTTTTTTCCATGCAAAGGTTTGGGAAATTAATATGTTAACATAACAATGGAGATAATAACCATGGTACAGTAGGGTTGTAATCATGAGCATGAGCATGTACAGAATTTATCAAGCTAATAGTCTTGAAGTTTAATCAATGCTCCTGTTGAATAATAGCAACAAAGACACTGTGAAATAGATGATGTTTTAGGTGCTATTGACTGGTTCTGTTGGCAAGGTCAAGTCAGATCAATGTAGCCTATGTGATGCTAAATGACATGTAAATAACTGGTTAGAGGTGAGTAATTTATTTCAATATGACTGTATGAGTATAAACCCACACTGAAAATATTCTTTATTTTCCTTTATTCTTTATTTTTTCCTGCTTTGCATATTTCCATCTGCTCACCTCTGATAGTTAATAGATTTCACATCAAAAATGACATCTGCAGGGGGATGTTGTGGACTCACAGTTATGTAAACAGCCAGCCTACACACAGCGCTGCTAACATCTTTACTCCAGTGTAAAGTAAAACATTAGTAACACTGTGTGTCACTGTAACAGCCCAGCTTCAATCCCTCTTAGTGCTGCACCCATCAGCCATTAAAACAGTCATTCAGCTGAGGGCTGTTGCATAAAATAACCAAATAAACTGCACATTGCAACAAAGCGCCAGTGACTACAAATAAGCACTGCTGGTTACCTGTAATGGTCGAAAGGCCTGAAACATCTGGTCCTGGACAGCTGAATAGAGTGTTCCACTCTGAGGTCGGGCCCAACTGCAGTAGCAAATGGATTTGAAATGGCTGCACCTGCAAATCTGGCATAATGTGTAATTTTTATTCAAGCTCAGCTTCCTCCTGGTGCATTACACATAATTCCAAACATATTGTGCAATTTAACAATATAATTGTCTTATTTTAAGAAAAAAAGAACGTAAATACCGGATTTTGTTTCCCTTTCATTGCCCTGTCCCTCATAGGAAGGAGTATAAAAGCAATGACTCACCTGTGTTGCCTGATCCAATGTATGTAATGATGACCTTGTTGGTGAAAGGGACCTACACACTGCACATTGAGGCTGAGACATGTTTCTTTAGGCTTAACATATGCAAATGTGCACAGAGGTTGTTCAGAGACATTCACTTTGTTGTGAGTACAGTTCTTCTTACAACATTTACATGTCTCTGTTCCTTTTTTCAAAGCTGCCTCACAACAAGAGTTTATCCACCAATCAGTTGACAGCTTCTCACTCCCTGCTGTGTGTGTTGGCTCCTCTGCTGGCCTTCATGATGTGCTGTTATCCATAACACAAGTCTCCATGTGGGTTTGCTTGCATGTGATGTTGGCGATGTAAGATTGCATCTATAGGCTTTTGACAGCAGAGCCTAGAAATTGAATAACAAAGTGTGGTTTTTTGAATGACTTTTGATCTGATGCTTCTGTAAGCAGGAAGACATGAATAAATATTGTGCTGAATGACAACAACAACTGTTACAAAGCGGTTTACATTGGAAAATTCTGTTGGAACATAGGATCACAATAAATTGAATTAAAAGGACAACGAGGAGTTTGTATCTGGTTATAAAACAGTCTCATATTAATGTGGATGAATCTACATTTCCCACATTTGTTAATGGGTCAATTTTCAATAAATATATTGTTTTGTCTTGTTATTATTATTCAGTGGTCAGCTCAGCCAGCATTTCCTACTTCTGGTTTCGCGGATGTTGCCCAGCGGGGCATGGGAATAACGCCGCTGAATCGTCATTTATGGTTGCAACTACAACAGTATGTGATTGTCTTTGAACCTCAGACTTTCATTCTTAATCCATGAAAACATTCTTGGCAAAGGTTTTCACTGTCGTCCGTCTTGAGTCGGTCCAAGAGTTTCACCATGTGCTCACGTGCTCATGGGAAATGTGTTGTGAAAACACTTCACTTTCCAAAACACCTTGTTGTCCCTTTAAATAAGGTCAATAAAAGTACAGAAACCAAATAAATACCCAACAACTCAGATAAATAAGGGTTAAAAAGTTCCTCAGAAAAGAATAAACATTGGAAACCAGAGTGAACCAGTGATGATTTAATGATAAGCCTGAAGTGTTGACAAAAATGTTTTTCACATCTTCAGACAGTGAGTTCCAGAGCTGATGTTATCTGACTCAAAGCACCTTTATTCTTGAGAATTGAGTCTTACAAACAACAAAGTGCCCTGCAGGAATATTTGAGTTGGTGCTCTGCTCTTGGTTTCAGCAACTTAGCAATGTTGGTTTCTGCCCAACTTATCACTTTAGGGGTAGGGTTGGGGATCTTATGCTATGGCATTTTTTACTGAATTGCATGAAGTCCTCTCCACACCCCGATTGCAATCAAGTACTTGAATGGGTTTTCACAAAAATGAAAAAAGTCAGTCACCTATGGAACGAAAGGAAAAAACACCATCCAGTCATGTTGAATGCGACATTCTCGATGATTAGATCGTGACGTGATGTGTCACATACCGCTCTTCCTGCACTAATCACACGATCAGAGTCTTCAACGACTAACGGCCGCGGAAAAGACAACGCCAGTGATACAATGTACACTCCAGTCTTGTGGGTGACAATGTAGCTGCTGGATGGTTTATTATGATGTCAGGTGTTTTCTTTCACATGAATGAGCCATGAGAAAAAAACTGGAGGAAAGTCCATGATGCTGTGCAGTGTCAATACTTTGCGGTGTGATGACAATCCTAATGTGAACTACGTGGCTTTCTGCGGCGCGTGTAGTGAGGCTTCACCTTTATGTGAACCCAGGGCGTGTTGTGTGTTCCTCCGCTGGAGACGTGGCTTCAGAGAGAAGTCTGAGAAAAGGGGCTTGGAACTTTGACTTGTGTGTTTTCAAAATGTGGCCTGCTAGACGGGAAGCTAAAACATGACTAATTGGCTTCTTACTATTTGAATGTGTTGAGGGGACAAGGATGGATCCTTGGGGTACACCATAGGTCAAGGTTGTAGAGTTCATATAACACCCCTGTGCTTAAGGATTAAAAGTGGAGTCATTTTATTATGCCATCAATCCTCCCCCACCATGTAGATTGTCACTCTTTCACATCGTCTGACTTTCACAGGTCATTTAATTGAATGGCAAATCTATCTTTCTGCATGACTAACCTTATTGGAGAAAGTTTCTATGTTGACCCAGGAGGAACTCATGGTTCCTTCTAACTTTGTTGATATATACAGTACATGTAACATTGCAATGTGCTGCTGTTCAGGAGTGTGGAAACCTTGAGAGCTTTTTAGATCACTAATCAAATTTAAGGCCTCTAAACCTCCACCAGCAACACCCAGGTTTCTGTGGGTATAAACTGTTCTGCACTGCATAACCCTTGTTTGTTTTCAGAGGTAGCCTGTTGTTCCAGTTCATATTGAAGTCGGACTGAAACTCGAGAGCTGTTAAGTGCTTCTCATTTGTACAGTAAAGTAAACTATACCTTACACTATCCCCATGCAATATGTATGAAATGCATTAAGAATGAGGGAAAGTATGTTGTTGGCAAATGGGCCAATTGCTCAGTTCCAACTTCGCCAGTAGATCTACAGAGAATTGTATGTAAGAGAAAATTAACTATGGGTGCAGGTGATGCAGAGTGAGGGATTTCTCTGTTGTTGTGACTGACACGCACTGTGCTGATAGAACTACCTGCAGGGTTGCTCTAGACTATATTAGGCTATTTGTTTTTCCATTTCATACTTCATAATTTTAAATGTGAATTCTATTTAATCAAGTGAAACTTTGTGTTGTGTATGTGTTAATGTACCTCCATTGATGGCCATATGCATCAGCTGCGTTTTTTTTTTTTTTTTACTCAGTGGGACGTGTCCTAATGTTGCTTTAGTTTTATTTCTATATTCAATTATAACTTGATTTTTGTTCAGCAGTTTCAATAGTGTGGTACAATTTGTGATTAGTGATACTGACTTGCTACTAATGAAGTGCAACCAGAGGAAGAAGAAAAAAGAGAAACACTTTCTCTCAATTAGACTGAATGAAAGTGGGACTTTTAACACTGAAAGGATCCAACTGAGAAAACCTTCACACCTACTACATGACTGCAATACACTGTGCAGTATGGCAGACTTGTTGAAACATTCTCCGATCTCAGCTCTTCCTTTTGACAGTCAGTCATCACAGTATTTAGGCTACCCCCAAGAACCCAGACACTGGTTCACTACTTTGGTTATTTACAGGCCTCAGTTGTTACAGGTAGGTTAGCAGGTTGCTGACCTAGCCACCTATCCACTGTTGTGTTTGAGAGTTAGGAAAAGACTGTTTCATCTATCAGTGGAAGACAATCATAGCTTCACTTTGTCTGCTGTTTGGAGAGGAGCACCAGATCAGATGGTTTCTGCTGTCAGCTCCTTTCCTGCTTCTCTTAACTCTTGACCTTCATGTCTTCATATGGCTACATATAAACTTGTATTATTTACCTTGTGGTAATTTATCCTTTTTGTATTTGTTTCAGTTTCACATTTTCTGGCAATAAATGCGATCTAGTCACAACTCCTGACTGTTCCTTGGATAAAATGTCAGAAAGAGTTTAGCTGGCTGTGAATCTCACTAGTCAACACTGGGTGAAACAGTATCCCAAGGTATGGGGTGCTTGGTAGTTGAGTGGCAGTAACTCCTTCAAGCTACATGAACCAGTCTCACACCTGTCTCTCTCTGGCTTTCGTATCTTCCTACCCTGCCCCAAAAATAACTTAAAAAATAGCTCTGTTTCATACTTTCCCATGAGACAAAGTTATTGTAATAATTGCATCTCAGTTACGTAACATTATGCAACTCTCTGCACACCTTGAATGGCAGCCACACAGAGCTGCTGAAGAGACAAACAGGGACAATATACACTTAATGGATGTTGTGATGGCTTATTGGCACAGTGGGACATATCTCTGTGTTCTCTTAACAGCTTCTAACAGCGAATCACTGCCACAAAACACAATGCTAGAAGAAGTTTAACTTCTAATGAGTAACTGTTGAAATGTACTTTGTCCACCTAGTGGCAGGAGACGGTATCGCAGCAATTGGTGGCTTCCTAAAAGCCCCACAATGTGATATTTAATCACCTGGTAATATCATGTTAGGGTTAGGGTCATTTGTTCTTTGTGGTGGTTTCTTCACAGTTATAGGAAGCACGCGTTAGTTGCCTTATTCATTTCTAACTAGGTATTCTGTAAATCTATACAAATAGGATAGAATGCCAACAGAATTTGGTCTGGTTGTTGTGCCGCTTTTTTGCTCTCAATGCACTTTCATTAATCACTGGGTCCTTGATATTCAGGCTGTTTGGTTTGTGTGGAAAAGTTCAAAACTTGATATAGCTGCCTAGCTATTGTTACTGAGCTATGCCATGACTGGACAAATGCTGCGCAGGGGAGGAATTTATGAATAATTAATTTTAGCTTTAATTGTCAAATTTGTGAGTTTACCTCTCTGCTTCCAGTTTCTTAAAGCAGTCGTGTTCCTCTGTACCAGGAACTGGTGAATCTGCTTGCTTATGCAGTCGGATAACTCCTCTGAGGTCTTCATCTTTTGCCCCACAGAAACCCTAAAGCACGTAACTGAATACCAAATGCTGTGGTCTCATCAACAAAGGAACATTAGAGTGTGTTCCTTGAGTGCATTTGCATGCAGAAAGGCAGCCTGGCCACCTACCACCAACCTATTCCCCTCTGTCCGAAGAGGCAGGTATTGGAGGACTGTCAGGAGTAAATGCACGATATATAGTACCCAGGGGATCATCATCAAGGCACAGGCACAGGAGTAGCATCCGAAAGACCATTTGGTGGACAGGGCTGTGTTGATTTCACACATTTCACAGTAGGTTAGTAATACACATTTAAAATGCATTGAAAATTGGTTCTTGCACGTGCACCAGTTGGAAACCTGCCTTCTCCTTTCTCCTCGAGGCATCGTTCTCCTGAATCTCCGAGAAATCCATTAGATATAGAATTGCTGATATTCCCACTGGGTCCCGACCAAGACAGTGCGCTCATCCGTCTTGTTTGCCAGTATTATCACATCCGCTGTAATGATAGATGACAAAGTTAGATCTGCTCTCTATCTAGTGGAATAGTTGGAAACCATACAGGAGCTGCTGCAGCTGCTGAGCATCAACCTGGTGTCAATTTGAAAAGATGTCGACAATCAATTACTTTTCTGCAAAAGATATCTCAGAGGTATTGGAAGGTGTGTGCATGTGTGTGTGTGTACTATGCTAAACTGCCTGGCAGCCACGGCGTTGGTAAATGATGCAACACCCTGAAACAAAGGTCTCCATCATGACAAAAGGTGTGTGTGTTTGTGTGGCAGTGTGTACATTGGCATAAAACTGTAGATATTGCACTGTGCTGACAAGATCACGCTGATGAAAGAGAGCCTCGCGGCAGAGGCCGAGCCCTTATTGCGCCAACTGTGGTCACAAATAGCCAACCATATATCAGCATTGCCATGCGCCACATGATTTACTCTCCAAACTCTGTTTCCTTTGAGGAAAGAGCATTTCTCTTCAGCACAGCCTGAAAGCACTTGTTTTAATGCACCTGTTTTGTTTAAATAGATGTATTACTCTGCATCTGCAAAATTTCATTATGCTCACAGTTGTCTTTTTCTTTTGTCTTACAGAATAAAGTTATGACCATTGATGCTGTAAAGGTCAAACTGCAGGTAAGAAAAACCTATTTGTATGAGTGTGTGTGTGCGTGCGTGTGTGTTTCTTTTTAATAACAAATCACTAGCAACTGTTTCCCATGGTGTAACTACCTCCCATATATCTTCATTACTTGCCGTGGGAGGGCCAAGGAGCCCAAACGATGACTTAATGAGTCCTTGGTTAATCTCTATCAGTCAATTAGCCGGCTGCTCTGCCTGACTGAAGACACTAGAGGGAATAGCCGAGTTTCCATCAGATTATTAGGCCTGGAAGTTATCAGTGAGAGACTCAGACAGCAGAGATGCCGATGAATCCTTGTCGTTCAAAAACAGCATTAGATACCGTCTGATGAGTTTTCCACCTTAGTTATGCAACACTCACCATCTCTCATTCTTCATCTCCTCCTTTTAAATGGATCTGTGTTAATCTATCAGTCTGCCAGTCAAATGTGATTTTCCAGGTGATATTGCAGGAACAAGTTTAATGAACTAATTAGATACTTTGTAACTTTATTTAAAAAATGTGGCACTCAAAAGTATGATTTCGACATTACAGTCTGGTCGTAATGCTGTTTAGATGCTCTGCTCCCATTATGGGAAACCTTGGCAAACAAAAACATATGCAAATCGCCCTAATGTGGGCACAGTAAGTGAAAAGTAATTATGTTCATTCCTGGACAGGTACAGTAGTACACAATGTGTTTATCAGAGCATTTTCAGCTGCCTAATGCTTCCTGAAACAGATGGAGCTGTGAGACTCCAATGAAGACATTAAGCCTGTGGGTCATTAGACCGACACGGTGAGCTGAAAGTTGCCAAAATATCAGCAGCTTAAAGACAGTTTGAAATGACATGCTTTAGCAGATGCATAGATGCACGCTGCAGCTAGAAGATGTGATATATAGAAGGATAAAATCTCTTAAGTACTTAATGATTTAAATTTAAATCTGGAGAAGTGAAGCATACCCATTAGGTTGCATCTTTCATGGGAGCCAACATAATATTTGCCCTATAACACACCAGGCACGTGCTCCCTGCCACATTCTCATTTCCAGCGTAATTATTATCTGCAATGGATTACATGCATTATCTCGAAGCACATCGCAGGCCAAGGTCAAGATATTACAAAATTATAAAGAGAAACCCATGGTTTTCACAATGAGCAAGCACTTAATGGAAAAAACGTCCCGCTTTAAACAGAAAATGGATTCAGGGGTGGGCAACCATCTGCTTTGACTGGCTGAGTTGATAGAAGAGAAATGAGGGTGAGAGGAGAAAGAGGCTGAATGTAATTGGAGCAAAGACCTCCTGAAAAAGCAAAGTGGAGAAGGATGCAAGTGTAGAACAGAGCAGAACACAGGCTGCAGAGTCACTGAAGAGACTAAAAGCAGTTTCCAAGAAAATGAACAAAAGCTTTGCCGGCGTGAAAAACAACCACTGGAATAGCATGGGGTCAGATAAATATGTAAATGCCCTTTATAACATCCACAATCACCATTGTCAGAGTCATTATTCTTCAAATGACTCTGCCACTGTAATATCCTGCAACACAAAGCACGCTCTGGTGCAGGAATAATTAACTACGGTGTACGAGAAGATGTGGCTTATCAGTGACCTGGTGTATCTTTTGTTCTAGGAGACCATGCAACCTTTCTGCTCTCACATGACATACAGTATAGTGGCAGCTTCACCACTAAGTATTCTAAATCTTTTATTTTTTTTTTTTAATCAGCCTCAGCCTGATTAGAAGAATTGGTTGTAAACACCACGAATGGTCGACTTTTTGATATTTTTTGTTAAACCTTTAAGACTGCTCTAAATGCCAATATAAGGACAAGCTAAAAGAAAAGGCTATGCCTTAGGCAAAATGTCAACATCCACTTAAAGACATTTACTCCAGACACTTACTTTCTATTTTATATAGTGGTGTGAAAAGAGCCAGTCATAGCAAGAATAATAGGGAAAAATAAAGGATCACCATTTTTCTCTCTGGAACCTCCCAAGCTCTACCAAGAGTCCTGTGGCCTCTAGAATCCATTAATGGAAAAATTGTGTAACAACCAGGAATTCAATGAAGAGCCCTTTAACAAGCTGCTCTGTTTAATTGAGCAACTGGGGAGAAGATCCTTGGTGAGACTGTTGACCAGGACCTCAATGGTCTCTCTGGCTGAACTCTGGATCTCCAGTGTGGAAACAGAAGAAACCTCCAACGGTAAAAACCATCACTGTAGCATTCCATCGATCTAGGCTTTATGGCAGAGCGGCAAGACTGATGTCTCTCATCAACATGTTAACGTTTGCAAAAGGCTCCCAGAGGAGCCGCTGCGAGAAACAAGATTCCTCTGCTCTGATGAAACCACGTTTGAACGGTTTGGCCTCAGTTCTAAAACATCATATCTGGCAGAAACCAGGTACACCATCACCTGCCCGGTAGCATCCCGGCGGTGCTGTGGGGAAGAGAGACAAAAGGCAGTGCAGGAGTGTCTCCTGGACAGAACACCGAGTCAAATCCAATCCCACGCCTCTGGAGACACCTGTAATTGTTCGCTGACAGTCCCCATCCAAACTGACAGAGCTGGAGAGACTCTGCACAGAAAATCCCCAACTCCAGATGTTGAAAGCCTGTTGCATCATCCACAAGAAGGCTCCCAGCTGATATGCTGGCTTTATATGGAACAAGAGATTACTAATACGTGCAGAAAGACATGCTAATGACTGCATCTCACACTCTAAACGAAAAGAGAGTTAAATCTGGATATCCTTCCCTTATAATTTATTGCTTTAAAGCCCTTAAAAAACACCTGAGCTGCTGTGATTAGTAATTTAGGCCAATCTTGTTCACATTTACCAATTAGATGAAAGTGGGTTCACACAGACACGCTCAATATGTTGCCTAACTGGCGGTGATGATGAGGATGATGTGGACGTGCTCTTTTTTGTCCTTTCAGATTTGGGACACTGCCGGTCAGGAGCGTTTCCGGAGCGTCACACACGCTTACTACCGCGATGCTCACGGTAAGGTTTCCCCTGTGTTCGTTAGTGTGCGTCTGTTTGATTGTGACTGACGTTGTTCCCTCCGCTCTTTATTCTCTCCTGTCAAACGGCTCCGACTTGACGTTTCGCCGCCTTTGTTTCCGTCAAATTTTGAAGACAGGATGACACCGACAGTGTCCCCGTTGCGATAGTGAAAAGCTCTCGGGTTGCAGACTGCTGTGATGGGAGTGTGCGTGCAGGAATTTGCCGAAGGCTCAGTGATGTGCAGGTTGCCTGAAGCAGGAGGCTAACCACTGGGTGGGAAAATGAGCCTGCCTCTCTCACTGTGGGGGGGGCGGGACAGCTGCTACTCCCATGTGTGTGTGTGAGACTGTGTGTGTCTGTGTGTAACAGTTATATCTCCAACAACCCCACAGAGCACAGATAACAGTGTGCCTCAGGCCAACCTGAATAAGCAGCTGTTGGGGAACACACACACAAACACACACACACACTACAGCTAATTTGTTTGGCTGCATAGAACATACAGTAGCATTGATGGCTGTTGTGAACACATGTGTTTTTGCCGTTTCTTTATGAGTATGTGTACATGTTGGTGTGTTCCAATATGGGCACAGACATGTATGGAATTACATAATGCATTGTTTTCAACCTTGGGGGCGGGACTCCCACGTAGGGTCACCTGGAATTCAAATGTGGACGCCTGAAATTGATAAAAAATAAATAAATAAATAAAATAATAATAATATTGGTCTTTTTCAGCTAATTATAATTATTTTTAAAATAATGATTAAAAACACCATACACAATCTTTTCTTTGCCTTTTTTTATTTGATAGGACGGTTGAGAGAGAGAGACAGGAAATGGGAGGCAGAGAGGGGGGCGGGGACACGCAGTATAGGGCCACTCACCTGCAGTGAGAACTATAGTCTCAATACATGGGGCAGGTGCTCTACCAACTGAGCTAAACACCCCCCCAACCCCCTTACCACACACAATAACTGTATTCTATACTTAGCTGGCGCGTCTTGATTGCTGTGATCACGTGACTGCATGTGATTGGGGGTCGCCACAAATTTGTGATGTCAAAAATGAGTCACAAGCCAAAAATGTTTGGGAACCACTGACATAATGTTTTCTACATGCTTATATGTGCTTTTGCTCGGGATTAGTAAATGTGAATGTGTGTATGCGTGTTTGTATACATGTGTGCGCATGTTGGCCAGTTGCCCGGTGTTGATCTGATCTGTCAGTGTACCAGTTAACCCTCGCTGATCTTTAACAAGGCTCCCAGGGAGCCTGGAAGCAGCTCCTCTGAGTTGTCCATCTGTAGACTGACTTTTAAATAAAGCTCATTCGGTCTGACAGGCAGGAGCAGGGGAGAGGATGCAGCGCGAACGCAGCTGTCACGAAGGCTGTTGATTCCTGCAAACTAATGGACAGTTTTTTCGTGATGCGTGCTCTGGGATGTAAAGACTGGATGGTTAAAGGCCTCGTTTCTGAGCATTGACAGGTAGAAAGCGAGACCAAAGTCTAAAGAAAAACTTAACAGTTACAGCGCCTCAACTCTGGATCTATATCATCTCCAAACTTGGATGGAGGATAAAGCCTGGAGGTTTTTGTGTACTATTCAATAATCCATATAAAATCATTATATTCTATGTGGTCTGTATATAATACTAAAACCAGTGATTATATGAGTGGGCCACATAAAACACAAGCCGGACATGTACAGCATATACAGCAATGTCGGTTTATTGCACTGCAGGAAAGAGAATCAGTTGTGATTATGGCAGTGTCCTTGCTGTAAGAAGTCCAGTGGGGCAAGCAAACAATTGTAAAACAAAATTTAACAGGCCCATGTTGGTTTCCAGACCAGATGTGAACACAGTTTTCCTGGAAAACAAAGGTATGTTACCAACAGTGCCGTTCCCAGGCTTGTGATTGGTTTGGTGACAAACTTAAGCATAAAATGCAATCATTTACTCACCCAGATAACTTTGGTGTCATTATGAGTCAAGAGCTGTGTATATAAAGTGCAATGCAGCCTCTAAATAACACATTATCTGCCGCAAAACTGTTAGGATACGCTAGTGCTCTTCCCCTCTTAGGTTAGATGTTATCAACATCCGGGGTAGGTGGGTTGACCTACTAACATCTGACCTGGATGATCATGTCAGCAAATAGCTCCTTAATAGTTGAGAGAGTACAGCACCAGTGTCCTCTGGTCAGCTACTGGTGTTTGTTTTATTCAGCTCTGGCCCTGATCTCCACTGTCATTAAACCCTTAACGAGAGAGCAAGAAGAACCAGACAATCAGTGCAAATGAGCCGTTGGTTGCGGTGAGCTCAGTGCAATCTGCCAGGTCCATCTGGTGTCGAGGTGGCCACGAATGTCCAGCTGTGTCCAGATACCAGCTGCAGACTCTCTCTCTCTCTCTCTCTCTCTCTCTCTCTCTCTCTCTCTCTCTCTCTCTCTCTCTCTCTCCCTCTCCCAGTGGAGCTGACAGTTTGTCATTTCCACAGCATGGAATGAAACCACAGGGTGTTTGGGAAAAAAAGAAAGAAAAGCATACTCAGGGGGGAGAACAAGTGGCATGAGGAGGGTAGACAGGACGGGGACAGACGGAGGTGTAGAATATGACAGGTGATATTTAGAGGAATAAAAAAAGTGGGAGAAGGTGAAGGATAGAGAAAGGTCAGGTGAGATAAATGAACGCGAAGTTAGACAAGAGATCCAGAGGAACAATACTCAAAACTATGGTGGCCCTGAGAGCTCAGCTCACTGCAACTGAAACACATTGCAACAAAACAAACACATCACAACAGCACACACAAGCATGGGGATGTGGGGTTACCATGGAGGCGTAATACTAATGAGGTGATGCTGGTTCTAGTCCAGTGTGTGGCACCTCATCATCCTCTCACTCTACAGTACATACTTCACACAATTGTCATACCTGCCCCTTTCTATAATTATAATTACATTGGCTTAATATAAACTCCAGTAGTATACCCTATTTAAAAAAAAAAAGATGATGAAACATAACAACAACTAAACAAACAAGCAAAGTAGCAGTGGACACAGCTCTTCTATCTATCTTTTCTTTTATTCCCTTCTTTTTCTTTTTCTCCTTCTTTTTTGTAGGTGCTTATTTTTTATTTATAACCATCTTCCTAAACTGAGATAGCCTATAACAACTTTTCAGTTCCTTGCTTTTTACACCGACACAGAAATCCACATTTGTTTTAAGCTTAGCCTTGCAGATGTGTGCTTTAAGTCAAGCAAAACGAAAAAATAAAGCGGAAAATAACAAGCTGCCCCATATAATAAAATAAAAATAAAAACCCAGATGAACTTGCTGGGAAACCTGTATCATTCAGTGTTTTTAACTTTAGAAGTCACAAGTGCGCATTGAACAGCTGGTTCATCACTTTTTAGTGGCCCCTGGAAACACTCCAGCGGTGTTGTAGGACTGAACATTGTCATGCATTCATATCTTTGCATATGTCTTCATAAGTTTCAGTGCATTGAGCTCTAATGGCAACTGTATAAATCAGTTCAAGTATGCAAACAACTTGTCCTTCACCATTCTCAGGCTGTGGAGACAAAAGGAAAACGGCACTAATAGGAGGCGAGACAGGAGAGTGGATAAAAGAGCAGCGCAATATCATTTTGGAGCTTTCAATAGAGGCCAGCTCTGTAATGAAGAGGCATTATGGCTCAATAGAAGCAGCAGTTCGCTAAAACAAACACAGAGGAATTAAGGAAGAGAGAACAGAGAGGGAGGTAGTTAAGAGAACACTCAGGTGATGTGAGGACAGTGAGTATTTTCACTCCAGGCCCTTCACGCACCTCTGCCCAGTGATGAATAATGTGCAGGCATGTAGGAGAGAACTTACAAAATTAAAGAATCACTTTCCCCGATAGAAGCACCATCACTCCACGTCACTTTGTGTGATCAGACACTTTGTAACACAGATGTGACAGTGATGGACGTTTCAGCTTGAAATAAAACTCCTGACGCGTCCTTTCTCGTTACCTGATCTCACAGAAAAAGCCAACATGATGAATTTTAAGACAGCCAACCAGCGAGTTAATAGATTTCATGGAACAGGTAATGGCTGCATTATAGCTGACAGCTCCAAATGGCGCCGTATGATTGAAAGGGTTGTTTGGGTTCTATTGTTCAGAATGAGGTGCTTTGGCTGCTTCGTTCCTCTGTAATGGCCTTCATCACCTTCTCCTTTGTTATCTGTGGGCATGAGGAGGGGGTTATACCTCTGTAGTGCAGCATCTGCTTCAGCCACATGACAGCAGTGGTAGCTAATTAGTGTGGGGTTGGTGTAAATAGGAAGTCAAGTGGTGGTCGCCATCACTGTCCACTTTGACCCACATCATCGTTGTCATCAGTGCAGAGTAACATGAAATAGGAAGAACACTGAAAGCTGACAGGAAGTGATGTCAATGATTTGGCACCAGATGAAAAGTTGGACAAACAAACAAATGTTTAAATATACATGACCGATGTATAAAATACTAACATTTGTAGCTCAGCAGCTTTTGCTTATGCAATTGAGCTGAGCAAAAGAAAATAATGATAAAGTAATTAAACCGATGATCTTCAAAGGCACCGGCCACAGGGAGTTCTTCAAGATAAACACAAAGAAGGAATTCTGTAATGACTTATTGACTCAGGGAATCATTTGGTTAATATTTCAGTCTTAGTTAATTGGTCAATTTCAGAGGAAGAGTGAATTCTGAACAAAAGTGTAGCTATTATTATCTTGCTTAGTTCCTCTTGAACATAACACAGCGTTGCTTTCATGTTGTTTTCTCCCCATTTCTGTAATTTGCACTCATATCTCATCTCAGAGTCATCACTGAAACACATCTGACATGCATTTTTAGATTTCTAACGAATAACACTTTCATCATAGACAGGATGTTATTTCCTTAGTATTAAATAGTTCAATGATACAATGTCTGTACATCAGTAGAAACTCTGTAAACATAAACTCAAATTGAAGTTTATTGTGGCCATGCCTTGTAAAATGTCTTTTCAGAATTTAGTTATTTTGATTTTGAGTGAGTACTTCTATTATTAGTATAGACTTGTGTTTTAAAATATAGTGATGTTGCTCTCTCCAGTCTTGGGTTGCATCAAAGACCAGGGGGTATCTTCATCTCAAAAGCCACAATAGAGAGGTTGTAGGGACTCAGACTTGGTGACAGCTGACAAGTGAAAGACGAACACCAGCTACATCTATTTCTTATTATATCAGTGTCATTACCTCATTATGTCATTGCTCTGCTCTGCCTCTTTCCATCCTGCCTGCATCATCTTTTATTCCCTCTATTCCATCTTCTCCGGTTACTCCTTTCATCGCTAATGAGCAACTGTGGGCCTCAATCAGCAGCAGCATGTGGGGGCGAAACACGCCCGACCGAGGCAGGAGGACGGCAGAGGAACGATGATCAAGAGTTGGATAAGGAAAGAGGAAAAGTGGACAGAGGAAGAGAAACAAAACATTGAGGATATTGCTCTGCTACAGTACACAAAGCCATGAGCTGTGTGATCCATCACCAAGCGCTGTTTCTCTTTCTCACACGCTTACTAACGTCTTGCATATTAAAACAGATGTGCAAGGTCAGAGTCAAAGGCATTTTTGAGGCTTTCTTCCTCAGCAATCGTGTGAAGTGAGTTCAGAGCACTGGTTGGACCCTGAGGGACTGCTGGGCCTTCAGAGGAGGCCAAACCTATCAGCATTTAGATATATTTAATAATGATTCACTCCTAATTCTAATTTCAGCCTCGTTTCCCACCAGGTCCGCTTCAGAAATGAAAAGCTTACTCCCCTACAATCATGACATATTGTTATGCAAACAGATTTTACTGTTGTTGTTGCCCACCCAGAGAAAAGATTCTCCCCCTCACTCATTGATTAGGACTTCATAACCAGGGCAGAAGGTCTGATGCCCCCGTAGCCGCATGTGTTTGTTTGATTTATAGCAGATGGGATGAAAAATGGTTCCCCTAGGCCTTCGCCGAGGCTTAAGGCCAGAGCTGTCTCATGGGGTTTACCTTTTTCTATTTTCTATCCAGGGGTTTAAGCAAGCAGATCAGCAACTTTAGTCAGTCAGACAGCTGTGACAGTCGGTGCCCCTGTGAGTGTTGGAGCGGCTGTGTGAGACGCCTCGGTCAGTGATTGTGTGCTTTTAAGCGCACACACTCTGGAAAAGGTTGGCTTAAGGCTTCACTCTAATTTTCTCAATTTGCCAGAAGTTGAGAGACCGATAAAAGTCTTTGTGTTTCTGTGGAATCATAGTCAGATGTCAGTGTGGTCCACATTTAGATGAACAGCTAGTTTTGCTTTTTCAGAGCCAAACAGTTATTGGAGGCATTAAGAGTTACTGTATTAAGGAACAATAAACAGATGTGTTCAATCCATACCAACTCTTGTTGACTGAGCACCCTGAATGACAGCTAACCAGAGCCAAATGGTATAAACTGAATTATCTCAGCCCACCAGGATGTTTGCATTGTCACCTGATGGCTAGTGCAACTGGTGTGTCTGTTATTACAATGATACACATCAATTTAAAATAGGAATACAATAGAAAAGTTGTCAATGTTGACGTCAATGAAACTTACTTTACCTGCTCATTCCTCTTCATCAGTTATTTGAGAGATCTCTCCGAGCATTAATGGATTTAACTGCCACTCTACCAGAGGAATTTCACGTCATCGCGTGTCATGGTGATTGATTCAGCTCTTTCTAAATGGATGCCATAGGGTGGAGCCCCCCGGGCCGTGCTTAGCTGGGAGAAGAGGTGGAAATGACAACTGCTGCTGGGAGTGTCGGAGGAATAATGAAGGTGATGGAAGGAGGGCTCGCCGGTAGCAATCTCTATGCTCTCTCTCATATGTTCGCAGAGTTACCTCATTGGCAGGTTGCAGCAACATGCCTGAGGGGATGAAGGGAGTCAGATAACTTTAACACACACATACACACACACACATTTTCATTAGCAGGTGTGCCCAATGTGGAGTAATCATTGGTGTGCTTTCTATTTTCAAGGCAGTAATGGCCCAGAAGAGCGACTGTTGGCACTTAGTTGCTGTGATTTGCAAGCTGTTGGAAATATTCTGGCAGTGTTGTTAGTGCACATGCAAATCAGTTCAGGCTCTAACTTTTGTAACCACATATAAAACTTGATGTCAGTCATAACTCTGACATTTTCATGTATAATCAGCTCCATAAAACATTTTAGATGCTAGAGATACCACCATATAAGCATATGCAATAACAATGACAGCACCGAGATTAGATGAGAAGATGCTAAATGTGACGCTTGAGCAGGTAGCTGATTTGGATTAGCATAACTGCAAAAGCAGAAAGCGTTCTGTATTCAGAAATGAAAACAATATTTTTATTGATGTTCATGTTTTATCTTAAAATCAAAGTTGTATGAGAAAAAGGTGCATGCATTGACATAGCTATTGCTGCTGAGTGATATAAAATTGCATCATCTTGTATCAATATTGTTTCTGTATGAGGTGAAAGAACATAAAGGGACAATAGCTGTCAATAGAGTAAAAAAATATATTTTCAACCTGTAATGCACTGGTAGTTGCAGCATAAAGCCACATCAAATAGGAATAACAATGCAAACAACACAGCCACGTATTCTCTTTATGGTTGTTTATCTTTCTTGTCACCATCACCCCTCTTTAAATGTTGCTCAGTCATGCATGGGAACCCCTCTCTCCCTCTGATTTAGTGTATTTCCTTTGCCATCACTCCATCAAATATAGGCAAAATACTATAAAACAAACAACAGATTAAAAAGTGCTTGCTGGTAGACAACTAAATAGATTTGAAAAAAACAAAAACATGATGTAGATATGAGCTTGTTTTGTAATACATTGTCTTATGTACATATTTTTTATGAGTCCTAACTGCTTAATTATGTGCAACTCTTCTCATGTCCTTGTGAACAATCTGTTTTCGGTAAAATCCTGAATGTTTGCAGACTTATGTTTATTTGTATGCATATGTCAGTGTGCACTGCTTGTTTATGCGACTTATTCTCAAGGGAAAAGGAGCAGCCAAGGTCAGCCAGTGATTATTGATGCAGATTATCATCTAAGAGATGATGGATGGCTGTGGTCTTTATGGATCACTTCACTCAATCAAACTCCATCTCTTCCTGCTCTGGCCTTCCTGCAACTTCAATAGTCAAGGTGGCAGTAGGCAAAGTCAAATATTGTCTGTTTGCCGCTTCTGTGAGAGATGGGAGCACCAAATGGATTCCAAGATGTGATTCGGTTTGAGAAATGTTCACTTTTGTTTTTAAACTTTCCAATGAGTTCAAATTAACATCACCTTTTTAAGTTTATATGGCAAAAAGGTTAGCGAACAGTTGCTTATTAACACATCCATCACTTGCAGAGCGATATAATCATTCATTTGTGTCTGGCCACCTGTTGAACCTAAGATCAATTTTCACTCTTGATGTACCTTTTGTTTTTGGTCTCCACTGCTCTTTCAATGGGAACAGCTTCCTACTGAGGCTATTAGAGCAGTGAAAGTGAACCAATCAGAAAAGCTGTGGTCTTGACAGTTAAGTGAACCAGAGCAAATTTCAGAGGCGATTGGATTGCACACACACGCACGCACACACAAAAAATTACTTTCACCTATTATTTTCTACTCTGCATGACATCTTAATCACCCTGCTGTGCTTGTTAAGACGAGCAGCCATAATAACATTAAGCCACAGGAATCAACTTTTCAGTCTATGTCAGCTTTTCACCTACCATCGTATTAGTCTCAGCCTCATGTGCTGTGAGGTTAAAGGTCTGTCCATTAGTATTCCTATTTACCTCAGCATATGTCTGTCTTTTTAATTAACTTATCTCACCTTTGTGTCGCAATCTGTCTGTATCTCATATCTACCAAATACCTGCTTACTCAGACTCCCTCCATCTTTCAAAGTTGTTGTTTTGCAGCCACAACTGCCTGTGATAAAAACTCCCTGCTTATCCGCTGCTGTGAGAAAATTCTGCACCTTCATCTGTCTTGTGCTCCAGGCAAGATGTAATTGGATTAAGGGAGGGCGAAGGAAAGCAACTCCTTTTGGTCGACTCCGGTCTGATAGACACTGGAGCCACGTGAGATGAAATTAACTTGTGGGGCAGGATGCCTCTTTCATGTCTCTCTTGTCTTTTTTTTTCTTTTCACCTCCTTGTGTTGTCTCAGTTTGTCAGAGGCAGACCATGCTCATGGTGATTACAACTCATTAAACAGCCCACATAGGCTTGTCTGTTTGGAATAAACAAATAGAGGACTTAATCTAAAACAGATTGGTGAAAATGCGGCCATGGCTGAGGGGTTGAGGGGTTAGGGATGGTGCTGGAAGGGAGAATAAAGAGACAGTGTAGGAATGAGGAGATGTAGAGAAAAGATGGCTGGAGGGATCTGTTGCGGCGGTGGGAGGAGAGATGCTGTGGAGGTAATTAGCTTTGGATAATTCTTCCAAATGAAGGTTGATCCAGCTGAGAAAATGAGCTACAACTGCCCTCGTAGGTGTAATGAGTTTTAGAATACACACCCTCCAGTTTGCACTAGAAAAAAACCCAACTACCCGAGGTGATATTATTCTGTATACGTCAGCACTGTGCAGTTGGGCGTAATTAGAATTCACTTGTGTGATTGTGTTGTCAGGTGTGAAACTAATGTTGTGGTGAATGGGAGAGCGTAGCACTTTCTCTTCATGCATTTTGTTTGTGTAAGATCCAACAGTTCCTCATTAAACTCAGGCAGAACTTAATAAAACTCCAAATGCATTGGCAGAGTATATTGTTTTGGTTTTTACTATTCATGAGTTTCAAATGTAGTCCTACACCTGCCATGTTGAGGACCAACACAGGTGTTTCAATTTGAGTGGTTTGATTGGAGTAGGACCACTTAATTAGTTTGAAACACCTGTGGGTCCTCAACATGGCAGGTTGTAGGGCTACATTTGAAACTCATGGATACACAAGTTTCTGAACGTCAAAACCGAATGCCGGTTTAGCCAGTGGAATTGTATGTTTACGTTTCCATGGATTCAGTAGTTGTTATGGGAAATGCATGGATAGTTGTTTTAAACGCATGGATCTATTATTACGCTGGCTTTTAACATGGATATCCATTTGTGTGATATCCATTGTGATGATCCATGCGTTTTGCAGATTTTCATCATTGGAAAATCATTGGATTGTTTTGTTATAACAGGAGATCAATTAGATAACTGCATAGGTTAAGGGCATGAATTTGTTAGCAACTTTTATTTTAAAAAAGATCTATACTTATTTTGGATCCACATTTAATACACAGTGATCCAAAGATAATCTTAAAAGCTGCAGCATTTCATGGAAAGAAGGGTGCTTCCACATTCTCACCATTTTTTTTTCAGGAGATCATGCATAGGTTTTGAGTTTTGCTCTCAGGTAAACAAAAAATAACTCAGCCCCTCCACTCAGGCTAAGCAGATTTGTTTACAGCAAATGAGACCATAAAGGAAGCATTTCCTGATTCTGTCCTGTTAATTATTGCAAGACAATCTCCTATAAAATGTGTTCATATTCGATACTCTGCAAAAGTGTTAAGCATTAAAACTACAGTGAGGATGCTGGTATTTGGTGTGAGTTGCCTGAAGCAGTTAGTTTTGCTCTGTATTCCTCACACAGTTTGTCAAGGTACATGGCAGGTTGGGTGTTCCAGACATCTCAAAGAACTTTCCTCCAGCTCCTCAGTGGTTTTAATCCTCCTGATGCCTTTTCTATCTTTGCATCACACAAAGATGTTGAGATCATAACCCTGTGGGGGTCGGACTGTCTGTTGCAGGACTCCTAGTTCCTTCACTGAAGTTGGTTCAATGTGAATCTGGTTGTGTGTTGAATTTAGGAGTGATTCTTGACGCCCACTGTTTGTACATGTTGAGTCAGTTCTGCTACTGGCTGTCTGGATTATATTCAGTGGACAAAACAGTTTTGAGGAAAGAAAATGTCCTGTTTTGTACAACACAAAAACAATTGAGAGGTGGTTCAGTCAGATGTTGGACTTCAGAGACTGGTATTCCTGTTAATTATTGCAAGACAATCCCCTGAATGACAAGCATAATCTGCAAGAGTTTTAAATGGTAAAAACTTAAAGAGGAACTACAGGATTTTTGCCTGAAAAGTTTTGCTCTATACAAATAAGTTTTTAACTGGGTTGACATCTCAAAGTCCAGCTCCTTGTTTTTCTGCTGATGTCTCTGTACAACCTACAACAGCAAATGAGGTAATTGGTGGGAAGATAAGTTATTTATCAATATTGTCACTCTATACCTTTGGGAGGCAGTTGGTCAGTTCTGTCTGGACTGTCTGGATTTTTCAGTGGACTCAGCCAGAAAGAAAATATCTGTTTTTACAAACAAAACAATTGAAAGTTCAGTCAGATGTTGGGAACTGCAATTCATTCCGACAGAACACAACCGGTTTGGGGTCACCAAGATCAACACATAATAAAAGTCTCTTTTTCTGCTGATGTCTCTTACAACTTAAGCAAATGATAATTGGTGGGAAGATAAGTTAAATAAATGACTTGTAACTCTGTTACAGGGAGGAGTGGAGGTCTCTCTGCCGATTTACAGCACTCAGCATCTATATCTTTAAAACCAACACTTTAAGCTCATGGGAACTGCAATTCATTCCGGCAAAACACTACCGTTTGGCGGGGTCACCACGACACAAACATGCCCCGTAATCCCTTGTTTATGACAGTTGACTGTTTACACATCGGTATGTGTATGGTATATAACATTATCCATGGTTCCATGGATTGCTTTTGCGATGGCTTCATTGAAAACAAATGCACATGGTTGGGAGGAGGGTTAGCAAAACAGTGGAAAAGCGACCAGATTTGCATAGTTCCCCTTTGATATTCACAGCCCTAGAGCATGGCTACATTGACTTCTGGTGGCCATTCCAACTATGAAAATAAGTACAACCACACAAGTGGAATGGATGGCGCCTGTTGGATGATAAAAACCACCAGCTCATTCCCACTTAATATTCTATAGTTGGCTATCTGTTTCTGCCTCACATGTGGTTTCTTAGAACAGTTGACATCAAATACAGCCACGTTTCAAACACATCTCCTTTTCTCTCTGTCTGCAGCTCTTCTGCTTCTCTACGATGTCACCAACAAAGCGTCCTTCGACAACATACGGGTAAGAACAGTTACACTTGTCTGTCAGTTCTTCTCTCTGCATTCACTCCCCCAGTGTTGCATGTTTTGAGCAATAACATATCTGAAGCTCTTTAGAAAAAATGAACACCCCTGGGTTCGGAGTGAGCAGCTGCAGGATTTCAAGGATCTTGTTCACAGGTAGTGGTAAAATGGTTCATGAGGCTGACAGGCTGGTGCAGCATCAATAGCTATAAGAGCTGAACTGTATAGAGAGCTGAGCCTGAAGACAAAGCTCTCAATTTACCAGTCGATTTATGTTCCAACACTCACTTAAGATCTTAGGCTCTGGGTAGCGAGTGTAAGTGTGAGATTATGGTTACTATAGCAGCTGAAATGAGTTTTTTTTTTCCATACAGTGACAGGGCTCAGCCTCAGTGACATTAAGGGGCTCAGCCATCTGGAGTCACCTTCCTCTGAGGGTCTTCAGAGAGACAGTCACTTGTCAAAAAGAACCAGTGGATTGGGCAACTGATACAGATGTCTCCTGGAGACAGATAAGCCAATACATGAAAACAGGTGACTGGTTTTAATGGAGTGATTGATTTTTGTATTTTCCTTGTTCAAGCCATAAACCAGTGGAAAAATAATTCAAACTATAAAATATGTTTCAAATTAACTGACAAATGATTCAGAATTTACTCTTCAGGCCACAGATATACAACAATCTGCCAAAACAATAACATAAAAGCAGGTTATTGATGTGTATCTCATATGTCCTGAGCCTGATGAAGTTGCTGGGGTGAGGGGAGTTTGGACTACCTTGCTCAGCCTGCTGCCACTGTGAACCAGCCTCAGATAAGAAGCAGAAAATGGGAGATAATGGATATTTTGTCTATTAATGTGAATCAAAAAGATGAAACCAAAAACATGGGGATGCAGATTAGAACTAACTTTTCCCCAAAATGGATCCATCTCTTTGTAGTTGCCACCTGTCTCTCCTCTGAACTCAGCTCCCACTGATTATTCTTCCCTCCGCCATCTCCTTCCCCATTAGGAGCCACTCCCCTCGTCTCTTGTAGGTGCAGCGCGTTCCTTTGATTAACGCAGAGCGGAGTTAAGAGCAGAATGTGGCCATTATAAAAGTGTGCATCTTACACATCAATGAGAGGAATGGCTCCATGGCCATCTGGCTGGACGAATGCATTTACATCTGGAGTCTGTGTGTGTATGTGAGTGTGCATGTATGTGTGTGCACAGGTGTACCTGTGTGGGGTGCTGGTATGACCTGAATGTGTATGTGCACTCATACTGATGTGAGCGTAGATGCCCAAATGGCTCATTAACAGAGGATGGAGAGCAGTCTCTAGAGAGAAACAGGCTCAGAGCCTGGATTCCTTTCAAACAGCTGGTTAGCATCATTATGTTTTTATAATAGTTTCTATTAAATCACTCCGTCTGCTATCTGAATGCTTGGGGGGTGGAAACAGAGGAGAGAAAGGAGAATGTTCTTGTATGTACACGTCAGTTTCGAGTGACTTCGACCTGATAAAACACAAAACCTATTCTTTGGACAGAATAATTAGGACATAGCACTCAGTTTTGCACATCCTCGTGCAGGGGCAGGGTGTCCCAATTATTTTAAAGGAGACATGTTATGCCCCATTTCCGCAAATTAAAGTAGTTCCCAGGTGTCTCAAAGGCATGTCTGTGAAATGCTTTGATCAAAATACCTCAAGCATTAAACATCACAGCTCTTTTCATCCTCTCAAAACAGCCCCGTTCAGGACGGCTGGTTTCAGAGCCTGTCTCTTTAAATGCAAATCCGCCACTGCTTGCCCCGCCCCTTCTGCCGGTCCCAGGTAGGGGTGGTATTATGCAAATTCAAGTCTTAGTTGCATCACTGGAAGACAACTGAGGGAACAGCTCATAAAGCCATGTGGATTTTAATCCAGGCAGTCTACACATTGCAGATTTTTTCTCTCAATTCTCACATTTTCGGGGCCAGAAGGCAAGACAAACACCCAAACATATGTTAAAGAGCCTTCAAAAAATGATATTTCCATAATATGTCCCCTTTAAGAGCAAGAGGAAGGGCTTCTCAAACCTTAAAACGGAGGGAGGACAGGTGCAGGCTGCATTGTGCAAGATGAAAAGATTCATCAAAGCCCACGCAAAAGGTAACAAAACTGCTGGAACCGACATTTTCAAACCTGAACGAAAACCCACAACAAGTTGTAACTCCTACGTTGTTGCTAAGGTGTGACGCATAGAGTCACATAATCCTGGAAGTGTGAAACAATCTTTTTCCCATGCCTTCCAACCTGATCAAGAGTATGGTCACCAGGTGTTGAGATTCACAGTTTCATACAGATTCATACAGTTATAGCTGAGGGCATTTAATTCCGAGTGTGCAGAAAAAGTGATTAAGAGAATTATGGAGATTGATTCAGAAATCAAATCCTCACTGTTCTCTCCACTGCATGGAGTGGACATGCTCTGTGGAAGTTCCACAAATTGTCAGACACTGTCTTTCTTTCTTAATAATCAGATTAAACCTGGTTTAATTTAATGGCTTTCAGGATTTCCATCTCTAATTTGTTTCGACATCATCAGGGGTTATTTCCTCAAACCTGTACAGCTCCTCACTAAGTAGAGTCATAATGAATACATTAACTTTGTAAAGTTCCCGTCACAGATTGGAAGTCATTCTAGCAGTCGAGTCGAGAGCTCAGCAAGATTCAGATCTGCTCCGGGGCACAGGGAGAAGAAAATAGATTTTCTAATCATGGTAAAAGACACTAAATTGTACTTCGAAACTTTCCTAAAAATGTTCAGAGATGGACTCTTGGTCAGGGCACCACCGCCTCCACTCCACCATGCAGTGTTAAGTTTCTTTTTTCTGCCGCTGAATGACTTTAAATAGACTGAAGCCATGGGCCACAATTGGCCGAACCGGGTCACAGGTTTGACCTTGTGTGTCAGCTCTCCTTAGAACCACAGGGCTTCTCCAATCACTGCCAGTTATTCCTGGAGCAATCAAAGGACGCACAAAGAGCCGGACCAGAGTAGATAATTTCAGAGAGCTTTTGTTGAAATAGGAGCTGGGGGTTGTTCAAGTCAGGGCAGGACGGATTTCACCTGCGTTTGAAGCAGCGTGTTCTTTTTTCAAGTGTTGAAATTTGGACCTATGATAAATCTTCTTCATCCTTACATGATTTCTTTCCAAGTTAGACAAAGTCTCCCTCCATCATGTCATCAACATGAGCATCCACCCTTCCTCCACAGGAACGTCACTGTGTGTGAGGGTGTTATGAGTCACACACGACGCACGACAGCGTTTGCACAAGAAAAGCTCTAATGTTCTAGAGCGGAGAGGTGAAACAGCTCACCTGTACACACAGTACAGTCATTTGAGCTTGATTGTTTTCAGTTACAACAAAACATTAAATGATTGCAGATTGTGCAGTGCTGATACGCACACGTACAAAACATTGAAGCTTTTTCCTGTGGTGTGTTGTCACCCACTCGTGCCTGTTTGATGCTGTGGGTTTGATGACCCACTGTGCTGTAGTGGCAGGTGGAGCAGTGTCACTGACAATCCAGCAGAGCTTTGAAATTGTAGGGTCAGGATTCACTGCGTGTTGTGCTGTCATCCGCCCACCTGCTCGGAGCAGGCCGACAGCACGGCACATGTCTGTCTTTGTTGACACGTCAGTGTGTGTTCCAAACACACACAGCACAATATGTGTGGTTTTGGAAGGGTCTATGTTATACTTATCTGAATGTAAAAAAATGTCAGTAGCTACTGCACTTGAGCAGATGAATGAAAGTGACTTATATGTTTTTACTTTATGCGGGTGTGATTCGACTATAGTGAAATACGTATTTATGAAAGCAATATTTGATTTTTGCTAATAAAAAGCCAAATAAGTCACATACTTGGGCTTTAAAATTATTGATTGATTGATTTCAAAATGATGCAGGGAATCTCAGAGCAAACAAACACAACTGAGGTATGATGCATTCCAGGCAGCCTCCATACAGTATATTCACCCCAGCTTTAAGACTCTGGCTTAGCTCCATTCCCACAGCAGTAAATTATCTGTAAGGACATTGTTGTTTTTGCAACAAGGATGTGGACAGATGCAGCTTGACAGGTTTGTTGGTGGGAGTGTCTGTGCTGAAGCAGTTTGGACAATTGCACTGATCCTGGGCCATTTTAATCAAATAACATTCATGGCCAAAAACATGTTTTAACGATTAATGCAATGAATAGACCTATTGTACTACGATGCATTTATCGATCCAACTATAATACTTTCTTGTCATGAATTAGTTGAAAAGACTGAAGGCCACTGTTACATGTGGTTTCTCCATCCAGCGGACACATCTACTGTAAATACACAGAGCACAGTGACTAAGGAAGAACAACACCCATATTTATATCAAAAAGCTGCAAATTATAGTTTGAGCTTTATCCTATGAATGTGTGTTGCACTAACATCTCTGACCACATTGTGCTCCTGCAACACACTGTCACCACACACTGATGTCTCCCACAGTGTGAATCCATTTGCAGCAGAGTCCCAGGGAGGGTGATAGAGATGGAGACGGTACCCACTGATTTCCATCTCTCACCCTCTTATTTTGTCTCCCATGTTTTTTCCTTTTCCTCTTTCACTCCTCTTTCCAGTCTCCATGCCATCTGCAATCATGACCACAGCCACTGCCCAATTCTATCTTCTTCTCCTCCTCTGCTCACCTTCATATCCTGCTCTCTTTCTGTTTTAGTGCCATGTGTTTTGCACATTGCTTTAAATTTGCGCAACATTATGTCAAGTGTACTTGTGGTAATTCTGATAAATAAGAATCATCACTCTAAAATGTAAATAGGAAACAAAAAAAATCTAATTGTTTTACATGTGGCCTTTAAAGCCACTTTCAGACACAAATTATCTGGTCTCAGATTGACATAACAGTCACAGCACCACAGAGTTTAACACGCAGAGAGGGAATAAATGCACGTCTTGTTCCCCCTTTAAGAGCAAAGTAGTGAAGCCATCACTAAATCATCATTCAACTGAAATGATAATAAGACCTGAAGGCCACCCTTCAATATTCTCTGAAAGCAGAAACCTTTATTTGCAGCATGTGGACAAATACTGTAGGAAACATTTAGGAGTTTGCGTCTAAAACTATAGTGAGCTCACGATGAAGAAGGTGTCAGTAAACAGCTCAGCTGACACTCGCTTTTTATAAGAAGTACACCGTGCATGTTCTGGATGTGTTATGTAATGACATATCACATGACCCCATACCATCAAAATGAATTTGAGGATGATCCCTGAACCAGCAGCCTTTAAGAGTATACCACAGAACTGACAAATTGTTGCATAGTGTTGCTTTAAAGTGTTGTTAATCTGCGCCTGGACTTTGTCAAACACTATAAAGCAGCCAGCTGGATTTACATGAATTTACATATTTTTCTGCTTCTGTTGTCAGACAACCTAACAGGTATGAAATATTTATTTAATATGACAAAATATTAGCTTTTAATCAGGAGGTAAATCCAGGCTTTGGGGACAAATTCATTACCATCCTGCTGCTCCGTCCTCAACCCCCGCTCTTAACTTGTTCCAGTTACATCCTGTTCAATCTGCACCACTGTTAACACCGAGTACAATGAGCGTTTTTGATGTTCAGTACATCTGACAATGAGACTGCCATGTGTAATGCATGTAGGTCTCGATGACTCCAGGTCTTCAGTTCTACTCTTTTCATGTGAGGAGAACTGGTGTATTCAGTGTTCATGCCCCTTCACTTTTCTCACATCATGTTATGTGCTTTAAATTTAAGAGAATATGGAATTTGTTCTTGTGCAAAGTTCTTGAAAGGGAAAAAACAGAAATGTCAAATTGCCTCAAGTATGTTCACACTTTACCCAGTACTTAGTTGAAGCACCTGTGTCAGTGATTACAACCTCGATTCTTCCTGTGAATGACACAACAAGCGTAACACACTGGGATTCTGGGGATTTTCTGCCAAGCTCTGTAAGATTGGATGGGGAGAGTCAGTGGGTCCCATTTACAGGTCCACATAGTGTTTGATTGGGTTCTGGCTGGGACACTAAAGGATATTGACAAAGTTGTCCCTAAGCGGAGGTAAACCTCTGAGCCAGTCTGAGCTCCTGAGCATCCAGACCTGGTTATAGTTATTAACCCCTTACCAGTCTGTCTGTCCCTGGCCCACAGCATGACACCACCACCAATGTGCTTCACCACTGGGATGGTATTGTGCCAATTGAAACCAAACAGTGAGAGAATCTTCCTTCCTTCCTTGAGTGTTTTTGCAAACTCCAAGTGGCATCTTGTGTCTTTGATGAGAGGCTTTGGTTTGACCAACGATGGAGTTCTTCTCCCCAGTTGCTTGCAGTTTGGATTGGCAGGCAGCTGTAGGAAGAGACCTGGTCCAAATGATGAAGAACTGCTGCTGCATGCAGTAGCTTTCCTTATATTTATACATTATGAAACCTAATCACACAAATACAGTCGGCTAGTGAAGATGCTCACTCAGGGTCATACCACACATCTTTATCATTTCTATTGTGATGGTGGTCGTGAAACCTAAAGCTGGACATGATTAATACAGTCTGTCATTCTGTTCTGGTTCCTCATTGGTCAAGGACAAGTTGATACATTTGTACTTAACTGGTTGTCATGCCAACCTGATGATGGTCATTAGTTTTTACCACCAATTCAGCAGTTCATTTTCATCAGCATTGTTAGTTTTGTAAATAAGGAGCAGATTTCACCTTGAATGTCATTATGACAGCCATAATGTTTAGTTTTAATGAGAAAAACGATGATGATGATTTGTGAATTACATAAATATACATAAATATTATCAAAATAATGATGCGTCCAGAGTATTGAGATCATGTAGCGTATGACAGTGGTGTTGACAGCTGATATGACACAGGTAGCCACATTACAGCTATTTATACAGAACGATAGTCGCTCCACTGTCTTCCTCATTTCCTTCAATAAACAGTCTGACGTTGGTGGCTGTCTTCCTCCTGGAGAGGACTGTGTAGAGCTGGCAGCAAAATGAACACCAGTTGCAGGAGGTTGACGCTAACTCACTCCTTTTCTTGTGCTTGAGAATAATTACCTGTCTTCCGTGGTCTTCGAAATCCTTCAGACTCTGCTGTCATTGTTGTCCACCCCTTTTAAGGGATGATGGAGAGAGTTTACTCCAAAAAGCCAAAAAGAAAAAGTGAAGAAAACATCCTCAGATTTAGTATTGCAGTCAAGCCTCACTAAAACATTATCGTACATCATACAGTAGCTGTGCAAGGGACAGGATTGTATTTCTTAGTACACACAAGAACCACCTGTCTGCTTGCAGGCTTCCTCTAGGCTTCCCCTGATATCCAGTATACAGCATGTCCAACAAGTGGGCAAGCAAGAGAGAGGGATACTGATTCAAATTTTTAAAGGGATAGTTTAACATTTGGCAAATTGGCTCATTGCCATAATCCCCGTAGTTTTAGTAGTAGGTTCGTTACCTTTTATTGTCAGTGCAAGCTATTTTTAGAACGGCGGAGCAGAGCTGCAAGCTGCTCAGAGCTACACTACGGAGGCTCACGGAATTTCTTGGTTTCCCTCATCAAATACACAATCCAAGTTGTGACCTGCACATTCACCACGCTATGAGATAACAGAACGTTACAAGACAGAGTTGTTTTTGAGGTAAATTCATTCAAAACTGCTGATGCGCGTTCCCGACTGATGGGAACAGTTTTTCGCCAAGCAGTCTCTGCATTGGCAAAATGTTGAACTATCCCTTTAACACTTAAAAGCACTAAACTCCTTTGTCTCCTGTTCTCTAGACTCATAATGTTTCTGCCAACATTTTACATGTACGCACAGTGCACACAGTATTACAGCTGGCAAGGGGGAAAAAGAAAGGAATAATCGATCCGGACAAACTACAGTATAGGCATGGTTTAATAGACTTCATTTATGTGGTCTGTCAAAATGTAATGCCCCTTGCTTTCTACATGGGCACACACACACCTCTGTCTGGTTATAACATAGGACTATTGCATGCATTATATTTAATTAGTCTGATGCCGTTAAACCACTGAATCTTTTACAACCTCATGTCAGGCTTTAACAGCAGCTACCGACACCATACACCCTGTTGGCCAAAAGACTCTGCTCAGTTGCAGATATCCACTCACTCACAGATATCCACTCACTCACATGCCAGACACACGCACACACAGACAGATTTTATTGGCATTGACCGGCACGCTCGGGCACAGAGGCCACAGAGAGAAAAAAAAAATCATTAAATCATTAAATCACTGAAAGCCGTCTTACAGCGGGGAGGCTTTGTTGTTCAAAAGATTCCCACAACAGTAAAGTAAAAATCAATTTGATATACACCCGGTGTCAGCTGGCACACAGCCAGATAAATTGTTCAGGCAGGGGGGAGGGAATAGTGTAGGAAGCACAATTACAGTGCAAATATGACCAAGTGAGTTGTTTGTTTTCATCCAGCAATCTGTTGCATTTACCACATGTTGTCCTCATTCTGCAGTGAAATAGATTTTCCTTTCTTTCAATCGGTCTTAATGTAATGTTCACATGAAGTGACCCTGTCTCACCATCACCACACTGTAGAATAAAGATTGCACAGTCCTCATGCACATTATGTTATTACTTGGGTTGTCTTTGAGGGAAATGAAAAAATCTCAGTGTTCTCCTCAAATAGTGATGTTTTTGTTTGTTTAATCCTCCTATGGACCCCTGCATGAGTGATGTCCTTTAATATAGTCTGAATTAATATTCAGTAGAAAGTGTCTATTAGTGTGATTCCGAGTATAGTGGAGAGTTAACAGCACTCTATTCCCACCTTATTGCTCGACTGCTGTATGAAACTAAATGTAAATCCAGGAGGACAGGAGGAGAAAAAATGCCTGAAATGAGAGACAGAGCCGAAGCTTCTTTAAGTGTAATGGGCCTTACACTAATATGGAAGCTGGTCTTTATAAATGGAACCCGCTGCTGCAGCTCAGCGCTGCCCGCTGAGGTACAGAGATTTAAAAGTCGCCCATGTGGAAATAAAGAGGAAAGATGAGAAAATTTAAAGTCTCTGTAAAAGCCCCCATACAGTAGGTGAGGTGAGGAACAATCACACTACAAGTGGAGGAGAGGGGGGGCACTTACAGCACCAAAAGGCTTCAAAAGTAAACTATTATAACTTTGTCTAATGTCTCCGCAAACCAGACAAGTATGGTCACATGACCTTTTCATATAAAATGTCATGTTTTTATCTCATTAGATAATTGTATAACTGGTGTAGGCTAATTATACCTTAACGTTTGACCTTTGACCATGAAAATCTAATCAGCTAACCTGAAAACATAGTTCCTCTGGCCATGGCTGGTCATCACAGAAGCCTGTGCACAAAGGAAAGCTGTTGTGTTCTCGGGTACGAACTGTGAAACTAGGAATGAACCTCATCTCTCAGACATTATATTTAAACAGCTACAGCAAATGTAATCACAGGCTGCATTACCTTGAGAGGCAGCATTGTGTTGTGAATGAGGCTGCACATAACGGCAGCAGAGTTACGAGGATGAAGTTGAACCGCAGGTCACGGCGCCGTGACTACAGAGCTCAGGGACTGCTGAGGCAAAAGAATGTGTTTTGGGTTGTGCAGTCGCTTCTTGGGCAGATAGAAGTTTGGTGGACCTCAGTGCCAGTTTGTCTAATTGAGCTGCAGAAGCACCGGAACAAACCATATGGTTGACTGGCAGGAGAGGGTGGTGATGCTTTCCTTCTGCAGGTCCTCTCCTTGGCCAAGCAGAAAATTAACAAAGCAACCGCACTCTGCAGCTCTGCCTGTTTATAGCTCGGAATCAAATGATATATGTCCTTCTCTCTACTTTCCCTCTCTGCTATTCTCTCTGTGCACAGTAAATTTGCTGATTTCCTCCAGCTTCCCCTTACAGACCTCACATTTCCTCTGAAAACTCTTGCTTCCTCCTCTGTTTATTATTTGTCATGTTTTCTCCCTTCTGGCCTGTCAAGGCATCTCTAAATTATACTAAAATTTTTCTCCCCTTTCTCCTTTCCGGAATGACATTTTCTTTTTCTCTTGACAAAAAGCATTCCCCCGCGTGGCTGTAGTTTATCTGACAGAAGGACAGCAAGAGAGGCCAAGGTGTCTCATGAATATGTAAAAACACAACAAGGAGCCGGAGAATAAGATGTGAAAGGCTTGTGGTATTTGGATGCTAATTGGTTATCCAACCTTCAGGGAGCTTTGACAGAAACTTTAATGACTCCATCTGTAATTGGCTTATTGCAGTTTGTGAAGGACCGGGAGGAAGTCCATACCCGCACACACACGGTGAAGTTGTCCTAAATGCTGCCTCTCAGTGACATTCACACAGACACTCACTGGATCACATCTAAAAACACATATTTGACCATGTGGCATTGCACTGCTCAAATATCTAATGTAATATTGCATTACTGTCCACAACAAATACATTGTTAGTCCTGCACCCCAATGGCACATAACAGCATTTCTTGTTATTCATGGCTAAACGTTTGTTTTGTTTTTGAAGAGAAATAACACACACTGCTATTTAATATTTAATAAGCAGTATTTACCAAGCGGCAGCCTCTGAAGCTACATAAAGCCAACATGGAAGTATCAAAAACAGTACTTCCTCAAACGGCCACGAGAGGCTGTTTCTAATAGTGAGTCCCCAAAATGCCGAAGCAGTACTGTAAACATGTTTGTCTCAACAGGTAATTAACCCCTCCATGATTACTGTACAGCATGTTTTTATACAACTCTCCCATTTAAAGGAGACATATTATGCCCCCTTTCCACAAATTAAAATAGTTCCCAGGTGTCTTAAAGACATGTCTGGCATGATTTGGTCAAAATACCCCAAGGATCAAACATCACAGCTCTTTTCATCCTCTCAAAACAGCCCAGTTCAGAACAACTGGTTTCAGTGCCTGTCGCTTTAAATGCAAATGAACCACTGTTTGCCCCGCCCCTTCTACTGGTCCCAGGTAGGGGTGGTATTATGCAAATTTGAATCCTAGTTACATCACTGGAAGACAACTGAGGGAGCAGCTCGTAAAACCACATAGATTTCAACCTAGTGAGCCTGCACATTACAAATGTATTTGTCAATTCTCACATTTTGGGGGCCGGAAAGCAAAACAAACACCCCAAGAGCCTTCAAAAAGTGATATTTCCATAATAGGTCCCATTTAAATTTATTTAACGCTCAAAGTGAGGATATGTTTATTTGAGTGACAGGTGGGCGAGTTAAAAACAAACACTTATTTATCCTGTAGATGACATCACAAAGGCTGCTTCCATCTTTATTTACATTTTGTGATATGAATATGAAAAACAAACAATGGATGTGAACAGGACACTTAGCTGTTGGTCTTCAAGCACTGAATGAACATGAGCGACATGTTTTATTTTAATTCAAACATTTAAAGTCTATATTACATGAGATGCACACAGGTGTGTGTGATAGAGCAGGTCTGAAAGTATAGGATCTCTTTATCAGCTGATGTAGTGGAGTCACCATAATGGACTGACAGGGACTGCTGAGCTTCAGCTGTATTATTTAGGCTTTCATTGTTGTGCTGTGGCAGGCCTTCAAACCCACACTATCATACACTTTGACACCAAACAACATAGACACACACAAACGCTAGACATGTCCCAAACCATACACGCACACACCAACACACACAGTGCAGTAGGCTAATTGGACTAATAAGTGTCAGTCTGTTCTACATCTGCTGCTCTTCTTATTCTGGGGGATGAAAAGATCTCTTCCTCCTTCTGCCTTTTCATCTTTCCTGTCCTGCTCCTCCTCAGAGGCAGAGTGTATCCAGCCGTCTCATTTAGACTCCTGAGACTTTTGTTCCTTTTCACTCTTCAAGTTTGACTTATTACTCAGTTAGTTTGAGTGAAATCTTGTAGCCGAGCATCACTCACACAAAGTAACTGTGGGGCATTTTTTGTTCCCCCAAACCCTGGAGTGTTTGATCCTTTAGCTCACATTGTTTCACATAATAGAACAATGTCTTTCACACTCTGGTGGCACCACAGAAAATTACAGAATCTCTCGTGGTACTAATTCTACTAAATGTGACGTCCATGCTACACGCCTACACCACTGCATTAGATTTGACCCGAGTAGAGAGATGCCGAAAGCAAAGAGTCTAAAGGGCAGAACAGATTGAAGCTGGAGGGAAACCACACCACGGTGGCCTGACCTGCAGCACATCACACATTATCAGGAGAGTATGAACCGACAGAGGGGTTTTGGCCGTGGGGATTGGACAGAGCGCATCACTCACCGCATCATCGGTGGATGTGCACAAGGCCCTGAGGAGAACAAACCCGTGCGCTGAGGGCTCATCAGAGGTGGCTGATGTGTTTGTACTAGCTTGACCCTCGCTGTTGAAGCTCTGCTGCGCCAATCTGCTTCAAGTGCACCATCCGAGAAAAACATTGTGACCTTCACGAATGACGATCATCCAGTAGATCTCACCCCAATCATGGTGAAGGCTCATGACTCATGAAGAGTCATGATTCACATTGAAGAGACCAATTCGGGTAACACTAATGCTCACACCGCTCTCACACATCTAGAGGGCAGGGACACCTGTGAAATAATGTGGTTATCTTGTTTTTCTATAGACATCACTTACTCCCCCAGTGTTTGGGTCGAAAGGACCTTCACTGTATAATACAATAGGGAACTGTCCAAATGCAGCTTCGGTTGAAGCAGAAGTAAGCAGAATGTTTGTGTTAATATAAGTCTTAAGTAGTTATATCTTTCGACAGCAATCAGTTAGAGAAACACTCTATATAACACTCTTTGTATCCTACAGCCTTTATCCAATGAGGAGAGAGAACGGCATAAAGGGGCGGTCCTCTCTGTGTGTGCAGCCAAGGGATATGCATGCATGTGGTGACGTAGAGACGAGGGTGGGGACTGCTAACTCCATCCGCTGACAGGAAGTTAGCCAAAATGACCAGATTATGCTTACTTCTGCTTTAAGGATGAGATAGGTATAGGAAAAGATAAGACATTTGTAATTTTAAGTATATGAGACAATAGTCAGGTCCCAGAGATATGACATATCATAGCATGTGAGCCAAAAGGGATAATAGGATCAAATTAAAGCTATCATGTGCGTTTTATTCTGAAAACTAGGGAAAACCAGTAAAGTAGAATAACATCCAACTGTAGACCACGGCACCAGATGAAGTACAAAGCAAATTTCTGTTGTATTTTGTATCAGCAAATGTTGAAAACACTTGTCTGCAATTTTGTTCTAAACCACAATCTAATAGATAAGAAAAGAACGGCCACCAGGACCAACCTACACGCTGACCTCTACTTTACTGTGTACAGAATAATAATATAAATGCAGAACTTCTGTTTTTACTTGTATTTTTCTGGACTTGAAAAAAGGTCTAATAAATAAATTAGGAGTTAGTATTTTTTCTCCACACATAGAAAGTTATTGCTCTAAAACTTTGTCCATTAAACGTGTGTCAGTGATCACTTTGTTTTTGCCACGAGCATCCCTCAACACAACAGGTGTGACCTATCAAGATGTTGATTACACATCATGACGATTGCACACAGGTGTGTCTGGAGCAGGTCACAGTAAAGACTCTCTCTTTGTGACTACACAATGCCACCGATTTTGCACATTTTCAGGTTGCATGTCCACCAGAACGGTTGCCTATCAAATGAAGGGTCGTTTCACTCCAAGGAACCATTTCCAAAGTGGTTTCTGAGAAGGCTGCAGCGTGTCCAGCCAGCCTCACAATGTAACTACGGCAACCCATAACCTCAAGCCTATACCTCCACCCGACTTTGGTTGGCAGTAAACTCAGGTGTATTGTGTTAATGGTAATTACAATGAGACATTTAGGCCCATTGTTGTACCATTCATCTGACACCACTGCTTGATATTACACATATGCATGTAAATCAATGAAGTGGAATAACTAGAGAATAATGCATAATAATAAAACAATGAGTGAGGAAAAATAATAAATAAGGGAAATTAACTTAAAAGCAAGACTAAATTGGTAGGTCTTCAGTTTGTCAACACTCCCTGATGCCCTCAAGGACTGCAGGGAGAGATAACTCGTTGGAATGTGTTGAGAAATGTTAATGTTATAGAGCTCTTGTTTTGACAGGCCATTCTTGCCCAGTCCAACATGGTGTCAGCGTTGATGTATAAAGCAGCCACTGCAGCATCTGTGTGTATTTACGAGTTCACTGCTGCAACTGTGAACACTGCTGCAGCTGCTGTACCCATTCCCCTATGTTATAGGCACTCAATATATTTAGTTCCTTTAAAAAATATTTTGGATATTTTAAGTAAATGTTTCTGTGAACACATGCAGTTTTACTTAGGTAACATTAATTATGCACAAGTAAAAAAAATATATACCACTTTCTCGTGCCACTTGTGGTCTGTATGAGGAGCCCACTGGTTCATAATAGTTATTTCCACAGAAAATCATTTAAAAAAACATCCCTGCTTTGTTGGCATCCCAGACTTCCCAAATGACTCAGCTGTGTTTCATGCAAGCACAACTATTCCTACTTTATTTGTAATTCAGCAAATTAGAAAGTGAACTGAGAAGGGAATATGAGATACACCAGCTTCATATTTGCATGCACATAGTGTGGTACAGTGTGTGTGTGGATGGGGGGCGGGTTCAGGGTCCCTGCATGTGTTTATGTGTATGAATGATAATGTGTAGTCCCACCACTCACCTGCCTGCAGCGTTGCTTCCAGCTTACTCTGCAGATCTCTCTCTGCTTAGCTCAACACCTAGCAGCTCATCTCAGCGGATCAAACCCAGATTCATTCAACTTTCTCCTCCCAAACTTCTCCTTTTGCATCTTTTTACTTCTCCCTCACATTTATACCAGATTTTTTCACTATATCTCACTGAAACATTGCCAGTATTTCGCTTTTATATATATAGTTTTTGATTAGGTTAGTCTAGATTGTAGACAAGATCTAATTAGGTCATGTCAATCAAAAGTCAAAAGTGTAAAGAGAACAGGGATTTGCTTATATAATATCAATATTTAGCAGTTTTTATAAAGAGCTCAATTTAACTCAATAAAGAGCTTAAATTATACAATTATAATTAACTGTGACTACATGAATAACTACATATATATCAGATGAAATTAATTAGGCTCTTACTAATTAATGTTTTTTGAATAAACCTTTCTCTGCAGGATAATGTGCCACTCCACATTTTAGTTCATGGTGTAGTCTTCACCCTGTAGCGTCAGTTGTTCCCTCATGGCCCTGAAGGCAGCTTTCTTGGATTTCAAAAATAACCTTGAATGTGTCACAGGAGTAATGATGTCACCTGAATTTTCTTTTTCTTTTTCTTTTTTTTTGGTCTTTAGACATTTTATACTCAAGCCTTCAGAAAAGTGGGTTTTGAAGAGAAGAAGGCTGTGAGTTGCGTTATGGTAAACGCAGGACCTAATGTTTTTAGAGTTTGAATCAAACACAGAGCTATAAAAACAATAGGCACAGTATTATACCCCTGTCTTGTATTTATAGGTCCCTTTTTAATTACTTATTGTTATGAAAGGACAAAAATAAGCCTAGATGAAAGAGATGATATAAATATGAGAGAAAAATTTGCATGTGTAAGTAAAAGGCTCTTTAACTTACGCTGGAAGTGAATTGGGTTTGAATAATTTATAGTGTGCCCACTGGAGCAAATAACTGGGATCTTGCCAATAGGTCAAACACTACCTTTTGAGTAAATTCACTGGAAACTTTGGATTATGTTAAATGGGGTGTTCCAGATTTGATTAAATGGAACTCAACACTTTCATTCTTCCTGAGTCCACTCTGACAAATGTGCCACAAGATGATAACATGAACACAATCATGTGCAAGGGAAACAGAAGGAAACGAGTCCCGGTCTTTGGCAGCTTGCTTCGGCTTTCAACGTTTTCTTTTGGATCCTCTCATCCACCCTGACTGCAACACTCTCCCTCCTGCTGTTGCAGAACGTCTGAGAAAACACGCAATGTGAACACTCTGATGAGACATACTCAGTATCTTTAAGACCATGGTTGTTTGTATACACAAAGATAACATAGCTCTCTCTATTTCTCCAGTGATTTTGCAGTAAGCATCTGTCCCTTTCTGATTAGACAGTCTATATACTCTGTAAACCCACTTCTCTGTTTGTGTTAATGTCTTCTGATAAGACAAGATTCTTAGTACTTTGTCTCCACTGCTTTACTCACTATTCCTGTCATACTGCAGTTACACATTATTTCGATTTTACCTCTCCAAGTTGTTAGTGTGTGTATCTGTCAGGAAAACGCACAGCATCAGTGTGTGTCTTAGTCAGAACCTGTCAAGCCTGAACTGGAGCATAGAAGCAGAAACTCATCAGCATAGAGTCAGAGACATCACACCATGAGCATTCCTCATTAAAACAAACAAAATTGTGTATACTTTATTGATAAATATGTGAAAAGAAAAAGAAATCATATTCATACTTTCACTTGGCTCCAATATTTACAGGTGCAATCATCCGTGAACTATAAAAAAAAGAAAAAAGACAGACACCTTTCCAAAAAAAATCATGTTGCAGTTTTTTCTAGCAGATGTTTCACTGAAAAGAATAAAAAATAATGTGATTTGTGTTTGTGCTGCATGAATTCAACTTGATTTTATTACACATAATTTGACTTCAAACATTATTATAAGTAGCACGCTGTCAACAAGTCACACTTGGCAACTTTCATACACTGTACAGGCAAATATACAACAAGGGGAATTTGGTGATTAATGATCTTTATCAACCATCAGCAGGAACTGCAACAACTGCTGGGTTTGTGTTTTTCTACACAAGCGCACATCCCCTCAAAGGAAAAAGGAAGAACAAACAGTCACATTTCAATAACAGAGACAAACCAGTGAGCTATTTACAGCAGAGGTTCAACAGGACTGTAGTAACAAACGATTGCAAGTCAAGTGGTAAAACAACATACTACACAACACTGACATTAATGCTACTGTATATGCTTTTATGAATAACTGCAAAAGTGCGTTTTCAAACTGCAGAAAGTTCATCACCTTGATTAAAAAAACACCCCCAACAAGGCCATAGTGTTCCATCCACAGGGACAAACATGTAACATTTGTAGTAAAAGATGTTGGAGGTGGAGGGATGAAGGCTGGAGGTTGAGTTGTCCTCTCTTAGATCTCTCTGCCAGGGAAGCGAGGCGCGGAGCTCTGCCTGTCGTAGCCGGTGTCCAGCAGCAGCAGCCCTGTTCCAACACACAATCCTGTTACTATTGACTGACACTGCTGAACTCCACCTTTACCCACAGCACCACACAGGGAATCACTCAAGCTAAGATCGTGTTGTTTATGATCTTCATGCAACAACTCAATTTGTGAGTACAGTTGTATTATAGGATGAGCAATGATGTGTTTTTAGTGCATGACCCAAACCAGGAACTAAAAGTTGCTGGTGTTCAGGCCAAACTGAGCATTTTAAGAGATTAAATAAAGTTAATTCAAATATTTTACTTTATAATCTAATATTATACAATGTTGTTGACCACAGCCTGTGTTGCTCTCCTTACTCACAGCTGTGCTTTTCGGTGCATCTTTATGGTGTATATATCGAAGTGAAAATTACAGTGTGTCACTATGGAAAAGTGATGAGTGATCATTGGGTCGTCTCAACTGCTACTAATTATTTCTGTTTTTAGCTCTCTGTAGTTGCATCAGCAGCTTGACAGGTCTTCACATTCTGTCACGTCAGTTTCCAGAATCACCTTCTCTCCTGGTTAATGTTGAATTCATATCAGTAATTTAAATTTATAAAATTCAAAATGTTGAACCATGGCCTTTCAGTATTTGGATCAGGCGGCTCATACAGATAAAGTCTACACAGATTGGGCTATTGCTGTCAGATACATATTTAATCAACATTGTGGGGATGTTTTGGAGTCACAAACAGCGCTATTGCCCGAGTATATTTGTGCATAATCTGGGAACTGTGCCAACAGCAGTGTTCAGGAAGATACAAATGAATGTAAACTAATTATGACCATTCTTTTTTCTTTTTTTTAAAGCTGTGTCTCTGCCTCAAGCTTTTTTTCACCTAATTTCCACTTAGTATCATAATAGGACAAATACTACAATATTGTTTATTTTTTGTGCTCTTGTGCTTCCAAAAAAAACTCTTTAAGTTACTATCACATTTTAGTGCCTTTTGTTAACACCCAAAGAGTTATCTGTCTATGTGTATCTCAAGTCTTCCTACTTGAAGTGTTTATGGGTTTGCTGATTTTTTTCCTGAAGAGCATACAGTGGTGATTGTTGGATGATGTGGTCATTAGGACGCTGGGAGAGGAGAGTACCTACCTGTTTTTGTAGCATGCAGGCTGCTCAGGTTCACAGTCTGACGTGGATGTTTAGGTTTTGGCTTCACAGCGGCGTAAATGTGTTCTTCTTTAGTTTTAGTGATGACAGACGTGTAGCGTTTCCACGACAGAGCGATCAGTTGTGCTATTTGTCTGGCCATGGCAGATTTTTCTGGAACAGGTGGCGGCGTCTTGCATGAAGCGGTCACCTCCACCCCGTCTTCATCCTCCTCGCTGAACACGTCATCGCACTCAAATGAATTGCTGCTGACCTTGCGGAGATGCACGGCGCGGAGGTCTTCCAGCGTCAGCGCAGGCAGAGGGGACTTGACGAAGGCCGAGGAGTCCGAGTGGCGCCGGCGGGGCGGTTTAGGCTTGAGCGGGGGTTTGGTTTTAGAGGTGGCGGTTGGATTTGGAGCATCAGTTGGACTAGATTCAGGATCTGGAAAGATGACGGGGAGGGGGATCTGCAGAGAGAGCCTCTTGGTGCGGTCTCGGGGGGATTTGGAGCTGGACTTCGGCTGCAGCTTCCAGCCCAGAGGGTCATGGCCGGTGATGACTGATGTCTGCACAGGAGGAGGAGAGGAGCAGGACGAAGTGATGGAAGAGGAAGAGGAGGAGGTGATGGAGGAGGAGGAGGAAGATGAAGAGTGACTCGGTGATCTGAAGATCCCTATGGGGGGGCAGGAGTAGCGCTTGAACGAAGAGTCAGTGGGTGCACGAGGTCTGAGGAGAGACACTCCTCGTTGAGGAGGCAGCGGCTCCTTCTTGCTCTTCGTGACAATAATGACCGACGTGGCCTCATACATACTGAAATCAGCCGACCACCGCCGCTGGTGAGAAGTGGGGGTCACGGGGGAGGTGGAGATTGATAAAGAGCGCTGCCTGGGCTGCTGGCTGAGTCTTCTGACTTGTCCCGGCCTTTGTCTGCCACCGCAGTCTCCATTCTGTGCTCTGTGGCTCACATGATTAACATTAGACCCCATTTTATTCAGCTGGACACTGTTGGCAGAGCAAACGCTGATTAGGGCTGGTCTGGCAGTGCCATTAACAGCAGTGGAGCCTTTTTTCATCTTGCCTGAGGAAGTTCAGTGAGTAACCCTGTGAAAAAAAACAAAAACATAGAAAGAGATGGCAGTGAGGGGAAGGGGGGTGCAATTTTTGGAAAGAGGAACAGGAGACACCCATCCTGATTTCTCAAAAAAAGCGTTTCACTTGTTTTGTTTCACAACCAATTCCCTATCACAACAAATCTGGTGTACTGTAGTGGCTCTGGCGACGCCCATCAGGCGTGAGAACATTTACAAAGACAGACTGCACCAATTGAGAAACAACCTGTTTAAATTTGAGACATTTATATAGTTGCACAAACAACTGGTAACCTATTTTTCAGCCATTAGTTAGCAACTGCAAATGTAGTGTGCATATCGTTAATGCAACAATGTAATAGTTGTAAGTTTTTGTAACAATAACTAGTTAACTAATGTCACAGCAAGAAAACTGTGACCTCATAACAGTGAAGATCATAATTTATCAACTCAACTTTTAATTTCAACAAGATTATGTTATTTTCCCATCAAAAAAGAGATACATTAACTAAATCATTAACATCCACCTCAAACAATTTAGAACTTAAAACATTTTACAGTACTTTCAACTCAGAAAACTCACAAAATCTCAGAATTTACAAAAATTTACAAAAAACACACTTTAAGATTGACATGTGCATTATGTTTGTGCCCAAGCTAAGTGTAAGTAGTTTACCTGCAGCAGTGCTGTGTTGATCTCAGCTCACAATCAGACTGGACTCATCTGTCTCTTTCATCTCTTTCTTAATATATCGCGCTGAGCGTGTGACCCCCCACCCATCCGAAAGCAACCACAACTTCCTCTTATGAACGCCCAGAAACCCACAGAGTCCTCATTTCATACAAACACACAAACCAAGGGTTGGTTAACAGCTGTTTTCACAACAGTGTAAAGTACAATGTGAGAACATGGACATTTAACAAAGCACTAGAACATTTAGTCTAATAAATAAGACATGTGTCCATGTCTATAGGCCAATATACAGTAAGTTTACTCTGATGACTAATTGTACGTTGTTTAGCAATAATCCATAGTAAACTACTGTATCATTCTACTTCTCAGATATGAGCAGCAGTGATTCAACCTATAGTCATGTTCTGTTGATGTACTGATGAAAGAACATTTTCTCCTTTAACTGTTTCTGAAGGCTTCTGAAGTCTGAGATTTAATCCTGGGAGAAACTTCTCAAAGCTTTAAGTTCATGTCCATTGTAGTGTTGGGGTTGCATTCATCCCCATAATGAGTGCAAGATTAATGCTCGCATAGACAGTCCTCCTTCACATATTAACTGTCATAACTAATAACTCTGTGCTTCATAATCTCAGCTGCTGACAAAACATTGTTTCCACATTGTAGCATCATTGCTTTAAGGATGACAATGTTAGTCAGTCAGAATAATCATGGTTCCCAGATGATCATTCTTCATCTATGTCCAACAACAGGTCAAACATTCAGGACCAGCACAGACTAGTAGTCTAATAGTCTACAGACCACCACAGTTCCAGCTGCACATTTGCTTTGCTTGGAGTTCTAATTAGAAAATGTCAACCTGCTAAACTAAGACAAACATTATCATGTTGACATTGATATTGAGAACATGTTAGCATACCAATTAGCATCTCACAGCATCCCTATGTCTCTAAAGCCTCACAGAGCAGTTAGCATGGATGTAGACTTTCAGTCTGCGCAGAAAAGTCACACACTTATATTTGTTGGATTGCCTGTAGCTTTGATTACCACACACATTTGCTGTGGCATCATTTCAATAAGCTTCTGCAATGTCACAACATTTATTTCCGCCCAGAGTTGCGTTCATGTTTCAAAGATTCTCACAGGGTTTAGATCGGGACTCTGTGGTCACATTGGACCACTTTCTTCCTCGAAGAAGCTGTTTCCCCAATATCCTTCCAGTTTTCTTTTCATCAGGTCTCAGCAATCTCCTAGATGTTTTTTTTTATGTTGCTTGATGTATGCCAATTTTGAAATTTGACCCTTCTGAAACAGATTAACATCTTTTCCACGACCACAGGATGTGTCTTGCATCAGTATGGTTAAATAGGGTTAGGGTTAGGGTTAAATAAGATATTACCAGCTGAAACATAATCATCCATGCAGTATTTATCCAATGGTAGGCTCTTACCTATGGTTAAATCCAAGTGCTGAGTTTGTTTTGGGGTTTTTTGGATGGGCGGTGTAATTTAGACATTACAACCACTACATATGTGCTGTTTTTCCCTATAAAAAAGTTGTTTGGGTTTACACTTGAATTTTTGTGCATTTCTTATGATCGCAATAAAAACAGAGGCAGTAATGAAAAAAAAACATTCATAGAATTATTTTGAAATGTAACCACTGTGAGTGATTTTCTAGAGTACAGGAATAAATCTGGCAGCCTGTTTGAACCAGTCGGAGCGATGTCAGCCTTTTGATGATCCTAGGAGCATTGTGACACAAATTGGTATAAGTGATTGACACTTTTTTTACCAATTTGTTTTGAGGATGAAGTTGAAGAAGCCAGTTGCAATTGTTAAACTTTTTTCCTCTCTCTCTGTCTTGCTTACATTAGTTGCATTTTTTCTGACAGCTAAAAAGCTGCATTCATGTGACGCTGCAGGAGCCTTCAACACCGGGGCGTTCAGTAATGTCATTTACGTTGGTACAAAACGCAGAGTGTCAAACTGAAGCGTTGTTCCGACGCTGTACATCTAATGGCAATGTCACAAGCTTTCACATGTAGCCCAACACATACACGTGTCCTCCTCTCATGCTCCAACCCACCGTATGAACTCTAATGCTCCGCGTTGACAGTGAGCGCTTTGAAGTTTGATGAGCTCAGAAGCCGCGTTCCTTCTCTCACTTCCTCCTAATCCACCCACAGGCCGCAAATTCTTTCAAGGCTGTGTGAGTAATTGGCAGGTTCACATGTTATTGAGATTCGGGGCTTGCTAGGTGAGGGCTCAGCGCATTAATCTCTGTGTAATGAAATGATGTAAACCGCTGGGGAGGCAGTGCAGAACACTGTAAACCTGCGGACGAGAGGGGAGGGAGGGATTACCGCTGATCTGAGTGGTTTTTGTGTGATGATGCACACAGGGAGAGAAATGTGTGCACTGTACAGTACGCTCGACTAAGAGAGTCTTGACCTCTTTCCTCGCAGTTTTATTTGATAACACTGAAATATATTTGCTTCTGCTCCAGTCTGAAGTGGTCAACAACTCGAAATGGTAACTGCAGCCCTCTGCTCAGCTCCCTGTTTCTACCTATGTGATGTTTGGGATTTAAACTTCAACCTTTTGGTCCAGTTTAAGAAAAATCTCAAATAAAAACAAAACAAAACAAAACTTAACTCTTGGACAGAAGTTGCATGCTTGAAATAGGAGTGTGTTTGAAGCTGCATGGAAATGGAAAGTATAAGCCTCACCACTAAGAAGCAAAAGATTCAGAAATCAGTATTTTATGTTTCTTTTTCTTTTTTTCTGAAGTTGACAGAGAGATTTCTCACAGTGGGTAAGCACAGTCGAGCTCAGCAGAGATGAACTGTACATCTCTGTGGAAAATGGGGAGATTTGAAGAGTGATCCCTGCAGGTTTACTGTGAATTGATTCAAGAATCCTGTCAGATATTTGGTGGAAAGGTTCAGCGATCCGAGCGGGATGGTTGGGCACACACACGCTGGAGGGGTTAGGAGGAAGTCTCATATAAAATGGCTCAAATTTGAATGGTTTTTAAACAGGTGGCTGGTGGAGCTGTGATAGCATGCAGAAACACTTATTTCTTTTAACTGAGCCTGAGTTAGGCCCCCAGGAAAAAAAGCCCATGGTGCTTTGCAGTTTTTAAAATCTGAGTTTTCAAGAGTTCAGAGTTAACAACAAAGAAAATCACTCATGACCGCTAGCAATGGGATTTCATTTTTCTACTAAGCAAAGAGCTAAGTATTGTGTAAATACTGTGTCGAATTGTAGAAATAATAGTGTGACAGAATGTTTATTAATGGAAAATGTGGTACACTGTATACTAACACTTTACAATGCAGCATTTTCTGTGATAAAGCATCAGTTGAAATTATTACAACTGATTTTTGTTTGATACATTTTAGATGCTTCAGTAAACATAACATGATTAATTGGATAAAACTGGGGCGATACTGCAACACTGCCTCCTAGAGAGGATTTTCTTTTATTTTTCATTTCTATACATTTGTAATTGGTAAAGGATGTGTTCTCTTTCACCCATTGATGAAATGTTCATTTCCCTCCAAGGTCATAGCAACGTAATCTTCCTGTTGTTCTCTTTCAAACTGTTGAAGTGTTGACATAACCTTGACCTGTTCCTACACTGGCTTCATTGCATGAGCTTTCCATTTGATTACGCCTACCTCCACCCTCCTCTGCTCGTTCTCATCCAGTCTCAATAGCAGAATCTCAGAATCGCCCTTCATGATCTCCTCTGAACACAAAATACGGCAAACTGGAAAGTGAATACAAATCCTGTTATCCTCGGTGGCTCATTATGTAGTATCTTTTTTTTATCCTAAAATTCTTTTTACTGCCAAAAATACCTCTTAAAGATTTTGAATGCATAGAGGTTAAAAGTACGATTGGATTTAGATGTAATCCCTCACACAAAATGTGGTATCTGCTGAGAGAATGTTAAGGGATGTTAATTACCATAACTGAAATTATTTCCATAATCATATGAGCTAATTAGAAACATGAAAGCAGGGCAGCTATGTGGTTGTGATGTAAATTATTGTACCCTGCATTAATAATCCTGTTTTACTCCTACAGTAGTACGTCATTATCACAAGATATAAGCTCAACAACATGTCCCCTATACACTGCTGTTTATTCATGGGTCCAATCCCCCACAAAGGAGACTTGTTTAAAAAGAAGAGGAGTACTTGGAGCTTTTCATGGAGCTTCTTGACATTTTATTTTAGTGTTTGTTATTTTGTAGAGCTCCTAGTACTTGGTTTTGTAGTTTGTTGATTGTGGAAATCACTGTTTTAATAAGTTGGTGTCCTGTCGACCCCTCTGGTTGCTAATGGTATTGCAGAGGAGCTGCAAGATTTTTGAAATATGTTTTATCATGCATTTGATAACACCTGCAATATATCCATAAAAATCTTAAGATAATATATCTAGTCAAAGTCTGTCCAGCTTTTTTTTTTCACCCACATGTCTGACATTAAGCTTCAACCTTTTCTACTGGACTCACAGCAGAAGCAGAACATCAGCAACAGTTGTCTGTCAGTGGGCAGATTTAATCACCGTCCTGACATTTTGATAAGTCACAGCGCAAAACATTATGATTAAATGTTAATTTGCTAGTCATAAGAAAATGGGTTTGAAGCCTTACCTCTGAGGTCAGGCAGGCTAGTGGTGCTTGCAGACCAGTGTAGTGAAGAACATTTGTTCTAGTCTGTAAAATGTGTCTGGCTATTCCAATAATTCCTTCAAAACATACCTGTGATTTCTGTGACTCAGGCTGGCATCCTGAACCTCAGCAGGCAGATTCTGCAGATTCCATTTTCAGATGGACCCAAAAATATGCCTGTCACTGGGTTGCATCTCTGAAAATTTAAACATAGAGTACTGTAGTATATCCTTCAAACGATTCTCAGACATGAACTGCTTCAATCCAAACCACTGTTATCAGTTCTGATTTTCAATTATCTTATCAATAAAATATAATGTCATGTTGTATTCATAAATGTTGCATCCACTGTTTTTATGTATGCACACAGAGCCACATCAGACTTGTACCACCTCATATTAATGCATCAGTGGAATATTTGTTCATTTCCACATTATTACTCATACTATGGCTGAGGCTATAGATCTTCAAACCCAGCCCTCACTTTGATCACAACTAGTCAAACATGTGGCTCTACTGTATCCAGCTGTAATCAATAGGCTGCAGAGACACCTCAGGGATTCAGAAAGTGAATACAGTACCAACCCAGCTTCCACAGCTGGTGATTGTTACCTGACAGTAAAGACTGGCTTGATAATCACATCTGGAAGGACTGTGTCTTAGTTGCCTAGTGACTGGTCACTGGACATTTCAAAAGTTCCCTTGAAAGTGAAACACTTTATCTCAGCTTGTGTTTTAATGTGTATTGTGCATGTGTGTGTACTGTATATGGGAATCCTGCAGGGACAGCAAGTGTGTTTCATAACAGGGACTCATGAGACCTGATAGTAATTGGAGGAGTGAAGGGAAGGAGATATAGAGAAGGAGATCAGATGAACTGCAGCCAGTGACCATTAAATGAATTGTTTGTCTTTCTCCCTCTCCCCCTCTCTGTGGATTCATCCATCTCCTCTGTCACCCCTCTTTATCTCCAACCTCCCCTTCTCTCCTCTGCTCTTCTCTCCTTGCCCCTCTTTTGCTGTTCCTCTTCTGCATTCCCCCCCTCCACTCTTTTCCATCTCCAGGCGTGGTTGACAGAGATCCATGAGTACGCTCAGCAGGACGTGGTCGTCATGCTGCTGGGTAACAAGGTGAGACCTTGTTGCCAACACTGGGTGATGCGGGGACAGATGGATTCATAGAGGGAGGGGAGGAGGGTTCATGGGGGGAGGTACGGTGGGAGCCGGAGTGGAAGGACAGATGGATGGAAGTGCCCGGAAGCAGAGAGAGGTACTTTATTATGAATCACAGAGAGGATGCCCAAAATGTCACACTTTAGTGGTTATTGATCATTTCAGTGCTCATACATCATGTTGGCAAAGAGATAATAGTTATTGGTGAAGCTATTTGATGATTCATGTAACTTTGGTGTAAACACAATTAGGTCTATTTTTTAGTAAAAATCCTGCAAAAATATTCCACCTTAAAGGGATAGTTCAACATTTTGGCAAATTGGCCCTTTGCCATAATCCCTATCGTTTTAGGAGTAGGTTTTTTACCTTTAATTGTCGGTGCAGGCTATTTTTAGAACAGCGAAGCAGAGCTGCAAGCTGCTCAGAGCTACGCTATGGAGGCTAGTGGGATTTCTTAGTTTCCCTTATCCAAAAACTCCAAAACGCTCTCATGGAAAAGTTGTGACCTGCACATTCACCAGGCTATGAGATAATAGCGGAACACAGATTTGCTTTCAAGGTAATTCATGCAAAACCGCTGATGCGTGTTTCCATCGGGAGCAGTTTTTTGACAAGCGGTCTCTGCATTTGCATCGACAACAACTCTCTCTCGTGTATTTGATGAGTTTGATGAGGAAAACCAAGAATCCGTCGTAGCATAGCTCTGAGCAGCTCACGGCTCTGCTCCGCTGTTCTAAAAATAGCTTGCACCGACAATTAAAGGTAACAAACCTACTCCTAAAACTATATTGATTATGGCAATGGGCCAACTTGCCATAATGTTGAACTTTCCCTTTAAAACAGCTGGTAGACGATCAACCTGACAGATATTTAAATGTATGCAGTAATAGAGGGATGTGACCATGTGACAGCTTGGATATGTCATGTACTGTACAGTAGCATTGATAAAAAACACATGTCTCTCCAGACACAGTGTGACAGACCCTGGCTTTGTGTTGTTTCCCTCAGGCTGACTCCACACATGACAGGGCGGTGAAGCGAGAGGAGGGAGAAAAACTGGCAAAGGTGAGCCTCATGCCACACAGACACACACACACTCACACACGCCAATTGGACACATGTAACAAGGTAAAAGACGTGCCGCGCATGATCCGCCAACACACCCACATGGATACTACACATCCCCCCCATCCAGCTGCTGTGTCTTTATTAGTGTTTGTAATTATGTATTCACAGTCACACATAATGTTGTTATTGTTAGGGAAAGAGGATGAGGCGGGGGTGGGCGGTGGGGGGGATGCTGACTTCGTTTTCCAGGCCGTTTCGCTCAGATAAGCTCTGAGAGGCATGTCATAGTAAATATGAACACAAGTGGAGTAGTGGAGGAGTGTGGCTGAAGAACTGCAGCTGTCAAGGTAACACAGCAAGAATTGACATGCACACAACACACACTTATACAGAGAATAAGATTATACCTGCAGGCCTCTTGCATCGACTTTATACTGCACCGTGTCTGTTTTATGAATTATAACAAAGTGGAGAGAAAATGACTTCTGAAAGCCAGAGATCTCAGCACTGATCAGAATTATTGTTGAATTATTGGTATTGATTAGCAGCTCTTTCATGTCTCTCAAGGTGCTTGAATCCATAACTCAAAGAGTAATTCACTCACAAACTTGTCTTTAGTCATAAGGAAAGGCATACAAGAGTGACAAGTACCACATACCCATAACTAATGACACGTGTTGTGTGTCTCTGTGCAGGAGTTTGGAGTACCCTTCATGGAGACGAGCGCTAAATCTGGACTGAATGTGGAGCTGTCCTTCACCGCTGTGGCCAAGTGAGTCACATGGAAGCACAGCACAGTGTCCTCTGACTGAACTATGATGGATCCACCTAACAATAACACTACCTTTATTAAGGTTTTATGAGTGGTTATAACCGTTAACTCATTAATAAACTCATAAACGACCTGTTGCTTAGTCACATTATTTGTTAAGCTACTAGTAGTATAAGTATTAGTGAACATGAACTTCATTTTGCCAAATAGTGAACTGTATGAAAACTGTTATAACTAGTTTATTGTTAATTTTTATTCATAGTGTGTTAACAACTGATAACAACCTTATTTTTAAGCATTTATAAACCCTATAAGGTAAGTCTTATTATAAAATGGTACCAGACTGGGACATTGAAGTCACTCATTCATCCCTGTTAATCTGCTGTTTCATGAAAATAATACTGTGGGTTTAAGTGGCTCTATTTGAAAAGTAACTTTTGAGATAGTTAAAATAAATCTTCATTTCACAAATACAAAGTTGAGTTAGTAAGTGCTGCTGTGTGTTACTGAGTCAAATGGTCATTTGTAAAATGTTTGTTGTGGGGTAGCACGGAACAAAGTAAACCCACAGTAAAAAACCTCACCAAGAGACCTGTTTGTTGTTTCTTGCTGTGGTCCCATTGCACATGGGAAAAGCCTTGCCTTGAAGGCTTTCTGCAAGAGAGGGAACATAACAGAGTTTTGTTGGCTGAACATAACCCAACTGAAAATAAGATGATGTACCGTAGTCACATATTTCACGTGTGTCATAATATTTGAGTCGGTTTCCATTTGACCTTTATCACATCTTGTTTTTATCCACACGACTTTATATTATTACCTTTTTTCTCTGCACAAACTACAAGTGCTTATAAACTCAGGGACCCAGATGTTAGGAGCCCTGATAAAAAGTAAAGTGAAAATTGTAAGTAGCTTTAAATGATGCGTGGTAACTTTTTACTTTCCCTCCTGCTTAAGAACTTTTGCAGCTCATGGTTAAAAGAGCAGTGGTTCTAAAGCAGCAGAGGAATGACCAGCTACAAACAAACTGTTGAAAAGGACATTTTAATCTACAGCGGCAATAAAGTTAGGACCATGTACTCTTGTGTTGAGTCCAGACACCAAACACCTTTTCAAACAGTTTATTGAGTGTGCAGTAATGTGCTCGGTGGTGGTCATTGATTGTGTTGCACAGATCTGATCGGCAGAACCAAACAACTTGTAAATGTTTTGCTCTTTTTTGAAGTGCTTAAGAGGCATCGCATGCTGCATCACGCTACGCAAGTCCGCTCATTTCCATTTTGAAGAAATCTGCATTGCTAATAAAGGACAAATGAAGGAGGACTGCTGCAATACAACGTACAAACACATTCAAAGTCCAAGAAAGCTAGCTGCTCTGTCTAAAAACAGCAAGATGTACACTTATACTTGTACTGAATTTTGTTTCCTGAGGCCATTACATTGGATGGTAATAGAAAATACCAAACTAGTGGGGCCCAAAAGGCTGGGAATGTTAAGAATGTCTTCCCCTGACCAAAAGTACAGAATGGTCTTACATTTGTCACCAACTAAAAGTAACAATAATGAGAACACTATTTAAAGAATGTGGTTCACTCAGATGTGTAGCGATGGACAGTTTGTGTGGGTGCTATTTCTCATTTTATATCCTTGTTATGGTAACAGGCTGGCATGGCTGGGTGTTGCCAAGAATAGCATCACAGTCTGGCACATAACAACCAGCAGACACAGAATATGAAACCAGATCCTTTCCTGTTGTTGTCCTCTAGCTCGCGTTAGCGCCTTCTCAGCCTCTGCATCTTTCGCCTCATTATGAGAGATACCTGCGATAAACTCACAAATCACAGCGTATAGTCCGAGTGTTACCATCTCCCTTTGTTAGCAGAGTTTTCACAGCATCATATCATTGTCTCTGTCTCAGGGAACTGAAGCACAGGACCATGAAGGAGCCTGACGAACCAAAGTTCCAGCTGCAGGAATACGTCGACAAAGAAATGCGGACTGCTGGCTGCTGCCGCTCCTAGACCACATCCTCTCTGTGTGTGTATATGCTTTTGTTTGTGGATGTGTGTGTGTGAGAGAGAGAGCGAGAAAGAGGGAGAGAATGGGTATATTCTGACAGACTATGTAATAAAGCCGATATGGTGTGTCTGGGAATAATCATGTAATTCTCAGTGTTTGTAATATTTCTATTAGTGGTGATATGACCAATACGCTCTCTCTCCTGGCCCACCTTTCCTCTGCAACTGTGAATGTAATATAAATTCCTACTACCTACATGCTCACACACACAGACAAACTGACACAACCACACACACACAGTCATGTTTGTGAATCTGCTTCATAGCCTGTTCAATGCATTCTGTGCAGTTTTTCATGAGTGTGATGTACATATTTTAAATGTAAGTTCAAATTTGTGTTCTGAAATCTTTGTAGTTTGTACATGCCTGTCTTGTTGAAACTATACTATATGGAGGACACGACTATGTGGAATATTAAATCAGTCATAGAAATAGATATTATTAACACATTTGTATGGATACACTTCTGCACCTAATGTAAGCTGTCAAATGGCACCGTGTGCCGTTTATGTACAGGATCAAATATAACTGTTTTTAATACTGGTATAGTGATCAGACTATCATCATACTGTCATTTGTGACATGATTTGAGGTTTTTTTGCCCCGAGACCTGCGATAGCGTTTACATATTTCTTTCAATGCAATGTAATTCACAAAAACATCAGCAGAAAACTGTAGGTGTCCATTGACCTCTACTGCATATTTGGGGAAAAAAAGCAGTACAGTAGTGTTGTGTTAGGAAATAACAGGAGGAGGGTGCTGGATAGGATTTGAAATGTCTTTTCCTGAGCCACTAACAAGTCGCTTGAGAAAAATGTATCAGTTAAGTTATTTAAAAAAGAGTTAAACCTTTACCCAAAGTCTACTTAGCAGCCTTTTCTTGACCTTTCTATCACATTTCATGGTCTTCAGCAGCAGATATGACCCTATAGACTATACTAACCAAATCAACTCCATCAGCTTTAAGATCTTAGATTTAGGATTTATTTAATATTCAATGTGTCCATACAGTACACTAAGCAAATTCCATCTGCTGAAGACCATAAAATGTGGTGGAAAGCCTCAGATAAAGGCACAAGTGGATAGCCTACTGAGTTCATATTTTTAGTTATATTGAACATTGATGTTACTTAAAGAGAGATTATAGATAGTGATAGTTTTGTATCACAGTGAAATTTTGTGTAAATATTTATCTGCTGCACCAAACTTTGATTTGCACTTAACCAGCTTTTATTTCAGTGCACGGAAAGTTCAAAGCCAACACAAGGCCAGCAGATAAGACAACTCAAGAAGAGTTGAGAATCTAGTTCAACCAAGAGGAAGGTTTGGTTAAACCTATTTGTCACTTGTTTCTTTTCGGAATTTATGTCATTCCATAGAGATGCAGCCATTGGTACTGGATCTTTATTGGATTAAAGGCCCCAGTCCCCATGAAGACGGTGTAGGGAAAGGTAATTGTACAGTGGGTGGAAATGCAGTGCGTGTTGTCCACAGTCGCAATGCAATTAATTCAAGAGTTAAAGTGTTTTTCAGCAGCTGCTTTCAGTCAATATCTTGTATTTTTTGCCCAGTGGTAGAAACACTTAATTTTGTCAGATGTTTTATTGAAAATCAAATATATGCTGTAATGTCAAAAACATTATACATTTCTATTTAGAAATATTGTAAATAAAGTTTAAAAATGCTTACATTCAATTAAAAAATGAATCAGATGTCATTAATTGATTGTTAACTTGTAATCTGTACTGTACAATAACTGAAACTATTTGTATTGTATCGATCTAAAGATTACACATTAAAGAATCACTCCATAGTAGATGGGTCGTCTTTACCTGTGGATGAGCAGTGATGAGCAGATATGGATACACACCACCACCATGTGGCCATAATGTGTTATTACAACATGAGCAGTGCAATTTAAAACAGAATCATCTGGTAGCCTGGAAAATCATCAAACCATTAATTTGAGGGAGATTGAAAATATAAATATAAAATGGAGGCTACTGAACATTTTCTTGTTGCTGTTGAGGTCACCTGATATCTGATATCAAATCCCTGTAGCTACTGAGCTCACCTGTCCTTGTTTCCAAGCTCTGAATCAATAGGCCTATGCCCTCTGGTCTCAAAATGGATCAACCCAGAGACTTGCTGAAATAAAGGGTGGTTATTGGTTAATTTCCATATCACAGAAATTTCCCACAGATAATCTTCTCAAATTTCAAACTCTGGTCAACTAAATCGGCTATGTCAATCCGCATACAGTAGCCTATGTGAGTGATAGTGTAGCGATGTGACTATATATTTCACATTACGGCTCTCATGGACACAGTATGCCTATTCATCTGCTGTGGAAACTTGAAAACTCAAAACCCCTGTAGCCTATGCATTTCTACTCAGAATCATGTAGTTCAACTTTTGGAAATTAAAAAGTTTTCATAGCCTTTTTTTGATTTTGATGAAGGGGGGCTGTGGGCCTGCAGGCAAAATTAGCATCAGTCTGTCCCCAGATGTGAAGCTTCCATTGCTCAAAATAGAGGGCATGATCCCACTGTGAGATAGTTGATAAGTAATTAAAATAAGCATTGTTCCATCAAGCCAATGATTTCTGCATTAATTAAATACTTTCAGTGCAGGACTTGTAATGGGCCCACATGCACAGCTCTTTGAATATTTTATCTAGGTCAATCAAAGAATTGTTTTAGTATGCGCCAGGCATCACGAGAAAAAGAACATAATGGTTTAAAAAATGTGGGTCGTTTTAATCCGGTGCATCTTTTATACTAGGCCTACGTAATTTATCTTGAGAGTGTCGCCATCTTGCGCCGCCATGTTTGCACGGCAGCCAGAACCAATACATCCATGCCAGAACCCAGCCCGCCAGAGAGAGCACGTTTCGGGAGTTCAGCGCGCATAAACAAACGAAGAAGAAGGCGGAAGGAAAGAAGAAGGAGTGGGAACCAGGCCAGCACCTCATCGCTCCATGCACCTGAAATACTCCCCGTCGTGGTAACAAGTTTTTCTTTGTCCCCATTTTACGGGAGGGGTGACACTAGACCAACTCATTATGATTAATCTGATGAAATCCTCCCCCTCCCCCCCCATTATAAAAACGTTGGGGACTGATGAAATCCTGTATTTTTTAATCCGATTTTGAAAATCCGTCAGCTAGCTAGCTAGGCTGCTAGAGAAAGTGCAAGCTTTTTTTCTAGAATCTTTTTGACGTGCATAGATTGTTCTGATTCTATAGGCAAGTTTAGCTTGCAGACCTGACACTTGATACATGAACATGTATCAAATCAACTTGTCTTTGGCCCAGCTGTCTTCAACCATTTTCCAGCTAGTGTGCAGAAGTTAGAGATAGGCTAGGGTATTACAGTGAGGATGGAACTCCAACTGTTTCATACAGGGAGAGATTAGAGAAATTATTTAGTGTTTGTGCATGCTGTTTTCTGTATGTAAACAAACTGGATGTGTATGGCACACACAGCAGGCTTTTCTGACTTAATCAATCAAACATTCTAGTGCAGGGTTCCCAAATTCCGGTCCTGGAGAGCATGTTTTAAAGTTTCCTGCTACAACACACCTGATTCAAATGAGTGGCTCGTTATCAGGCCACTGCAGAGCTTGATGATGAGCTGATCATTTGAATCAGGTGTGTTGTAGCAGGAAACTTCTAAAACATGCAAGGCAGCACTTGGCTCTTGGGGACCAGAATTGGGGAACCCTGTTCTAGTGCATGAGTAAAACCAACAACCTTGGTTCCTTGTTGATAAACATAAAATGGCAAACCTTCTTGTTTTGTCCAGTATCCACCAGAAGGACTGACTTTCAGCCGTCCAGCAGGAAACTCACTCACTTAGACTGCAGGTGAATGGGTATTCATCTTCATCTGTGTCTGCCACGTATGTGATTTATGATGGAGCTGGTTTGGTGGATTTCTAATGTGTCCCCTTGTTTGTGTCCGCAGGTGCCAGAATTCTGCTGGATTTTTGTATAGACATGGCCTTTCAACTAGCTACAGCTACAGGTAAAACAAACTATTAGTATGGGATACATTATTCCCACTAGGTGTATAATCAGAGCGATGTTATATCAATCGCTCTAGGTGTAATCACCCACATCCCAATACCTGTCTCTACAGCTTTAAACTAGAACCGCCATGAGGTCATTTTAACCTCTCTCACTTAAAATGCATAACTCTGTTTGCGTAAAAACTTAAAACAGATATCAGCGATCCCGTCGTTTTGGCTAATGCTGCGTTCCAGGCAGGTAAGTTCCAGCTTCAAGTCACAACTACGACTTTGTAGCGTTCCAGGCAACCCGTAACTCGTGTTTTTACCGTCCTGTTGCCTGTGAAAGTGCACTATAACGGCCTCGTAACTTCCGACCCGTGAACTCGTACCAGATCGAACCAGTATGACTTCACAGGTCGGAAAAACACAAGTTACGAGTTTCCTTGAACGCACCATGAGTTAGCAGCCCCCGCCCTCATGCATCTATTGGTCCTCGTCCCTACGTCACCACATTCACGCGCATCCCTTGGCTGCACACACAGTCCTTCATGCCGTTCTCTCTCCTCATTGGATAACGCTTGTATCCCACAAGGAAAGTTTTCTCCTCGGTTTACAGCAGAGCAGAGTGAAGGAGAGACTTGTGTTTTGGCCCAAACACTCCATGTAAGTGATTGCTGACTGAAAATAGGACTATTTAGGACTTATATTAACAAAAACATTCCGCTGATATATGCTTTAATGTCTCCCAGTGGAGGGCTTTTCCTAAAAGTGTGTTCTACCCACATCATATACTGCGTTTTGATGATTCTAGTATAAAACAGAGAGAAAAAAGAGTGATTTTACCTACTGTAGAACCGCAGAGAGGTCATTTTGACCTCCATTCATTCTAATGGAAAAATAGCAATAGATGTTGCTAGGCAACCAAGATAGAAAGCTCTTGGTTGGTTGATTTTTTGAATAGTGTGTGTATATAAATATGTATGAACTTGATTTTCCAATCATTGCAATGGCAATTGGATAAAGAATGGCCATTTAGTCACTCAGTTAGTCACTTTAGTTAGCTGGTTGATTAATTAGTCATTTTGACCTTGCCCCACGGGCCTTACAAATTAGAAGACTGTTACTGGAATATTTGTAGATAATTTTGCGTTCCATTTAATGGACAATAAAGTAGTCTGAGTATGAGTTTTAACAGATTTAAGATGCAGCAGCACAGGCATCATTAGGTGAGCTGAGATTCTTCAATATTGTTTTTCCATGTTTTTGTACAGAAAGGTGAGACTGAGAACATGGTGTTACAGATCTAATTGTTTTGGAACAATAAATTAAAGATACAACTGTATCATTCTTTTTATGCATTGCTTATTATCTGAAATGCAGAAAAAATAAAAACCAGCTCAATTTGCTTGTCCATCTTATTAAATGACTTATGTGAGACAGTTTGGACTGTTTGTGGTATTGAGTTTGGGTTTCATCGTTGTAAACCATAGGATGTATGATGTAAACATGGAAGAACATCTCACAGCAAATCTCACGCATGCGCACAAACATCAACAGAGCCGCTGGGACGTACAGTACTACAACAACAAGGCTAAAAACAGAGATCACATTAATATTTCTGAACAACTTTTTCATGTGGCGACTTTACGCCACTTGGGTCAGTAGGGACGAGGAGTATTTGGATGTTTCATAGTGTGTGTTTTGGATGATTCAAAAGTGAGCTCTATCCGCCTCCATTATATGGAAATCAGTTGCCAGCCGGACCCCCCCCGGAACACCAAAAACATTTAGATGATTCCAAAAGTTCTCCAAACCCTTTGTTGGTTTGATAGTGAGTAGAAAATTGGTGAATTATCAATTTTGAGTAAAGTATCCCTTTAACCTGCAGTGCTTATTCAGTCACAGCTTTTAAATTATTGTTTACTTTTATAAATCAACAAGTAAGATATTTTCAGTTTCCAAAGCTGTTTGTGATACTTGAGACTTTTCTGCAAGCACGTGGGCGGCGGGGGGGCTGAGACTGTGAGGAGTGATTTCCAGGTTGGATTAACCTGGGAGAGTCATATGTAACAGTGTGGGCAGGGGACACTGAAAAAGCAGAACACCCTGCAATTGAGGGACATTGTAACCTGGGGCAGTACAGCGCTTTAATGCCATGACATTCTGTAACAGGGTGGAACGAAGTGAGAGCGAATGCAGGAAAGAGTGGGAGGATGAGAGGGGACGAAGTGACCAGTTGAAAGGAACAGATCAACTCCAACACAACCCAACGCAGAACAAACAACTGGGTAACCACGTAACCAACCAGGTAAGAAAGTTATAAAACATCCTGTCCCACTACTCATACACAGTGTATATACACACAATCTGAGACCACTTTAAGCTACTCAGTGGGAATGTGCAATCATATGAACGTCATAATAAAGGTAAAAAAAACAAAAAACAATGGGGCGGTGATCCGACCCGTTACATAGTGCAGTTTCAGCCGACGTGACCCGGCTCAGGCTGCAGCGGCAGCACCATTCATCCTATTTACCATTTTTTTTACCATTGCAATGAGTCTGGGAACATTATTTTAAGGCCGATAAACTCCGCAATGTAGCTTTAAAACAACGTCAGTCTAGTCACAGAATAAAGGTCAAAGGGCAGGAGCTTCTGTAATTTTCACAAACATACACACACACTCAAGTGTGCTGTGGTTTTCTCTATATGTCAGCCTTGTGAGACGAGCACCCCACCCTCACCCTGTGTTTACAAAAGTTGATTTTCAGCAGAATGATTTGTTAATTATTCAAACCCCAGTTGTTGAAACTACTTCCAAGATAATTTAAGAGATTAAATATGGTTAAGATTAATGATGTTGGATTAATATCTTCAGTTAACTAATGTGGCTCTTGCTACTGGTGGTAGTGATGATGATGATGATGATGATGATGAATGAATAAATATGGTGTTCCTGTCCACTTGTGTTCAATCAAGTGTTCCCTCTGTGTTATTTTGTCCTTTGTTGCGAGTGGAAAATACATTTCCATGCATACGTGATCAACGCTGCGTGTGCAGACAGTCTGTGACTCAGACTCTGACTAATAGATATTCCAATTTCCTTAAAACGTCCCAGTCTGGAACAGTTTGACAGTGACATCCATAAGATAGCTTTCCACCCCCTCCTGTTTTGGCTCTGATTGATGATTTCAGGCACATATTGACCGGATAATGTGACCTGGAAGAGTTTCGTTACAAATAAAACTGAATTTATTAAATATAAATAACAGTCATGTTTGCCTGAGTTTCTGTCACTGCACTGCAGCATTTGATTATTTCTTTCTTTTTTTTTATTACTTGAGCTCACTTTGTTCCATTTGGTCAGATGTGAATCAGTAATCATTCACTTTGATCTTTACTAAGATGTTTTAAACTGACCTTAATTAATCAGGAGATACATTTCCGTTTTAATGTTTACATCTAAACAATTAAATCATACACGAGTTCCTAGAATACAAAACAGTATTTAATATTTATTTTAGTGTTTATGCTCCGGTTGCCTCATGATTTCACTGACAGATGCTGTCATCAAGCCAGTGCAGCTGTAAGCTCTCATGTGCTCAGTAGGGGTCACCGTTGTACCACAGATTTTCAAAGTGACCACAAGCAGACATGCACTCGCTAACAAAGGTAAAAAAACATTTTACATAATGCAATACAGTCCCTTCGAGATCCTCTGCATCAAGACTAGCGTTACTAGCGTTGTTGCCTTTGAGAGACCATACGTAACGTGTCCATTCCATTCTCTTTTTATCTATTTTTTGGCAATGGTTTTTGGTGTGAAGCCAAGACCAGATTTTTGTAACTAAACTGTGTACAAGTTCTCAATGGAAACAGCTTCTCTTGCGCTTCAGCCCGGTCTCATTCACTGATCGGTGCTCAAAGCCCAGGACGAGATACTAGCAGTGAAAATATCAAATGGGCCACTTCAAAGTGACTGTACCCAAATGAAGGGAGGCTGGAGCACTCAATGCGATGACAAGTTTATTGTGCGACAACTAACGTATCGACCCTAGACAGGTCTTCATCAGAGTAAGACCTGTTTAGGGTCGAAACGTCTTTGTTTTGGGTACAGTCACTTTGAAGTGGCCCATTTGATATCTTTATACAAAATCTGTGATCATTGGATGTCATTTTTTTGGGGGGGTGGGTTACTTTTCCACATTCAAATTTTATTTCAATCATGGTAATTGTACATGTCACTTTGTCACCCGTCAAAGACATAATATAACATGATGGTTGCCTGCCAGGAGCTCAAAATTGACTTTTACCCAATTTTAAACCACATAGACCTTCTACACCTTGTTACAAGTTTGCCCCATGGTTTTCTGAGAACCCCATACACAAAATTTTAGCCGTCCTTTTAGTAACAATACAGTATACCTTACAATTTTTATCAACATGGAAAAATAGAGAAGCCCAATACAAAGGCTGGGTCCAGGTGTGATCATGTTGCCCATATGTGTGTAAATGTGTTCAGTGGTGTGAATAAGTAAATAGTACACAGTCATTGTCATGGCACTTGCTAACGGAGGCCCTCATATGACTTAGCGAGGACCATCTGTTGCACTGGTTGCTCTCCGTGTCATTAGCCTTACCTGAGGGCAGCATAACCTCAGTGGCTCTCCTCAAGTCTATGTGTGTGTGTGTATGTGTGTGTGTTCATCGCTCAGTAGTTGCCAAGCAGTCCACTCTATTGAGTTAAAGTGACCAAGAACCCCAAACAAAGCCATGTGGTCTGTGTGTGTGTGTCTTGTTGAGAGAGCGGGCATCATCACTTGCGTTTCTGGAAACATAAGGTCTCCATGCTAACCGTGTGTGTTCACTGCGCTCACAGAGCAGCCCACCTGTGCTATTTTTAAAATAAAGATCCTCGTTCGCAGTTAGTGAAATAGCCTGGAGCAGTAACACAAACACCACAAGTTATTCAGCACTGGTTTATTTTGGTAGCAAGACAGCGATCAGAGAATCAGAGAGTACAAAGTGAGGAGGAGGGTGGCCTGTTCGTCGCTTTTGTCTGTTTCTGTCAGTCTGTCATCTTTTGAGTCAAGAGGCCTTGTTGTGACAACACTCAGTGAACTCTGCTGCATAATAGCCATCTTAAATATGTTACGATAATAAAAGGCATTGCATCAGTTGAACATTGAAAGCACTATAACACAGGGTCATCTTAATTGTTGTCCACTGTTTAGCAGTAGGTTTGTGTTTATTTGTCGGTGCAAGCAAATTTTAGAACGGCGGAGCAGAGCCTCAAGCTGCTCAGAGCTACGCTGCAGAGGCTGATGGGATTTTTCGGTGTGGACTATATTGGATTGAATTAGAACTGGACAGGAGTGGACTGCAGGACTACACAGGGTTTGAGTGCATTGAATAGGAATAGCCGGGCCTGGATGATATTGTACTGAATTACATTGGACTGGTGTGGAGTAGATTAAGATGTGCTGGGTTTTAATGTATTGAACTGGCCAGTGGAACAGGCTGCTGTAGAGTGGAGTGACCTGGCTTGGCATGGACTGGACTGAATTAAACTGGGTTGCTGAAGTTTAGGCTTCTGTGGACAAATGCAATTTACTTCATTGATGATGGATTTGATTAAATTAACTGGGTCCTGTCTGGATTTTATCAACATGTTATGTCACATGGATTGTGTGACGTAAAAACCCAGTATGTCCAATTCACACACTGTCCAATATAAAGACAGGGCACAAGGCTATGAGGCTTGATAACAATGATAACTCATCTTAATGATACTGTAATGCTTCTATACAGCCTCTGTCACTTTTCTCTCTGATTCTGGGATTATAGGAATACGTTTGGCCTTTTCCTCATCACACAAAGGTCAGGGCTTCCAAATCTTCCCTATGATTATTTTTCAATGTAGGTGGTGGGGACATGGTGTTACAGTTCCAGTACTGGTGTGTGACAGCTGACAGTGATGTATGTTGTCATTGGCACATGAATGGAACAGCATAAGTTTCCATGTTTGTGTTTGTGCGCATGCATGTGTGTGCATCTGGGTTCGGCTGTGGTCTTCCAGTTATGTAGTCCCATTAAGATAAGCCTGCTCTCCACTCAGCCGAACAACATCAACAAACAGAGAGGAAACCCCCCTACTGTGACACACACACACATGCAGTCATGCACACACATGTGCACGCACATTGTGCTGGCTTTGTTTACTTTATCTGTAGAGTAGTCAGGGCAGGCCACGTGTATCCACTTTGTTGTATGTTTTCATCCCTGGTTCCACCCTCATTGACATTTACTGATAACATGAGACAACAAATGAAGAGGTGGAAGACGCATTGAATCGCACACAATAAATACTGAGAGTGAAATGATGTGGAGGAGGTTCAGTGTGCCACATGGTTGTTTCTTTTACATAAATGGCTATAGCTACAACTTTTTCATCAGAACAATTAATTAAAAAAAAAAAAAAATATATATATATATATATATACGTGTATATAGGCCCGGGCACATAATGTCTAGAGGGGTGCAGAATAAAAGTATTAATTTTACAGTTCAAATGTATTTTCAAATGTGCAATTTTACAGTGTATATAATTGTTTTATAAATTTTGACAGCTACAAGTTCAATTCCTCCCTTTTCAATTTTGGACCCAACGCCTTTAAAATACATTAGGCATTATTATTTTCTAATGAATTCTCATGGCAAGGCTGTGAGCAGGCACGGCAAGAAGGAAACATGTTACGCAGTTTTCCTCCTCCCAGTGTCACCATCAGTGTGCAATACATAAAGGCCACTGAACCACATAATTATATAGGCTGAAAGGCTCTCCAAATACTCAGTGGCATTGAGAGAATTGTATGAAAAACTCAATACTTTTGCACATCACCAGATTGTAATTATCCCATTCAGGGCTGTGAGCTAGTTGAGTAATGCCCCTCTTTTCCTTTGTGAAAAGTTGTTTCCCAACTGGAACCAAAAGAGGGAAAAAAAAGTGTCCCTTGACCTAAAGTCCTGATTGTGCCGACATCAGTGTCCTCCTCAACAGCAGTGATAACGTGCTTTCAGGTCTGAATCTCCAAACCAGAAACGTTTGTAACAGCACTGGAGAAGACTAGATTTGTCGCTGGTCGCTTGACAAAAAAAGTTGCGAAGAGGATTTGGAAAGTCGCCAGATTCAGCGAGGAAGTCGCAACACTGTAGCAGACGGCTGTACAGCTGGCTGCGTGCTGCACGCCGTCCACAGAGCAGCGTTCAAGGAGACCGCAAACAAAACCAAGCAATCACATAGTTTAAAAAACATTATGTTTTGATTTTAGTTTAAAACAGTTTTTACATATCAGAGGACGACCATATTCACACACAGGGTACCTGAGAGTGTCTGTTATCATAATCCGTAAAAAAACGGTTTTGATGTACTGTATCGGTTTAAATGTCTAACCCATCCCACTTGCCAATCGCTCATTGGGGCTGTTTGGGATAAACTTCAAATTTCATTTAATTAATGGATGTTGTTGATGGGCAGCTACAGACTGCAAATAAAGATGGATAGTTTTCTTCTTGACAGTGCATAACTCCATGAAGTCTGGAAATTGTTGACATTTCCTTCAAACTGAAAACAAAGTCTTTGTATCATGACCTCATACTCAAACTTTGGACTCAAAAATGTCAGGACAGTAACTTCTATTTTAAGGTTGAAATGTTGCATGATGCACGTAGCTGTAATCATGTTGCAAATCAGCGTCTTAAACGAGCATCCCCTCAGCTCCGATCGTTATGACTCTGCAATTGTTTGCCATGGGAAGAGGAATTCAGCAGGCCGGCTGTGCCCAGTCAATGCTTCAACCATTTTTGTGGTGAGTCCCTCCTGCTCCTGTAAAGCCTTACTGCTTTAAAATGAAGCCATCAGTCTGATTATGCCACTCGGGGGCCTCAATACAGCAGCCTAGAGTGCACTCTCTCAATGCCAGTCTATGATTTCAAGTGTACTATTTTTAGCCATCTTTTTTATAGAGACTTTGTATAGACTATATGCATTTGCAGGTGAATGAGTTCCCTTGATGACCTCGGAGTCGTACATCTTTGTCCATGATGCTGATGAGGGAGCTGGTGGATGAATGATTCTTGCAGAGGGTTCTACTGGGCTAAAAATAAGACTCTGTTCACTGTAGTTTCAGCTTGCCTGTCTATACGTATGGATTTGCACGAGTTCATAAGACGTTTCTGATAAAAATTTACATAAAACTTAATGATGATGAAAATGATGTGATTGACATGACACACTAGTATTCAACCAAATAACTCAGGGAAGAAATTAAAGGTTGTGACTGTCTTTCATTCGGACGGATACGTGGTGACACTAATTTTGGATGTTCACCTTGAAACTTCACACTGAGCACATGTGACAGACATATAAGAGTGTGGAGGCTGAGGTGAACATTACATCGGGGAAAATAAGTATTGAACACGTCACATTTTTATTAGAAAATATGTTTCTAATAGAGAAACATATTTTCATAAGAACCAGATGTTGGCAACAACCCAAGTAATGCACACACTTCCAAAGAAATCCAAACATTTATGTCCGTAAATTAAGTAATGTGTAATAAAGTGAAATGAACCAGGGAATAAGCATTGAACACATGAAGAAAAGGCGGTGCAAAAAGGTGTGAAAAGTAACATCAGCTGGTTTAGTCCAAATTGACACCTATAAAAAGGTTTCTCATCACCACGGTGTCACACAAGAGGAGTCATGATGGGGAAAAACAAAGAGCTCTCTCAAAACCTTCACGAACTTATGTTGCAGAGCATACTGATGGTATTGATTACCGATGTGTCTGAATGCACCGTTTTATCCATTAGTGTTGTTATCCAGAACTAAAAAGAACATAATTTTACCATAAACTGGCCACGACCAGGTGCTCCTCACAAGAATACCAAGAAGAGTTGTCCAAGAGCCAATGAGCCCTCACAGAGAGCTTTAGAGAGACCTGCAACTCTATGCATGTCACCATGCAAGTCTATTGTGTTCAATACTCATTATCCCCGCTGTACATAGCCTGGTACATCATTTAGCATGACTGGTTTGGTAAGTGATGCTCTGGGGAGGCATGTGCCTAAAGGGTCGCAAGACCTCAGCGTTACAGCAGGTACCTTAACTGATGCAGGACAGTGCCCGGCCTCATGTGGCCAGAGTGTGTAGATAGTTGCTGGATGACAGAGGAATGGATGCCATTGGCAGGCGGTCACGTTCCCTGCGTCTGGGACGTCATGAATGATGCATCTGGTGATGCTCAGTGCCGCCCCAGACTGTCCAGAAGCTCATTGATCCCCTGAACCAGGTCCTGATCAGGAGGAGATCCCCCCAGGACTCCATCTGCCAACTCCAATAGCATGCACCGGTGTTGGTGCACACAGCCACACAAGGGCCATACACACTAATGAGTCATTTTCTGAGTTTCTGTGATCCGGATCAGTCATGCCCTTTATGGTTTGATGAGTTTGGTTTGGATTTACTGTATAGTTACAGCAACGTTGTTGCAACATTTTACAAAGTGTACATTGGTAAAGATTTTAATAATTCATTCAAGATCCAATGTGTGGTTCAAGTGTTCCTTTTTTTTTGAGCAGTGTAGTTTGATGAAATCCCTTCAGTGTCTTCACTGTATAGATTGTGTTTCTACAAACTGCAACTTGACTTGTTGTTGGAGGCGTATTAGTGTTTCTTCTCCCTGTGAGTCATAAGGCTTTGTCCTATTTAAAGATTAGAAGCAGATATTCTACATTGATAACAGCATATGCTTATTCATTTTCCCCATTTCATTTCTTTCTTTTGTGACCCAGATCTGTGATCTAGATTTTATGTCAGTGATGTTTGGTGACATCAGCTACGGCAATGCTGATTGGGAACTGCCTTTGTTCATTATTATTCTCACTAGGTGACATTGTATCCAGAGTCGTTTGCATTAGCCTACCAAGTTTCAGCTATAGCAAATGCATAAGTGGAACAGCAATTATTCATGAAGGTTACGTTGAGTCTTATTGAGCTGAGTTCTTTTTTAGCCTCAGATCTAGCATCCTACATCAACAGGATGACAAAATGTTTCCCATTTCACGGAATCCCGAATGTTCATAACATGCCGCCACGGGCTCGGAGGGAAATAACACTAGTGTATCATAACAAAATATTGGGGAAATGAACGAGTTTTGCGGCAGATGTGCCCCGTGTTCTCGCATTATACAGATATACGCGCCGCTTCACTTGGGCTAATTTCGTCAAAACGACTCCAAATGACACCAAAGTTGTCTGGGTGAGTAAAACGATAGTATTTTATGCTAGAAATAAGATCCAGGTTGTAAAAAACATAATTTATCCTAATGGTGATTAGACAGCTTTTTTTTCACCTAAAACCCCTAAAAAAAACTTTTTCTTTTGCTTCAGACTATCACATTGTGATGTATTTTCTGGAATGAGGTGAACATTGTATGTAACAGTCTGAGGGCGGATTCATTTCGCAACAGCAGGAAGTGAAACTTTGAAGCCCTCTTTACCTGCTTCTAAAAACACAAGTCAGGATTGATAGAAATCCCCAGCAGCCTCACGACTCAGCAGCTAAAGTTAGACCAGCAGAAACACTTGAGAGATCCAGTATGACTTCGATCCAGGTACGCTTAAATGCACAGGCAAGTTAGCGGCATTCATCAGTCATAGTGCTACTTACGTTAGATTTAAATATAGCCACAGCCTTGGGACTGTGTTGGGATATGAGTCACAGACAGGAATAATTTAATGGGTGTCAACATGCAAAGCATACAGACAGCAATCAGTCTGGGTTAGATGACTGCCCTCCCCCCACCCCCATCCCCCAGGGCCTTTTCCTTTTCCAGTAACAAGCTGTGGATCATTTCCCACAGGAGCATGTGAGGGAAGATGTCCCAAAGTATTATAAAACAACACAAGTTTAAAATGTGGAGCATTTGGTAAGATTTATGTTAGAGATACGTGTTGTTGAGTTTGAAGTCTTGACCAGAATATCTATGTAGGGGACGGTGAGATATTTTTCTTACTACTTCATAATATTGAATAATCATGCAACAAACATTAAGATTTTCTTCAAATGATTCTCACACATAAGACTACAGTAGCTAATATTATGTGTGCACTTTTCCCCATTACTTGTGTATCTACTAGAACTTCCCAGCATTGATGATACTCACGTGAGGATTTGTTTTCAAGCAATAGCACTTATACTTTCAATTCACTCTAGAGTTATTGCATGGTATTTACGTATATTACCTTCAACCACACAAATTCAATGAGAACCGTACAGAACACAAGAGCTCAATATATATTAGTCTGTGTTTAACACAGTGACTATCAGGGGTTATGTTGGAATTAATCATTTAAAATCTAATTTTGGATACTGCTGTGATAGAATATAATGTTATATATATACACACGCACACATAATATAAATGGTGGTTTATATTAGGGTGTAGTCAATCTCACTCACAATGCTGTTTGCAAACAGAAATAACCACGGTACACGGCACAGTGAAACACAGACGGCCAAAAAAGTAGTTCATGGACTTGAGGCTGGCTCAGAAAATGAGTCAGTGCCCACAGAATCACATTTTAAAATTGAAATGGTATTTTTTCGTGACCCTGACCCATAAGTTTGTTTTGTTGTTTGGCACATCGTGACTATAGTTATCGTGACAGTAGCAACAAAGTGCAGGGATGCAGTATGAAGAGTGCTTAACACATCAAGAAGAGGCCGTGAAGATCCCTTCAGAGGGTTGAAAAACAACCTACATTGTCTTTTAGGTTGAAGGACTTGGACTGGATGTACACTGTAGTGTTACAACTGAGACATTAAAGAAACATGACAAACTAAGCAAAAATCTTTTACAGTATTTGTTTATTTAATTTAATTTACTAACTAAATTCACATGAGTAAGCAAAAACGAGAATAGGCTTTCATTCATTCATTGAAGTTATAAGCCACACAAAAAAAATGTAACTTTGCTTTTGAGAATCATTTTCAGTCTTTCAGTCATACATATTTGGAACAATGTCTGTCTGTACTGTATAAGTATGAACCAGGGTTCAGCTCAACAGGAGGATGGATTGCCCGCTGCGTGGCTTTGTGTGAATAACCAGCAGTCAGAGGGGAGAGTCTGCCACCGAGCCCTCGGGCAGGGCAGCAGGTCACAGCGTGTGGAAAATTCAGAGGTGAGAGAAGGTCTGCCGTTGGCTGTGATTCACCTTAGACATAGTGCGGCTTCAGACGTCTGCTACTGATGCATAGTTAGCTGTCTCCACACCGCCTGCTTCGATTCAGCTGCAGGTGTAAATATAGACAGTTGTCATAGCAACACCTGTACGAAGGCTGCCAATGTCCGTGTCTGTTCACCTCTGTGGTGATTATACTAGAGGCTGAAGGTTGTATGTGTGTGTATCATGGGATTTTTTCGTGTGAATCCGCAACCTCCGTTTATTTTTTCATTCCTTCATCTTCATCCTTCAGGCATTCTTTGTGTTTTGTCTTGTAAGCAGTCACGAATTGTAACTTGAATTCAAATTAAATGATCTGTAGGGTAGGCAAATGCAAATGATATTGATAGTGAGCTTAATGCTATCACTTTTAGTCTTTTTTATTTTTTTATTTTCACAGAACATAACATTTACTAGTGAGAAAGATACGAGAACTTAATGTGCAGGTGAGGTCTGAAACCCAAAAGGCTTCTAACATGACCTCACCTTGACCTACAGTAACAAATGATTGAAACACAGTGAAGAAATAATAATCACAGACCTGGTGCAAGGTAGAGAAATAAAGATTAAAATAAAATGCCACTCAGATTTTCACTAATCAAATGAAACCTTGAAATATGCTACTGCCAGCCAATATTTCGCCACAGACGAGGGAGGGCCTTGTACTGAGAGTAGACCACCAGCTTGGAGCTTGCGAGCTTTCGGCGTATCTTCGGCGCAGCTTTTTGGCACAAAATCGTCCTGCGCCACAGCTGAATCTGTGACACCTCCCCCTGCTGCACCGCCACACCCATCTCGGCGCACCTTGGTCTACCAGACCGCCAAACTGACCGTTGCGCTGCATGAAACTTGCACTGCGCAGGCTGTACCACCCTCAGCCACACCACGAAACTAGAGCCCATAATGTCACAATGCTGGCATCTAATATTATGTTTTTTACCATGTTCACCATTTTTGCTGTTGACATTTGCACTGTTGTACCAGTTCACCACTTAAAAAGATTCAGATAATGGTTTAGTTTAGTCCCAATCTAAATTGAAGCCACTGAGTATAAAATTGTACCACAAAGGTGTACAGAAAAATCACAGACATGAGTTATATTTAAAACATATAACAAAAGAAAAGAAAACAACAACAACATTAATTTACCAGTGAAACAATGTCTCGTTATTCTGTAGCAGGCACCATCTGCATTAAAAGTGGCTTGTGCAGTGGTAGATGGGTCTGTCAAAAGCTTTCACAAATAATATGAATGCGATCAATGAATGGCATTCCAATTAATCTAGTGTTTCCTGCTCAGGTGCTTGTGATTCATTCATGCTTCTTTTGGTAGCGATATTATGGATGTCTTAATTACGTCAAATCTGCAAATAGCCGAAGGATGTCATTCCTTCCTGCACATGTAGTGTACACATGATTTAAGTACGTATTTGGAATTATTTATAGTTGTGACGACTGTGGCGCCTGACATTGACATTGAGCAGGACATCCGCCGATCAGAAGGTGGAAATTTCAAAATGTCCTTGGACAAAATAGTCAACCCCAAATTGCCCTTGATGTATCATCATCACGTGAATCTGTGTTGATAGTAGAAAAAGCACAGGGAAACGTGCTGCATGAATGTGTGTGATTGGGTGGAAGTTGCTTCCACTGCAAAGTGTATTGATTGGTCAGTAAGAATGACTGTATTAAAACGTGTAGAGCTGCTCGACTCCAGCAAAACACATAATCACCATTATTTGAATCATTACCCCGTACTTTTGTTAATTTGTGAGATTGAAAAAAAATCAACAACTGAGTTGCTTTATTTGGTAACACTTTATTTGAAGCCTATCTTTATAACACATTATAACCTTACTTATGAGTTATAATGCAGTTATAGCACTGTGCATAACTGCATTATGAGTAACAGTGATAGGCATCAAATAAAGTCTTTACCCTCTATTTTTTATCCTCTTAAATGTGATCAAATAACATAATGTTCTGTGCAATTCAAATTGAATTTATGAACAGTCCCAGACTTCTCATATCATGACCTTTTCATCATTAACCAGTGTTGGTATAATGTAATTCATTGTGTAGCTCTAGGCTGCAGAAAACAAAACACACCCAGTGCAGCAAGACAGACGGACTACAAGCTGCAGAGTCTCAGGGTCTGTGTGTATGTGCGTGTGTGTTAACTGCACTCTGCCCCTGGGTGTGTGGGAGTGGAGCGTTGCCCCGCCCCTCACACACAGGGTCAAAGTGAGGTACAGGTGAACTCTGGCGTAAGACATCTGTTTTTTTTCTGGTTCCTTCTGAAAATATTGGGTGGTTCAGGTAGTGGAGATGAAATTTGATGAGAATTTTGAATCTGTTTTTTGAAATTACTCTATTATTATCTTATTTTCATAATTGCTGTACATGTAAATCAAAACCATAAATGAAAATAACGTTTGATAAATCACCCAGCCCTGTGAAAGTGTGGTGTGTGTGTCATATAATGTGCAAGTTTGTCATAATCAAAAATCCAATTATACCTTCAGAAGATAACAATAAAATCATGTATGAGCGCTTGAGGACATTTTACCAGAGATCATTATAACAGAAGATTGCCCTCTTGTATGCTTTACAGAGCACAAACAAACATGCATTCACACACACAAACACACAGGGAGAATTTGGATTGTGGTCACTGTGCTCCCCAGTAACATGAGTCAGTGAGGATTACCCTGTGGGAACACGGCAAACCTGTTCACCTAGAAGTGCATGTATTCATCATCCCACTGAATATGAGGCACATGTTTGTTGTAGTAGACATTGCCATTGCATCATGGCAGTCTCATTTCCAAAGATCAGTGAGTACAGAACACTCCAACAAGTAACACATCATCTCTCTCCATCCGTTTCTGCCTGCCGCAGGTCTGCAGGTCTGCAGGTCTGCATCTGCTGCACCTTTTTAATATGAACCTGGATAGCTCAGTATACCTGACCAGGCCACTGGGGACACACTGAAACAAGCTCAATTTGTTTAAACCTCAGATTTAACATTCATATGATCGCATAGAGTGGGAGGGGCAGTAAAAAAAAACCTGATGTTGCAGTTGTGTGTCCATGCTCAGCCCCTTGATGTCCCAATGTTGTGCCTACTCAGCTGTGCCTGAAGTTGCATCACTTTAAAATCAGTTTTAGTACTTAAACATTCTTGATGCATTGTGGACCTACCTTGAAATACCAATATCTGACATTTTAAATGTAAAGTTTCCTAAAAGTAGAACCTAAGGCCTGGGCAGCATTTTTATTTTCATTATAAATCGTCATTCATGGGAATTATTCACATATAGCTTAATAAGTCGTCCAACCTAGACAACCAGGGTTACCACAACTGTACCAACATAATGATCACTGCTGTGGTGACTGTAATGGCTTGATAAAGTTTAGGCACAGGACCTTTGGTTGGGTTTGGGAAAAGGTCATGGTTTTGATTAAAAATCTGAACTTCCTTAACATTTCACCGTCTTTATTGTCACAGTTACTATACTTAACTTGCTGGATAAAACAAACTACTGAACTGCTATTTCATATGGGAATCAACACACTCCCCTGTGTCAAAGCCATGTGTTTTATTGAATCATCCATTCACCTTCTCCAACTATTCCATCACTGCACTTTCCCCATTGCTTTCATTATAGTTACCAGTGTTTCCCCTAGAATATTTTTTAGGCCCGGTGGTACCCACAGAAAAACCCTCACGTGGGGCACGCACCCTAATATTGAATATTTACACGTCAGGGTCCAACGTTGCTCCATCTAATGCTACTTCACACTATATAGTAGCAGCTATGCCCTCCATGCCTGAACAGGTGAGCCACCTGTTTAATGCCTGATCACAGAAATATCTTAAACTGAAGGGCCTTTCATGGCCAAAAACATAAACCTGGACAACATTTTAACAGAGAGCTGGCTCCATCAGATTCACATGCTGCAGTGGACAATTTAGTGTCAGTATTAATCCAGTAGCCTATCTAAAGGAAATTAAGATGAAAATGTTGGCCTTCTGAAAAGTAGGCTATGTCCATCTGCTCTCAATACTTGGTTGGGGCCCAGACCTCCATGTTATTCTAGTTTATTGAGACGCCCCTGTAAAACTCAAGGTTGTGGGACATTGAAACAGTGACAGAGAAACAGCCAGTCATCCAACAGCTGTGTCGTTTGGTTGAAGACCGTCTCCAAAACAAAGGGTTATAACTGAACTGCTATAACGGTTCTGTGTGCGTCTGTCCCATAGACTGTAAAAAGAATGGGGAATCTGAAACAGCAGCGGCGGCCGCTCGCCGTCACTGAAGCGCTCCGTGAAATCGGCGATTAAATACAACGAGCCGCGAGCGACGTCTAGCCTGTCTCACCTGGAGCACGCGCTGCAGCGACCCAGTTCATCCCACCTGACAGTGATTTTGCTCCGCGTCAATCCCTCCTCTCACTCTCTCTCCCTCTCCTGTCTCTCCCGCATGACGCGCATCACTTCGCCGGTGATTTCTTTTTCTTTTCCCACGGCTCCGTAGTTTACGTGTTACAAACTTCAACATCCCATAATATGCTCTCACACCCGCATACTGTAGGCAACGAAGCAGGTTAACTCACGTTGCAAACAGCGCTGCACGAGCGTCCTAAACAGAATGTATTGATTTCTGAATGAATGGATGTGTCGCTTATTTTTGCTATATTAATTTTTTTTTTTTTGGCCTGGCGGGGGCTCTCGTTGGCCTGGCGGCCCGCCAGGCCTGTACAATGGTAGGGGAAACACTGGTTACTATGGTTCATAATCACCTGCATAAACAACATTTGTTTTTTTCACCAGTCTCCATATTATTGTGACAGTCCAACCTGACAGGAACAACCTGTTCTCACATAATATCTACTTCCCAGAAATTGGTTTCTCTGATACAGATGTTTATGTTAAGAATAGAGCCAAGCATTAGTTTAGTGATGACGAACCAAACTGGTTGTGGTTTTATTAAGAATTTTGGTTCACCTCTACAGCTTCCATCACCACTGTGACACAATCTGCTTCCCTCTCCCCCTCAGCTACTGCCAAACCATGAACCTTGTCTTCACCTCCCCAGGCCTGCCATTTCTTCAACTGCACACACGATGTTCCAGGCACATTTCTCAGTCTTTTTATGAACCTGCCCACCTGTTTGTTATTCACTAACCTGAGTGCCCCTGCCCACTCATAAACCTGATCCCTGTTTTCTCATTACTTTAGTCTTTATAAATGCCCGTCTGCATCTGACCTGACTGACCTCACCTGACTTGAACCCCCATCTGCAGAGGTGAAGTATAAAAAGGCTGCAGTCAACTCAGTGCACAGTGTACTTGGAGTAATTGCAATGCACGTGTGTCAGGTTGTTCTGTATTTTGCCTTTGAAAATTTCACTCTGGCTTCCAGAGAAATATAATATTGATTTCAGACTTGTATTGATTACATCCAAGACTCTACGTGGCCTTGCTCTTGCTCACACATTCTTGCAGGTTGCACCTGTAATTATTATTATTTATAATATTATCAGTTTGTTTGTATGTAAACTTGAGTATTATATTATGATGGATTTTCTTGTCTTTAGTACCTTTTAAAACTATTTAACAATATAGTTTGTTTTTTTCAGAGAAAGTTATTTTCTTTTTTTGTCTGTTTGGCAAAATTATTCACTGGATCCCCACAGAGATAGACCTTTATTTTCCTTCCATTGACAAAAGCAGTAATTGTACCTTGTGGAATTTAGGAGATGATGATTTACAGGAAGTCACAGAAACAAAGAAACCAGTTGCAGCAGTGAGTGAAGCTTCTGTGTGACTTTTAAAAGTGAACCATGCACGTCCAGTCACTTTTCTGCTGTTTTGCTAACCCTCCCCCTGGCCATGTGCATTTGTTTACAATGAAGCTGACAAGAAAGCAGTCCCTTATGTTATGCTGTATATCATTTACAATGTTGCAATGTGTATATTTGCAAAGTCTTACCTGTCATAAATAAGAGATTACAGGTTAAGGGGAATGTTTGTGTTGCGGCGCCGCAGAGACGACAGCTGGGACACCGTACTTCTAATTTCACATGATGTTGAGCAGTACCTATACAAAGCATCTACAGCTAATGACAGGTGAATCCATTTGTAAATCCTGTCTTTATAATATTACACTGAAGCTGTGCATAATATTTATAAAATTATTGGTGAGCCAGTAACCCCCCCCACCCTGCCCAGGAGCAGTCTCTGACCAAACAACATGACTTATTCCTTAAAACCAGGCATCACTGTCCTCAGTAGAGCCATTGCTATGGCCACTACTTCCATGGCAACGGGGTACATATTGCTAAAGCAGCTTGGTCCGACCTCATTAAAGATGAAGACTAAATGTGAGCATGAGCTGCTTACAATTCATGTGATGACTAAATGTGTGCATCTGCACTGACCTCTTTCTCTTTTTACCTCACTCTTTCCATTGCACTCTGTAACTCTCTAACAGCTTGTGGAAATGTGGTAACAAACGGGGAGTAGCCTACACGGGGGGGCAGTTTTTCTTTTGTCCGAAAATCTTTCTGTGCCTGTCTGTTTTCCCTCTACACAATCCTTGCTCGGTCAGTTTAGAGCATGGTGACTTTTTGTCTGCGCATGTAAAGTTTGATCTTGTGCTCCCCAGAATATCTCCCTTCCAGTCATGTTACTGCAAGATAACGAGACCAATCTAATCATGCACTAATGCAACTAAAATTTCAAAATAGTTAAGCCCATCTTTCAGAACAGCTCAATGCCACATCGAATGGATGTGCCATGGCCTACTGAGAGGTTCAACCATTGCTTAAAATCCAGTATAATTCTGAACAGACGTTAAAATTATTAATAGGCCTAATAACAAGTTGCCTTTAATGCCTATAATGAGGGTATGGTTATAAGTCCAGATAAAGTGTGCCATGCAATCGAGAGGGTGGCAGTGAACAAAGCCTGTGGTCCTCAGTTCAGGTCAGTTCAACAGATAACTTTTAATCCCCTGGGGAGAAATTCAGTTCAAGCAGTAACTGCTGAACACCTGAAGTAAACACGCTCAGTATGTGCTTTTCTGGATTGTAAGCACATGGCACATTGCGTGTGTATGTGTTTTTCTTTTTTAAATCTTGACCTTGATGTAAGTAAGGTCAAAAGTACTTATCACCTACAGTATAAGGTCCTCTGTTTCCACATACATCAGCCTCAGTACCAGTGTGTGCTGTTCTCTCTGGGTGTTGGTGAGACAAGAGAACATCATGTCCACCTGCGAGTCAAGATGTTGTGTCATAATGTTTCTCTGCCTAGACGTCTCCTCATTCCCACACTGTGTGTGCGCGTGCGTGCCATGCCAGTGTTTCTACTCTACTCTGTATTGCAGTATGCTCCAACCTTTAACACCTTTCTGAGATGAGATAAGAGAAAAACTATGCTCATTATGACAAGTGAGCGCAGATATACTGTTGTCTCTGACAAGCGGGATGCAGAAGCAGTGGGACATTGTTGAAAGTGCCAGGTTTTAGTGCTTCTTACATCATGCTGGTCTGAAATGTACATGTAATTATAGTGTGAGAACAGCAGAGAAGCAAAACGGCATTAGTTTAATGGAACAGGTCATTTTAACTAGTCGGGGGGAAAAAATGCATTAAGTAGTTTCACATTAAAAGTCTGTGTTTCTGGAACATGGCTCATAGTCTGATAACCTCGAAGGGTTGAGAGCTGAGTTGCAATTGGCTCACATTGTTTCTCTGATGACTGAGAATGACCAAAATCATGTTAAAATATTAGCTTAAAAATGATATGTACTAATCATGTTAAAATATTAGGTTAAAAATTATATGTACTATATAAATCTGTTGAGTCCATCATAAGAATGCTGATTCATGTGCAAATGGGATGTTACAGTATTGGCCGGGACATAACAATACCTGGTAAAATATTTCATAATTTTAAATCTTAATATAACATCAAATTTAAGACATTTTAAAGATGGAAAGTTTATTTTATGCCTTCACCATTATTCAAAGTAGGAAAGCCACTGCTCACCAGAACAAGTTAGGCAACTAACTTGCAGGATTTCTCCTGTGGCTATGCCAGGTTTTTACCTTAATTAAAAAGCTGCGGAGTAATGTTGACAGACAACCGATTCAGCCAATCAGCAAGTTGGTATATCAAACTTTTACCGAATCCAGTTGGAAGAACAGCGAAAACGTCAGAAACTCACCAAGTGCCGACTCTTGCTCTTGTTTAATTGTTTTAATGGATGTAGTAAGAACTTCCCTTGTTGCTGTTTTTAGGCTGCTACTGCTATACTGAATATCTTTGCTGCTAGATAGCTCCGCCGTGGTAAGAGTCACGCAGTGTAGTGACGGGTCTTAGCACCAGTCGGCCCCTGATTGGCCAACGTGCTGTGTCAATCACAGAAATCTGAGCGGCGACGCTGTGGGGCAACGCTGATTGGCTCGGCCTGCTGAGGGTTTCAGGCCAAACGCTCACAGTGGGGATGATGCCAGACTCCCCCTCAGAAATGAAATGAAATGAAATGCATTTCTGGAGAGGCTACAAAAGGGTGACTTTGTAATTAAAATTCATTTGTTAGACTAAATCACACGGTTTTGTCTTTGCAAAGTCTCACCGTGGAGGCGGCAGATCACAAAACATCACTTTGTTCTTTCCATTTGAAAACTTGTTAATTATATGAAGCAGCTGCAGTTTTATCAAAAAAAAATCTTTCTTTTATTTCAGTGTTAATCCACTTTCAAGCCCACACTGTTTTGGCACAGCTCCTCCCCTGAGTGGCAGAGGGCTGTTATACAAAAAAAGTCACCACCATCACACAACACAAGAGCTCTTGGGCAAAAAGTCGGTGACAAAAGAGTATCTTGCTACAACACAGAATTTCCTCAACTTTGTTGTTGAAGGCTGCAGCAAAACTTTGAGAGTCTTCAGTGTACCGGCACTGCAGAAAGTTTTATGAGTTACAAGATGCAACTTTGTTCACTCCCCTTCCATGTACTGTACATTACTGACGTTCCAACCATGGCGCCTTTCAAAGCCTGTAGGTGAACAAATGACCCTGGAGACTGTCTGAATGGACGACGTGACAGGCCAGTGAAGGAACACACAGCCTAGTTTGTCTAATATGGTTTTCTGACATTTTGCAGGATTATATAGGACCAGCACAAGTACCGGCGTTCTAAGCGAAAGAAAAGGACGAGTAGCTCAGAAAAAGGATGTATTGATCCTGGATCTTCAAATGTCAAAATGAAGACGTCAAACTAAGAGAGCATGTGCTTGGATGCAAAGCTACCATGCTCTCAGTGTTGCCATGCGATAGAAATACACGTGCACACAGGCATTATCACTTCATACCAACCACCCACACACACACGAGATACCTATCCAGATACACAAATACACACAAAAAATACGCCCACACAGTGGGTGAGTTTGTTATTTTTTTCTTTATTAGCAAAGTTAATGAAGTCAAACTTCAAAATAGAAAGTACTGTATATGAGCTGTAATTACACTGAGGGTTCCCACAGTGGTGCCAGCTAGCAGGGAGAGGAGATAGTAATTAAATGATTTTATATGGGATTTATTTGAACTTCTCTTCACAACACATTAATCATTTAACCTTTTTAGCTGAAACTGTGCGAACAGCTTGGTGTGTGGGTGTCCCCCTGCTCAGCATTGTCATAGTAATTCTAGTCTGTTGGTTCAGTTTTTAATCATTTTATTCTGTATCAAAGGTAGAATCTGTACGTTAACAAAATATAGACTTACACAAAAGAAATTTTTGTAGTGTTTTGTAGTGTGTAGTCAGGATGTTTCTGGGCATGGAGTCAGTGTGTTTCCCCCAGCCAATGACAGAACGCTGTGGAATAACTGTACCACCAATATCAGGGTTCCCCAATTCCGGTCCTCGAGGGCCACTGCCTTGCATGTTTTAGAAGTTTCCTGCTACAACACACCTGATTCAAATGAGTGGCTCGTTATCAGGCCACTGCAGAGCTTGATGACGAGCTGATCATTTGAATCAGGTGTGTTGTAGCAGGAAACTTCTAAAACAAGGCAGTGGCCCTCGAGGACCGGAACTGGGGAACCCTGGCCAAGATAGACACTGGTTGCCAATGAAGAATAGGAAATACAGTGTGAGTCAAGTGCCAAGCCACCTCTTTTCTTTGGCTTTTCACGCTACGTAGGTTGTTGATTTTTATGTGCACAGATATTTTATCTGGGATGGTCAGTCTATTTATTTAATTCGAACATTGAACTTTAATTGGTGGGAATTAACCGTAAGTTAATATGCACAGAGATTTGAAGCTGTTAGTTTGTCAGGTTTATGTTTCTCAAATATCATCAAGAAAACAAGTCAGCTCTACAGCATTTGTTGTATATACCTATAACATAATATACACAGAGATACTGTCACTTGGATAGTGCAGTTATACAGCCTGTATCCACCCATGCACAGGGAGATTTTGCAATAAATAACTACAGATTTTTGGTGCCTCTTGCGAACGTGATCTACATGATACAGTCTTCCATGTCAACAGGAGACTTTTGGTCCCTGGATCCACTCTTTAAAACATTACCTTAAAACATTACCTCCTCACGGGCGACATAGTAACACATCACTTGCTGATGTTGCATTACACAATAGTACATAACACGCAAATGAAGAAACAAACATTTGAGAATGATTCTGCCTTTGACTTAATGTTTGAAATAAGCTTGAATATGGAACTGAGACCACCATAACAACACTGGCATGAGTAACCTGAATATGACTGGCAATTTATTAGTGAGCTAGTAACCTAGCAACTGATGGGTGAGCCAGTGGTTGTGATTGATGACTGCAACAGCTGATGCCAATCAACTAATGGAAGTGCTTTCAGTGCTCTGCCTGACCTTTTCTTGCTCTATGGTGAAAAAGATTCAAGAATAATAAGTAATGTAATAAGAATTCATAAATAAATAAACACATTGACCTTACTATCAGTTTTTTTTACTGTAGGATGTATCTGTCTCATTAGTTTTCATCTTTACCTTCAACTGTTGCTCTAACAACTAGCTAATCAATATACTTGATTGGCTAATAGTCTACAGGCATTCTAGCAGTAGCCTGTTAGTTAAATAGCCTACTAACACTCTCAAGCTAACATGACTTTAGCTACAATGCTATGTAATAAAGTGAAGCTGATAGAACTTTGTCATTTGTTTTGCAGCTGTGTGATCAAAACCTCCTGGTTTCACAGCTCTACATCCACCAGTTGTTCTGTTTACATCTGGTCAGATATTGCATAAGAAAATCCTATAATGCTTCAGATCAAGCACCTTTTTTTCTTTTCGCATAAACCAAGAGCCGACTGTATCCAGCCGATATGAGTCACACAGCACTGATAAGGAAAAGCAAAGAAACAGCAGTGTGCCTGTGTGACGTATGAAGTATTGCTTTGACTGACTCCTTTTCATTTTTCTCTTTTTAGTTTTCATTTGATCTGGGTTCACGCTCTGATTAGGAGCAACAAACAAGCAGCAAAGTCAGAGTAAAATGTATTAAATTTTCGTGGTAAAGAGGTCAGAGACAAAAACACTTTATTTTGAAGTCTACTTTATTGGATGTCAACTCAATCTTTTTAATATATCAGATTACTCTTTACTGTATTGTTCCTCTATTCTTTTGTGGTGCTACGGGTCTGTCGTTATTGAATTTGAGTGCAGCGGGACCTTGGCATAATCATGACTAAGTCTGCTTAGATTTGATATTTGCTCTTTTTCCCCTGTTGCTAGGAAAACCTGTGTATTGTCTGTAGCTACTCAGCCTGCATTTACCTTCCTGAAATCATCTTACCCCTTTTTCTAGATTGGTTAAGCTCTCTCTGTCTTATCCAGAGGACTTTCATGGCACTCTAATTAATCAGAATTAACCCATATCACTTAAATATTACACAAGAGCTACTGAGAGGGTCTGACTCCTCAGAAAACGGTTCTTCAAGGGCTTACACGCAATGTTTATTGTTTTTCCCCCCTTTCCTGATGGAAAACAGATTGATTCACTTGTTGTTTCTCTCTGTCCTCAGACTGCACAGCGGGACAGATGCTCTGATCAAAAGCATGGCTTTGAGATATAAAACACGGTGATAAACACGCACCACACAGCCCATGGCCCCGGTTGTAGTTTGTAGGAAATTCTTATTGTCTTTGAGCTGTAAGGAAATTTCTGAGGCCGCCGTGGGAAAATGAGATCGCGCTCGCGAAAGGAAATGAGGGATGAGTTCACAGGGTCCGCTTATTGCAAATGTTTCCCCCAGCAATCAAAATAATGAAAATGGAGAAGCTAAACAAATTCAGGGGCTGACACAGCGTGTCTAATATTGCATGCATGAGTACCACTGTATAAATTACAGCAGAGATTTTGATCTTGTGAACAGATACCGCTGTACAAAAACAAAATTGTTTGCTCAAATCTTTTCCATTGTTTGTCTCTAACAGGAAATGACCTGATTCTTTAAATAGTATGGGATTTGGATCAAACCAAATTTAATTTAATTGTATGTTTTTGGGGGTTTTTGCCTTTTATTACAGAATTAGGATTTGTCTTTTTAAAATTTGATTTAAAACAAACACAACACAGTTGAATTTACATTCATAGTTTCCTCTATTTTTATTTTCTTATTTTTTACCACCCTAAGTAAATATTTGCATAAATGAAGTACCGTAAAATGTATTTTAACATTATGTATGTTATGTATGTAAGCGGTGGTTTCCCATGGCAGCAGATAGTCAAGGGCCAGTCCTTTTGAGTGAAATGTTTTTATTGTATGTCTTATGTGAAGTGCTTGAATTGCCTTCTTATGGAATGGTACTGTGCTATAAATAAACTCACCTTTCATTGTCTCGCCTTTGTCGCTGGAGCATTTCACAGAAATCATCTATATCTATATCATCTCACAGAACGTGTTTACTCGTTTTTCAACACTCACAAGTGCAGCATTGGTCATTTGTGTATAGCCTTTGGTATACAGTAGCACTGTATGGTAGTTGTAGCTGCCCCTTTCATAACATTTAGCATTTGGAAGGACACAATGTCCATTCCCAAAGGGAAATACAGTAGTGTTAGTGCTTGCTGACATCAGGTCTGATGCTCTTTATATTAAAAGACCTGCAGAGGGGACATTACAGACAGAAGACTGCAGAGAGAAATCTTATCATCAAAGTGTACTGTACATCCTAAAGTCAAATCACTTATCAGAGTAAACAAGGCAGCAAGTAGTGTATGGCTGTCGGAATCAAAGTGATATAGCCTAGTCCACAATGTATGTTTTATGTCCAATTTTTTGAAATCATTATATTTGTCTAAATACTGTATGTTAAGCGTCTAAACAAACTGTGTATGAGTAACATTCAGATTGATCTTGCATAATAATGAGGCTTTGACTGCACTGAGAGCTGTGTTGAGAGTCGTTTGAAAACTTTGCAATTAATGCTTCGGAATGCCATCATTAAACATCAGACACCAAACCATTCACACACAGCCAGATGTGGGCGTTCTCAGCAGTGATTCAGTTTGGGTTATGTAACAGGAACCCGCACAGTGAATAGCAATCTCTTTAAGGTCTGGTGTACAGTAATGTTTGTCTTCAATTTGTGATTCAGTCGTCTTCGAAGCAATCAAAACATCACGGATGATCCGTCATATTATGTAAAAACAACCCCCCCACCCCCTTTTGTGTGGTTTTCTCTTAGCTTCCGTATTTATCTAAGCTTCCAGTTTACTTCCCATTGGTCCAGTCAGCCTTGATCACCCTGTGCTCTTCCAGTGCTCTGCCTCACCACCACTTCAGTTATGTGTCTAATCAGTGACAATAGAAAGAGCAATGACAGTAAGGACAGGCACTGAAGTCAAGTGGCTTTTGATGGAGAAGTTAGATTGGGTGACTGATGCAGGTAGGAGGCAGTTAAAGCAAACTGTGACATTGCAATCAAGTTCTGGCTTTGCACGATAAAGACGGGAAATCAGCTACTGCTGCAATGTGTTTATTGCCTAAGCAGCCCCATCCACGCTGAACTCCAGTTACCTGGAGACAGACCTAACCTCATCCTCCATGTATCACTTCTCATTTTCCAAACGAAAAAAAAAAAAGTACATCTCCCTCAGCCGTTCGTCACCAGAGCTCCTTGACGTCTGAACAGAGCCTGTTCTTAACTAGTGCCGCCTCATGTTGCCCATTAGGACTTTGCTCTTTTGGATGGATCAGCCTTTTCCTTTTGTCCCCCTTTTTTGAAAGGCTCTTTGTCGGTCGGCTCTTTGCTCTGAGAAGCTGAGTCAACCTCCTGACCCAACCTTTTAATCCAATAGTTATTAAAACTACCACAAGAAGCAAATATACGTACATATTTTTTTTTTAAATCCCAGAAAAGCAGCAAAGCAACAAGAGACTACAGTATATGGTCACACACATTAAATTGCAGTCGCAGCGTTTTATGCTTTAACTGTTATGTTGAGGGAGCGAGTTATGTTCAATTTTCAGTAATAAAGATTTTCATTCAATCAAACCCCTTAACTGTTTATGGTCAAAATTGGTTCTGCCGTGATGAATCGGTGTATGTTCATTCAGTAACTGGCAGTACCTTTTTGCTAATGTTCAGGAGGTGTTAACTGGATTATCAAACCACACCTGCTGCCGCCACAAGTATCAGCACAGTCAACAAGGACTGAAATGTTAATGATTATAACAGTTCCAGGAAAACTCCAGTCCTTAGCAGAGTTTTGAATACAGCATTCACCCCTCCCACGGTTTAAATTTAGCTCTGAAATATCTGGCTTGGGTTTAATTTAACGCAAATTCTTAAAAACCATCAAATAGCACATTTTTGCAGCATAATCAATGTCCACTGTCCATCAGTATGCCTCTTTTAGAGAATTTAGGCTCCATCCATTTTTTTTCAATTCATTTTGAAGTTTCTGCAAATTCGTTTAGCGGTAAAAAACAGAGTTATCAAATTGACGTGAAGTATCCAGACCCTTTTGCTATGACGTTAGAAAGTCGGCGCAGGTACCTCCCACTTCTCTTGATCTTCTCCGAGATGTTTCTCCACCTTGACTGGAGTTCACCTTCGGTCAAGTCAATTATAGCTGGACATGATTTGAAAAGACGCATGTACTTTGGACTGGTCTGAAGGTTCATCTCCCACCAGGACAATGACCCTCAGCGCATTACCAAGACATGGCAACAGTGGCTCAGGAACAACTCTGCGGATGTCCTTGAGTGGCCCAAGCAGAACTCTGACCTGAGCCGACTGAAATAAACAACAACATTGAACAGGATGGAGCTAGAGAAAACTGCGGCAGTAGAAGATTCACCGGTGGCTTTCTTTACCAGGTTTCGAAGTGTTGGTGATCCAAGAAAAGGCCTCCAGATTATTGTTGTATGTGATTCTGGGTCAAAAGCAAAGATGGGAAGAGAACACGAGAGAGGAAGTACAAAGCATGACTCTGCTACAAAAAGAGAGGGACCGGCTAATTGATCGAATGCTGCTGCTCTGCTCTGTGTGACTCATTCCTTTTTCTCAGACTGGCAGCCAAAATTAAAGGCCACTTTGCGACCAGCCTCCGTCACTGCCACAGAGGCCTTTCGTTAACAGACTCATAAAATTACTATGATCAAATTAGAAAACAGCGTTAATCTCCTTCCCTGGGCGGGCTGAGGAGAGCCTCCCGCTGGGAGGTGACGCATGTTTCCTGGTGACAGCGTAGGAAAAGATTAGGAAGTGGTGGACTCTTCCCCTCTTCACATTCAGGCTTAATGGGAGGCCGAATTTGATGAGGCGTAACCGTACAAGGTGTCCCGTAATATATTCGGTGGAAGCGGCCTCCAAATGCCCTGGTTTCCTTGAGCTGCTGGAGCTTTTTACAATTAATTAATGTTAATTGCTTTCAAAAATGTGCTTATGGTTCAGGTACAACCAAATGGTTATTTGAGAATCAAGAGTTTTACTTGTTGACAGTTCATATTTGATGGAGATAACGGCCTGGGACTGACGTATGCAGGGCTTTTAAATTTCTTTCTTGATGTGACAGTAAATGATCCCACATGTGCCTTTCCTACCTCTGTCATTTCCCATCAGTCTGCCGCTTCAACCCTGCTGCAGCCGTCACGCGTATCGATCTGGTGACGGGAGACTCTTTGTTTTGTTTACATACATGGTTCAACTGCAGCTCGCCTCATTTACACTGTAATGAAGTGTGTGTGTTGGTGGGTTGGGGGTGATGGTTGAGGGAGAGGAAAAGTATTCAAACATGAGCATGAAAATATACTATCCAAAGTAGCCTACCTACAGTATGATACGTCACTTTGTTGTGTAGGCATTGCAATATAATGATAGATGAAAAGATTCAAATGTTTATCACAGCTTCAGTATGCATTAGAGTTTGGCCTCAAGACTCTGACCTCATCACTCCCTGAGAATGGAGGATTTCATTAAAAGTAGCCTATATGGAAGTGAGGAGGGAATATCTCAAGCCCCCTTACAAGCCAGCAGTGTCATTGATAAAGAGGACCATGGGAAGCTTCCCCATCTTAAATAGAGCACCAAATTGGGAGGGTGTGTATGACTGACTGAGGCATGTCATGTGAACTAGCTCACAGGCTGTGCTTCATTTTCTACCAAGTGATGTTAGTCAAGAAAACACTATTTGCACTGAACTGTGGTGGAAAGAATGAAATAAGGTCAAGTACTAATATATTATACAGGCAGCACTTACTGTAGACTACATACCGGTAGTTACTTCCCACACCTCGTCCCCGTGGAGTTATATGCTATAACTGACATTTTTGTCAAAACTGAGTTATTCACATATTCCAGCTTTGGTACTTAACATAATAGGAGGTGGGTTTTTTTTGTTTTATGCATTTTTGGTCATTTAATCTGGAAAACAAAAAGGTTCTATCTACAAACTCAAACTCTATCTTGGTCTTATAAGGCTCTAAACCTCAAATTCATAGAACCTTATAAATCCAAGGAGACCCCCACCATGTCTATAGGGGAAAAAGCAGGCTATGTATACTGGTTGGTATACTGTATACCACCAGGGATGTGACAGGGATGGAGGTGTGGAGAACTGTGTGGGGATAAACTCCTTGATGGTCATTGTGCTTCATTCAGTTGAAACATGACAGAAGAAATGGTGTGCCAAAGGAAAAATCACACACACATCCCAAAGTGCTCTACAGAGTGGGCATGAGGTGTGATTTACACTCAGTTAATAGCACTTTTAGCACTTGGAGCTTTCTATTTGCCACCATACAGCACATTTTACATTATTTCCTGTACAGTGGCTTATAACTGCAGCTACATCAAAGCAGTATATAATTATCTTCTTCCTGTTTTGTAACTCCATAAGAGCCTGCCGCTGACCTGAGGTTCCATTCATGCTTTCATACAGCAGTGACTAAAGTATCAAAAGGTTACTGAAAAGAAAAAGACCAGAGAGGTTTTTTTAAAATTATTATTATTGAGAGTGCACCTAGCGGTTACAGTGGAACCTTGGGGCTTTCAGTTTGCCTTGGAGCGTTCAAACACAAATCCAGCTTTTAGAGCAGTGAGGGAAAAAAACAGAGCAACATTATGTCATGACTTTTCAAGTTGGTCTGGCAAACTTAAATGTGCTTAAATGTTGCAGAAGGAAACTGGAAAGAGAGCGCAGGCAGACACAGAGGTAGAGGAACAGAGAAAATGCAAACTTCACCTGGAAAAATGGGAATGAAGCCCAGAACATGACTGCTAACCACTGAGTGATATTTCAGTGTTAATGGTGACAGTGGAAGATACATAACATGACCAAAACATGAGATTTCCCTTTCATCTTGAAGCATACAGTGCATTGTTTTGACCCCATATAGCTTATGCATATTCATTTGATTCATGTATAAATAAAAGGGTAAAACATTAACAGCGGCATTAGCCATCTCTCATGAAGAGCAGTGAGAAACATCCATTAATCTGTCTGACCTTTGCTTAAATACCTGTAATTTAAATGAATTGAATGAATGCAGGCTGTAGAGAGTTGGACCACTCTGTCCTGCCTGTGGGGACTCCTGTCCTTGTCCTTGAAGGTCTTTTTTTTTTCTTTTCTTTTTTTTGAGGTTGCAATCATATTTTAGACACTCCATTAGTGGCATTTTAGATAAATGATTTAGTTGTAGTGCTGTCACTGCTGTTGCTATGCACCCACCTGTGTGAGTTCCATCTTTTGTTTTCTACTTCTTTAAAATTGATTATTACTCTTAGGAATAAATAAGTAAATACATGAATCCTGCTCTGCATCATTGTGGAAGCGAATCACAACTTAAATCTAATGATGCTTTCTTTGTTTGTGCAGTCGCCGACAGGAAAGAGGAGAGGGCAGCACGTGCAGCAACAACATCCGTTACTAACATAATCCTGATAAGTTTCACCCGATGATGCCCTTCCTACTGTCTTACAAGAAACGCCTGAACACATATAGACAGACAGCACATCTTGCTGGAAAACGTCGCCAAATATAACAGTAAGTGTGGTGTGTATGTGTTTAGGAGCAAAGCGTTCTCTACCTAATTGTCTCTCTGTGTAAGTTACAGTCAGGGGAGCAGACGTACACCAGCGATGATGAGTTTCTTAAACAAGAGAATCATCTCCATTGTCTCCTTTGATAAATCTGTTTATCAGTTTCCTGTGCTGCCTTATCTCGGTCTTCCCTGCTCATCTAAAGCGCTGCTGGTCTGACTGCCTGGCAGAAAGAAGCTCAACCGGCCACAGCTTCTGATGTCACTGGGAAAAGAGACAAGAAATGATGGTGTTCAGCTCAGACTGGTTTTCATAATTGGTTACAGATGGAAGAATGCCTAGAAGAACAGATAGGCAAATGGATATTTGGGTACAGTAAATGCAAATGCAAACATTTCAAAACAGTATGTTGTTTAAAACCCACTGTCCCTGAGGCTGTAATGTCCAGTCTTGTCTTTTCAGACCTGGTAGCAACAGTTTGCATAACAAGACTAGGTCAAAACCTTGTATGTGGCTCGACTGCCTATGGTCAAACCTTGATTTCATAACTGTGACGTCATCTGACAGAATAAGCAAACAAACAAAGACTGGGCTGTGATTTCAGCTTTGTCTACTTACAAAGACCTTGAGAGACAAATGAAAGAGAGAGACTTTCTGTATTTTTTATTGGTCATTTTATTTGTTCTATTTTGTTTTGTCGTGAAAGAGACTGCGAGAAAGAAAGAAGGTGATCTGCAGACTAATACCTAGACACACACGCTCAGTACTTCGTCTCTCACTCAGACTACAGCCTATGTCTGGGATCTGTAATATAATCTACTTTAGGTCTAAAGTGCTTTTTTATTTAAAAAGACTGTTATCTGTCGTCTTTAACTCTAACTCCTTCAGTTTCCCACATGTAGAGTTGGTCATTAGTCGTTATAACGAAGCCTTGTCACCACTGACCTCTCACTCCCTCTGTCTCTCTGCTCACTGTTTCTACTGTTCAGTAACTTCTCTGCCGTCCTCAGTCGCCGAACGACCAGGAAACTGTGTGAACTCTGCTGACCTAAGAGGAGCATCTCCCATTGAATCCGGCCAAAACTTCATAACATTTTGCATCAATAGAAAATGTAATTTGGTAACCTTCACAATCTCTTCAAAAACATTGCAAATGCGTTGCATATAAATATACTGTAAGTGCTAGGAGACAGAATTGACCAGCTGGTGTAATTGAATTTGTTTAACGAGAAACAGTGAAAATAAAAAGCTGGAGGCTTCACAAACACAAAACAGCGAGCTCAGGGATGCTGAAATGCTCTTCATAGCTGAGGTGAACTGCAGAGGTTATAATTCTCGTCTCTAAATTATGTTCCAGCTTCATTCTCTCATTTTACATTCCAGGGACCAGCAGAAGAAGAACATAATGAAACCTAGAGTTTATGGAACAGCTGGGCAGCGAAAATATGTTGGAGGATCACTTACGGTCCTTACGCGTACGCTTCATCTTTTGTTCAGGCCTGTTTTTTCCCTGCCGCTGCTACTGGCAACAGGGCAGCTTTGTTCATTGTCTTAAGTTTCATGAACCTGTTGACTGTCTGCCGCATCGCAGTCTGGCTGAAATTCATACTTGAAAAAGAGAGCAGGTAAACTCAGAGTGCATTGGAGGGCTTTGTGCTTTGGCTCCCTCACCCACACAAATGACTGAGAGAACTTACTGAACTGACTGGTTCCTCTGTCATGAATGTTTGAACTGGAACATCACTCTCTGTTTCTTTTCAAATGCAGCCCTTGTCCTTCCTGTCCACATTTTGAATTGGCCCAATTAACTGAAATTGTTAGCACTGAAGTAGTTTAATATCTGAACTGAATGTCTTGTCTTTGTCCCTCACCCACACAAATGACTGAGAGAACTTACTGAACTGACTGCTTCCTCTGTCATGAATGTTTTGCCCAATTAACTGAAATTGTTAGCACTGAAGTAGTTTAATATCTGAACTGAATGTCATGTCCTGTCTTATTATCATTATGTACTATGTGTACACAAAACCAACTGGTCTTGTGTCCCGATTGGCCTTCGTAGCTTGTGGCTAAAGTGAAGCACTGATTGTACACAAAACCAACTGTTCTTGGGTCCCGATTGGCCTTCGTAGCTTGTGGCTAAATTGATGCACTGATTACTCACGAGCTTCTCAAAGGATTCTAGATGTTTATCCACCTTCCGGTTTTTCCATAGATGATGTTCGGAAACTTGTGGTCAAAAACTATGTTTTTTGCCAGTCGGTTTAGGTTGCCCACAGTTGGCGAGCTGGCTAGTTGGATGGTAGGTATAGGTAGGTTGGTTAGTCGGTAGGTTGCTGGCACCCTGGTTGGTTAATGGGTTGATTGATTGGTTGGTTGGTTGGTTGTTTGGTAGGTAGATAGGTAGGCTCATAAGTTAGCAGACTGGCTGGTTGGCTGGCTGGCTCTATGATACGTGTGGACGTTGTCCAGGTACTCCTCCCACAGTACAAAGCCAGGGACTTGAGGTTAATTGGTGGCTTCAGTCCCACAGATGCGTTTGTGTTTGTGTCAGGTTGTTTGTCTCTATGTGCCTGTCCTGTGATAGACGTGTCCAGGTACTCTGTCGAGGTCTAATGTCAGCAGGGATTGGTACCAGCCAGCTTGTGACCCTGTGAGCGGTGTAACTAATGGATGAATGGATGGTAGTTGAGATGGTTTGTAATGTTCTCTGCTGAAATGAAAAAATGAAATTATATTGTTGGCTGTGAAGTGCTGAGCATGTGTGAAAGTGTGTCTGCACGTGCACCGCATGAGTGGACGTGATTATTTGTCTCATCCATTTGTCTCTGTGAGAATAATGTCCATATGTGTTTTGGAATAACATCAGGCTTGTTTATCATCCATCTTTGATGATTCAGTGCTTTCACTGGGAACAGAGTGATTGTGGGAGGACAAACGTAGAGCCTTCCGACGCTTGTTATTCCCTCTGCATCTGTCTGCCCTTGTCTTCTTTGAAAGCTTCTGATTGTGAGCAGAGGAGGAAGCTGGAGGAAATGATGTTGGAGAGCAGCTGTTTAGACAGACAATGTTTACCTGCATCCAATACTGTGTGCATGCACACGTGTGTGCATACGTGTCTGTGTGTGTTTGTGTAATTTGTCTTTTACTACACTACTGTTTTACTACACTCACGAGGACCATCTGGTCTCAAAAGAACCGTAGTTGGTCAGACTCTCTGATGTAACAATAGCATTGTTATTGCTACGTAGTTTTTTTTTTCCGGGGGGACAGTTTCAGTGTTGCACTGACCACCAGGAAGCAGTATGGATGCCGGCTTAAGTTTAATGTGCAGATGGTTATGTTAATAAAATACAAGTTAGCAAGTCAATACTTTAACCATCCATTCTTTAGAGCAGAATGAAACATCTGACATATCATAATAGCCATGGTCACAGTAATAAGTCACAAATTTATGAGGCCTTAAATTCAAAGTTCATTAAAACCAAATCATCCAATTTTGGGCAATAAAATTAAACTATAATGTTATTGTAGTATGGTTAGCCTCTGTTGTTGTACCACATTGTCACTAACATAGATCGACCTGCATTTAAGAAGCCAAACACCTCATCACAAAAAGTGGTCATGAGGGAATATACACAGGTGAAAATGTTTAGGAGTAAATACAGATCAACCTGTTAGACAGCAAAACTGCAACATCAAATACATTTCGTAGGATATGGATAACATTTAATCTACAAGCATAATATGGAAGTGTTGATGTTTCTTCAATTCATAAAAATATATCGACACCTGACAGCCTGACAGCCCACATATTTTATTTGTTTTCCATTGAATCAGATCATGCCATACAAATAGCCATTTCAGATCTACAGAAATCTATTTAAGACATCAAAGAACATACAAGCAACTGAAAAAATGTCTGGTGTCGTGTTTCCTATCCACAATGAGTTGTAATCTCACACTCACAAAGTTTAATGTGGTTGTACTGTACGTTGTCCTGAAAATCATAATCATTTATTTTGTCTTTGTTCACTTCAGGATTTTTGTCAAGTGTGACGTGGCTTTAAGGGATGGTGTCTCCAAATTGGTTTTGGTGGGACAATTCAAGTCAGAAGATGAAAGCCTGAGATCAATTGAAAGCATGGCAACAACAAAATTTGTGTGCATGAGACCTTATAGTCTTGCTTTTGGTTCTCTGTCTTTTATTTCCCTCTGTTTGGTCTGGCTTTTTCTCCCTCAGTAATAATAAATATCTGCAGTTTTGTTGTATCATGGTGTGTGCGCGTGTGCGTGCGTCTGTGTGTGTGTGTGTGTGTGCGTGCACGTTTGATCGTGTGAATGAAAACACAACACATGCTCTTCCTGTCTAATCCACGGAAAAGCAAACAGTGAGCCATGTGAATGTTTAACTGTGTGTGGAAACAGTTTGTGTGTCCTGCACACTGAACAGATACTGTGTGGAACCGACTGGCCCTGCTGCAAAACATCTGATTATGTGACTGTGTGTGTCTTTGTGCAGGCAAATATTAAACGCAATATGTGTGTCTCTGTCGTTTAAGGTCCTGCATGAAGAAATATCGACATAAAAGAGTGAGTCAAACCTGTGTGATGGAAGCAGATCCTGCAACTTCAGTCACAGCAGCATCTGAATCTACAGTACTGCAGGTAATACACTGACTGTACCTCAACACAGTGTGTAGGTCTGTCCCTGTTAAGGGTTTTTTTTTTTCTGTTAAGAGTTTTTCCTCAGGCGATGTGAGGGTCTAAAGCGCTGGTTCCCAAACATTTTTGGCTTGTGACCCCATTTTGACATCACAAATTTCTGGTGACCCTGTGATCACGCGACTGGGTCAATCAAGATATCTTATATGTTGCATTTTATTCGAGAAAGTGAAAGTATAGAATACAGTTTTTTAAGATTGTGTGTGGTGTTTTTAACCATAATTTTAAAAAGAATAATAATTAGTTGCAAATTATTTTTATCAGTCATATTTTTAATCAATGATTAGACATTTCAGACGACCCCATTTGAATTCCAGGCGACCCTACATGGGGTCCTGACCCCAAGGTTGAAAAACACTGGTCTAAGGGCAGGTGCTGCTGTAATGCTGCTATGTAAAGCCATTTGAGACAAACTGTTTGTAAAAATGGGCTATACAAATACAATTGTCTTGCCTTGCCCACAAAAAGTTCCTACTGAACCAAGCCCAAGCAGTGATTATGTTAGTGTAAAATCCAGGGCATGTGGGTCTTCTTGGCAGCTGTTCTGGAGATTGAATAAAGGATTTCGAGGACTGGAACATTTGGATTCATTAACACAGACTGTCTGCTGGTCAGACACCCACACAGAAAACAAGTTTTGCTCACTGCAAATGATTCCTCTAGTTCATACTTGCTGTAAACACTACTTTCCTAAAGCAATTTTCCTAAGGTCTAGAAAGTCATCCTTATGCCATTCCCACTCTTGATGGATGAACTTCAGAACGAGGCAGCCTGACCATAGATCATTCTCTTTGGAAGCATCTACATTTCAATTTGCTGATTCATAGGGTCAGAGTGATGTCAGCTGCTGCTGCTACCCAACCAAGGACGACTTCCTTTGTGAGCAACTGAATCTCAAGAGCGAAACAGTCAATTGTTTTATCAATTGATAAAACTCACTTCAGTGACTATTCAAATAGATGTGTAGATAGACAGAATAGGAGAGTGGCATTTCTCAGTCCCTTCAGGTTAATCTTAATGTCTTAGATGCTGATTTTCGCTCCCACTGGATCTGAGATCTGCTCGGTCTGTAAATTGTTTTTAAGGGTCAGTTAAAGGCACATTTGTACAGAAAAACTTTTTTTTTTTTTTTACTACTGTACAGTATGTCACTAAACTGTCTGCTTTAACCTCCTTTGGCCTTGCAGTGCCACATGATTGTTATGCACTGCCCTAGGACGTGTGCAATGTGCATACATTTGCTTGTTATTGTTTGTGTTGATTGAATTATGGCTTTATTTGTATACTGTTAAGCACTCTGTGTAGTCGACTACAAAGACTACAAAGGGTGCTACTGTACATAAAAATGATCATAGACCGTACAATCGCCATTTGTACCATTCCTCTCATGTTCCAGAGCTCTATGCCTTCAGGGACACATACAAGCATATGAAAAGAGTTGAAAGAGCCGTGGAGAGCTGCCTCTGCTTGAACCCAACAATATCTGAAAAATCCTGTTTGTGGAAGTGTTTGTCTGCTCTTATGGACAGTTCCAACCCGGTGGTGACAGGTGCTGAAGCAGCAATGTGAGTAAAAAGAAAAAAATACAGCCAAAGCAGAGTAGAAAGGCAAGACAGAGGAGAGAGTCTCAATTACAGCCATAATCTTCACCTGCTGGCTGGGTGTCATGCTCGCTTTATTTTACATGATGAAGCTCTCGGCTCCGACATCGTGCAGCCTGATGAACGGACAGTATGCCCGCTCAGGGAGTGTGAGGCTTTAAACGTTCTCTCCATTTCTCCCTCCACATGGGGCGTCTTCTACTTAACTGATCGACTCCAAACAAACTGCAGGGGGTAGGAGGACCAGAGAGGAGAAGAGGAGTAAGGGAAGAAATGGATGGAGTGAAAAGGAGGAAAACAACAGAGGAGAAAGCACATAAGATATGCGAGAGGAAGAGAATGACAAAGGAGGGAAGACAGTAGAAGAACAGTGGATGAGTACACAGAGTGGAGCAGAATGAGATGAAGAGAGAAACAGAAACAAGGGGGGGATAGGAGAGGTTAAGGAAAGCCAGTGAGTAATAATGAGTTAGCAGGAAATAAAGAGAAGTGCAGTAAAGAGAATTTGAATTACGGCTGGAACAACAAGCAGGAGTACGAGAAGAGAAAGAGCAGAGGAAGAGAATGGAGGAAAGAAGAGATGATGACAAAGGGAATGAGATCAGAGAGGGAAGGAAACAGGTGGAGGGAAGGTGCTTTGACAGAAAAGGGAAGAGGAATGAAGGAAGGAGGAAAGAGAAGAAAGAAGTAAAAAGAAAAGGAGGGAGAAGAAGAAAGAAATGCGTAGATTGTCAGTTATTTATTTTTGTTTAATCTCAATTAGCAATGTTCACCTACAGTAGCCTAAGTGATGAGATGACAGTGTTTCTTATCTGGTCATAAATGGGACTCCAAGCTTACATGCTGAGAATGATAACAAACATTACTGATGTAATGATGATGTAAAAAGACACAATTAATAATCCACATTAACGTCCAGTGTTTAATGTTCATGTAGGCTAGTATGGCTTTTGACTCTGGCTTTATTTACACTCAGATATCGAGCTGTTGTTTGATTTTATGCCAATAAATGCACCGAAGAGGTGTTTTATTGACGCCTTACAGCACACGTCCGTCTTCAGCCAGTAGGTGTCACTCATGAGCGACACATTACCCACTGATTTAGTATGAAAACCAATGTGGGGAGCAACTAAATCCTACAAGTCACCATTTGAAGCTGCAGCTACAGAAAGTTAAGATTTGAGATCCTTATTATTATTATTTTTTGGAGAAGGACTGTCCGTGAGATGTTAAAATATAGGCCTATTGGCCCACATAAAGTAGCCTAAGTGAAGTAAGAATAGAGGAGTAGTACACTACATTTCCCAGAATGCAATGAGCAGGGTTAGAGGTTATTTGGACGTGTAGGCTACTCCACAGCAAATGCTCCCTTCTTTCATTAAGAAATAAGAACTTTGCACCCAAAGTTGAGCAATAGTCGTTATCTCCTATAGACCCAAAGTGCTGGTGGTCCGGCATCATTCACTCGGGGGGCGTATGAGCCACAGCGACGCAGCCGCTGAGAGGAGCGATTATCCTGCTACAAACAGTCCGCCTGTGTCGCTGGACTGCTGCGGAGGACTGAACAACGTAGACTACTCCAAGGTAAAACTACCTAATGTCAAACACAAAGCTGTTGTAAGCGGCCTACATCTCCGGTTCTCATACGCGTTGACTACAGCAGCTCAGAGAGAGGCTGCTGGTCTCCGTTTGAAGAGTAAACAAGTCTGCTACGCTGCTGCGCTCGTGACAGCCGGAACTCAGCCGGGGCAGACTTTATTTACCAAAATAAAAGCATAATGTTCTGCGAAATCAAAGCAACATTAACTGAATACAAAGAAATAAAAAATAACTGTTGTAATTTCCTCTTTTAAGAAGTATTCTTCGTTTAAGACGAAATTACACTGTAAAACTTATTTTAATTCTTATTTAAAATGTTCACAAACAAAATGAATGTGTGCCATGTGCTAGCTAGCTATCTATTTTGTGCATATTCTCATTTATAGCACTCCAAATAATACTCTCCTAAATTATTAATCTGACATCTGCACTCCCCTCCCCCCCTTCCCCTCCAGGATGCACTTGAAAATAAGAAGTTGTTCTTAATTTGCTCGCCTGGTTAAATAAAGGTTGAATGAAATAAATAAAAATAACAATCATCTTCTCTATCAAATGTTATTTTCCCCTTGTGGGAAATGCATTTTCTGATCTTTGATCCTCACATTCGGGAAGCCAAAATCATAATTGATCTTCTGTCTATCATTTAATTCAGGGTTCCCCAATTCCGGTCCTCCAGGGCCACTGCCTTGCATGTTAGAAGTTTCCTGCTACAACACACCTGATTCAAATGAGTGGCTCGTCATCAAGCTCTGCAGTGGCCTGATAACGAGCCACTCATTTTAATCAGGTGTGTTGTAGCAGGAAACTTCTAAAACATGCAAGGCAGTGGCCCTGGAGGACCGGAATTGAATGCATGATAATGGAAACATAAAAAAGGTGAGGTGGTGATACCATGGACAATGAAAATAAAACCACCAAACAAGGCCAACAACCAGTCACAATAATTTTGAGGTGGTTGATGCTGAAATCTTACAGAAAATCTATTATATTTTTCCACCTCCACTGGCCTGCAGCTGTTAACACAATGTCCTTATTTTACTTGCTTGCTTGCTATAGGCTACTCAAGGTCAGCACACTCATTTAACATTACAGGGTAGTCTGTGTCAGCGGTGTCTATGGCTGAAAAAATGGCTTGAGACCAGATCCCCACCCAGCATCCCAAAGGCAGTTGACATGTTGGCCTGTAATTCATACATTCATACAATATATTTACAGTAATCTGCCATTTGCTTAGGCTATACTATATCACTGTTGCAAATGTCATGTGATAGTCGCATTGCCCCCTATGTCCCCTATGGCTATCTTGTTCTTGAAAGGACACTGGACAACTAAAGGTTGAGAAATCTCACTGTGTTGGCCATCAGATAACATACTGTAACAGTAAAAAACTGAAATATTATGATACTCATTAACTTCACTTCCACCAGTACAATAAGTCAGTTCTCACTTTTTTTTAGGATAGATATATAGATCTTTGCTAATGCTGAGAAACAGTTTAATCTCAGATGGTTTTCAGTGTCCGTTGCTGTGTCAGGTCAGCGCACCACCAAAGATGGCTTGTTTTTAAATTACATTTTCAATCAAATCTTCAATCAAAAAAACAATCAAAATAAAATGAATACATAACAATTACAATTTCCCTGGAGAGGAGGTATTGCAGTCATTAAGATTAACATTATTATAGCCTAGTCCCAATTGCATGTAGCTTTTGTCTATGAAAAAAAAATACACATGTTTATTACAAGACATCAGTAACAGTCATTTCAGTAATACTCACCATTGTAATTTCTGGTCTGGCTTTATTTTTCAACTGCATGCAGTCCTTGTCCGAGCTCGACGTCATAACTGATTGCAATGGATCCTTATCAAAAAAGTTTGTTTATCTTATGTAATTCTGTTAAAAATGGACTACTGGCTAAAAGACTCCAATATGGAACCTGGCGTCAGTGTTAAAAATCCATTAGCAGTCAGGCCCACTCAGACCTTTCCTCCAACACTACCAGGATAAAATATCAACTGTCCACAGATCTACTGTAGTTTGAAAAGTTGCATTGAAATTTGCAGGGCTTATCTACAGTGGTAAGCAGAAGTATGTGAACACTGGGTGAAACATTCTATACAGGAGTTTATGAGTTTCTACCAACTGGTAAAAAATATACAGTATAACCACGCTGTTCCTTTGATTCAAAACCTTTTTTTCTTTGTTGCATGGAATGAATAGTGCAACTTCTACAGTACAAGGACCCAAGTAGATTTTAACCATGTGCCATATTCCGTTTCTACTTTACTCTCTCTTGAGTTAAATATAAAACCCCACGAAAATTGAGGGAGGGTATTTTCAAACTCTACGATGACTTCATTCGTCTTGTTGGTGCTGCATTGCCCCGCTGGCTCCAACACTGATACAGTATGAAACACCCAAAGCAAACTGAGGGCTCTGGTCTAAGAGACACTTTGTTACTCTTTATCTCTGGTGTCAATATGAACTGTAAAACCACACACAGTGCCCCAGTGTGTGGCAAATTCAATCTGTGTTACTTCACTTCAGTCGTCATAATTAATTTTCACACCATGTGCTGTGCTTTGCTCTTAAAAAGCCACATGTTGCATGTCATCAGTTTTTCCCATCTTCCCACAATGAAAAAATTGTCTGAAAGCTCATTGCTGTCGTTTGATGCAGCAGCAGTAAAAATGCAGGATTATTTAACATTTTAATTTGTTACAGCTGACATTTAGGCAAAAATAAAACCAAATGTTGTATAAGTCTGAAAAATATTTATGTAAGTAGAAAACTGAAAATAGAGATGCAGCTGTAGTATGTGAGAAAAGTTACAAATAGAGGCCTGACTTACACACACACATAAAGAGCTTGAGAAAAGATCCATCCAACTTTATTCTTACATTGTAAAGCAAAAGCTGAAATTGTGGAGAGTGACTCAGTGAATGTTCAAAGCCTCAGAATGTTCCTCGCCAGTTGAGTTTCTACACACTGCATGTTTTTTTCACTCATTTATTTCATATTCTCCTCACAACCTTATCTTTTTCAGATGGACCTGACACTGATAGAGGAACTCGGAAAACGCGTCAACATCTATGACTCCAGCTTCTGCGTTGCTGTGATCGCCATCATTTTCAACCCTCTCTTCTGGAATGCGGTAAGAACCGCAGTAGATCATCCTGGACGTAGCTCCACCATAATCTTGTTTCGTCTTTCCTGTGCTTAACTGAGCTTCGTTTGGTCACTTAGTCCTCAGTGTAAAAATTTAAGGTGGCAAGGAAGGTGGATTTCAGAAACAGTAGCCTACGTCTGAGAGGATTCTGATGTGGGAACAACCGAATTCTCCATTGCAGTGGCCTATTGTATGTGTCTCTAATTGTTAAGACCTCTGTGAGATCACAGTTTGGGCCTGGGTGGGAAGCCAGTGAGGGATAACACCAGCGTGTTGGCACACCCTCATGTGAACAGGGTTCATAGGGACACTGTGAACTTCCAAAGAGTCTTCATTAGTCTCCCTGTAGCTCCAGTCTGTTGAGTTGCATAGAAATGCAACAATGAGGCAGCACTTGCTCTTGAGCCAGTCACGTGGTTGAAGCAGTTGAAGGAACCACTGGGAACTTTTGTTGCAACTACAGTTTTGAAAACTGTTTATCTGTCCACACAGATAGCCTGTCTTTGTCAAATCAAGGCAAATTGCCCTGACAGCGTCCCTGAACGTGATAAAACCGCCTCTTTGTCTATCACAGCGCTACATTGACAAGATGGCTGCAAGAATTCCAAGATTTAATGCAGATATTTCAACTTTACATCACATAACCTTGCACCTCTTAACAGACCATAAATCATGTTATTGTGCCTGTGCTGATTGCAGTGTTCTGTAAAGAGTCTGTTCTGACGTATCCTCGTTGGAAAGACATAGAAAGAACATGCTCTTATGCTAAATGCTACTAAGTGCTGTGCAGACTTTAATCACACACTTGAAGTCACATTGTTCATCGTTGGTTTACTGAGTGAATCACGCCAACACTTATGTCTAATAATTATACCTGGAGCTTTACATAACACTGTAGTTAAGGTAAAGTGGCCATGCAAAGAGAGAATCCTCCATCTGTATTCCTCCACCACACGCTTTATGAGGCATTTGTGCTTTGTGCATAATGTACAGGTTTAAAACTTTGCAATAGGTACTACAGCTTACTGAGTTGTTGTCAGGAAGACACAGAACTGTATGGTTATATGCACACTTGAATATTTGCTGATTTATCGCAAGTAATATCACGATCACAACAGTGAATAGTGTCGTTTCACATCGGACATTTTGCTGACCGTGCAGGCCTATTGGTGTGTCACTTGCAATTAATTGTGTAGTAGTATTACACAGGTTCGGATTTCCGTGCCACGTGGCAAGTTACATGTAACACCATTCACTTAACGTTAAGTTATACGGATGCGAAAACCAAAATAATCCATGTACTCGGTGCTTTTGAAATTACTGCTTCAGGAGGAACGTGTGTTCAATTTCCAAACTGCCAGTTTAACTAATCTTTAATAGTGAGTCACTCTCAGTTCACCTACACACCTGCTTGGCCCATTAGGACACATGTTGATTACACAGAGGCTCTTTCCTTCCAGAAGAAAAGCTTATTATTTGTGTTGAAGTAAATGTCTCTGAGATGCTTTTGGCCCCGCGTGTGGTCCCAAATCATCCTTTTTGTGACAGAAGATAAACTCTAAGTGGAAAATGGCATTCGGACCGATGAGAGTCACTAAGAGAGGCGGGTATTAAAAGATCTTTTCATCTCGTCTGTTACCGGGGTCCATGCTGTATCCCTGCAAGGTGGGAGGATCGGGAGGTGGCCTTGTAGCCCATTGATTTGTGAGCACATGTCCGTCACATGTGATGGCGACTGCTGATGGGGTTTTGAAATTGTGTTTTTCATTAGGGCACTAACTTGCCCTTTTGTTCCCGTACACACCGTGGTCCCCGGAACATTTTTATTCACGCTGATGACACTTTGATAAAAGGTAGTGGGGAAGCATGTTTCCTCTGATGTCACATGCTGCCCTCTTTCATGGACATCTACGTATGTGCTGCATGTGTTGTGCCGGTACCTCGTCTGCTGATAGTGGTGAAGGTTTAGGGTGTAGGAGGAGCAGATTTCAACTCAGAATGAACTTGCTTCAGCCTTTTGGTTTTTTCTTTTTTTTTTTGCCATTTATGTAAAACAGTCAGCTAACAGATGTGAAAACACATCTCACAGCTGGAAGGGTGATAAATCTGCCTGGCTTCATATGAGCAACTCTTTTCTTTCACACAGTCATTGTTAATATAAAAATGAAAACCAGTGCTGTTTCAGAAACAATCTGTAAAGACAACACTTCTCAAAATTTAGACATACAAGGAGGAGCAGTATTGTAGATTTTAGGTTGGTTGTCAGAGGCCCAAACACACTGCATCTTTGTTAAACATTCTCAATTTAAAAATACAAATTAGAGCAGCTATTACATTTCATAACAGAAAGTTATGAAATGTGAAAGTCGAAGATTGATAGTTTTAGCCTCAGTGCCTCCAGCAGTTTGACAAGTAACACACTAAGCAATGACGGCCTGCCCTATATTAAATGAGAGAGTAAGTAAGTGTAAGGACTGTTCAATAATGAATTTATGTTCCCGACTAGTGTCCCAAGGACAGGGCATTCATGTGAAAGTTGTGATTTACACATTCAGACTTGCTCAAAACTGCCTGCTCATATAACTCTGTGACTGAGCTGTTGTCTTGCATTTCTACAGCTCCGTTCAGCAACTTGAACTGCTTTATGTTCTCAGGCACGTGTTCCTATTACACTCTCCTCCCCCGATCACATCCAAGGCTGTGGTCAAAAAGTCATTTGCTATAACATCGACTACAGCATAATTGCGTACATCTTTATGAATACCCCTTTAGCCTAGTATTTCCTTGAACTCAGGATGCTTTCACTGATTTAAAGGGAAAATGGTTTAGATTTTTTTACTTCTTCTCAATACAAGTGGAGATGTGAAGTTTAACTCTTTGATGCAGGTGCACCCTGTCCTGCTGCCCCAAAATGAACTCCATTTATCTTCTACCCCAGGGTTGTCAAACAGGCGGCCCACGGGCCAAAACCAGCCCAGCAGAGGGTCCAATCCGGCCCGAATAAATTTGCTAAATGTGAAAATTTGAAGTTGTACATATTTTTATCAAGAAATTTCAGGTTGTTCATAATATGTTTTGTAAATGGATAGTTCATTTACTGTAAACATCTTAATAATGTACTAAAATAAAGGGGCAAACAAAGTTCTTCTTATTTAAAGGTTATCATGCTATTATTTTACTGGTCTGGCCCACTTGAGATCAAATTGCCCTGTTTGTGCCCTGAACTACCCATGTTCTATACTATTTGCAGGTTTGAGATAAATTGAGTTTATACGGGAACATAATGCCTGAAAGAAATAACCCCAATAAGTCTACCAGTCACAAAAGCTTTTCTCCCGACTATGCTAACTGCCAGACATGAATACAACCATTAACAGTGTTGTAGAACCGCACAAATGACTCATCTCTTCACATTCACTCTGAACTTGAACCTGCAAGCTGAAGAATGCCATAGAGACCGAAAGACTGAAAGCTGATGGGTCATGCACTTCTGTAACAGGAGATGGTTGATATGACCGAGTCAGCTTCGGACACTGTGACCGGTGGAGTCTGTCCTGAAAATGCAGAATGACACCACCACGGTAATTAACTTGCGGTAGTAGGCGGACCTTTAGGAACCAACATTTTTAGATGTCCTTTAGTGGAAAAGAGCCTGTGTGTCGTCTCATTGCAACCACACTGTTATTTTTTATTTTCTAGCAGCTGTATATGAGCAGAGGAAGAGGTAGTGTGACATGACATAGTCTGCATGAGGAGGAGGTTGAGATGGAACACCTTGACACCAGCAGCTTACAGTAAATGTTAAAGACATTTCTATGCTGTTGGTTACTGGATGACCAACACGGATGTTTGAGATTAGCTAGGAAAGAAAACTTTCATCACTATGAAATGTTCGTTTAACCTCACCCTCTTTGTGAAGATAGTTGTGTTTGTGCTTCCTCTGAAGTCTCAAAGGTCAGTGGAGGGTGTTGATCTCATCTTATCTTACTGCCAAGGTTATCCTGGACTGGGACTTCAAGAAAAGGGACTGTGAGTTTTAAGGTCAATGTGTGGTCTTGAGGGTCATGTAAACTCCGCTTGTGTCCTTGAAGCGGCAGCTCTGTATTGCACATGACAACACCCTTCCATAAATGAACAATAGTAATGACATACCACGTGATATGCACAGTATGTGCTGCTATGTGATTTATCATTTATTTTTATCAAAGAAAGATAAAAATAAACTTAAATATTTGGTATAGATGACAATTAATGACATTTACCAAAATAATCCCTATATTAATAGATTTTAAAAATGGTCCAGCGTAATTATATTGACAAATAATATTAATTAATTAATTTCTCTGACAATAATTGTACCAAGAAAATCTATAATTATCAAGAAAATCAGTTCCACATAGAGACATATATTTTTACTGATGATGATGTTATTCTTTCTGGTGTGATACGACTAAAAGGTAGAGCTCCATGGACAGCAGCAAGAGGACACAGCGCCTGTGGTTCAAAGTTGTATGTTGTTTTGTTTTTTTATTTTGTTACCTCAGAATCAAGTAGCCTAAATATTCCTCTTCCAGTGAGAGCTACTGGAAGTTACCAGGAGTTACCAGGTCAATCCCCCACTTCTACGTGAAACGCTGCGTGTGTGCGACCATGCTTGGGCTCACTACATTCTATCAAATAACAGAGGAAAGTCTAACTAGTTGTTTCATAACGGAGGAATCCTTTTCATTTGCAGTGAACACAGTGTCCTTACTGAAACAGAGACACAGCAAGGTCTGTTCCTTGAAAATGTGGTGTGTGCGTGTGCGCGTGTGTGTGTGAGAGTGGACCCAGATCAGAACGTACTGGCCGCCAGATGACTGTACCGTACCTCACCTTTTCTCTTCTCAACACGGTGACATGAGCTCTGTCCACGAATGACACACTGACCACTCACACAGACGTACAAATATCTAATGCTTTGACTTGCCAACAAAATCAGGAAGACTAATAATTCTTAAATAGAAAAGAACGACCAGCACACACCAATATGAGTCTGTTCTGATACAATTTGTCTGTTAGCAACACTTTTCACTTGTAGCGATGTCAGGTTCACCTCTGGCATTGCTGGGTGTGTTCATGTACGTTCTAGTCACATGACCCAAAACATCCACAAATGGCAACAAAGTTGAATATCTGTATGACATGACTAATATTGCAACACTCAAATAGAATCAAATAGAAACAATAAAATCCTATTGAATACAATAGAATAGCCTACTTTGAAGTTCTTTATTGTCCTTTTAAGGCATGGCTTTGACATACTGAGACACTTCCAGGCTCCTCTGTCTTCCTCAGCAACATCAATTTAAGGCTTGGTGGACTCGTTTCTCTGCAGGTGCCAACTGACCTGCACAGTGCGCTACAGCTCTTATGTGTCTTTGTGTGCTGGTGGCCCACATCATGACTCATCTACAGACTAAGTTCTGTAAAAGCATCTGGGAAGAGCAGGTGTACTTTTTTTCCATGGCCTGTCTGTCTGTCTGTCTGTCTGTCTGTCTGTCTGTCTGTCAGTGAGCACAGCACTCTCTGTAGACACATTCAGCCTGCAGATTGCGGTGACTGCTTTTGCAATTACACCTGTGCACTGATTGCTGGTGACATCAGTGCTAAAGATGTAGTTTCCTCCCACTAAGAACAGAGAGCGGCAGATCGTGATTTCTTGCCTTCTCCTGTACTTATCTGTGTAGATCTGTGTGTGTGTGTGTGTAGTTGGTTCTGTGAGCAGTGAAATCTAAGCAATAAACCACCAATGCCACACTCAATGTTTCCACAGCTTAAACTAATAAAAGACGCTAACGATGCTAACGACTCTCAGCCCTCTGTAGGTCAGAGCAGGTAGTAGCTATGGTTAATGTTAGAACATATCTAATCAACCCCAACAGCCATTTCCATTTTCTACAGGTTTTTGAATACTGTAAATATGTTGGTGACTGAAGACAGAGGCGTAAAGGTCATCTTCTTAGGACTATATCTGCGATTCAGCCAACACACTACACCCAAACAGCCCACAGATGCTGTAATCCTCCTCCTGCCTTCTCACAAACAACACATCACTTCCTGTGTGCCAAAACGATTTCCTTCCATTCGTCATAGAGGCTTCACTTGGACAGAATAGGTCACATGCAGCATGCTGTGCATAACATCCAGGTTGAAAATGAGTTCATTTCTGCTCTTACAAATATTTTCAACAGCTTTCTGTAGTCATCTCCCCTGTGCTGCCTTGGCTCCTCATTATCTCCAAGGTCATGTATTCACCTGTCGTAACGCAACAGCTACTGAACCAATTTGGGGCATGAGTCAAGAAGAACCCTTGCCATGTTGGTGCAGATCTGGGGTGTTTTGAGCACATGGGCTGGGTGGAGGTATGCACTCTATTGAGTTCCATTGTAGTTTCTCTATTTTTCAAAATTGCCTTCTCCTTTCAGTCTGTCCCACTGCTTTCACCATCACTGTCACAGTTGGGCCATTGAATCACACTGTCATATACTTTTTTTCCCTGTATGACTAGAACATTACCCATTACCTCTCTAATGATTCTCAGGTCTTTTCTTTCCTACGTGTCTGTCATAGTTTCTTTTCACCTCCTTTCACCTTGTGACCGCCTCACAGAATTTTTAACTAGGTTTGCTTTTGCCTTTATTTTTACCAGTGTCAGATTTGTTATATTGAGTCAATCAAAACATAATGGAAAGTCACGACTTGTTCCCAATTAACATTTTCTGTTCCACAGGACGGAGTATGTAACAGAACAGAAACTAGGGATGTCGTTCAGCTCAGTGGGTAGAGCAGGTGCCCCATATGTAAAAAAATAAAATAAAATATACTGTATAAATAATAATAGGCTATATAATATAGAAAACCTTACTCTGTCCAGTAATTAGTGTCACAGGGCCGACATATAGCAGCAGACAACCAGTTGCACTCACATTCATGCCTCATATAGGCTACTGTCTGCAGTAGTGAGCAACCAATAGACTCTGCACACCCACATGGGGACTTTGACTTGCCTGACTACAGGTCAGCCGAAGTACAAACTTGTTTCTTCTTTATGGTTAACTTCAGCCTACAGTCTCATATCTTACGTCTAGGCCTGGTGTTCCTCCTTCATCAATCCCACTCTCCACTTACCTCTCCAACGTCATCTCTCTCTCACTGACTCGTTGAAGGAGAAAAGAAACTGGTCCCTCCATTCCTTCACTTCAACCTCCGCCTAAGTCAAGAGATTGTTGCTCTTACTTAATTACATCACCTCTTGGCCCTCCATCACAGCCACTCACCTAGCAATAAAACATTATGAGTCACAGTCATGTACAGATCATGTAATAGACTTGTCTTCAACAGGACAGTCCCTGTGTCTTTCATCTCAATTTAAGGCACATTATGGAGTGTCTGTTATTGGGAATAGTAATTTTGACCAAACCACAGTAACTCTTTAAGCTAAGTGCATGTCTTACTAACTGTAAGTTGACAAGCACGTTAGACTGGCTTCAAGCCTTGTTTTCACGTGGACGTTCCAGCTCTTTATTTACCTCAAGGTCAGCACTGTATACTGAAGTTTTACAGCGAACACATACAACAAAAAATAGGGAAAGAAAAAAAAATGACCAAGGAAATCCACTGATGTCCTCCCCAGCATACTAAAACAAATGAAATTTGTGACTCTTACGGTATGTTTTCTTAATTTTACAGTGGGTTTTATTTTCTTGCCCTTCCGTTTCTTATGCATTTTAGAAGTCTGGCATATTTTATATAGAAAAATAAGGAGAAACACAGTTATGTTCTTCACAGTGATGCACAAAAAAGGCATCACTTTAGAAATAAAATTCAGGTTTTATGTCGGCACCGGTATGAAAAAGTTACAAGTGATACCTCTACACCATTATCACCAAAGGTGTCTCCAAAATGAAGAGTAGCAAAACGGAACTAGAAGTAGTGCTCTTTTTCTTTTCTGTGCTTGTCCTTTTATTCACTTTACTTTTTCTCACTTCATAGTTTCTAAAAGTTGGGGGAAAAAAACAACATTTAATTTTCATTTCGAGTTACATCCTTCAAAGTTTGTAGCTTCTGTTTGCAACTCATTTTAAAATGATTGCAGCCTCAAAGTCTGGGTCTATTCTGCATGACAACCTTGTGAGAACTTCTTCAGGGATCTTTCTCTTTTTTGCTTTTGCAACAAATGTTTTTAGTCATCTATTCTCTATCAATAGGAATTATCATTTGGTTACATAAGCCTGTGTCTGTTCGCAGAGGTTTGCATTGAAAAAAACAATACGACTTGCCCTCTTTCTGATCTGCTGCAGTCACAAAAATTGTTTTGGTAAATTACAGCTGTGCGTCACTTTTATTTATTTATTTTAGAGAAACACTGTACCAGTGTGTTAAGAAAGACAGCTGATTGCACATTATTCTGTAGTATGCTCACTTCTGCTCACTTCTGCTCAAGGCTATAATCACCAATGTCAAACTAAATGACCATGTGTGCTGTTATTCTGCCACATGTATGTGAAGGCTGAAGCCACTGTAATGCTAATACTGTAATCAAACTGCAAAAAGAAATAATGGCTGACCACCACATGTCAGACAGTTAAGAACAAGCTGTAACAGCAATAAAGTTTATTTTTATTAACAATCATAAACTCTGTTATCGTCCATAAAAAAAATTTAAAAGGTCTAATGGATAATTACAGATTTATCACTGTGCGGATGATCGCTTCAACCCATCGGCAAAGTTTAAACTCATAAACTGTGTTCCACATCAGTGAATCATCTTATCAGCTAAAATCAGCTGTTTTTTTCTTCTCAGACATTTGGGCTTTTCCAGGCGCATCACTGAATTTCACCCTATCCACTTTGAAGTAGTGCTGCAACGGATCATGGTTGATCTGTGATCCATTTGGATCGCTCGCCATAGATCGCCACACTACGCATGTGGATCGATCGACCGATCTATCAATAAAAAAAAGTTATGCGTGTAGCCGGATAAACAGGCAATTAAAAAATAACTCTGCCGCTATATTTGAAGCTGCAGCTCAATGTTGCTCATGACAACAACAAAATTGTTTGTTTTATCATGTTACCTCTGATAATAATCCGTACTACGGTCTGGTCCGATCCGTCAGGTTTCTCATCCATTGCACCCCTACTTTAAAAGTACTCAGGAGCAGCAGATAATGCAAAACAGTATAACAACATACTGTAAACTCCACAGAGGCTACAGCCGACAAAGACATGAGCCTACTCATAGTAAACATTAGAAGTGACAGTTGGAGGAACCATTGCCATCAACCATCAACCATTGCCACAATTCCGGTCCTCGAGGGCCACTGCCTTGCATGTTTCAACACACCTGATTCAAATGATCAGCTCGTCATCAAGCTCTGCAGTGGCCTGATAACGAGCCACTCATTTGAATCAGGTGTGTTGTAGTAGGAAACTTCTAAAACATGCAAGGCAGTATGCACCTGTTCATCAACATGGCAGGTGTTTTTGATGAGGGGCTTTTACCGTCTAATCCTAATTTACATTTTTTTTCTTATTATTAGTATACATATTAAAGCATGATGTAAATATTTGAATCAGTATGTAGAGATATTTAAAAAACTTGAGTTTAAAAAATACAATGCCAGTAACCAAAAATCAGTGTCGTGGCAGCAACAGGAGTAAATGGAACTCTATACTGTACACCCACCTTTGTTGCAGTAACTCACATACACACAATCATATTCACAAACAGATGATTCCATATTTCTGTAGCTGAGGAGTTACTCAAATATGGCATTATCTACGTGCAGAAAAAGCAATTGGATTGGATCTTTCTTTACATCTTAACCTCAGCCCTCAGGGATATGCACAGTGTGAGAAACCATGAATGTTAATACTGTATGTCAGTGTTGTCAAATAGCCTGTAAACCTATCTTCCCTTTTAATTCCAAACTCACAAGTGAAGCCGTAATTATGTAGGCCTATATGTAGAAAAAGAGAGAAAAACAAAATTGAATGTCCCTTTTGCAGACTTACCTCCCTCTGCTGACGTCTTCCTCCATCTGACAGTAAACAACAAGCGCTCAGGCAGAACGGAAAGGTTAATGCCACATATATTTTAAAAGTTGTTTTATTCCATGTCATTTGCATCTTTCATCATTGAGACCTTTTTGACTCCGTTACCCAGGCAACCAGCAGGTGCAGATTCTATGTGCTTGCAGGTAATAGTAACAGATGTGGTGCAAATGATGAAAGCTTTGCCTTACGCACGTGTGAATACGACGCCTCGTCCAGATTTAATCTTCTCTCCCTGCTCTGAATAGCAACAGGTTGCAGCAGCATTTGCAACTTTAAAAACTGTCGCAAAGTCAGATCTGGTCCTAAATGAGCTTAGATCTCATCCATCTGTCAAATGTAGCCTCGGGCAGCATGAGATAGATGTCACGATGACACTGAGACTTGAAGCGACATGGTCAGCCTGTTCTTTCTTTGTCTTATTTCTCTGCCTAAGGCTAAGATCTCAGCTGCAATGAAGTGAACATGACGTCAGGCGTAAGATAAGAGAGTGTGGGAACTAAGTGTGTGGCTGCAGCTGTAAGAAATATTCTGCTGATCACTTAAAACAATGTGGCACCCACCAATAGCAGCTTGGAGAAGCTGTTGGAAATTCAAGTGTTTTCAGAGATGAGATGCAAAATGGAGGGCACTTGACGTAATGACCTTTGCTTCCTTGCAGCTGTTATTCTAGTTAATGAATGTACAGTAAGAGAGGCAGATTTAGTATTACACTCTCATGACATTGGAGAGTGAAAAAGAAAAAAGAGTCAAAATTGATAACATACCCATAGATATCGTATTATTCTCACTTATACAACTCTGGTGCCTAGTGCCCACAATGCAGTATGCTAACAGTTTGGTTGAATATCAGAGGCTGATATGTAGCCGGTGTAATGTTGAACTGCATGCCTTAAACAGATGCATTTCCTTCAATTATAACCATTATAATCCCATCTATGCTTCCTTCTGATATATTATTATATACATTTATTTTATCTGTACATGCAAGTTAATATACATAAAAAGAATATTGTGTTTGGTTGTGAAAAAAAAGACAGATTAAAAAACAAAGAAATATAAAGAGATATAAAAAGATACAATGTAATAAATAACCTGCAATTTCAGTTAAAGTGAGGGTATGGCTGTATGAGTCAAAAAGGGCCACTGCTTTGGAGAGAGTAGAGAGAACTTCTTGGACTACCAGGATCACACGACCAGATCCGCTACATCTATTTAGTTTTGTAGGGTCATTCTGACACAGTCCACAGCTGAGACTAAAGCCAAACACCTGTAATCACACGGATAAACTGAGAAGGGGAAAAATCCAATCACATGTGACACCCATGCAAAAAGCGTGCATGCACCTCAGTGATGCCACCCCCCCTTCTTGTTGTGCTCCCTCTCTCAGTGCCGGAGGGGTCCTGTTTCGACATCGGATGGAACACATCTGCAGTGACTCATCAGGCTTAGACAGAGGGGCGTGTCGGCGTGAGGGAGGGAGAGAGAGAAAAGAGAAAGGGATAGGTGTTTGCTTTCACCAGTAGGGCTGGGAGCGACGAGAGAGGTGAGGTAGAGGGGGGTTGGAAAGGAAGAGGGGAAAAAAAGCTGAAGGAAATCAGACGATGCAATGTCAGAGTGACCTCCAGTGTGTCAGTTCTTTGGAAACTAAATGTTGGAAAACAAACCAATGATGATGAGGAACAGAAACCTCATTCAGGTTATTGCAGTGTCGGCGTTGAGGAGAAATAAACCCATTTGAAAGAAGAACACATTAAAACTAAGGGCAGACACATGAGTGGAGAAAAAAACACTCAATAAAAGGGAAAAACATAAAAGAAAAAGATGAGGGAGTGAAACATGGGGTGATGAATGGTGAGCATAACGAGACGTTCAGGGTCACTTTGGGATGTAGATTTCTGACTATGTTTGGTGCTCGCATGACAGCCTCTAGCAGAACTTTTTTTTTTTTATTGCGTGACGCACAAGTTGCACACATGGGAATATAAAGTCTGGGAGCACCAACTTCACGGTAATCACACTTAGGATTATTATTATCAAGACCGCATCACCTGAGGATTGGACATTAATGTCAGAATTTGCATACTGTTTCTGTACGTGGGTATGTAAATGTGTCCTTCAACAAGAACCAGTTGGAGTTCTGTGGTGACAGTATATTTAGCCAGCTGTGGGCTCTGTTTTGGTTCTGGTTCTGGGTTCAGGAGTGGGTGTTCCTCAAACAGGAAGGACGCACCACAAAGCAACAACCCTAAATGAGTAAGGCAGTTTTGTGTTAATTAGATTTTATCTTAATCTTATTCCAATTTACAGCCCTGTCATTACATTTGTCTTGTAGGATTGACTGTAAATGAAGCCCTTACTGGCTATCAAACTTTCCAGTTCAGCTCTGCATGTTGACAGTCGACAGAGGCAGTTTTCCCCTTCGTTCATGATCATTGTTTCTGAAACAGTAGCCTACAGTAGGTCATTGATTTTCAAAAGACGCAAACAAAAAAAGATGTCCCCCTTGTCTAGTGATGAGTTGTGTCTGTGGTGAATTCTATCAACTGTAGCAAAGTAATTAGCACATACTCTGCAATAACTCATCATCTGATTCCTTTTTATGGGGCAAGTCTCAGTCATCTGTTTGTATGAAATCTGAGTGTTTTCAGCTGACTTGTGTTCAAACATTAATACTACATCGTCATTATGCACATGAAACGGGATGACATCCAGCATTGTGCATGATGTGGTCATATTTTCTGTGAATGTCCAACTGAACGAATCAGTTTACAAATGACAGGATGTGAATCTCACCAATGTGAACGCGGCTCATGTTTTCCAGCAGTTTTTCCAGCCTGCCCCATGACATTGTCATAGACATGGGCCAGCAACAATAGTTTATTGTCAGTGGTACAGACACATCTATAATTAGTTTGAGCGTAAAGAACAAATCAAGACAGATGAGAAAAACAAAACGTTTTTATGCTAATTGTGCCTATCGGGTATTTCTCTGTAGGCTAGCCTACAATATACCTTGATTTTTCATAGCATGTGGCACATTGTTTAAGTGGTAACATTATATTCTCAGTCTCTGTGTTAAATGTGAGTCATGTGGGAATACTTAAGTGGTACAATAATTAATTAAGTTTGGGAGTGGCAGGGATGAATGGTAGAAACAGGTTAATTTTTGGCTCTGTGAACTTGGTTTTAATTGAAGAAATAGTCTTTATCTTTAAGAACTGAACTTTAAGTGTGAAACATGCACTCTGCCAAAGGCTAGCTTCTTTTTTTAGCATTTCATGCAGTAGGCAATGCGGTAAAGACTCGGTCGAACTGGCGATCACTGCTTCGGACTAATGTTATTCATTCATCATATCCTCCATATCTTTGGAAGCAAGGCCTGGCTGGAGATTCTAAGCTCGCCAGGCATCTAATGCTTTCAGTTTAAGTGCAGGAAAGTATAGGCTACTATCCACTTTGTAAACTTTGGGGTTTTCATGTTCAGTATATCTCATAAAGTCCATGCACAGAACTTTAGTCTCCTGTGCCCTGTTATTCAGTCACTGAATAGTGTATTTGTTTATATTTTTTCCGGCTTGGCTTCAGATTATTATGCTCATAGCTGCCCAGTGCATCTGCAATCAAATGATCCAGATTGCTGTTTTTCTCTCCTCCCACACTCCCCTCACAAGCAGAGGTCAAGCCTCAGTTGAACAAATAGATGCCACCCGGTCCATGTATTATCAACCTGCCCGCATGTGGCGATGAAGCCGATAGAGCAAACAACATATTAAACATCATCTGATCTTCTCCCTGCATATGGAGTGAATCTCAGTCATCAGGTCTGTGCTGCCCAGTGACCTACATCCAGGAGAACAAACTCATCAGCTCATGCTGTCCATGCTGTCTGCTGCAGCGGCTGGCTGACTCATGAAGCTGCAGCTGTCTTTTAGAAAGCATGTATCAGGCCAGGTCATAAGAAAAAAAGAAAACCCGGCTCTTAAGTTCTTTAAGTTTTGCTACATTCACATCTTGTGTCTAGAATTGTTGTGGCCCTAAAACAGAGACTGAAAATGCTGGTTATGTTTTACTGGAGTGCCATTTTCATCTGGATGATCAGAAACAGATAAACAATGATCCGAATTATCATTTCTAAAACTCTATTTTACTTACAGTATGCACCTCCCTTTGCTGTTCGTCATTTGTTTATTATCTGCAATTAACCAACTGCAGAATCAGCCATCTCCGTCTGGTTTACAATCCCATGTATTTCCTGGTCCACTGAAGTGGATGTGGAGCTCATTTTTTGGTTGTGTTTTGGTTTCATTCTTGGACCTGAATGCCGGGCAGAAGCTTTTTTCTTTTTTTGGGGGGGTGCATGTGTTCGTTTTGGCATCATATTGACCCCTGTACATGACAGCTTGGTAAAATTGACTCAAATGATGCAACATGCCCAAGTGGTCATGCAGTCTGTAAACAAGCCAATGGTCCAGCCAGATTGGCTGCCACATTATTTGAGGGCCAAACTGTGGTAGTGTGCCACTACCCATAACCTTGATAATGAATCAGCCTTAAGCCGGGCATACACTGTGCGATTGTCAGCTCATTTTGAGCCAGTTCGCCACTCCTGCACCCATTTTTTTGGATCGGGTGTCGTGCTTTGTGCAGTATACGTGGGGTAACGAGGAGAATAACGCCTCATGGTGAGCTCCCGATCACAAATCGTGTGCTTGCAAATCAAACTTGTTTGAAATCCTGGTCGCTCCTCATGAAGGTAGCGCACAGTAGAAGCAGTGCCACGAACCGAGGCAGCACGTTGTTTTTGTTGAGTGTCTTTTGTGTGCATCATCCACATTAACGTGAGACTGTTTTATAACCGAATAGAAACTCCTCATTGGCCCTTTAAAACATCAATATGTTGTATTTTGCTTTAACATTAACAAACTGTCTGTTGTTTCTGATGTTCTGCATTATCATGTCCTCTCAAAAAGATCACTAAGATAGATCTTGTACAGCTGATGCAACTGAGAGGTTTTCTCAAGAGCTTGAAAGCCAAACCAGAACTAAAATACCAGTATGTACTGATTTTAAAACCATAAGCCTACATCGGGCTTAGCGCTGTTTGTTTTTGGAGTCTTTGTACATCACGGTATAGGATTGCTTACAGTAATAGAGCTTGACCTTAAATGACTGTGATACCTCAGATAACAGAATCAGTAAATGCGACTTAATAATCCAATAAATTCTGTAATGTACATATTAATTTTGGTCAGCCAGGTAAGACATTTTCAGATAGATATTCATCAAGGACTGAAGATCCATTTCGTTGTTTTCATGTTTCTATTCATTGGACTCATTCCGCTGATTAAAAGGGTGACCTCAGGTGCACCATGCTCTGCATGCTGTAGCGTGTGAATGTGGGTGTTGGTGAACACAAGCTTTGATGTTGTCCTCAGAAGGCTTTCATAAAGAAACCCTCTGTTGTTTTTCACTTTAGTATTTCAGAACTTGGAGCTTGAGGTTGACCAATGATGCTGATTAATCAAAGATGCATCGTAAATCATTTAATTTAGTGCAGGATCAGCCTCCACAAGTCGTGCTGAGATGTTGTGCACTAAGTCTATACAACTTTGCACATGTGATTCACTCCTGACGTTATTTTAAACAGCTGTGAAAGACTCGTACGTACTTTAGGCGGCACTTTGACGCTACACTGCCAGGAATGTGCGTCAGATTTTAAATGCGATTTTTCAGTGTAGACAATACCAGTGATATTTTTTCACAGAGAAAATAAGCAACAACAACACTGTGCTATGATGATAGGGAGAGAAAGTGTTTGAAAGTGTTTGAACATCTGGTTTTACAGAAAGGCTCAAGTGGAATTCATCTGACCCATTTTCAGTTTAACTTTCATCTCCAAAAACTGTATCAAGTGATGACAGTGGAGTCCTCAGCTATTGGCTTTTCTCTTTTTCTAAATTGATCTTCCACTCCACTTTCTGTGTACCGCTACTTGAAGCTGCTACGCTGTGTGGGCTCAGGCTGAAGGACAATGGTGGTGGCAGCGTATTGTACTTTGTGTCCTTTATTTGCCTTGGATACTGGAAAAGCACTCAATAGATCTGAAAGAAAGGCTTCCAACAGCGACCACATTGTTCCACCTATTCTCTGGAGTCTAACTGTGCGTTCACACCAAAAGCGTCCAAAGCTTCAGAAACACCAGAAGTCATTCATTTTCAATGAGAACCCGGCGACCTGAGTCAAAGTGTCGGCTTTTCATTTTAACAGTAATTAGAGAAGTTCGGCGGCAGTCAGTCAGAATAGAGGTGTCATTCGGCTCCTTTAAATGACCAGCGTGATCAAACTCTGACCTCAGTCACGTGAAGAATGACCAAAGGGCCAAATATTATTTTGCCTCTATAGAAGCTTTTGGTGTGAACGTACAGTTAGGGTGCACTCACACTAAGGCCAGTTGTTCAGTTCCGTACTCAAGCATGGCATGCTTGCACTCGCACTAAAGTAAAATATTTCGGATTATAGGGGGCAAACGTGCTTGAGCATGGTAAAATTGCCTGTGTGAGTCTGCCCTAAGGAACAAACACACAAAGAAGAAAGCATAATAATATGACAATCAAATGCTCGCTCACTGATTTGTATTACTGAGCTTAATGACCTGAATATGCACAGAGACACCCAAAAGACAGCAAAGCAGGTCTGTATCCTTTCAACGTACAAATACCATGATATTGCTTATAGTCTCATGGCCTTGCACAGGGTTTTAGAAAGACTGAGGTCCAAGTAATGAGCTTGTTGGGAGGTTTGAGAGTATGTTCCCTCAAACCAAAAGGATTTCTCTTGGGAACTGGACTTGTATGGAGGGGAAACATCATACAGTAGGTTCAGAAAAGTGTGTTTCATATAGAATCATAGAGTGTTACATTAAGACTGTAATTGTCCTAGGTTTGTGTTGCTAATTAGAGGAGAAGCATGTAGCTCTTGCTGACCACTCAAACGTTGGTCTGTCCCAACAGGTGCTATACTACAGTAAATCATAGAGAAAGCCTTTTCCTCCAGGCATGTCCTCACCTCCATTGTATGTTCTGACCTTTTCCTAAAGACAGATGACGAGAGTCAAGACGCCATGGTCACAATGTGACTGAAATGTTTCTGTACCTGGAGGGGAGCTACAGTATTCTACAGTAATCACGTAACTGCGTTCATGACATAAACAAGCCACAACAGTTGTACAGTAATGCACTGTTTTCCTTTCATGATTTTTCATTTGATCCGATTCATTTTGATGTCTCTTGTGAAAGTGGTACAAGGACAACATTTAGGTCTGTATCTTTGACCTTTGTGGGTATTCGTTTTGCCTACTTAGCAGTCCACTTATTTCAGCTGAATCACTGTGGATGATATAATCATGGTGATATAATAGATTCAACCTCTGTTGTTTGCCTGGAGGGTCGGTGGATGCTCATATCAGAAGTCATAATGTTATCAGGCTTTTAAGCTACAGGAAAAGGAACATTTCAGGGCAAAATAAACTAGTGATTATTACATAATGTACTCACTTATTTTCCAGTAAGTCAAGTTAAATGTAACTTTCAGATTATTGTTTCACCTGTTGATTCAAAGGTAGTAAAAAACATGCAGTTGACAATAGAAATTGTATCATTGGGAAATGTCAGCCAGACAGTGGTGATTGGACAAAGTTGAAATGTTTTCCTAAGGAACTCCTGATTCTGATTCCAGTTCTTACATCCTGACTTCACTTGGGTCTGAGAACATTTCAGGAAGAGATCAATCATCAGCCATAACAGAAAAATTCATATCGGATATCGGTATCGGCCAAAATTTTCATATCGGTGCATCCCTAGTCACAAGAATATGAAGTGATTGGTGAGATTAGTTAGAAAATTCTGTTTCAATAAACCAAATGCTACATATTTAGTAACATGATGTAAATGTAAAATTGTTCTTTCTTCGCACCATTTCTTTTGAAAAACTTTATGTTAGTCTACACAGAACAAAAGTAGTTAATAATAGTAAAAATAAAATACATAATAAAAATTAATACATAAACAGAATGACACAAATAAAAAAAATAATCAGGATGAATCACAGCAGGGTGTGTAATTACAGAAGACTATAGGATAACAATGATATTTTCATTGTTGGATCAATTTCAATACAATACCATTTTGTTACAACAATTCAATGATACCTTTTTAATTTTTGTTGGATCATCACTTTCCATTAATACTAACCCATCATTTTAGTTTATTCAACGATTCTTGACAATGAAATCTGAAATGTTTTCCGTGTGTACATCTGTGATTTGCATATTGGTTCAGCTTCCAACAAAAAAACACTGAATCAGTGAGGGGAAATTCATGTGTAAACTGCTGTCAAGTTTAGTCACCAGGCTTCCAAGGATGTTCCCATGGACTGGAGGTGATGCTTTCACCTCACATTAACACTGAAAAGACAAGGAACATCACTGACACACATGAAATCATCCTCTAAATTGCCACACTCAGTTTTAATTCTATCTGACCTAACAGTTGTGAAGATGTTTTCATTCTGTTCGTTAGTAGTCGTGTCACATGTCTGTGCTAAATGTCATTAGCTACAGTCTATTCTGTGGCTGTGGAGACATTTCTCTAATAACCCAAAATGCCAGGGCAAATGGTGAACCTGTTGGTGGCAATAGAGTCAGAGTGTCACCGAGTCACAGGATCATCGCTATGTCTGTACATATTGTCTCAGCAACTTTCTGTCCAGACCAAAAATATTTATCTAGTCAGTCATTGGCACGGCAACGTTGCCATTCCAAGAACTACGCTGATTTTCATCCATCTTTCTAAATGTAGTTTACCTCATTGAAAGAACATGCGCTCCAATACTAAATATACTTTCAGCACTGTACAAAACTCCATTCGGGCTGATTCCAGGATGGAGACTTTATCCGAGGGGAAACTGCAAATAACCACAACTTAAGGTACTCTGAAGTAACCTTTTCACAACTCGGGATTACATAAGTTGTACGTAGTCTTGTCAATGTGTGTATTTTTAGTGTGTAGATGAGGGCAGGATGAGTTGAGGGGTAATTTTAGCCATGTTTGCCTCTCTTTTTTTCCTCTTAAAGGACATCAAACATAAAAAATCTCTCCTCCTCAGATGTCTCGCTAATGCCCTGACTTCAAACCCATTTGAGTGCCTGCATCTAAGATTTAAGTGGGCTGATGGGGATGCAGGAGGAGCCTGTTACCTAAGCCTTGATTGAATTTGTCTTGGGGAGCTGCTAGTTCTGCCAGGCTGGCGCCACTCTTTGTACTTTACCTCGTCCATGCCCTCTCTGATTTCTTCTGGCAGGATTGATGATTTGATAACGCCATCGGTAGTCTGTGTGCAGAACACCTGCGTATTTTTAGTGTATTCCAGCACCCCATGGAGGGTTTGTAAATTGTGTTGAGTGATTGAAGGGGAGCTTGCAGAACCATCGCCGCCTCAGAATAGAGTGTACTGGCATAAGAGGAGTGCTAATGTGGACGTGGAGGGTACTTGGCATGTTTCCCACATGGATGGAAAATGTGTCCCTAGGTTTCGGATTAGCTGTGTTATTATCTGTCTGTATTTGTCATCAAAAAAAAAAAAACCTCTTAGAGATGATTAGATGCAGCGAGAAGAAAGATGCAAAGTGTGTTCTTTTTCACTGCTGCGTGTGCTTCATCCAACATTTTGGGTTGAGAGAGAAACAGCCATTATTAATAAGGTATTAATAAGGTGCTGCTGCATTCTCAGAATGGATCACATGAACATCTCTGCATGTTTGATGTCACATGCATGCAGTGTGTGGATCTGGGTGTATTTGCATCCATCATCTCTTCTGCTCAGTTTCTGGGCTCTTTATTGTTTTCATTGCACATGTTGCAAACACGTGTCTTTTCATTGGGATGCTATGCTGATGATGTTCAGATCTAGTTCCCCTTAAAACTGAATTGTAAAGAAATGTGCAGACTTTGCTTGTATGTATACTTGCATTTAGGAAGGTCACAGTGTTTGGGCATCATGAACGATATAGTGTTTATGCTACTTGTTTTCTTGAAGGTTGTCTTGTCTAGCTCCTCTTCTCCTCAACATTACTCAGTGTATTCTGATCCAGTTATGACTAATCTACAGGAAAGGCACAACACAGTCAATATTCTTTAAAATGTATGATATTTGATGTATGAAATTCGATTTAGGCTCCATAAAGTGAGTTTAATCCAGCCATTAAATACTCTTGACTGAGGCCAGATTGCACATGTTGTTTTGAAGCCTGCAGACAAACACTCACATGACTTTAATGTCAAGGATCGCCGGCCTCGGAGAGAAGTATGATCCACGTCCAGTCACACTGCCGTTAGTAATGTCATTGAAATATGTCAGCAGGTCAACTCCTGCAAGATTTATGTCCCGTACAACAGTACACTACTGACTGTAGGATTCACTTGTGTTGATTGTCTCATAGAAAGCCATGTGAGGAGAAAATGTGCTGACTAAACATAAATTCAGCATTAGCTGACATCCTAGAAGAATGAGACATTCAGGAGCAGCAGCAGCAGTGTCTGAGCAAAAGGTTTGACCTCTGTGACTTAGCAATGAGTTTTGTCGTAGAACAACATTTCTTTTGTGTTTTCAAGAACAGTGTTGTCATCGCTATTCATCACGTTAGAGTTACTCGTTGATATTCCCAAAAAGTAATCGAGTTACAAAGTGAGTTACTGCTTTATGAAAGTATTAATTACCAGTTTACCTACCAGTTTCTAGGTAGGTAAAAATGTTGTTGTCATTTATGATGTCGTTATTCCCATCACTGGTTGACGTGCATTTGACATGAGCTCGTAATCAGAAATGCAGCATTCACGTGCAGTCCTCACAGTCTGCACTGCACCACGGTGACTTTTCACAGACGCCACCTCCACCTGAGCTGTCGGCTCCGTCACGATATGGCAGCCAGCACCGAGCTTACCCGCTGCATGTACAGTATATATTGTATGAATGATATGAACAGCAAATTCAGAGCTTACCGGAACACTTCAGTTTGTTGATGGGGGTAATTATTGATGAATGAAAAACGTACTTTTGAATGAAATACAGTAATCAATTTTCACGAAAAGATAACAGGAGAATTTACACAATGTACCTTTAAGAGAGGATGTGAAGAAATCAAAAAATACCAGAACAGCACAGCCAACATCCATGTGTACCATTATGTCAACGTGTCCTACATTTAAAATGAATGCATACCAACATCAAGATGTGTCATCTTCTCATGTCTGCATTCACAAACGTGTCACCTGTAAAAGCATTTCCCTCCACTGCTGTTGTTGTTGTTAATTGTTCAGTCTCTTTCCTGCTTTCCTGTTACTATGAAGGGTTTTGGAAAGCAAAGTGTTTTCACACTAAATTTCCCATGAGCCTCCGCGGGCACGGGGAAGTTCTTCGACCATCGTAGTTTCAACGATCTGGCGGCGTTATTCCCATGACCCGTCAGGTAGCGTCCGGAACACTGAAAGTAGGAAATGCTGGGCGCGTCGACCACTAAATATCAAAATAACAATAAAGACAAAACCATATATTTATTGAAAGTGGATCCATTAACAAGTGTAGTGGGTAATGTAGATTCATCCACATCAATTATAACCAAAAGCAAAGTCCTCTGGGTCTCATTAATAGAATTCATCTGATCTTAATGTCTGGGCTTTAACTGCACCGTGGTCTTCTCCTCCTGGTACAGAGAGAGAGAAGAGAGAGGGATGAGAGGATGGAAGAAGAGGCTGATGAAGACAGAGGAGGAGAGAAACACTGAGCTGCAGACAGATACAGATACTCTAGAGATTGGAGCTTAAACTCCCATCACTGCCACAAGCTGCTTACAGTCTGTGCAGTGAACACAACTTGAATAAGACTGTTTTTTTTTTTCAACTTTACCCACAGAGTAAAAAACACTACAAATGCTGTTTCATTAAGTCTAGCTCTGCAGCCACTAAAACACTTACCTGAAGTTTTCTTCCTATATGCTTTTCCCTGCTCTTTCTGCCTTTCCTCTCCTGAGCAAAGAGAGGCTGTTGCCACGGCAACGTTTGTGTCTTTTATGTTACCGCATGCTTCACGGTCACTTACGCACTTCCTCAGCCCACGGTCAGTCAGCAATTCATAAGCAAGTCTTTCCACAACTCTTTCACTCAGTAATGCCACAGACAGCGAGGTCTGAATGCTCGCCAGCGTTGTGTAACTGACAGGAGGGTGAACGTTTTCTATTTTAAATGTGAAGTGCATTTTGGGAAATGCAGCTGTGTCCACTTGGAGAGGCTGTTTTGTTGTCAGCCCCAGAGGGAAATGCACTTTAAAGTCGCTGCCGTCTTAAGAATGAAGAACAGTATAAACAGGTGACACCACATGAGCAGAACAGCAGCTGGATGTTTAATCTCTTTTTCTTTTTATTTTATTTTCTTATTTTCGCAATTGACTCAATTTCTCCTAATATCACACATGAGACTTCAGTTTTACTGTGCTAAAATCTCCATAACAGAGAAGATCCCATGGATATGTAGAGAAAGACACTCCTCATAACTTCATATCTTGGGGAATATGTCCTAAGGTAATCGAGGTCAAAGCCTTGCACGATATGCCACTACTTCTTTAAATAGTAACTCTCCACTAAGAGCTGAAGTGTGGGATGATGGAAGTGATTTCAGGCTTCTGTCACAGGAAGGAAGAAGATAGATAGATAGATAGATAGATAGATAGATAGATAGATAGATAGATAGATAGATAGATAGATAGATAGATAGATAGATAGATAGATAGATAGAGCACTTTAATAACATCAAAACTACTGCAGCAATTTCATGACATTTCAAAAGTATATTAAAGAGATGGAAATGAATTTTTGGATGACACACGTCTCTCTGCTGTGAGGGGGAAAAGAAACGGAAGCTTGAATAACCCTCTGCCTTCTAGAGAGGCCGTAGTAATAGGTAGAGCACAGCCGAATAAAAACAGCCGTCGGTCAGGGATAAGTCAAAGTACTGTAGGCAATAACATCAGCAGTTGTAAGTGCATGTAGACTCCGACAAAATAATATCAGTATTTATGAAAAACAAATTGTTTTCATCCTCTTCTACGTCATATTCTGGTTTTACTCTCAAAAACATAACTGTTTTGTTGTGTCTCTGGCTCTGGCAGCAGTGGAAGGCAGCCTCTCATAACACTTAGTTTGGGCAATTAGCTGGTGAACAGAGTGGAGCCACTGGTTGGAGTCGGCTGTTTACCTTGCAAATTGATGAAGACTATTCAGTCACTTGTCTTCCATTGTCCACTTCCTGCATTCAGTTGCAGGGACTTTTATGGAGAACACCACCGTCTCATGTCCTCTGCTCTCCGTCTCTCATTTGCCAGGTGGCGAGATGGGAACATCGCACAAGGACGATCTCCAGGTTCTTCGGCAGCCCTTACCTGGCCTGTTACTGCCTGGGCTTCATCATCATTCTGCTCAACGTCTACCGCAGCCACAGGTGAAACACGCATCCTTCTTCTTCTTCGTCTTGCTAATTTAATTATTAGTGGAGATAAGTTAGCTTGACCAAACCAGAATACTGTCTCTCCCTGAAGAGGGTTAGTGTCTGTAATAACCAGAACCAAATCATTAAAGTTCCTGCCCACACCAACCTGTTCAGGTTCAGTCAGTGTAAAAAGAAGAGGCCCAGCTGCTTTCCACACACTGACTGACCTTCCGTCTTATCTAACGTTTCTTTCAACTGCCCGGTTTTGTTTCCAGTGTCCTGTTGATGCTTAAACTCCACACCAGCTGAGCGTCTTGGTCAAACTTCATTACAGGACTCTGCTCACATCCTTTTCATGTCTTGTCATCATGTCTTCTTCCATCCCTGTGTCCTTTTTTCTTCTGTGTCACTGCTGCTCTTTTCTCTTCCTCCCATCCTTTTCCGCGCCTACGGTTCTCATATGTGCCAGTGTCACCCTCCGCCTGCCATCGCACAGCAGCCAGTGCACGTACACGCCCCCACACCTCCCACTATGGATCAAAATGGTGACAGAGCACCCCTAAACAAAAACCACATAGAGTATGTCGGTGTGAGATGATTTCTCTGTCTCTCTCACTCTCAAAGGATGTCTGTTGCCCAGCAACAACACTTTTGGAAGAAGCTGCTTTTAGGCGATAAATTGTCTTGCCAGTTTTCTTCTGCTTCTGAGGAGAATGTTTATCAACACTTATTTCAACCAAAGAAGCTAAAAATAGCTGTAGTACATAACAATTCATTCAAGAACAGGAAGGAAAGATGTGAATGAGGTGAATAATGGTTCAGTTCCACCTTGACTCATTCATATGAAACTCATGCTTTGAAATAACCTTGAAATGCTTTTGGTTGTAGGCTACTGAACGCAGCAATGATGAAGCAATTTAAATAATTTCTTGGAAAATGTCTGTTTTTTTTGTTGTTTTTCTGAGGAGCGCATGCATGCATATATTTATTCCTCTGTACCAACATAAAACGTTTCATAATTCGTACTTTCCAAATTGAAGCTTTGAATCCATACAAGGATATATTTATGGATTTATTTCCTAAAAACCATCACAGCTTGTCTTAGTCTGACTGTCAGGTAAAGATAAAGACACTAAGGATGTTGGATTGAGGGTCCAGGTTGACTGAGGGCAGAGACTGTGTAGTTGTGACATCACAAAGTTACAGGAGCCCTGATGCTGTGTTTTATGGCTCAGTTTCTCTTGATATGGGTCATGGGCATTTCTCCATCAACTTAGCTCTTTGATATTTTCTTATACATAATAATATTTATCTATTCGAAAAAAAAAGCAAAGACTAGAAATCTCATAGGTGACCTTTAACGTAAGAGTTCCTGTGGTTGGACACACAAAAGTCAGTGTTGTCATGGGGTGTAGTTCACCCACAGTCTACATGTTGTATAATGTGGTTCAGGAACCCACAATCATTTTCACCACACCCAATGTTACTGAGGAATGGCTACAACTAGTACTGTACTCTTGGTGCTGGCTCACTGAATGTTACCTCCTGCTGGTATGGCCTCCTGCCCCACTGCCTTTGTAGTGTATCTCTTCTTGAGCTGACAGAGCTAGCAGTCGCTCTGTGGTGCGCTTGTATTTTATAACAGAATTATGTCAAGGACACACACCACAGTTCTTTGATTGTCTGGAAATGATGAGGCGTTGATGGGGAGTGATAATAGGTTAGTCTCTACGTATGCTGTGTTCCATTTAAAAGACAAATTAAACTTCTAACGTCATATTTTTAATAATCTGTTTAAGAACGGACACTGTAGTTAATATAGTCAGTGCTGGTGTCTATGGACTCAAAGAAAATCTACTTGTTTTTTGTGATAATTTGACTGGAAATCATTGTCCCTGCATAAACTGACATAAAGACAGAGTTTATTCTGACGTTTATTGGGAAAAAATGCACATGGTTTCCCAGCTTTTCTGTATGTTGGTGTTGAAGAGCACACAAGTGCACTTAGTATTCAAAAATAATTACTCAGTTTATAAATAGGCACTGATTTATGAGGAGACACACTCCTGTTTTAAAATGTACAGAAGCCATTTCATTTTAGTGTTCCGTAAGTAGCATCTCCAGACTGAGTCATTGTTGGAGACAGTCTTTTTTTAGTGACACTAATCGCTCAATCACATTCATATTTATCATACAAATTCCATATGATGAGTGAAATGAATAATCAGAAGTGGACGTTTTAATGTTTCATCCTGTGTAACATGAAAGAAACAGAAAACTGTCAGAAATGACAGATTTATTTATTTATCATGTTTCATGTTTGCCGCTAAAATAGAGTGAATACCAGCAATTTGATTTACTGCTAATAAAACACGTGTTAGCAGCAGTGGGCACATGTGTGCCCCCCGCCCCAGGATTGATATGGCTGCAAAGAAATAATATCGATAGTTTTTAAAACTCACTCTCTGGTCCATATGTTGCTGGGAACAAAAAGTACCACAGGCGTTTAAAAATTTAAGGGGGAGGTTTATTTATATAGCACATAAAACAACTTCTGTTGCCCAAGGTGCTGCACAAGCTATAAAACAGGTTCATAATATGATGCCAGTAACAACTACAGACGTCATCTTTACTCAAAGGAACCTTATCACACAAAGACGCATTCACAAATCCTTAATATTTCACAACTGGAATTTCATAAAATATACAAAAATATATACATAGACTACTGTACATACATGCAATATACTGTACATACACTGTACAAAGGATCTTTGACATTACCAGCAAACTGACCCATTCCAAACACACAAGCTGACATCCAAAAACCCAGAGATCAGCACATGGGTCTTGTTTTGAAGGAGGCTGTGACCCGACTACCGATCAGGTTCTAAGTGGGAGGGTGGGTCGGTATAATGATCCTTTTCTCTGGAAACAGCCGTGATCCACTCACCTGAAGAACAGACTGACCACCTGACCTTCAGACTGACCCCCCAGCTTGTCTGCCGAGCCGCCACATCGACTCACACACACTCAATACAGTAGTGATTCACCGATCGGCTGACTGACAGACAACGTCTTTTTATAGTTCCAGCACAGATTTAGACTGATTGACTGACATGCAGCGGATGCAGAGTTATTATTATCAGCACGCAGCGGTGATGCAGTGATGCTTTCCACTGATTGCATTTAATAATAAACCTCCAGGGAACGCTCCGGGGGGCTTTAACAAGTCTAATTTTTAATTAGCCAACTGTGTTTAATTGGCGCCCCAGCTATTAACAGGAAGCTGAATGTGTTGTGAGAATTGGGATTTACATTTTCTTTTTTTTGAAGTATTAAATGTAAAAATGGTAAGCTTTTGCTTCCATTCTCCTTGTTTATTCACATGGAATAATTTTATATATATATACTAAATGCTTATATGTATATGCTGCATGATCAATGTTTGGCAACTGGTTAATGAATATTAATGATTTTATCTCTTGTGTATTTAACATAACGTAACCCAGCCCTGCCAGTGGCTTTGTTGTTTGGCTCTATATAGCATCCTGAAGTGTTTTAAGTGATAAAATGCTTAAGTTTAGAGAACAAAGTTCATTGTTTTAGTGATGAATGAAAAGTTTGACTCCCTGGTAGAAGTGGAGGAAAGGTCAGTCCAGGGTTCACTGTACTCTGTATGATTCATCCTCTGCGCAACATCTGTCAAATATTCAATGGCAGTGCATCGTTAAGCTGATGAGATATGACAGTCTTTGACATCACTGGAGCCACATCACTTCCACACTTTTTTGGAAAGACTCACTCACACAAGGTGATGTGTTACTCATACAGGCAGATTCAGTCCAGATCCTCTCATTGTCACGTAAAGCCATGTTAAATATTTACTCTGTTCTTACCAGGTTGTTGTCTTTTCTTGGGAAAAGGCTCGCTGACTAAAAGTGACTACACACGTTTAAATAAATGTTATTATATTCATGTGTGCAGCTCATCAGATCTGAGTCAACCGGCAGAGGAATGTATGTGTTTATTAACAGGACTGATACTTAAAATAGAGCAAGTGTATATGAGTTGCATAATGTCACACATCACTGAATTATTATTAGACTAAACTGTTGTTTATGTTGGCGCAGAGATACATGTGTTCTGCTTTTTATATCAGATTGACTCAGGTACATATTCATATACAGTTGTGTGGAAATGACCCATGGTGAGTCAGGTGACATAGTGCAGTGGGGCCTTGCAGTTTAAAGAGGAACTGTGCAAGATATTTAGGTAAACAGCTTCAGAGTAATTGTGTTGCTTAGATAAATGAGGCTCTGCCTTCTTCCTAGCGTCTCTTGGCTGAAAACCAACTTTGCAAGATCAGCGCGGCCTCCAACCTGGTGTCCCAGCTCTCGTCTCAGCTGCACCACGACACAAAGGCGCCCCGCAACCTGTAATCTATTGTTTATGACGGATAAGACTACACAAATATACACGTTGTAACATTGTATATGATATATAACGTAATTCAGCGCTCCATGGATTGTTTTCTCTGTGGCTTTGTTAAAACCATTGCCTTCAGGGACAGTTTTCCAGCAAACAGACTCTGTATTTACCTCAAACGGCTCCGTTTCATAATGTTCCATTATTATCTCATAGCGTGGTGAATATGCAGGTCATACAGTAACTTGTGGAGTTTTTGGATTGTGTATTTGATGAGTTTGATGAGGGGAACCAAGAAATTACTTTAGCCTTTGTAGCGTAGCTATGAGCAACCTGCCGCTCTGCTCCGCCATTCTAAAAAGGTAACAAACTTACTGCTATGACCATAGCCATTATGGCAATGGGACAATTTGCCAAATTGTCGAACTATCCCTTTAACATTATCCACTCTTTTTGTGTTTGCAACTGTGAGAATTTGTGCTTTGTACAGCAAGTTGTCCTTCCACCTGGAATGAAACATGCTGTATGAATAAAAGTTGGCATGTTTGGCTTCCAGAAAGGCCATTTCCCACCTCTACTTAAAAGTGAGAATCTTTTGTCGGCTGCCTACCTGTATTGTACAGTACATACAATGTGGTTGCTGCAAACAGCTGCGTTGGAGCTGGATGTAGGTCAAGATCAATGCAGGATTTAAAGACTCTATTAGCCTGTTATTTCTCTCTGAAATGTCACGCAATAACACATTCATGTACAATAAGTGAGTGTGGGTTTTCAACCACGGTCCGCCCAGCGAACCTTCACGCATTGTTAATGGAAGGCTTTCAGAAGAATTAGAAAAATGTCCTCATGCTACACGTGGAAATAGGCCAGCAAATAACACACTTTCCATTCACATAGAAAAAAAAAGATCACTCACGGTCACACAGTACTCTTCCACTTAAGATGTAGAAGTTGTACAGTTCATTATTTTCCCTTGGTATGCAAGAGACATCAATTTCCTGCTCTATGGTACGCGCGAATAGGAACTTGATAAGAGGATGGAGCGTGCAGAATAGGAACTGTTTTGATAAGAGGATCAGAGGAGTTAAAGGGACAGCGAGGAGTGCAGCAGTCGGCACAGTCATCATTTGCTCTGTTTGTTCAAAGAGGTTCGTTAATATCCGACCATAACGCCGTTATTCTCATTTGGCAAGTTTCACAAAATAATGATAGAGACAAAAGATATATTGGAAATTCAGAGGAGTTAATTGACTGAAGTCTGAAGAAGACCAGGCTCCTGTTGCTGAAGCCTTTTGGACCCACAGGAGAGCTTGAATTCATACCGATAGCTATGTAGGTCAGCTTTTATGAGGCCCTTGGATATTGAGGTGAAGACTGAATTAAAAATGTGATGCAGCGATGAGTCGCAGGAGCCAGTAAGTTTGTTATTGTGTTAGTGAAATGGAGACAATTTCAAGGTTTACGTCTGAAAGGGGAGATGAAATTCAATCATTTATGGGTGAGACGTAGTCATGTGAAATCGACATACCTTAACTTTTGGAGCTCATTGTGAAGGCAACATTGTCTGATAGATTCCTTCATGCAAGTCCTCTTTGCCTAAGCTGCCTTTGTCTGCAAGTGGACTTTTCATTTCACATCCTGAGAGAGAAAAAGAGAGTAGATGTATGGCTCTTTCTCTTGTGGGTCCTTCTGACTTTAGTGTGCGATATCGATATCATCATCTCTGTTGGGTTGAAAACCACGCAGGTCACGATCGCAAGTGACAGTTTATCTCGTCGTACTGGGAAGCTTCTGTGGCGCTATGACAATTAACAGGTTTCTGATAGTTCCCGTATCTCTGACGCTCATCAGCAGTGATTCATCAGCTGTTACAGTCCATCCAGCGGTCAGTAGCCCACGCCCACTGACCACCTGCCTCCCCCCTCTGTTCCCCAGACCCCTTTTTCCCATCTGTTTTCCAATCCAAATCCCAGCAGTGTGTCTTGCCAGACCACCTTACCTAACAGACGACCCAGCGGTGGCTCTTTGTGTTTGACGTGACAAAGCGACACGCTGCATCACATTACACTTCCTGCTCCATTTTGACAAACGCCCCAAGATTCACTGGAACAGACCTCGTAACCCAGTTTTCTGTTAACACCAAACCTATTTTTGGTTTGGGAGCCATTTTTTTGTCTACAGGAAGTACATTGCAACCAGATGGTAACCCACTGGTGTATTGATGCTGGTAAACAAAAAGCTGTGTACACTTCACCACCCATGTGTGTGTGTGTGTTCCATTTCACTTTGCAGCACTAAGAATCCTTTCAACATTACAGACTTAACTTTTGAACTGTAGTGACGCTTTGAAGCAATGGGGGGCAACTGAACAAATCCTTAAAAGAGGCCAAACATAAACCGGCAAGAAACAGTATCACTGGTCTGGTATATTTTAAATGGCAAAAGTAACTGTTTAAAAGTAAGAAAGCACCAATCATTTGAATGGTTGGCTCACATATTCCAATTTACAAATGATGATTTACTAGTTTCCAGTTCCAAAGATTCATTTGGCTTATCTAGTACTAGTACTCATCCTAAAGGTCTATGTTAGTGGGAATGCGATTGCGATTTTTGCAGCTGTAATATGAAAACCAACAGATCAAACAGGTGTTATATTGGATGTTAGCTTTAGATGCTCACATTAAAATGGTTGTAATAACTAGGGATGCACCAATCCGGCTTTTTCAGTCCCAATGCCAATACCAATACCTGGGCTTAGCTTATTGGTCGATACCTGATACCGATCCAATTGCCACGTGGAAGATAGCTGCACATGATGTGTGATGTATTTCATTTCATTTATTGTTTATTTGCTGAGGACCATGCACATTAATGAACAATTTAACGCTGTGGCGTCATGTAAGTGTGCTACATCACAAACATAGAATTGAAGTGAGTAGACTGGCATCATGGATCAGCCCCATTATCCAATACCCGATAGCCGTTTTAGTCAATATCACGACCTACAGTACCTGTACCAGTACTACCTGTATATCATATCTTAAACATCCCAAGTAATAGCTTAATTTATGTAGCTCATTAATTTAGTTTTGCACATTAAATCAAGCAGTGATGACAAGAACAAACAATATAAAAGCATAGAATAAAATACATTGCAAGTTAGTGATAGGATGGCTGAAAGTCCTCCATTAAAGCCATTTTTTGACAGTGTTTAAAGCTCCAAGGGGATATAGTGCTTAAGAGGGTGTTAAGATGCATAGACTTCTAAGCTATAGGAGTTACTTCAAGTGTTAATGCTCTGAACTGCAAACTAATCCCAACTCCAGCAGTAAATGCTGTATAGTTTAAATCAATTATTACCATATATCTTTGCATGAATGACTCTTTTGTGTCAGCACATGCACATGGGAGGCTGCATCCTTTCATACTAACTAGATTTTTAAAAACCACCTGCTAAACCAGACATTTGACCTCTCTGAAACACTTTATCCACAGACCTCAGGACAACACAGTGCAAACACAAAGGAAATGCTTTTACTGTGCAGTCACATTTATACTGTTCACGGCTCTCACATCATCTGTCAGCACGAGCTTCAGACTAGAGTGACGTCAGCCAAAGTTGATTGCAATGTCACCAACAATTGCTTTCTTTATTCTCACATGCACGTGCAGTTGATGCATTAGAGACGGTTGTAGAGACTTGGCAAGAGAGGAGACAGCTGATTTTCAGAAAAACAATATCGCAGATTGATCACGTGACTTGCGTGATCAATGTGGAGGCAGATCCATCGTACTGATGAACCCACTGGAAATTATGAAGAAGAAACTCTACAACAATATTATCCGTTGTTTCAGCATCAAGTGACAACAATGCTAATTATGAGTGCAGCCAAGGAGTAAATTGGACATTCAAGAGAAACAAATAGATTTAAACTCAGGAGGTTTTTAAAATGGTGACTGTTGATGACCTCTCTGAAGCTTCATTTTGACCCCAAACATGATCTTTCCCCAACACTTCTATTTTCTATTTTTGTGCTCAAATCTAGCCAAATCTCAACCATACCATGGTCACATAACAAAATAATATTACAACAGTGAATATATAGCACACCCTCAGCATGTGATGTCAGAGTCTGATGTAAGCCTAGCCAATAGCACTTTTTTTTTTTTTTTTTGCATGTACACTATTACTTCAGCACGTCATCTCACCTACTTGCTCTGCCCTGTATTTCTGCCTTTGTCCTGTGTACCTGTTCTGCATGCTTCCCCTTTTCCTCCCATAGTGTGAATTATACAATGAGAATGAGGGCGTCAACTGTGTCACCAGGACAAAACAGGACAAAGTACAGGTGGACACATGCTGAAGTGAACTGAAGTGTTTGACGTAATGTCTGCTGTCTGTATATGGTGATTTTTTTTTTTTTTACTCATCTTGGTTGTTGATAAATGGTGAGATCTTGTTGTTGTTGGGCAAAATGGAAATACCTCAAAATCATACTCCAGCACATCGAAATTCCATATACTGTATACTCTAAATATTTCTACACATACTCTATACTAATGTCCTAAGGCAGGGTTCCCCAATTCTGGTCCTCGAGGGCCACTGTCTTGCATGTTTTAGACGTTTCCTGCTACAACACACCTGATTCAAATGATCAGCTCGTCATCAATCTCTACAGTGGCCTGATAACGAGCCACTCATTTGAATCAGGTGTGTAACATGCAAGGTGGCCCTCGAGGACCAGAATTGGGGAACCCTGTAAGGTATCCCTACAACAATAAGATAACATTGGTATGATATTGCAACCCAATGTTAGAAATGAGCACAAAGCTAGCAAACATTAGCTAATGAAAAATCTAAAAAATAAAAATAAAAAAAATTAGCTCAAGCTCACCTTAGCTACTGTAATGTTAATGTTTACCTGACCACAGGTTACATGTGAGTTAAATGAAGGTATTTTTTTATCTTTTCTTTATACAGTGTGACAATTGCAATGAAGGCACAGGCCAGGTGGGAGGCGATGGACAGTATGGTGTTCTTCTACGCCGGTGTGGCTCTCATGGTGCTGGGCACTGTGCTGGTGGTCAGCAGCTTCCTCGCTCTGGGATTCACTGGAACCTTCTTAGGTGGGTCTTAATGGTAAACAATACTTCATCTTTAAGCCACAAGAACATTGAACTCTCAAACACTGCAATTTGTCAAAGCACTGCAGTTTGAATAGATTGGGCTCAAAGAAAAGGTCTGTAATCCTTTTCTACACTGCTGCAAAAATATAGACATTAAACATTTTTAACATCTATATTTATGGGAGGGGTGAGTGTGAGCGAGTGAGTTAGCGCTGCAAAATAGAATCTGAACGCTAGATATCACAGTCTTACCCCCATATTACACACTGAACCTTTAAATTCCTCTATAAATAGCACTTCATATGTTGAATGTATTTACCCTACATCATATAAACGATTCTAATGATCTTATATAGAGCAGCCTGTAGTCAGTGTGATATTAGACTGACCTTCAGTTCTAATCAACAGTAGAGGGAAGTAATTAAATTAAAAGTGCAGCATACAGCCTCATACCCTGAGAGCAGTCATATTTCTCCCTTACACTTTGATGATTGAACATAAACTTATTATATTAGTACAAACTCTACATAGACTAAATCTATTCTAAAATTCATTTTAAGTGTGAACAAATGGAATTTTTTTTTATTTTGCCTTTTTTAAATCCAAAGAAATAGGAACTTTTGGCTTCATATTTGACTTGAGAGAAAACAGGCACACACGTGTTGTTTCCTAACACGGTCACGCAACTGCTCTCACATGAGGAAGGACACGTGAACACATTTGCGCCAATTTTCACAGGCGCGCTCATTTCCATGCACGCACAGGAACAATTGTCCATGTCCTCACATACGGCGCAAGCAAATATCCTCCCATCTGCTTCTGAGACAAACATGTTTCTTTTCCGCTGTCGTGCTGTCGAAAACATCCAGGCATCGGTCCAAATGACCACAAGTATGATATGGCCATTATGATGATTTGGCAAGTGCTGGTATCTTGTTTCTCGGTCAGCCACATCAGTGAGTCATCTACAAGACTCACGCTGCGTCTCATCTTCTGGGTTCATGATGAAATACCCTCAGTCCAGCACTCTCGCTCCTCTGATCCCCAAGTGTGACAACAGGAGGGGGGAGGCAGTTGGAGCGGCAGAAGGTGGACAGAAGTTGACCAGGGTTCATGTGCATGTGTGGGTGAGCACGACTCTGCTTTATATGCAGATTGAGAGAAGCAGCAACAAAAGTGTTGGCATGGGCATGATATCTCGTCCTCCAAAGTCTGTAAAGAACAAAAAACATGGGTAAAGTTTTTAGGATGCCAGGGTGACTAATGAGAAACACCAGAAACCAAATCCTGCCAGTATCAGTCAGTAGGCAGCTTCCCCAGTGGTATGGACAGACTGCCCGAACAGCGCAGGTAATGATGAATCATCCCTGTTTCTCAGTGGAGATAATTCTTTGGTTATTTATGAGAAGGTGGTTTGTTTATATGATCAGCTCTCTGTAATATAGCTCCTTCAAATAGCTGTTCAAACTGTATTAGGATTCTCAGAAGAAAACAGCCCTATACCCGATAAAGGCAAAAGGAAATGAGACAGCAGATGTAAAGTAGCAGTCTGCTCTGTTCTGCAGTTGCTGCTGAATATTTAAGAAAGAGGTAGGTTGAAGTTAGTTTTATACTGTAGTTAAGTGCCAGAAATAGCTTTGTCATGCATGAATTTGGAGGTAAGATTATTTCCTAAAATATAACATTTATTAAGAAGATTTATTATAATATTTATATTTTTTACTAACAATGTTATTTTATCTAAAAATACAAAAAAGACAGGTAAAACCACAAAACTGGATACAAACATCATCTTGTGGTGTCACATATTAAAGAAGAATTTCCCCTTAAAAACTTCAATGGCAACAGCATTTTCTGCTCCCAAGGTGATTTTCAGAAACACAAACTCTCCTACAGCATCATCCATAAGACACATTTGATGTATTGTGCAGTATTGTCTGTATTTTTTCAGAATAAAAGTTCATTAGTTGATCTTGAAACTATTTTACAATTATATTTATTCCCATTTTAAAGTCCACTTGCTACCTTTGTTCAGTATTCAACCAATTTCATCTGCTCTTGCAAAGTAGTTTTTTGGCCAAAGGATGCTGCATGAAGGCAAACAGCCTCCATTCTCCCTGTAACAAGTAATTTATTTAACCACAACAATAACTCAGAAGCTGTTTAATGATGTTTAACTTTCCATTCATTGTTCAACGTTTCATTACCGATGGGGATGCTCTGGCTAAATTATCATTAAATGTCCAGCCACTAATTACACTCCGATTTCATGTTCTCTGCTATTGAGCTATGTTATTGCCAGCAGCATTGACGCATTACACCGCTCTCAGGGGAGCGGTATGTAAAAGCAGTTATATAATGATACCAGCTCGACATAAAAGGTCACTCATTAAATGGAAATGGTGTTTACCATTTTCATTCAATGAGTGACTCCAGCTGTGGAACGAGATAATTCCTCTGACATACGCTGCAGCTCCTTATTTGCTTTTCACAACATTCATTCAAATATTGGGCTGGTATTGGGCTTCCAATATTCATTAGGGATTATTACTTTTTTATGTTTCATTTTTTTGGCAATGATCCCTCAATATGGTTCAAACACTAGATAACCCTAGATAACCAAAAACATGAATGAATGAACATAACAATAAATATATTTTTTCTTCTTTATTGGACAACCAGTCCAGTGCAGGGATATCATTTCTACTTCAAACCCAGACATTTTGAAGTTCGCCTGCAAAGTTTGAAGTCTTGAAAAATAATGTTTTTATGTTGCTCGGCCAACACAGACGCCAATACTGATTTGTCTGCGACATCCTCAGCCAGCTGATTATTCCTTCCAGCCATACTTAACAGCTGTTTTCCTATTGAACTTATTAGTGCTGCTTGCTCATGTCTATGTGTGTGTGTGGGGGGGGGACGATGTGTCTTATTTGTTTCTATTTATTCCCTCGAGTCGCTGTGACCTGATGATTTAAATTGATGACACAGGGACAAAAACAAAGATCCAAACACAATCAAATTAGGTGCAGCCATAATGTGACGACCAGCTGGCACCAGGGTCCTTACTCCTCTGAACGGCCCTGCTGCTAATCACAGACCCACTTCTCTAAGTCCTACTACTACACAACAAATCAACGTTGGCTGTTTTCATAACCGCAATGAAAAATCAGTAACACAGGAAAGAGTTATTGCTCGGCTCTTAAATCTGAATGGGTTACAGTACCTGTAGTCAGTTTGGAGGTCAAAAATGAGGTTAGGGTATTGTTCTGAAGGCCAGCTGGTTCTCCATTCACAACCAAACACATTTGTTTATATAATCTCTCTTTCTTTTATTCCGGCCTACCTGTGGTGCTTAAATGAGCATATATAATGAAAATTGTTATGTAACTTGGGCATTAACTGCCTCTCTTTGACAGAAAACAGGGCCAGCAGCGCCGCATGTGTAACTCAACAGCTCCATTTTACCTACTGGGGGCCTGCAGCTGTGTGTGTGTGTGGGGGGGTGGACAACAGAGGCGCAAAGGAAGTATTTTAATGTTCATGTCCTCTCATAAGTAAAATGGGTCAGATTATGAGTGTGTTGTCTCTGTGTGTGTATGTGTGTGTGCACAATATCTAGGGAACTTATTACATAGCAAGCCGTGTTAAGTGCTCAGGTTACAGTAAGTAACACCAATAAGCCGTGTCCTAGTTCAGCTGCACCTGACATTGTTAAAGGCCAAAGTCGACTGTCCACACACACACACACACACACACACACACACACACACACACACACACGTCGGGCATTCAAAGCTTCTTTATCTTGTGGCATCAAAGAAACATGTCCAGAGTAAATTTGGTGAAACTGGGGAACAAATCAGTTGGTGATTGTTCTGACTTTTGTAATTATTTCGACAAAATTGGTCAAAAATTATACTGTAAGTAAAATTCTAAAATATCTTTGGCCAAAGACACACTGCAGCTCATACTGTTAGCACATATGCCCCTCATACAGAACTAGTTTCCCTATAAGTTTTACAGGTGATGTTGCAGCCAGACTCCTCACTGGAAAATTCAAGGAAGATCACATCTCCCTGGTCTTGGCCTCACTCCACTGACTCCCGCTTTTTAGATTTTAAGTAGGGGTGTAACGGTACACAAAAGTCACGGTTGGTGATTGTTTCTACAGCGGAAAAAAAATTAACAAAAGCTCACACATGTACAAGACTAATTTATTTTGAGCAGACACCAATTGACTGCAAAATGTAAAACCATCTCCTGATATAAAAGTAATAAAAATAAATAGAATAGAACATATAACAAATGCATTGGGAGGGTTCTCATACCATTCATTCTGTTCATACAGAGGAAAAGAATCCGAAAAAAATATATAAGTCCATATTTTTTTAATAAAGTTTGCTTGTATGTTTTTGTGTTTTTCTTAAATATTTAGAATATAAAATATAAAAATTAAAATGAACAAATGTGTGTAGCGCAAGGACTGGCTGCAGAAACAGACACAGCTTGTCGTTCTCTCTCCGCGCCGGTCAAATGCGGCTCCACAGGTCTGTCCCAGCTCCGATGTGTCTTGCAGAGCAACTGACAAGAATAGATGGACTGGCAACAGCTAAATTAATCATCCGTTAATCACCGGTACTTTATTTTGAAAACTGAGATTCTCTCTCCTTTTTTCCCGATAAGTCTATTTTGGCAGACGGAGGCTCACCTGCCTCTGCTCCATGCGCTACGGTTTCACAGGCAGTGCATCCGGGCTGTTTCACAGCGATCCGTTTTCCTACTATCACATTTATTTTTACCGGTAGATATGTGAATCGGGTGCGGCGTGCGCATGCGAGAGAAAGTGGGGAGACACCGGGCGCCGGTTTCGACGTAGCGCACCTCCGTAAAACATCGCCGGCAGACAGTCTTTGTCCGGTCAACCACTCTTTCGCCGTCGCTGTTCTGTTGCACCGGGAAACCAAAGTGTTCCCACACCTGACTGGCTTCCAACTCCACACCTATGCTCAACACTTGCCATCACTCTTCTTCTTTTGTTTGTTTTTGTTTCTAACTGTTTCTTCTTCTTAAGATTTGGCAATGATGATTGGAGTGAGACTTTTTTTTTTTTTTTTTCTCACTCACTCAGGAGCGTGTGACTGTGCACCGAACCGTGACGTGACGGGACAACATCCAGTTGAAACCTAATTTTAAGAGCTCACCTAGTTCAGACAGACAACTCCAGCTGAAACCCCAGCTCACCTGCTTGTCCCTGCTGCTGCCGCCAATGAGGTTTTGCAAACCCACCTCCTCCCCAGCATCCACCTGTGGGCTCTGTCTCTATGATCCCCTGCAGGGGGTCTGCTTCATTCCCTGTAATGTCTGGCAAACCAGATCATTCAAACGCCAAACCTGCTGCAGCCATGCTCAAGGATACCTGCTGTGCTTCAGCTCGCAATGCTTACAATCAATCCTGCTGCAACCATGCTCAAGAATATGCTAACTATGCCATGGTTCAGCTTGCAACGCTTATACTCAATAATTATTTGTTCTCAGTTGTCTGACTGAACTCTTTGTATTTTAAATATCCATGCCTAGAGCACGTGTGACCAAGCCTTTGCTGTGGTTGCTCCTATAGGCTCTAGAACAGCCTGCCAGCCGGCCGGCCAGCCCAGTTAATGGAATCTTTTAAATCCTCCTTAAAAACAAACTGTTTCCCTCTGGTATTTAGTTGAGTTTACTTGTATTTTAAATGTTTATTTACAGCTCATTTGTTTTCTATTGCACTTTATGTACTTTAATAATCCTCTATTTTAATGATCTCTATAAAATCCAAAGTTTGAGTTGAGTTGAGTAATTACCTCATCCTCTCTTCCTGTGCTGATTTTCTTGAAGTTTGGCATGTGTGCTCCATCTGAGCTGACACACATCTATTACCGTACAACAACATCAAAACTTGGCAGTAATGGTCTGTGTATCCTGACCCCCTAATACATTCCTGTTATGATCTCTCTCCACATCATAACACACCACAGGAGATGACAGCAGGTCTCTTGGCAACACACCCCACGCAAAACACTCACTACATGTTTGTCAGCCCTGACCGTGGGAAATACACATCCAGCGGCTTAAACCGTGCGCAGTATCAACAACTGTGTCGACAAACTGAGGAATACACATCACACCTTCGTAATGTATCATCCCTTAACAAAATATGTAAAGAACTGATCGTGTTGTTTATTTTATAGCCACAATAATCAGACTAGAGCTCCAGAGTTTTCACATGAGGTCATACCAATGCGGTCATGCTGTTGACATCAGTAGCAGCCTGGTGCTGGTGGGGCAGCCAGACAGCGCAGCGTTAACAGGGCCGTGTGGTGCCAGGGTCGTGTTCCCTCACAGCGCACCACCGGCCGCACTTCAGTGTCTTCCGCCGTTTTGTCGGAAAAGTGTCAAAAATGAGCGTAGAACGTCAAAACGGGCTGAAATCTGTCTGGCCCCGGTTTCAAACACGGCATCATCGCGGATGAGTCGACAAACTGGTAACCATGGCAACGGGGTGAAACAGTCCACCAGTCCACTTGAACTGCTTGATACCCTGGAGATGAATAAAGAACCATTATACCTCGAGAGATGTTCCCTGCCTCTCGCCAAGTGCATGCTGGGAGAGGCTCCAGCATCATGAGCAGGGAAATAGAAAATTAATTTACAGAGATTTATTTTTCAGTTATGAAACCAGTGCTGGTATCAAACTGGGCCAAGATCCTCTCATCTCCAGAATGAATCTGAAGTGTGTATGTGTGTGTGTTATTGTGTGTGTCTGTTTTTCAGGTGATTACTTCGGCATCCTGATGGACGAGAAAGTGACCGGCTTTCCTTTCAACTTCATAGAGAACCCAATGTACTGGGGCAGCACTGCCAACTACCTTGGCCTGGCTCTCATGTAAGTCTGTGTCTTTGTCGCTTTAATGATTTTTCGGTGAGCAGGAGTGTAATTTAATTTGAAGGTCTACTCTGTAGCACAGACTGTCTCCTAATAAATCACAACAAGGAGTTATTTTTCTCCGACTGTGTCAGCAGGAGCCGTTAACACACACACAGTGAAGACATGTAGCAGCAGCAGCACAGATAACAAGCTGGGACCTGCAAATGGAAATTTTGGTTTCCAAGTTAAGAAATCATTTTCCTCTGGCAAAAGGTGCAGAAATTAAAAAAAAAAACTTTTTATGTGTGCCTCATCCCTATGACAACTGTGATTGCATGGCTTGGAGCTCAGCGTGCGTGGTTGCTAGGCGAGAGCTCCAGGGTTTGAGGAGCCCATCCTTCGGTAAAAGCTGTCAGTCCACCGTTTTCCTCACACAGAGCTAGATGCCTAATTATAGGCATCTTTAAAGTCCCTTTTTTGTGATAATCAATTTTGCTTCATTTTCTCCAGGCTTTGAATTGAATTCGCTCTCGGCCCAGTTTCTTCTGCCGCCCAGCCTGGCTCTCTCTGCATCTCTGTCCCTCTCTCTCCCTCTCATCTGTTTCCCACCAGTTACCTTCAAACCCTCTGTTCGAGTCTTTTGTGCTACAGTCGGAGCGTCTGCCTCAACCCGTTCTTCTGTCTTCATTCCTTTGTCTCTTTGTGTCGCTCTCAGACGAGTCTCCAATAAAGTGGATAAAATCTCTGAAAATAGGTTGAACTACCTGTGAACTGAGGCTATGCATATGTGAGTGTTAGATGTATGAAGGACAGGGCAGATTGCCACAGTGCTTCATGATGGAAAAACAACCAAGCCAGATGACATTTCTGGTTTTACATTAAGGTGCATCCTTGATATAACTTATATAGACAAGGCAAGGCAACTTTATATAGCACATTTCATACCAAGGCAACTCAATGTGCTTTACATAAAGACAAAACTTTTTTTTTTAAGAACAGCATAGAAACAAAAAAGACAGAGTTAAAAGAAAGAGCAATAGAAGATTAAATGTATCCTTTTTAAACAGCCCAAAGGGTGACCAAAGTGCAAAGTGCCAGGATGTGGCAGACATGTGATCACTCACCTGTTCCTTAAAGTGACACACCCTAAATTATGCAAAATCTTATGTCTCTTAATATAGTTTAAATATGTGATTATATACTGTAGGAATGAAGGAGGAAATCAGCCATAGAGCCCAACAGTGATTTTAACATGGCAGTCTATGAGGACTGATTCTTTCAAATGGCCATTTAAAGAAGTGGAGCTTTATTTTATTTATTTATTTATTTTCATTACCTCTGTGTTGGCTTTCATTTTCAACCCTGGAGGTTGCAGCTTGGATGTGACACGAGAGGGAACAAGTGAACTTCCAAGTCACAACTTCCTTACTTGCTTTATTTGCTCCTCTGAACAGTTCCAACTCCAAACTTGAGGCATACTCTAGCAACAGCAGTCCCAGGGTTGAGATTTAGTCAACAAAGCATCTGGAGTGAAGCGCTCTTAATAGACAGTGAGACAGTTTCAGTCTGCAACAGCTTGACATGGAAATAAACCAAATCAGACAACGATGCAGGAATAAACTGAGGTCACTTTTCAGCAGCTTCGTGTTTTTAATGTGTGTTACATACACACAGGAATTCATGTGATGGCACTGTATTACAATATAAAAATGGAAATTCCCATATATTTAAATCAGTTTGTCTTTGAGGCATCAGTTATAAGTATTTTTTTTACTCCATGCTCTTTTCCACCATGAATAATTGACGATTAAGTTCATCAAATAAACTCACAGTGGATGCTGATGCTCTCTTAAAGTCTGTTCACGTGACGACTGAAGACCCCCAAGTGACCAAAAAACAAATTATTGCATTTTTTAAAAGTTATCCTTGATCATTTTTTCTCAACCTCAATAAAAATAACAAGTTGGCTGCTACCATCAGTTACCTGCAGATATTCTGTCTGTGTCACATTAGACTGCCAGAAAACAAGAAGCATCACATGTTCTTTTGTACATGACAAAATGTATGAATAGAGATCATATGTTGTCTTATATAATAGCGTTCTTGTCATTGATGGTTTTATTGTTGTTTGACTTGTGTCTCAGACAGCTGTCAGATTCTTCTCATTTTCTTTCACCTGTTGTGACTCAGGTATGTTAACTGTGCTGTGTTAAACCCTTGAGCACATTCTTCACGGTGACTGAGAGCACTTCATTCTGAAGGACCTCATGTCCACACACACACACACACACACAAAGAGGGCACCACTAGCATTTAGAAGTAAAGATCAGGAGGCGGAGAGGAAAACCTCCACACTGACACCTGCACACACACACACGCACATACACCCTCCCCTTCCATTTTGCTTCATGTGCCGGGCCAGTTTATGTCCCACACATTAGGCCACTTACTGGCACCTCCCTGTGACCAGGAGAGGAGATTAGCCGACACACATTAGCAAACGCACTTAGACTAATACATGAGCACGAGCTGCTCTTGTGCTGCTAGATACAGAAGAGCGGAGCTAAAATTGCTGCATGATGCCGTCCCTCACCATGGTCACGCATCATGTATTTTTGTGAGCAGCACTGCTCTCAAAAAAAGAACGGTGGCACTGAACAGGAGGAGTGGTCCGTTATAGTCCCCTGTCTTTCCATATTTAGTGGCAGCTGATCATTTATAGGTAAATATCACTCACTGCAAAAATGTGATCCTTAGCAGTACAATGTTATTATAGAGTAATAGATCAACATATGGTTTAGAAAAGCAAGTTATACTGTAAGAGAAAATGGAAGTAAAGTAAAAGTACTGCTGTTGGACTACTTCCTTTTGGATGGAAACATGCAGACATGTTACACATCTGGCAACTCAAATCTGAAAAAGGGAACATGTGCTTTCTGAGGCACATCTGTATGGTTCTTAAAAAAGAGAAAATGTCTTCATGTGAATCAAAAATAGGAAAATTAAAGGTCCCCTATGTCATTTTTGACCAGAATCTGGATTCCATCATTATGTTAAAGTCCTTCTATCTGCATGGATAGCAATGTTAGTTAGGTGGGTCCAACCACTCAAAATTGTTAAAGGGCATTAAAAGGCAGGTTTAATTATTAATTTAGAATATAGACTGTAGATTGTTGCAAATACTCCCCGCAGCGTCTCTGTTAGAAATGCAACAGTAGAAAATCAAACATAAGGTCACACTCAGAGGAGGCAGGATTCATGTTGTCATGTTGTTTTAATCCAGAGGGATATAGAAGACAGTCAGAGTTATTGTGCGAGTAATACTTAACGCATGCTTGTATTTTGTGCGTGCCTCAGCTTCTGTCATCTTTTTCTTCTGTTGATCACTGATATGATGGCATGCAGTGTAAATACCACTCACATCAATAGCTGGCTCAGTCACTAACAACGAAGCTGCATTCAGCTCCTGAAACTATTGCCCCTCTTTGTTTGCTTTTTTTTTTTCTCTCACAAAAAACCCCCCCTCCAGTCAAGTCCACAGTGGGACAGTTCATCTGTCTTATCACCATAACATTGCCAGAATGATGAACAGTGTGGTGAATGTTGCCCTTGAGTTGTATCATGGAGCATTATCATGTGTTGAGCTTGCGGGATGGAGTCATATCTCGGCGCGCGGGAGAGAACAACAACACTGTGACTTTTCATAGGTCACTCTCTGCTCCGGGCGAAAGCACGCTGCTCCGTTCCCGGCTCTGCACAACGCCACTGCTATTCAGCTCCGGCTCGCACTACTAGGCTATACAAGAGTATGTGCAGAACGCAACGGCAGAGGGACCAAAACAACAAAACACGGACAAAGCACAAAGCGAATATTCATGACCGCAACCACGATCACACATCAGCAAGGTCGCTCCTGTGTGTCCAAATATAATCACATTTGTGCTCTTGTTTTTGCATCAGAATCGTATAATTATATAACACCAGCACATCTCTGCTTCCACTTAAGGAAGGTTTTTTAGAATTGAATTTAAAAATGTTCCTTAAGCCAACAAACCTCCACAGAGCAGAGCGGCACACATCTCTGTCAGATGTGAGTATCAGACTCGTCAGGTGGGTCATGTGCTTCAGGCCTCCTGCTCGTTTTAACATTTGGTAGTTGTTGAAAGTGCCTGTAGTCTTGTGGCCCCAGCGGCTGGAACACTGCGTCAGATGCGCCCCTGCACCGACGCTGCTGACACCTTCTTTTTACTCCTACACTATCTCATTTGTTTTTTGTTTTCTTTTTCAACCCAGATTTGATATGTTACATCACACTGGCCTCAGAGAGCATTAAGACCGATTCAATTTGTGCACACTTTAAAGGTATATTGCATCAGACACCTCGTAACATATAATGATCACCAACCTTTTTTTTTATCCTCATCTATTTAATAATTCAGCCATGTTGTTATCGTCATAACATGTCCAGATCTGTATCGTGCAGCCACGCCCTCGTCTCCGGTCCTACTTCGAAGAGGCCTTCCTCTGATGGCGGTCTGTGCAGGGGGGGCAGGTGGTAATTATGTGGTCTGTAGTCTGCTCAGGCTCACCGCGTTCACATGCTATGCTGTCCACTAGGCCCCACTTCTTCATAGAAGATTTAACACAGCCGACCCCCGTACGCAGTCGGTTCAAGAGGGTCCATTGCCTGCGGGGTAGATATTTTCCTTCAATGTCATCTCTAGGGTCCTGGATGTGCTGATGTGAGTGTGTGTGTCCTGCCGACTCCCACTCTAAACCCTCCATTTAAGTGCACAGCTTCACCTTACATTTATTCTCTGTTATCAGCAGGCTAATTGCAGGACTTGAAGTGCTTTTCAATCAAATGGAACGTTTTGTGTGGATTTCTCTGTCATTAAGACTGACTCAGTTTATCACTCTGCTGTACCTGTGTCTGTTTTCTCATGTAGTACAGTATGTCAACACGCAGTACATGTACAGTAAGTGTTTATATAATAAATCATCTTCCAGCTATACGTCAGACCTCAGAGAGTAATACCTGCTCCATATGGGCATCATTTGTTCAAAGGTTATTCCTATTAGTCTTTTGATAAATTATACAAAACCCTTGAAAAACATGGCATCTGCTCTGTGTGTTCCCTTGTGCTCTCTAATCACACAGGGAAGTGCATAAGTAGATGAATTGAGGTCTTTTTTCCTAGCAGTGATGCAGTGGCTCTGTCTCATCCACCCCACCCCACTCCTCCAATGCCCACCCTCAATTCCACGAGTTGAAATTGCATTTATTGTGCACAAAATAAACTTTGGCGCTTAGGCCACGGGGTGTAGACCAGCTGAGTAAACTGATCTGTGGATGAGAAGCTTGCACCTGAAGTAGTTATTTCCCCCCTGGGCCTAGACGCTGGTGGTAGGGAAGCTTGAAGTCGCCTGATGAGGGAAGATCTCGGTTGAAGATCCAGATTAAGACAGTCTGTGATGGAGGTGGTGCAGGTGGGCTGAGAGTTTTGCTGAAATGACGGCTGGATGACAGCAAAGAGAGAGAGAGAACTTTTAAATTTGACGCTAATAACTGATTGGTAGAAGAGAAAGAGGATGGCAGACTGTGATTGGTTGAATTATGAGAATAACGGTGGAGTGAGAGGATAGCGGGAAAACAGGGAAAGGACTTTGAGGCAAGCTTAAAGAGATAGTCTTCCTGTCTGGACTCTCGCTTAGCTTCATTAGTAAGAAGTAAGAAGTTAATATGAGTTAAAATATTCATAAAAACAGATCTTATGTCAAAAATGAGCTAAAAACTGCTAGGACAGGGCGTCGTGTAGCTCAGTGGGTAGAGCAGGAACCCCATTTTCAGAGGCTACAGTCCACGCTGCGTTGGCCCAAGTTCAATTCCACCAGCAGTGGCCCTTCACTGCATGCCATTCCCCCTCTTTCTGTCTCCCCATTTCTCTCTACTCCCCTAAAAAAGCTCAAGACTGCAAGAGCTGCATTTCATTTGGAGTTTATTAATTCCCAGGATGCTCTAGGGCGCTGCTCTGGTCAATCAGTTATGTTATTGGCAGTTTTTGGCAGCCGTGCTGTACCTGTACCCGTATTTTATTCACTAAAAGACGTCTGATTTGAATTCAGAGGCTCACTCAGTTGTAAGATGAATCTGTAACATCCAACCTGAACAGGAAGCGGATGGAGTTAGCAACCCACTGCTGAATAGAGCGAGGCAATTAGCAGCTGAAGAATCAGAAGACAGTTCCTGCAAACATAAGGAAAGGATGAGTGCATTTTGGACTTATATTCAAATCAACATTGACCATACATTTGACTGAAGACCAAAGTCAATGTTTATTTTTACGACTTGTTATACTGTAGGTTAATTCAGTGTAATCCAAGATGTTTGTAGGTTTTGTATGAAATATGTGTATATGATGTGACAAAGAGCTGCTTCTGCTTGAAACTTACTTTCTCTGTGCAAATAAATGGACTGCAAATTGCCCTGCGGTGTGCGAGCCGCTTTCTTTTCCTTGTCAAGCAAATGTACAAATGCACAAATGAAATACACTATATGAGAAAATGAACTCGTTGACTGAAGGAGCTTCTTCTGAATCCCACTCCACAGCCAGTGTTAATATTAACAGCTGTTAAATTACCAGTCAAAGAGAAACGTTGTGAGTTCAGCCTCCACCTTCATTCCTGTACTCACTAAGTGCTGTCTGCTGTGATGGAGACAACCATTGTTATCTCTTGTTTCTGACACGGCTTTTTATTCTATTCAGTTTTAGCCTCACCTGTCACTTTCTGATAGGGGCTCATTTCAGTTTGCAGTGAGGACATAACTGAGTCTATTATAACTTGTATAATGAAGACAGTGGCGAGCTCCAACACCTGCTCCTGGCAAGAAACCATGTTATAAGCGAGAACTTATCAACCCTTTCTATCTCACAAATACCTGCAAGGGGTAACTACATGTAGCTTTCCATCATGGCATTTAATCCATCAGCACTATTATCACTGATCAGCCTGTGTTGATGCACTTGCTCTCCACATAATAAATACATGTTTTCTGTTTTTCAGTCAGATTCTATTTAGGGCAGATGGAACAGGAGTCAGGCCATGGGCAGGATGGGATGAAGTGATGAAATGAGAAGAGACCAATCTAGCGTGTGTGTTTTGTGTATCAAAATGCTTTCCTTTGACCTCAGAGTTCTGGTTTTGATTTACAGTTTAATTTTCTCCAAAAATTCTCATTGAGATTGGGGTTTGGATTTTGCAAGAGAGAGTTGAGAACTAATTACTGCAGCCAAGAGATCACAAAGCAGTTCTTTCACTGCAAAACAACCATCATACACATACTCAGCCACAGTAATTAAAATAGTGATTCATGTAATTAAAAGTATAAATCTTAAAATCAACGAGTGCGAGAGCTCATTCCAGTGGTGAAGAGCATAACACCTATTTAACCCAGTCTGTGATCTGGTCTCACTGTTATAATGAAGGAAAATGTGTTGTGAGAACAGCAATCAAAAGCAAAAGACAAGCTTAAGAGAGGATGGATGGATGGATGGAACAAACTTATTAAATTCTGAAATTAGGTCAACTACCAGTGTAACTTTGTCAATGTCAGCAGAGGCTGCCATAATGTCATTAACATTTTTTTGTGAATGTGAATAATGAGCATGTATGTCAGTGTGTGAACTCATGTGGTGACATCAGGTGGGCGTGACACATGTAATTATGCTCAATTTTCAGCAGTCCCATGTCAGACATCCTGTTGATTTCACTTAGCGTTTCTTGTTTTCCTGTTTGTCTGATTGTATGCAATTCTTTTGTTGTTCGTTTACATTTTTAACTGCATCCTTCCGGGCACTATAGGTGACAGAGGGATAAAACACATACTTGACTGACAGAGCTAATTAGTATAGCTCTTTTCTCCATCTGCTGGGTCCGTGTATTCAAATACAATACCAGCACCTGCAGCCTGGTGACACGCACGGAAACACACTAACGCACTAATAATGTGCATTGACACAGATTTCACCACAGCTTGCAGACTGAGCATCGTCGCCATGTGTGGGTTCGACAGATGCACAGGATGGAAATTAATACATATCTGTTTATTCAGAAGCTAGCATCATACTAACAGATGTTCACTTTGTTATTGTGTCTTACTTAAAAAAAATACATTTTACAGTGAAAAATACGGAAATGTCCCTGATCCACAAAGTGAGGGGATGACATACTAAAAGACGTGTCTTGAGTCACTGTGGACAAAGGACAGAGGAGGGGAGTGCTGTCCTACTGCACTGTTATAGCAGGATAATGTCCCAATTTGGCACAAGCAAGTCAGCCGACATGTTATCCATAATTATGATAGTTTGTAATGTGGGTCAGTGGCAAATATAGCTTACCACACAAAGTCCGCTCTTACTCATCATCCTGGTAGATTTGTGTCACCATCAGTCTCACCGAGGCCAGTGTTGCAGGACAACGAAAGCTGCATCACAGCTGTTACCGAACTGACACAGAAGTCAAGTCACGAGAGAGCCGCAATTTTACCTCCATCTTCCTGCCGTCAACATACAACACACATAAAAATAGACGGGGTGAATGTGCGTACTCTGTGCCAAATGATCAAGAGAAAAAGAGGGGAAGGCCCAGCACAGTAACCTCTGTAAAATAAGTAACTCTTACCAGTTAAAAACTGACCTATAACTATGAAATACATAAAAGACAAGTTTTCCTCCAATTTGTGAAACCTAAGAAAAAGTACTGACCTCAAATTCTAAATCTGTGTACAGAGCCCCCCAATGCATTGTGAGTTGGTGCTGCCATCCCATTTTTGTGCTCCTCTTGTGACTCCATGAAGGTCAAAGGCAGTTAAAAGAATTGAAAGAAGTGATTTCTGGAAACCACAGGTAGTTCAACACCTTTTATGAGCTGCTGGGAGCAAAGCTGCAAACATATAAAGTCAGTGGGATTCATTATTAGGATATTTATATTTTATATTGTGGTAGGCTAACAGAGATGACAATGTGGACTTGAATCCCAGTCCAATAAATGGTCCATTCACCCAAATTACAAAAAAATATACGGTATTTCTCCACCTGCTACAACACACCTGATTCAAATGAGTGGCTCATCATCAAGCTCTGCAGTGGCCTGATAACGAGCCACTCATTTGAATCAGGTGTTCTGTAGCAGGAAACTTTAAAACATGCAAGGCGGTGGCCCTCCAGGACTGGAATTGGGGAACCCTGCGTGGACTGCAGAGAGAATTGTTCTGCGTGCAAGAACCCAAACAAATTACCTTATGAAATGAACAAAAGCAAACCTGTGGTGGAAAAAGACTGAAAACTAATTTACTGTAAACAGGAACTATGCAATATTTGCACCCCAATTAAATAACTAACCTTACAAGATCAGCGCCTCCAACCCAGTGTCCCTGATCTTGTCTCATGAGTAACATGGATGACAACACAACACATCCCAAAATCCCCAATCTCTTGTTAACGTCACCCAGTTTGGTAGACATTGCTCTACAAATTGTCTCCTCGCCAGCTTCGTTGAAAACAAATGCCAAGTCTCCAACTCAACCTTCAACTTTTCCATGAGTTAGATATCTCTTCTCATGACTTCCTCTACATTTTCTCAAGGATTTTATCAGTAATAAAAGTTACAGTATGAGTTCAAACATTCTACTGTTATTGAACAATACAGAGAAATCATAGAGTAGAATTAGAATAACGCGGTAATCCTTTGTGGCGGTCTTGCCTGTATTTACTGCCTTATTCTTTCTTCTAATTTACCTTCAAATAACAGACCATACGCAGTGACTTTCCCTTTTTTCCTCTGTGCACGGGTGCCTCCATTACCGTGTGCTAAAGTAGGTCAGGGTGGACAGTTTTATAAGCCTCATCAGCAAGTCTAGTTTATACACCTCACAATGTGCTGCTGCTCTCACCGATTTGGTTATGCGTCTTTCTTTCTTAATGACAAATATCGCAAAGATGAATTTCAAAAGGCAAGAAATCAAACGGTCACCCACAGAGTACTGAACATGTTACATGTAACCATATCAGATGAAAGCTACTCACACTGCCGCAACTGCATGAGAGGGCTTTTAGTCCAGCAATCACATTTTTTTTTACTTAATAATATCCACTGAATTACCTCCATCATGCAGGTCTGTGTGTGTGCCTATATGAATGTATTTTCGTGTGTACCTGTGTCATTTTTTCCTTGATGAAAAAAAATCTGTGTCAGTGTGTCACTTTCTGACCAGATATACAGTATGTAGGTCAGTATGTTGTGTGTGTTTTTATTTTTCTTCACAAGGATGACGTACAGGATAAAGCAATTTTGAACTACATTTCTAAAAGTATTTTGTTTTGTTGCAAAAATGTTTAATTATTTATCACCAACTATAATACAATTTCAATCCTCTGTCTCTTGGATTTAAGAAGTTAATAATTAGGCTCAATCTACATGAATTTACATTTACATTTTATTTTCTGTAATATGTTTAGACATGGAAAAAAAGTTACAGATTTTTACCATGTTCTCTTGCCTCCATCTCCACCTCTCCTGCTCACCACCATTACACACTCAACAGACAGTAACTGGCCTGTAGTGGCTTCTCCACCATGAAGTGGTCTAAATATTCACTATGTGCTGTGCTCTCAATATATATCCAACCTAACCCATCTGCTTCCATCTGTTCTTTTTGTCTTCTCCCTCTGTCTGTAGCGGTGCCAGTCCTGTTGGACTTGTCCTGACAGCCATAGTAGCGGTGGCTTACAAAGTGGCGTTACGATTTGAGGGGTAAGTCTTTCTATGTTTCTAGATGTCACATTCAGACATGGTCAGGAATCCAGAACAAAGTTGTCTCTGGTCATCTGTTAGTGTAGAAAACCATCAGGGGACCTTAAACCCTTCCCTGTGGAACACCCAGTTTTGATCTACTCTACAAGTCTTCATGCATTCCCTTGTGTTTCAATACATGACCTATGTCCAAAATATATGCAATCTATCCAGGACCCATTCTGTTGCTACAGATATCGGGTCTGTGTCAACATACCATTACTCTATATAATTCTGTTAAATACTTACATGTGCAATCTGTGTCTTTATTCAGTTGATTATAAATTGGATTGCACTGTATCTTTGTTTTTCTGAGTAACATGTAAATCAGCGTATGCGCCGATCCAGCTCAGGGGGCTATGAGAAGTGAGCAATAACCAAAAGGGTTTGACTTTACCCTCTAACTTGAGATAATGCATATTATGAACTGGAAATATGTTTACAAGATTTAATTAAGTTGAATTAAATGCTTTGCTATTTTTTCCTCAAAGTCTGAAGTGTGAATGTGTCCTGCTGACTGACTGAGTGATGAAATTACACCAATGGTCAGTCAAATGCCTTGTGACTGAGAAACGAAGATAGATATGGTCGGCAAGCCAAGTGTGAGTCCTGAATTAAAGTGATATGAATTCCTCAGTGGTGTTAACAGGCAGTGTTACCAACTTCCCTCCTTGGTCTCTAGAATTACTGAATTTACAGACTCTTAAGCATCTTTTTGTACTTTGTCGAGTGGCATTTGAACAAAGCTTAGTAAAAAGACAATGTACAGAATGTATAATTTGTATCACACCAAATCATAATATACATTATCCAAGGACACTTTGTGAAGTATAGTGCAATAGTGTTTCAGTCACTATTTAATACTTGTCTGACAACAGCAACAGGAAAACATTAATGAGAACAGTTTTATTTTTAATTCAGTAATATCAGAATACTGTATATGCAAGCACAGAAGAGAATAACGCGTACATAATACATAAATGGACCATCTTACACTACACAGAAGGCTAATATGACACGCTGATGTTATGAATATGATGATTAGAATATTGTGTCACCCAGTGACATAGTGACTTTTGGAGCAGGCTTTTCCATTGAAAGTAGTTACAGTATTCACAGCAGTTCCACAGAAGTCCTCAGCTGCATCCTAACTTGCACACATGACCCAACCATGCAATGTGTGATTAATGTGACTGATTCAGTAAATACCAGTTCTATTTTTATAACTTAATTGTAGAAAGTGAGCTTGAGCATTCGTTCATACTTCTGTTGAGCTCTGGAGGTTGGGTTCAGGTTACCCATTCACGTGGGTAAATGTGGACCTGCCATTCAAACACAAGTTAATAAGGCCACCTGGGTAGAATAATAAGCTACCATTCCGCTCTCACTCCCAGATCCTCCACCTCTTCCTCTCTTGTGTTTTCTTCTCAAACGTCACCTCCATTTATTAGTTCATGCGAAAAGCTGAGTTGAACAAAAAAAAAGAAGTTAAATACATGAAGCTGTCTTTCGTTATTTCTTTCTTTCACAGCCTTTTTGGCTTTTTTTCTCTGTCTGATCCTCCTCCTCCTGCAAATCGATGATAAGACTTTTGAAAACAAAAAAGGAAAATTGACTGACCTACTTCTGGACATCTCTGTAGACACACGCATACGGAACACACACTCCCACGGAAACACATAAACATGCTGTTGCTGCATAAGCCAGTCACAAATGAGGCAGAGCTCGGCGTGGAAGCCATTGATATGTCCAATTACTCAGAGCCCATTGTGTGTCTCATCTCCAGCAGGTGAGGTCATGTTTGCCTGAGTAGGTGTTAGCAGCTGCCCGTGGCGTTAGATGTGTGAAGGATCAGTCATACTGTATGGCAGCATAACAAACATATGGCTGATTCTTAATACACCACTTTGTTCAAACTTATATTTTGATCTCCATAATAGGAACGCAACAAAATGTTCACCTTGGTAGTTGTACAATAAGTAGTGGAAATTGATCAAATGAACCGACAGGACAACTGACCTACATTTTCAAAACACAGACGCTGGATAATTAGTGTTTGCCAGTCTGGATACCAGTCAGCAAATGACATCTGACAAGCCCCCGTTAGTCTCCCACGCCTGGCCTCTCAAATTTTTTCTGGTGTTCTATTCACATCTCCTCAACTTTATTTCTGCTGCGATAAAAATCACCCAGTGTTTGCAGAAAAAGGTTCAGCCACCTTTGTTTAGCTAGGTCTTTCAAAGTGGGTTCATTTGCCCAATGAGCGAAAAGAAGAAAAAAAAAATCACATTAGACTTGAATAGGAAGAGAGAGTTCAGCCTCAGCAGTGTCAGAAGCATGCTTTTCTGAACATGTCTCATTAACACACACTGTGAATGAGAGCGCAGGTGTACATGTTACTCCGGTGGTTTCCAGCGGCGCCGAACACCAATTGTGTCATTTAGCCCCAACCTGTGAATTGAAGGGAAGGCAGCTGCCAGATTTTACCACACACTGGGAAGAGATTTCATATTCTATATTTATCTTTTGCCTCTGGCGAAGGTTCTGAATGATCTCATTTAGTTAAACTACGTGAAAGTAGCAATGTGTCCGGTTCAATATTACCTCATACAGTGACTTGGATGGTTAAAAAGCGATAGTGGAATTGATACAGGAGCCATACAGAGAATGAAATCTTTTTTTTCTTTTTCTTTTTTTTTAATTAGCTCATAATCCCTGTATGACACAACGTTAGATGGAGTGGTAAACGCTGACACCATAAAATGATCCTAATACGCTTCCCTTCTACCATCAAATCCTAAGAGTACACTAACAGGAAGCTGCTTCTGGCTATTTCAGTCTCTTGAGGCTTGACATCTTCAAGTGCCTTCATGAGGGCTGATCTATTTATAGCTCTTAATAATAATTCTATTTTATTTACTTAAACTTACTCCAACCTCAAGTTGGTGCCTTTCCATCAACAAGACATTGCCTGTAAGTGAGTAGCCTAAGGTTTACATGCACATCAGAGTTCTGCTTAAATACCATGTGGGATGTGAAATAGAACAGAAGAATCTTTCTGACATGATCCAGATTGCTGATATACAAGAGACTCAAGGAGAAAGTCCATGTCACCTCATTGACAAGACATAAAATAAAATATTGGTAGGCCTATCTCACTTTAAGATTTGTTTGTTCAGACCAAGATGAGTTCTACATTTTAATCTTGAACAGAGCAGCGCTACAATTAGTAAATAAATCCAGAAAATGTAACCTGAATCAATGTTTTTTCTCATAATCCTTTGTACAATGTCATACAATGTTCTGTATACCAGAGACAGAGCTTTAAACTGTGGATGCAGGATTTAGACAAGCCCTGCTCAACACTTTGCTCAGTGCTTTATCCAGGCATTTGCACAAGCTGTCATTCTCAAGTAAACATCAAGCAGTTCGTCTGCTGCTGATTGACATGTAGCAAGCTTTTTAGCTTGGAGAATTGTATGCATTATGAGAAAGTGCATCATAAATGTCCAGGTCAGTCATAAAGAAGCTAAGCTATGGTGAAGTAGCGCACCCTGACTGTCGACTGCATTTGAGACTAGCTTACAGATGTTCTCTTTGCACAGCTGCACTACTTCCTGAACTTAATGCTGCTCCTTTGTTTCCTGTCTTACATTATCGGACAAACTGATTATTCCAGGTGTGTCTGACCATTGTGACGACTCAGACACACCTGGATTAATCAGTTTGTACAGGAAGTGAGCCCATTAGCTCATCAGCTACTTTCAGTTTTTCAAAACATGTCTTCCTCTTCTTTGGCTCCTCCAGCTGAGGGCACCCTACACACACGCTCAGCTCACCTGTGCATACAAACGACCCTGATTGCAAAAAAAGCATTAATTGTGCATCAGAGAACTTCCTTATGAGGGTGAACACATTCAAACTCCCACAGCTGGGGGTGACCTCACATTTTATGCAAGCACATAATTATACACACACTATGGACGTTTTCACCAAGATGGAGATACTTGTCAACACTTCGACATGCATGATGGCATAAGCATTTTTGCTGCTAAATACTCTTACCAATGAAAGAGTAAGCCTTCTCTAGCTTTTCAAAAGATTGACTGTGTCTTTAGCATGGCAGCTAACTGTTAGCATACTGACAGTTTGATGCTACTTCTTGAGTCATATCATATTGTAGTAGCGCTGTTTGTAACGCTGTTTATTTTAACGCTGCTATTCCACTCACTGCAAATGACTCAAAACAAAGAGTGCATTACCAGCCAGTTGGCCTTTTGTGTAGTCAATCTATGGCACAGGGGACTGGGAGGAGGCCAAAGAGCGTATTTCTTGCCTTTTACTCTGGGGACAAATAGCTTTCACATCATATGCTCCTGCTTTTTTGTTGAGAGAATGAATTTGACAGGTAAGCTTACATAGTGCCCATTTAAATCATGCAAAAGTTTGGGCACCCCTGGTTTGAATAGAAGATTTGAAGAGTTTTGATCAGGGGTGCCCACACTTTTTCCACTGTATGTATATTGTTTCAGACACTGTTTCTTACAAAGTTCCTTCAGTGATGTTTTTCTTTCTTGACTCCACCGTGGTTGTAGCTGTTTCCTGGTACAGCTGTTCATTTGATGTAGTGGTCAGCTTTGCAAAACTGCATGTGCATCCAAGTGCAGCAGAGCTGAGGGACATGCAGAGACATAAGGCATCCTCCTATCATACACACACATACAGTAGATACATACACAGGCCGCCTCACGGTTCAACACACACGCGCACACATTCGTTCCTGGCACAGAGTGGTACGGCGATCCAGCCTCTGATTTATTGTCCCATTATATGTTTGTTCTGCTGTATTTACAGACCATTCACTGAACAGATCTATGAGGAGAGGAGTCAGCGCCGCAAATAATCGCTTCCCAGACATTTCCTGCCGCTGGTGTGGACGAGGATTCCCGTCCTTGTCATGTGGACAGACAGATGGACTTATCAACAGAAAGACCTCTCAGCGGCTAATCCACCTCCAGCGTGGACACAAAGGAAACCTTCACACTGCTGCTCCAAATGTTCCCCTTCTCCTTGACTTTAAACTCTACTGAATGTGGAAGCTTTTTTATGTGTTCCTTGTGATGTGTGACATACTTTATTAGACGTCAAGTTAGTGTGATATTTTACACATGACAGTATTGATACCACTTTTCTATCTTAAAGGAGAACTCCCTCTATTTTAGGAGTTTGGCTTCAGATCTGAAAAATATTGTATACAGCCTCCTGTGTCACAAGAAAGAGCTGTGTGACATTTAAAACTGTGAACCGATCCTCTCCTGGTGTATTTATATGTGAGTATAAACACTTTTTGACCTATACAGGCTCTGTTCTTTTTTATAGGCGCTCCATTTCAAGCTGTCAACAAGATGTACAGGGAAGTAACTGAGAGATTGCCTTTCATTACTGCCATAATTTCTCCATTGAATGTGAAATTTAATATACAAATATTCATTTTGAATGCTATTATACACCCGTACACCATGATTCCATTTCATGTCAACACACATCCACACATGCAAAAGTTATACCAGCGCTGACTTCACACTACACCTATGCAAATCATTCCAGACTGAATAAAACACTGTTTGGTGATGTTCTGTTGATTGATGTGGTGTTTTTTTAATGTAATAAAAGAAGGAGAAGAAGGAGCCCCGATGTAAAGAACTTGTTCTTTGTGTCTGGAGAAATCAAGACAAACTAATGGAAGCACTTAAGGCGACACTTTCCATATCTACTTCTTGGATGCCAGTGTGTGTGGGAAGGCACCAGCGCGTGATTATTCTGCTCTTCAGTGACTCAGGGAAATTAGGACTGATCTACTTCTCTGATTGCAACCAGCAGTAATGGACTGTAACAACCGCGCTCTAATGCAGCTCCCCTTATGAAGCATTTGATTGGTTTGTGATTAAGTACATGTAGCTACAGTGCGCTTAATAATAATATGACGTACAGGTTTCTGTTTTACTTTATTGAAGTTTAAAGCCTGTATCTTCTTGACATACTTTGAAGTTAAAGAGATAGTTCACCCAAAATTCAAATTTCACTCATTATCTACTCACACTACTCAGTAGATACTGAGGGAAATTTGAATTTTGGGTGAACTATCCCTTTAAGTAAGATACGACTTTAAAGGATTTAAATCATCAGATCCAGATTTTAAGGTGTTTTCAGGACTTTTTTCTGCAGGTAGCCCAGGGAAGTTTAGATCCCATATGCCCGCCCCCCCCGCCAGGTCTCAGTTCTTTCCAGGTCTCAGTTCACACCAGCAATGGGCTGCAACCAAAGTAGAGTGAATATTTGTCCAGACAGGAGCCAGGCACAGGAAGCTACTGCTCCACCAAATTGGGTGTTAAAAGCATGAAACACCCAGACCTAAGAGTGGAAACTAGGCTAAGACATTTCTCCGGTAACAACACCCCCACCTGAGCCAGTGGAACCTGCTACTTCCTGTTGTTGCGGCCTCCTCCTCACCACACGGTTGGGATGATTCATGTGACCACAGTTTCAGTCTCTGTCACTTCACAGTGTAGATCCAGACAAAAGTATGTCAGCAACAGTGAGCTTGATTATCCTGACATTTTGTGATAATGATTGTGGTCTCCAGACAATGTGTCCCACTGACAGTGATGATCCTCCAGCGTTTCCTCTAGCACCACTCTGAGGTTAACATTTTTGTTCTTTAGTGCTTGTTGGCTAAAAAGAGAAAAGGATGAGAAGGACATGTTTCCTGTGGCAGCCTTTTCTCCAGTCCATACCAACAACTCTTAATGATTTAAGTTTTTTTTTTTTTTTTTATTGGACAGAGCATATTAATAAATAATCAAAAATGTAAATTTGTGAGGTTATAGCTACGTGGCCAATTTTTACGAAACATTACATTAAAAGTAGTACAATATGGTCTAGGAGTTGGTGATTAATCAACAAGAAGAATATAAAGTGCCTGATTGCTAGATTGTATTTGCAGAATGCCCATAAAGTAAAGTCCTAAATGGTATTTCAAGATACCCACAATTTGTATGTGGTGCCCCAACAAAAGTCCCACAGACTTAAACAGGGTTGTGATCACACAACTGGTTTTCCAGTAATCCAGTTAGTAGGCTTTAGGCTGTTCAGAGAAGAGACGGTCATTCATGTAATGTACTCAGTATGCCATAATCCCTATCGTTTTAGGAGTAGGTTCATTACCTTTAATTGTCGGTGCAAGCTGCTTTTAGATTGGTGGGGCAGAGACACAAGCTGCTCAGCTTACGCAGTTGAGGTGCACTGTATTTCCACGTTTCCCTCATGAAACTAAATACACAATCCAACAACTCCAAAAACACTCTTATTGTGACCTGAACATTTGCCTCTTCCCCGCCGAATTGAAAACAGCTTTCACTGACAATTAGACAGAATAAACCTACTCCTAGAATATCTCTTGAAGTTCCAGGTTTGAGATAGTCAACCCTGGTTGATCTTTTAGAGGTTTCTTTGTTGTTGTTGTTTGTTTGTTTTTTGACAAAATCTTGTAGTGGAGGTTGAGCTTGACAAATTTTATTAAGTACAGAGTCAGGGTATTTTTCTTTGTTTTCCCAGTAATTCGCTCACATTTGAACCCATTTTGTATTGGGTTCACACAGGCTCACACAGGCTACTGCTACTTTACATTTTATTTGCCAACAAAAGGAGTAACGCACTGTTTACAAATCACTCACAAAGCATGTGCCATTCATTCATATTTCACGGCCATGAGTAAACCGTCATCAAGTAGTGGCCCGTGTTTGGCAGTGAAGAAGCCATTGTCATAGCACCAATCATCCTGTCTTGTCCATTGTCAAACGAGCAGAGCACGAACTGCAGTGTGACTCCGGTGGTCTGTGTCAGCCTCCTCACTATGTCTTTATTAGTCACACACCGGAACTGTGACACTACATCTGCTTTTTTCTGGGTTGAGGCCGGGCAGGAGGCAATTGCAATTGTATAAAACAGAATTAAATAAAATGGGAGAAGACTACAATGGACCTTACGCAAGAGTTTCTGTTGTCACCGTTTGACTGCGGCTTTTTAAGAGGTCAAACAGTGTCATCGCCGACGTTATGAAGGTGTCACCTGAACACAACGTAGACAACACACCCACAAAGAAAGGAAGTATGGAAATAATAAAATATTATATACAAATACAGTGCTGCTTTAAAGTTTGTGAACCCTCCAAAGATGGTGCCAGTGATTGTGGCCAAATAATTCAATTTTGTCTCAACTGTCAACTGGGAATTGACAGGAGAAGGCCTCTGGTTTGTCCAAGTGCTCATGGATGACTTTGTTCTTTCTTGAGATCATAGGCTTCCTTCTGGCAGCTCTCCCATCAATAACATTCCTATTCATTTTTTACTCTATTGTTGACGCATGCATATTGATCTCAGATGCTTCCAGAAAGGTCTACAAGTCTCCGGACATGATGTGTGTGTTGTCCTTTAACTGATTTTCTTCTAGTCCTTCTTGGTGAAAGTTAGATGCTGAGTGCCCTCCATTTGTAAATGATTTGTTTTATAGATCTTACTAAACCTCTCCTAAGGATGTCTCAGTTGATTGGTCTGCTTAATTTTAATTACTGGAGCTCTTACATGCGTTTCACCCGAGTGTATTACCTACTTGACTTCACCAATGCAGCTGGGGTTCACTTACTTTTGCAGATACTCTGATTCCATGTTTTATGTAGATTTCGACTTTATTATTGTAATTTAACAAGTACAGCGACATTGGTCGCAATTCCAGTTGCAAATGAATGAATACAACAGCAATAAAATAATAGATTAAAAAATATATGTATCACACTGTACTCTATATACTCATACTCATGTACTCCCCTGACCACTTGCACAGTTCCCTCAAAACAAGGACATGGGATTGATAAACATTACCTGACATTTCATATTTAAACAACTGATTATTTTGTCTTTGTACAATTTGTCACATTTGTTCCTTATGTCACTTTTTGTTTGTCACTTTCTGTTTTTTCACCAATATAATGAAAGGAAGAAAAAGGGGCACATTGGCTTTGCATGAGGCAAGGCAAGGCAGTTTTATTTGTATAGCCCGTTTTTACTGTGGCAAGGTGAAGAGGTCCTGGGCGGGGATTGAACCCACACCACCTCCCGGGTAAGAGTCATGTGTGCTGCCACTTGCCCTCCATCATCCTCCAAGAGTCCATTTTGACTTTCTTTCCCCTACTCATCTAAGATGAAGCCCAAGTCAATAAAAAGAGCAGCAATTCCAGTGAGTGTTCTCAAAGACTCCTTTCTCGCAAGCGCTCATTTGCATCAGAAACGGGACCAAAGCCTGAAACACTTCTCATACCCGATTGGTTTCAGAGACAAATGGCTAGATACTGTAGTGCTGGATGACCACTTGGCAGCATTTACATGAGCAACCGAGGATATATCATGCATTTTCATGTCTCTATACGCTTTCCACTTTCAAGCCTGCAGGTACTTGACCTAAAATTATAGAGTGCATGCACATGAATATAGCATTCGATGATATGATGAGAGAGAAACAAGAGAACACGTGGATTCAAGTTGGGGTAAAAGAAAAAGAAGACAACAACATGAAACCAATGGATAACAGTGCTCCAGTCATTTGTAATCAGTCAGTTGATCAGTGGGGATTTTTGTTTTACAAAGTTACTCTCCCATGTTTCCCTGCTGTAAACTGCTCATCTGTCTGTCTGACCCTGTCTGACTTATCACTTTCTTCCTGTTTATACAGTGTAACACAGACAAAGGTTGGATGTTTGCTTACAGATGCTTCAAAACTGGTCATATAAGAAATTATTTACAATTAGCACTGTGAGATATACAGTAGGAGGGAAAACATTTTACATCAGAACTTTTTTTAATGTCTGTTTGAAAAGTAGGTCAGAGTCATCAAGCAACATCCACCTCGATCGCTTCTTCTTTTTTTTTAATTCCTTTCACTGATCCATCAGCCTAATTCTTTAAAATCAAACCACTCTCAGCGATGATGCGAGGCTGCTTGGTTCATTATGCTCCACCATACAAAGAAATAAAAGACAGAAGAAGAGAGTAAAGCAGCGCGTCTAGATTTCTGCTGTGTAGCTGTTCGGAACAAAAACAGCAGCTGCGGCAAAGACAAGCAGAAGTTCCCACTTTAAATCAGGCTACAATTATCTTTATAAGACAATGAGGTTGTTTTTTTTGTTTACAGCTGTTGCTCCGGTAATGACTGCAGGGCCAGATTTTGAAGCATGCCTCATCACTTACACTAACAGTATCTCCCAGGATAAACCTTGTTGCCGTCTGGATTAGAGGCTGCTGGATGATTTTAATCGAGGTAACCTTTGAGTATTTGCAGAGAAAGTGTAATCGCAGCATGGCTCTCTCAAGCAATCAGCCAAAAGTGGGTGAGAAAAAAAAGAAACGGATGCTCTCAGAAAGAAGCACTGCAGCTAAGCAGTTTAAATCAATTTGAATCCACTTTGCACAACAGAATGTCTTCAGATAAACCGGCTTCAGCAGGATGACTGTCTATTTTTATTAGTGTTTTTTGTGTTTTTATAATTATATCGAGGAAATAACAGGACGTATTGTAGTTCTTACACATCCCAGTTGACGTTGACAATGACCATGTTAGGAGTGCGGCTCTAGGAATGGGAATCTCATCGACTGTGACGGTTGGTCCACTTTGGTCCAGATTGATGAGCTGTCATGAAATTTGGTACACGTTGTCCGCACTGGATGAATGTTAAAAGCTTTAGGTGAATCTGCAATTCCATTATCAGCAGGATCATTAAGTCAGACGTTGCCCTGTGAAGGTGCTCAGTCATCAAGGTCGTAGTTCTTTGGGGAAAGTTGAATGTAGGTCAACTGGGCTCGGTTTTAGAATTCAAGATTCAAAACCGAATCCAGATGACCTATATTCAACTCCCAGGGAAGTCACATGGCGTTTGAGTCCATTTGTCTGAGGCTGCTGTCTGCTGGGTTGTGACTCACACTAGAAAACCCACATTAGCATCTGCCTGAGTAGGACCATGATGGGTTTTAGTACAAATTAGCAAATGTTAACTGTTAGTCTAATAGTCCTCTATGGTAAACATGACATATTGTCATCGTGAGTGTGTTTGCATAAGTTTAACACATTACTGTCCAGCTCCCATCTCTCCTCAAGATAAATGTGCAATTGCACAAAAACACCCACCTACTGTTTCAATGGACATGCAAGCATTATACAAAGACATCACAACACCACAGGAACATACTGTACACTTAAATATAGCAATGCATTGGTTTCACAGTGTGCAAGACAGCGGGATTTCGGCCCAACACAGAGTCAAGATTTTATATTAGTATTTAAAGTAACATTGCAGAGTTTTTTGGTCTTAAAATAATGTTTCCAGACTCATTGCAATGGTAGAAAAATGGTTAATAGGATGAATGGCGCTGCTGCCACGGTCTGAGCGGGGTCGCGTCGGCTGAAACCGCACTATGTAACTTCCCTGCACGGGTACGAAACACTGCCCCCCTCTTCCCCCCCTCCCCTCTGCGTCGAGGGAGAGACGAGGTGGGTAAAAGCGAAACTTACGGTTCCCCTCCGGTCGTCGTCGCCTCCACTCCCCCTCCCCACACACAGTCTCCTTGCAAACATGTGGTAAATACTGTCGTTTATTGGCAATCAACGCTAGATGCGCCGGCTGATTAGTTTCGTTTTCGTTAAGTTTCGTTTTCTCCCCCAGACGATAGCGCTTCTCAACCAGATGGTGGGAGCACTGAGCCTGAAACTCCGCAATGTTGCTTTAAATGTCAAAAGTTCAGTTAAATGTCTGACAATCTAAAGCCTAAAATCAAAAGTGTGTGTCCTTGCACAAACAGAAGCCACACTGTGGTAAATGTAAAGCTGAAGCACCCAATTATTTTGGATGGAAATAAAGACTAATAGATATGGGGGAAAAACAACAACAACATAGGCCTAAATTCTTATTTTATTGGGGATTATCTGGCAGATCTATTTCCTATCTAGGACCTACTGCCAACAAATAGCCTCTTGTAAAAAGTGGCCAAGTGCTCATTTTGAACTTTGGGTTTGTTACCTTTAAACAGTGCCAGTCTCTAGTCTCTGTAGTAAGATAAAATGCCCTAATTGGCAAAAAAAAAGTACAGTTCCTAAATTGACTTTAAAGGGACAATGAGGACACAGTGAAATTCTTGGACCGGTGAACAACGGACGTCTTGCCAAGAATGTTTTCATTCATCAAGAATGAAGGTTGGAGGTTTGAAGACGATCAGATACCACCATAGTTCTGACCATAAACGGAGATTCAGTGGCGTTATTCCCATGACCCGCTGGGCAGCGTCCGCGAAACCAAAAGTAAGGAAACGCCCAGCGTTTCCACCAATAATAATAATAACAAAATAACGATAGAGACAAAACAGTAATGGAGATCCATCCATATTAAGGTGAGACTTTTTTTATAATGAAATACAAACTCCTCGTTGTCCCTTTAAAGCAAAATCTAAAAATAACCCCTTCCACCTGCTGGAACAGTCTGCCCATTGACAGTAATTCTGGAAATATAAAGGTTATAAAAAAAGTTATTGCCTACATCTGTATATTTCTACTAGATTTATTTGTCATACTGTTTATGACCACCTGTTGAAATAGGCAGCTGTGTTGCATGTGGATTAAAAGCATCAAGCTTCATGCCACGTTTTTTTTTTTTTTTTTTTTTTTCTGAATTCACAAACTCAACTTCCACAGCTGTTCTCTGTCACTTCTTTTTGTGAGTCGCCTGGTAAAAAATCCTATTTGCTCACTTTCTGCAACATTTGTTTTTCCACTCTCCTCCTGCGCTTCCTCTTCCTCTGCTGTATACTACAGCACACCAGTCCCTCCATGCTGTGTCATTATCTATCAGTCAGCCAAAACCATGACTACTGTCTTCACATGGGGGTGGGAGGAGGGACGGCTCAGACAAGACAGGGATGAATTTTCTGTACCGTCTCCTCCAAAGTTGGCGTCTCATTGTTGCATCTTTTTGTTTTAGATCTGTGAAAAGCATCTCGGTTGTTTTTTGTCGAATCATGTTTTTATGCATGATTCTTGCCTTCTCTGTCTGTCACTGTGGGTACATTAGGTAACACATTGGTGTAATCAGATATCCACACACATACTCTCTCTTTCCCTGTCCACTGCCCCAAGTTAACAGAGGCTTTGAGCAGGCTGAGCAGCGGCATTCACCGACTCTGTGACGCACATTCTGTAGTTTGTTAACCCGACCCAGCTCTAACACGGACAATACGCTCACTGATTATCCCAGATCTGAAAGCCCCAGGGTGCAGTCACACTTAACATGAGAGTTTTCTCTGATAAGAAGGAATGAGGAGTATTTATGTATGTTTGCTGCTCTGCTTATTTCTGATCACAGAGACCATGCAGTTCAATGCTCATTTCATGACCTTTGAGGGAATAATTCATCCTTGTGTTGAAGGCTCTGTGGTGCTTAAAGTGGCACAAAGACAGAGAAAGTCTTCTGAGTTCAAACAATGCAGAAAACCCAAAGAAATCCTGAATTTATATTTTTTTACACATAAAATAATATTATCAGCCAAATGTAGTCATCAATTACTTCTTTATAGAACTGCTTTGTATGTGATGTATCACCTACAGATCACTCTTTTATTACTTTTATCAGTTTGTGGTCATACATGTGTGTGTGTATGTGTGTGTGTTTCCATTTGGCTGTTTCTTCTAATTATTCTTATTTATATTGAAGCATTGTTGTCCTTTTACAACTCATCATTGCTGTTGATGTGTTTGTCAAAGCACGTTCTAACTGTCTTCTTATAATGTGCAATATAAATAAAGTTTAAAAAAATAAATAAAAAAGGAAAAGTGGCCGCTATGCAAAACTGGGTCATTTTATATCCTTGTACATGTCTGTGCTCAAGGGCCTATTGTTTTAAAACCCTCAAAACTGGGATTTTGAGGGTTATAAAACAACGCTGATCAGCTGCTTCATCTGTGCTTCCACATCACTGGCCATTTCACTGTGGTCCTCTTGCACCAATGAAAAGAAGCTCTTGCATGACAAAATCCATCTATCCATTTTCCTAAACTATTCTACTCACTGTGTTGCATTAAAAGTGAGACACAAGTTTGAATAACAGCAAAAGCATCTGCATTGTCAAGAATCTCATGCACAAGAAACTCAAATGATGATCACTGTCAAATATCCATCAGACTGTTTTGTTCTGCCTGGATGTTCTGTCGGTGCAACCAGTGAAAGTTACTCTACAGGTTTGTGAACATGCATCATTATTGTCTCATTATTTCACACTAAGAACTTGTGCACCTGCAGAGACAAACACTCATTTCAGGGTGAACTAATACAGATTTTGATCAACCACTTTGCCCTCAATACCACTCTCACAAACTCTCATTAACACGCATCATACCTTAAGAAATCCATAAATTCTGAGCTGCTCCAGGTCCCACTGCTACTGCAGTAGTCCAGCTGTTTGATTCATTAACTCACTGCCTCCGTGTTGAAGGATAACCTAACTACACCTAACTGAATGAACCACATGAAAGCAACACAGGTTTGAACCAACTGCTTCCTGTGTCCACTGCAGTATGCACATCTCCATTCAGTTTTATAGGGTAAAGTGAAAAGATATAACACACACACCCACCATTTCAACTGACAGTTTCATGACTTTTCGCATTTGCCAGTTGATGATTTGAAAATAAATACATTGATAAACATCTTCTTCTTCAAGTCTGTAACAACTAACCAGATGCACTCTGCTCAACACACAAGCTGAGATTTGAAGTCATGTCATTCATGTGGGTAAGATTGTAGCCTGAGTGCCCCCTTTTGGTCACTATGGTAAATGCAGCATCTCGATCCTCGGCGCCTCAGGTGGAAGCTGGTACAGACTCCTTCTGCCTGGCGATATGAATAAATCAGTGGAGCAGTTACTGAAGATGTGAATGACTAAATTAACGAATGACACTGTGCATAAGGATGAAGGGGTGGACGTGTGTGTGTGTCTTTTTTTCCTTTTGCAAATATGAAAATATACCAAACTGTGCACAGCGCTGCTTATTTCAATCTAAAATATTAATTAAAAATAAATAAATAAATAAAGGCAGATTCATGATTGAGGACAAGTGAAAAACAGAATGAAGGAGTGGAGGAGCAGGATGGATTGATGATGAAGATGAAGTGAATCAAACCCTATGGCCTTTGCGGTCACTAGATCACACACCTGTGGGAGATTTGGGAGCAGTGTGTTAGACAGGCTCTCTACCAACATGAGGCAATGTCTTTTCGAGGAATTGTATTCATCTTGTAGAGTCAACACCGCCGCACCGCAGCTGGTCTAGTAGCACGTGGAGGTCCAAAATATTAAGAAATTTTAGGTTTTATTTTGTATTATTGTTTATTTAATCATTTACATGTGTCCATTATGTTAATGTCTGGAATGTGCACAGTAGCCTACAAGAGAAAACACTGGAAATGGTTCACAAAGTAGCAAAACCAGGTTAAATACAGGAAGCGGGGTCAGTTATTAACTCTGTGGAAGTCATTATTGTTGATGTTACGCAGCGTCCGCTGCGCTGGGCCGGTACGGTGGCCTGTTTTTTTTTTTTTGTTTTTTTTTTAGGGGGAGGGGGGGGGGCAGGCTGCTGCTGCCTCCTAGAGCTCCTGTCTAGTCTTCGGCAGAAATTACAGTGTGACGCACCAGTGGGAGTTTAGTTTTGCTTGCCCCGGCTCACTGTAGCGTCCAGTACCAACTCACTAGGGCGTGACGTGAACCGGAGGAGGAGTCCACAGCACGCTTAAATACAAGACTGGAGTCCGCTATCCAGACAGAAACGCACAGCAGAGCAACCGAGAACGACTTTACTGACAATCCTTTCCAACCCGGCTTTTACGCACGAATATATCTTCGGGAAAACAGATCCCGCTCACTGCTTTAACCATGATTAAGAAAATGACACCGTCCGAGAGCGATTTTGACATCCCAGCGAAGAACTGCTACAGGATGGTGATTTTGGGATCCACCAAAGTTGGGAAAACGGCAATCGTGTCCCGGTTCCTGAACGGGAAGTTCGACGAGCAGTACACGCCGACAATCGAGGACTTTCACAGGAAACTGTACAGCATCAAGGGAGACGTATACCAGCTAGACATACTGGATACATCAGGGAACCATCCTTTCCCCGCCATGAGGAGACTATCCATACTGACAGGTATGTGTCTGCACATGTGTCCAAACAGAATAGTTCATAGAAGTGGTGATCGTGCACAAGAGCTGTAAATGCTGCAGACGCGCTGTCATTGCGCGCCATGAGCGCACAGCTGCAGCATGCATGTATATAGTTATTATATATTTCTGTAAAGCTCGAAACCACTGAGTCTATACAAAATAATAACAAATTGAAAACAAAACAAATGAACTAAATCATCCTTCTTTTATTCCAGGTGACGTGTTCATCCTAGTCTTCAGTCTGGACAATCGTGACTCCTTCCAGGAGGTGCAGCGGCTCAAACGGCAAATCTACGAGACCAAGTCGTGCCTGAAGAACAAGATCAAGGAGAACATCGACGTGCCTCTGGTCATCTGTGGCAACAAGGGCGACAGAGAGTTTTACCGGGAGGTGCAGCAGGAGGAGATCGAGCAGCTGGTGGCCGGAGACGACAAGTGCGCCTACTTCGAAATCTCCGCGAAGCGCAACGAGAACGTGGATAAGATGTTTCAGACTCTGTTCACCTTGGCCAAACTACCTCACGAGATGAGCCCCGACCTTCACCGGAAAGTGTCCGTGCAGTACTGCGACATGCTGCACAGAAAGTCTCTGAAAAACAAGAAGATGAAGGACATTGGGGAGGCGTACGGCGTGGTCACTCCATGCGCCCGGAGACCCAGCGTGCACAGCGACCTCATGTACATTAAAGAGAAGGCGATAGGAGGCGGTCAGGGCAAAGACAAAGAGAGGTGTGTGATCAGCTAAGCAGACCGTGGGGCACAGAACGCAACACTGATCTTTGAATGAAGAAGGAGTCTGATGCGTCAGCTTGAGAAGCGACCTGTGCGGCCGGCTGCATGCGCTCGAACTGACACAGGATGCTGTGGAGACGCACGAGCCGCCGCTGCTGCGCTGTTGCTGCCGCCGCCGCCGCCGCGCGCTCTGGCGCAGCGCCGTTTCCAAGGACACTGACTCGACACGCGAGTCCGCTACATCAACCACTAAACACACTGCCCACGAGACATTTGAGAATGTTAGCTTGTTCTGTGAGTCAGAGCTAAATGTGTGACGTGGCTTCTCATACCTTGTGAGACTCGCGCATCGATGCGTAAAAAATGTGTTTTTTTGACATCATGCCTTTTACAGATGACAGTGGAGAGAAAAAAGAGACTCTTGGCTCAGGAGGTGCAATGTTGGGGGGGAAAACAATGTTGTTTACATCTTATCATATATTTTATAATGGCTAAGTACACTTGAATGTTCCGTTGCAAAACTATTTTTTATTGTGAATGTATATTTATTGTCAATGTCAATTTTTGCAAACAAGTCAAAGAATCTTAAAATATAATAATAAAAAACATGAACTGAAACTTTTTCTTGCATTGTTTCTTATTCTCTTATCCACAATCAACCAGTAATTCCCAGTCTCTACATGTCCCATACAGTGAAGATCCTGCAGCCACATGTTAACACCTGGGGAACTGCATCTCTGCAGATTATAAGCAGGAGTGGGTCAAATCATACAGGCAATCTATAACATCTACAAGCTTTTCATTCATCATTTTCAGAGACTGAAACAAAAAAAGTGAAGACTTTTACAGAATAGAACAGAAAAACAAAAGTGTGTCACAAAAAGAAAAGCTGCTCATCCAATAAAGAAATGATGACACAGGAACTGGGTTCGTAGAAAGCAGATTTTTATGAGTGTTTAAACAGGATATGAGATAATCACACTGATAAGAATCAGATCTGTTCACTTTAAATTCACATTAATGGAGTGAATGAGGAATCATCCTGCAGCAGAGCTAAAAAATTACATTGATATATGTATATATGCACACAGACAATTCACAGTATCAGTGTAAATTATGAGCCTCATTACCCACTGTTGTATCTGAAGCATGAATGGGCAGATTATAAACCAATTCTACTCACAGGCTACTTTTCAATAACAGGCTGCACAGCAAAACAAACCCCCTGTGCAGGGAGCTGCAGAATCATTTCACCCTGCAGCTCTGGAACACAATCTGTCCTCATCTTTATTTTAATTTTACATGATTTGCACCAACATTTAAAAATTGAACTTTTTTTCCCCCTGTGAAGAACCAAACACAGCGTCCAGTGCATTCTCTTTCTTGCTCTCTCTTTCTCCATGACGTGTCGGTCTCTTGCTGTGAGGAATAATCCTGTAAACCTGTTTCCTGTTCAGTTCACACACATACAGGAAGATATCATCCTGCATCATCCTGTGTGTCTGTTGTACAGATATTGTGTAAGGAGTGCTGTGGACACTCAACAGAGCACTGTACACTGTACCACTGCCCTCTTCACTAATCAGTAACACAATGTGCTCTACTCCTGGTTGCATTCATTATGAAAATACATAATTACGGCGTTTATTAGTATGCAGTGCCGTGTCTAGTGGCTGAAGAGCAACTTTTGTTTTTGTTACATTGAAATTCATGTGTTGATCTCTAGTCTGAGGCACAGCAGCAGCACTCTCTGTCTGGTACTCCATGCACAACAATATTTTAATGAGGTTACAGTGTGCAACGCTTACACGCAGCAGATCACTGTGAAGCAGCCAGAACATACGTTTTTCATTATCACCATCAGCATCCCATATGCTGCGAGAGGCAACTGTTGTACAAGTGTCACTGTGGGAGGGGAACGTCAGTGTGTAAATAAGTACAGACTGTATGAAACATTTCAGCAGCAGAACAATGAGAGGAAGGGGGGTGGGCTGAAGGAGGAATGTCTCATCAAATATTGCCACCTGTGTGTCAATCAATATCTTCTTCTTTGGCACAGGTGCAGGATGATGTAATAAACTCATGACAACCCAAGAAATTCATGTGTTCGATCTTATTGAGTGTCGATGTGAATAGCTACCAGCAGCATTTACTGCCTCCTCTGATCAATTGACATTTCCAGCTTCATAATAGTTGTAGGGCGGCATGGTGGTGCAGTGATTGGCACTGTTGACTTGAGCCTGCGGTCATGCTGCGTGGAGTTTGCACTTTTTTTGTAGGGTTCTCTCTGCAGGTTCTCAGACTTCAGAATGAGGCAAGCTTATGAATACTACTGTAATACACAAAGAAAATACAGGAGAGCAGTAAAATATATTTTAATAAATCAATAACAGGTGATTATTAAGTATCGCTCAGGGTATATTCTCCTTTGAAATAATCAGAAAGGCCCTCTCTGTATTTGGATCTTTATTACTCAAAGTGGGGATTTTGTTCAATGTGTGAATGTACACCTGAATAAAGTCTTTCATGGCTCCATAAGGAGTCTGAACTCAGTCATTAAAACCTGTGCTCCCTCAGACACAGAAATAACACAGACTCTTTGCAGGCTCTTCTATCTGAGAAAATAAGATGCAAGGTTATAGATTGAAGGCCAGACACATCCACAATAGAGCTTCATGCAGTCATGTGACTGATCAGACTTCTGTTGCAGTCGTGTCGTGATTTACTTCACTCCACTGCTAAAGTTGCAACATCATGCAAGAAAATGAACAAGAGGGTGAATCTGTGCATCTCCACACAGTCCAGAGAGGAGGTTTAACAGGCAGCAGGAGCGACCACACCTGCAGGAGTATTACATGTTGAAGCTATTATGCATTATTGTATCATTACTTTTGTTTTGATAAAGACTCCAGCATAATTTTAATGTACTTCCTCTGTATTTTACTCGAAGAACCATTTGCTGTTTTTTTTCCAGGTCACTGTCCTGTGACTGAAACAGCAGCTCTGCACTTTAAGAAGCTCAGGACGAGCAGGGCAAAAATAAAGTCTTGTGATAGCTGACTAGGGAGAAAAATGTATAACTGAATGATGCACAATGGGGTGGAGTTGGGGGTGGGGGGTGAGTAGTCTAAGAAATAAGAGCTTCAGAGATATAACCAAAGCAAGAGGGAAACTATATGGGGAAAATTGAGGACAAGGAGGTGGGGGTTGTTCTACAACTAGTTGAAATTTTCCCAAGAAAGTGTGTTTAATTAACCCACAGCAGTTTAGAAAAGGCTGCACATGCACACACCATCCAAAACAAATGTCTAACCTCATTACTCTTAACCTAATTTAAACCTAATTATAACCTAAAGTTTTAACCCTCAAACAGCCCTTGGAAAAAGTGAGGACCGGCAAAAACTGTCCTCACTTCGCCAAAAATGTTCTCACTCTGTTGGTTAAAAACTCTTGCTGGTCCTCACAACGTAGTCAGTACAAGAACACAAACACACACACACAATGACACACTAATAAGCAAATTAAGTCAAAAAAGCTAAGTGTGTGTGCAGCAGATGGCACTTTGATTGTCTCTGCTCAAACTGATGTGACATTCATTGTTACGGTAAGAACAAGAACTTTCATATTGAAATATTCCAATCCTTTAATCAAATGACAGTTATTAAGCCCCACATACGTCATTAAAGACACGCAGGGTGAGAGAGTGCATATAATTTCTATGTTGGCGACTAATGACACAGTGGAGGTCCTGCCATCCTGCTTATGCAACATGTCATAAGGCAAGGCAATTTCATTTGTATGGCCCATTTTTAAAAACAGTTTGTCTCAAATGGTTTTACACAGCACAATTACAACATCCTCGGCCCTAGACCCTCACATCGACTGAGGGAAAACTCCCAGGAAAACCCTTTTAACAGGGAAAAATCTGGAGAAACCTCAGGGTGAGCAACAGAGGAGGGTAGGACAGTAGGACGGATAAGATGGAGCTTTGTCATTAAGAGCCTTATAGGTCAGCGGAAGGATTTTGAAGTCTATTCCACATTCTACAGGAAGCAAAGCTAAAGTTTCTCAGAATCAATCTGAGAGAGGATATTCCTAATCTTGGATTTACTTTGCAGGTGAGAGAAGGCGGTCCGAGTCACATGCTTTATGTGGGAGCTGAATGAAGGTTCCTGGTCAAAAATGACTCCAAGGTTCCTTGCAATCTGATTAGAAATGTGGTGGACTTTATGCAGGTCTGTTTTCATTGGCATTTTATTATTTGTCCTCTGATTCTGGTTTTAGTTTTCATTTCACTCTGTCATCTTGGCTGAGACTGTCGAGTGTTGGTCGAGTAACCGGTTTGTCCCTTCTGACATGGAGAGACAAACTAACTAGCTCTCTTCAGCATGTCAAAACAAGACATATGAACTTCTTATAGAACTGGAATATATTAGAGAATCCGAAGCTGTAAACATCAGCCATTCATGGATGTGTTTGTGGCTGCCAGGGCTGTGGCAGAGAAATGATAATTCTAGGTGGCCACAGCCCAGTAGGGCCCACAAAAACCCCCAAGAACCTAACCTTTCTATGACTAAATTAATCTGCTATGACCCGGTCTACTGCTAATGCTAATGCTGCATCATATGAATAAAAAAATGATAATACACACATAGTCTAAGAAAAAAATTGCAAATGAAAAGTAAGAGGCCAGGGGCCCACTTTAGTATTCTTTCAGGGGGTCCAGAATTCCTAGCAACGCCCCTGGTTGCTGCTAAATGCTCCAATATGTTCATCGACGACTCGTCACTTATTTTACCTGTGTGTCCTTTGGTGCTGAACAGGTTCTGTTCAGTGGGTCTTTTCACTTGATCTGTAAAAGCAAAACCAGCTAAAACTGCTGAAACAGTGGTACAGTAGAGATAGAGAACTACACAGCTGGTGTGAATTCATCACATAGGCCTAAAGCCTTTAGTATTACACATAGTCTTCTGAGCTGTTGTTAATATACAATATAAACACTGACATAAGCAGGGTTTCCTGTGACGGCTTTTCCCAGTATGCTGTTTGACAAACCCCAGATAAAACTGAAGTTGTAATGTTTCCCTGTCTCTCAGTGAAATACAGCAGTCACGCAACAGTTACATCAACTTGAACTATGAACTCTGCTGATCACACTTCATTTAACATCTGAATTCAGCATTTTTACAAATAATGGAAACAAGGATTTACAACACAATGTAATGCTAATGTCGACATAAACTGATGGCGATCGCCCATTAAAACACATTCCAAGCTATAAAACTCCATAGACCTGTAAACTACACATATTTCTGCTTAATTTCAACAGAACAGACCAGTAAAATGAAGTCAGTCAGTCTGGTTCATTTTCCATATAAACATCACCTAAGAATTTTTACTAGACATTACAGGAAAATCACAGAAATTCCCTCTTACTGCTGTTTATGAAATATTTTTGTGTTTTTCTTGAAGAAAATTAGCATAAAGTGAGAAAGTAGTATATGGTTTGCCCGTTTTCCATATAATTAACAAATAGTTTTGGCCTTTACTGTGGACATCCTAGTAATTAAGAGCCAAATGCAGCTAATTTGAGGAAACACACCACATTGTAATGTAGGCCCACTGCATGCATTTATTGGCAAATGTTTTAACTCCTCCTGGGGGAATCCATTGTTGGACCCTGTGAATAAACAAGGAATTAATGGTGACCTAGAATATTGCAATAAAGGAGAGATAATAATCAGGATGCATTAGCAAACGTCTATCTGTGCACTGTTGCAAGTCATATTCAATGTCTGACAAACGGAGTGTCACCACATTCAGGTCCAGCTCGTCATCGTTTCTCTTCTGAGGACGATTCAGACCAGTATCAGTGAAATGACGTCCACTGGATGATTGTGCAGCTTCCAGCTCGGTGCAGTGCAGGATGTAGCTGTGCTTATGTGATGAGTGGGTGGTGAGGAATGGGCATGTACACAGGAGACTGGGAATCTCATCCATCTGTGACAGACGCAGAATGAATGGGTTTTATAACCATATCCTTATTCTAACCTTAATGAAGAGTTTTAGTTGCCTTTAACATTTACTGCAGCCAAATCACATGCCATTTGCTAGAACCAGAACTTTACCCAACCTTAAAGGGATAGTTCAACATTTTGGCCAATTGGGCCATTGCCATAATTCCTATAGTTTTAGGAGTATGTCTGATACCTTTAATTGTCCGTGCAAGCTATTTTTAGAACAGCAGCTCACGGCTCGACTCTGCTGTTCGAACAATAGCTTGCACCGACAATCATGAACAAACTCCTATAGGATTATGGCATTGGACCAATTTGTCAAAATGTTGAACTATCCCTTTAATTATACTGTAATATTTCCTTTCAAGAAACAATATTGTCCATTGTTTGCAAAAGTTTTAATGAATAGATTTAACTTTGTATGAGCGTTGAATGGCAAAATTGCAGCGTATCCAAAGTGTAATGTTTATAATATCACATTTTTTCACAGCAGCTGTTTGTTAAACAATGTGTTTCAGCGATGAGTCCTCCAAATGTTTCCCAGCACTGGATAAATATGTTAAATATGCAACTATAGTGGGTAATTTAACAGAAATTAAATCACATTTACTTCAGTTTCCAAGAAGCTGCTTCAAATTTCATTCTTCTTTTTTTTTTTGGTCTTTTCCAGTAACATTGTAGGACTGCAGGGACCGTGTAGCTTTCCTGCAGTATGAATAGGGATATCGCTGTGCAGCAATTTCCTCCCTGCCCCCTTGTCTTTACTTGAACCATCTCATTCACGTTAAATCCTCTAATAACAGACTGATCAGGCGGAAAACTATACAACCAAAATTGGTTACTGAGTCATGATTAAATAAAAAATAAGTGTTCCGTAACCTTTAAGCTCTCTGTGTTATGAGCCACCTTATGTAACAACCAGTTATGGATGCATTAACCAGTGCAGACAGTTGGCATGGGCATTCCTGTGGGAGAGGAGCAGCCTGTTTGGCCTCATTCTACATTATAGATCTGTAGCTTTTGTAGCAGACGAGGAAGTGTGTGAACGCTTTCTTTACACAACGCAGGACTGAGTGGATGGCTTGTTCTTACACCAGACTGTCACCTCATACTCAACATGATTAGAAGCCCAGTATCTGCCAGAATCGCTCTTAATCAATAATCTATGCTCCAGCTGAGAACCACATGCAGACTAAGACGTGGCCCAGACATGCTGAGATCAGACTGATAGGAGAGGCCAACATTAGTGACATAACAACGTACTGCACGCTGTTGTATTTGCTGCCGATGTGTTGTGTACCCCTCATATGAAAGGTGATGCTTTCCGGTTCAGAGTCGCAGGTGGATGTATCTGTGTCCCATCTCACTTTCAGTTAGTGATCTTTACCCATCTTTTCCTGAGCAGAAGGTCGGCACAGGAGTGTGTTTCCTGACCTGACACCTTCATCCACAGGACAGCAACAATCCTCTCCACCCTCCAAAATAGTCTACAATCACAAAAGAAAACCTGACTAGACCCTCTTTTTGACAGCGGATTTTGACTTGAAAAAATAGCTGTTACACAATACCTTACAACAGATTGACCCAGTAATCATTGATGTTAACAATTTCCTGCTTTGGCAAGGATCTCTAAAGTTGCATTTTGTGGTGCTGTTCAGTTACATTGTGTTGATACATGGTTTGTATTCTGGGCAGTGAATGACACTGCACAAGCAGCTGTCTTGACATAAAATATGCTGGTAAAATAAATGAAATGTTTGAACATTGGATTTGCATCAAGTTTCTCTCATGCTCGATATCTCAGCCATGCAGATTAAACCTTGCGCCTCCAAATGAGTGATCTGTCAGAGGTTGCTGTTAATCCTACACTTGGGTTAAACACTAAACAGGAAGAGTGTCCCACAGGATGCCATCCTGTTGTGTCTTGTGCACACACTGGAACTGTTTTTGCATGCAGTCACAATATCTGTGTGTACATGCATGCATGTTATAGGCTAACCGAGGTCAACCGGATGTGATGCACTTAAAGTGCATACCACTCCTTATCCGCTCCTTATTGACTGGCTGGCTGGTCGCCCCCCAGCAACCCCCAGTCCGAACAGCACATGATCAGGCTCACTCTGGTTAGGATGTAACCGAGCCACAGGAAGTAAAGTTAAACTCTAACGTCAGTGTGTAAAGTCTGAAGTATCACATTCATTTCTGCACTGTACAGTGTCTGTGCTTTTTTTTTTTTTTTTTGCCATTCAGCTGATTCTCACAGAAAGAAACTGCCGTGTCCAAAAACACCCATGGCACCCCAATCATAGCCTTAAAGCATTAATAACTTGTGCAAAACGAAGGAGTACAGTAAGTATCTCAGTGTCCAAAAAAATCAAATGTTAAATTAATCATTTAAAGAAAATTATTCTGAATGATTAACTTGTAAAATTTTATTAGTGAGACCTTTTCGTGTCCATTTAAGTTGGATTATGTTGTAGTTAACACTGCTTCTACAGCAGTCTGCAATAAAAAGAAATGAGGGGCAGGTCATTAACTGCTGCTGACATAGCTACAATCCAGTTACAGTAGCATTGTTATTAGCACAGGCACCTACAGTAGGTGTCTTGCATGATGGTGTACTGAACTCAAGATTTATTAATTTGCTGGCTAATCAGCTGGTTGACAAGGTAATCTAACAAGCCAGATAATGTCGTGAAAAATGTATTTTTAAAAATGATTTTCAGGGGAACAGGAAGGAGATTCTATGTATAACTAATCTCAAACTACAGTCAGCTGTTTGGTGCTGCACAGAACCGTTGCTTGAGTGACCCCAATAGCTGAGTTGCTTTGGGACGCTGCAGATACACGTGATTTTTGTGTGTTTTTGAGTGACCCCTTTAACACCTGGTCTGTTATTGGATAAATTGATTGTAGTGCCTTCAAGTGTGGCTAAAAGTATAAATCACTGATTGAGCATGAGCATAAGAAACCATTATTCATGATACCTGCCCGGCTACTGACTTGATATTGTTGTAGAGACTCTATTAGGTTGTGGTATTGAGGTCAAGCCTTTTTTGTCATGACTTGCACATTTACTTAACCCTGAATTCGCCCACTCCTCCACTCTGAGATGCTGCTGCAGGATTTTCATGCCGGGGATGTTGAATTTGGCAAAGGGGAAAAAAGAGCTCTTTATGACGAACAGATGATTTGAGATGATTTAAGTGTCTTGCGTGTGCGGATTATGTGATCCTCCAACGGCTCTAGATCGAAGCAGACAAGGCACAGCAGTGAAGATTCAATTACCGATGACATAAGGCGCTTTCATCAAAGACCCCTTCTGATGTGCGTCTATGAGTGCTTGCGTCTGTGGAGAGGTGGAGGCTGGTCCACTGATGCACAACATCACTCAAACAGAAACGGTATAACAGGCGTCTTACAGCCATGTAAACCGGCCAGGTCCGCAGATGGATTTGATTCACCACAGGTGGGTGATGACTCAAGGGGTCTGAAGATCCTAATTGCAGCGTTGTGGTGCATGTGCAGACTGCCCCTCATGTTGTTGTGGTTAGTCACCGAGCAGCTCTGCTAATGCTGCCTGTGTTTTCTTCAAGTCAGTACTAAGGCTTTATTCTTCCTCCTCTTAGATCCTCATTAATATAAAACGATGATCATCATGGACAAAAGCAGAGTCACACGAAAGATGACTTAATCACAGACACAAGAATAAAAATAGCTCAGTGTGTCTGTTGTTTCATGTTGAACTTGAAACTTGATGTTGTTCCCTTAGGTTTGCAAAAATTAGTTGGGGGTTTTGTGATCCAGGTTTTATTTAGATTTCAGAAATAGCAAACACAATGAAAACAAAAAGAAAGACACCTCAACACTACATCGATTACTTGTCACTGATCACAAATGTATTTTCTCTTTAACCCAGCTGCTCTTCTAACCATGGTCACACATTAATACGCTCAGACCAACTACACCTGTTAAACATCTGGAATAGAAAGAGGTCAATAAAAATCAATGGACTTTTCATGATTAACAACAGGAAACAGGCAACCTCCAACATGGTGTATTCGTTTATAGAAAGACCTGCAGTTAACACCTGTTTGCTAGTGCGCTGAAAACAATCAATTCTATGGTGGATTAGCTTTGACCTAAAACAGGGGCTTAGGTCACCTGTTGCACACCTCTGAGGTCACTTTTTTGTGTGGCGCGTCGCGTAGGTGCTACTATCTGGGTCAAGGCAGGATTTCAGCTATCAGCAAAATGACAAAAACAGGGATCTGCTGTACATGTATGTTTGCCCGACACCTCTCCGATTGTTACTACAACACAGTTATGCAACGTTAAAGATGGCTTTGATAAGATGCACACCATGTGCCAATTCATGTGGTTTTCGAAGTTCAGGGGAGGTGAAAACACAATGATGGATTGTTTGCAGGGTTCATGGCAGAATAAAGTTCCAGTTAAGGTTGTGATTATAAGGTTGTAAACTAAAGTAGTATTTTCATAGAAATGATCTAAATGTATGTCTTTTCACTTTATGTAAGCATCATTAGAGTTCACAGTCAACTACCATGACCACCATTGCATGCCATGTGACTGAGGACCTCCTGCAAATAACACATAGTACCAACTTACTACTAACTGCAACTACTATCATTTTGGCCAATCCACCATAAGCCCTATAATAGTCATAGGGTACAGTAGGTTCATCAATTATTGGTGCATGCTGTTTTGAGATCAGCAGGCCAGAGATGTGAGCTAATGGTACAGGTCCCCTGTCCCTCATCGAACTCATCAAATATACAATCCAACAACTCCAAAATGATTTCAACACAAGAGCAGTATTTTCACATTATATTGACTAGTGCGGAAATCTGGTTTGTTCATGTTGTCCAATAAGGATGGAGTGAGTCCACCTCCACTAAGATAATTTGTCTGTTAATTGAATTGAATTAAAAATCTTTATTGTCCACTGCCGTGGAAATTCATCTTCGGCCTCATACAGTTGTTACTGTTCTTAAAATGTACGTTTACCATGATGTGTAGTGTCAGTGTCACCCTCTTGTCCAAGTCACCCCTTCCCTTCAAAAGATCTTGGATCTCAAAGCACCTGGTTGAATAAAGGTTAAAGTAAGAATCAATAATGATAGAGATCTGATTAGGAAATGAAGGACGGGTGGTGTGCAAACCTGGATAAGCTGCAAGGAGCACCTGTTGAGGTGACGAGCACAGAAGGTTAGCATAGAGAAAACACAAGAAAAAAAAAACACTAAATGTCGAATAGGAATGGAGTGGAGTAATTATTAATTATAATGATTTTCCTTTTGAGTACTTGGATATTGGCACTTTCAGGAAGACCATGCCCACAACACAGAAACAAACACATCCACTGAGAGCAGATCAGGAAACACAGCAGAAAGGGAAAAACAGCGTAAACACAAAGAACATATTGTCACCACAGCTGTCACAGTTCCAGGCATTTTTAATCAAAGACATGAAGGAGACCACTGGGTCATTATTTTTCCCCACAGCTTTCAGTTTGTTTAGCGATAGCCACGAAGATAAGTTAATCGCTCTTCATACTACTACCAGTGTTTTTGAGTTTGCAGTGGCACGCTTCTCGTAGAAAATATACTAAAGTCATGAGAGTCATCCGGTGTGACTGACTTCATTTTGGGGAAACTATTCTGCTGACTTTCATTTGCGTCATATACCGTGTGTGTGTGTCAGAGTAACATCAATTGTCTCTGCACAAGTGCAGCACATGACCTCCACAGGCCATGAGGACGAGATGACCAACGCATGGATACACAAACTAGAATGCTTGCAAAAAAGTACTGAGATATGTGCTGTTAAAAAGGCCCATTTACCTCATGTAGATTCCTATTTTTTTGTTTAGCAGTTTCTTATTTGCTAATTCAGCTGTCAATCAGTTAATATAGTCAGCCAATCACGTTACACTCTTAGTTGTTATGTCTCCGCCCACCCTTGCTGTCATCCATCTTGGATCCCTGAGACACACGGTGGCCATTACTGACACCAACAGGGCTGAAAGTTTCCCAAAGTGTTGTGCGTGCATGAAAATTGTAAGTAATCAGTTTTGGATATGTGTGTGCAATGTGATTGTAGCTTTATGTTATGTAAATGTAAGTTTTGCTGCTATCAATAATAAGATCGTTTTTGCTAGCCTAATTGCTATGTTTAGCTCTGCTAGCTCAATGGCTGTATTTAGCTTGGTTAGCTCAATTGCTAGGTTTAGCCTACTTTATGTTAGCCTAATGTATCTCCAGGCTCAGTTCATGCTAAAGGCTAAGATAATGAAGAGTTCTTACAACATTTCTTTGCATTGCTAATTTCGTTTATTGCAATGTTTCATTGTATTTCAGAACCACACAAATCTATGCACTGAGGAAACTGCCCTACATAAAAACTCTGAAATTCTACTTCGTCTCTGTCTTTTACTGGACAACCGCCAGTGTGTCTGAACTTAATAATAACCGGCATAAGCTACGGGTGAGGGCTACAACAGCTAACCGTACAGACGGGTGAGGGCTGCATCAGCTAACCGTAATTTTACATGGTCCTTCGAGCCGGATTCAGACTCGCTGCGGATTGACATGGAGTATTCAGAAGAAGAACAGGCTGTGAGCACCGCGCCACAGACATCGTTGGTCACATCACGGGCCGACCGTGACCCGGACCAGATGAAGCGTTCATCACCGCCACCACAAAGCCGTATACTGAGGATGAAGACGAGTGGCGATATACAGCAAGCCGAGCTCCATCACCTCCTATAAGCCAGGCCTCGTACTCACCACCACGATGGGTGACAAAGGATAGGTGGGACTCCGCCCAAGAGGAAATGAGGCAGGAGTTTGATTACCTCCGTCGCCGGCAAGACGCTTTTTGCTGTTAGAAATGGCGAGGATGGGAATAGACCAAGCTGATCGCCGAACTCGGTCCAGAAAAGTGAGGAGCCGTCATATCACTCTTGGTCCTCCTCCACACGACCAGTCCCAGCTCCTAGACAAGGTAAGCAGGCGGCAAAGACAGAGCTAAGCCGACCTATCCCAGCCCCTCGAACCAAGGGACCCAACGCTACTCCTGCACGCTCAGGCAGCTCTGTCTCAGAAACTGGACGACAGCGGACGTCGGAGGATATGTCATCCCACTACCATCGGGACGCCTCCACTTCTCGTCCATCCAGTGCTGAACGTGACAAGCAGGAAACACTCAGACGGCGAGACTCTGCCCACTATCGAGACTCTCATCGCTCCTATCAGCGGGAACGTTCACCGTCTCCCTCTCACCGTGGGTACTCCTATGGTAGGTCACCAAGCTCCCCATCCCAGACAAGCCATATGAGGCTGTATAAGGGACCCACTCCAACCATACCAGACTTCACTCAACCAAATCCCAGAGAGTTCTCACGGATGAAAATCGCCCTGGAAAACCTCCTCCCAGACGACGCCAATGAGAGATTCAAATTCCAGATCTTAATGGATCATCTCAAAGTAGAAGAAGCCTTATTGGTTGCTGACTCCTACTGTAACTCAAGGTACCCTTATTCTGATACGATGGCTGCTCTTGACAAGCAGTACGGGCAACCGCACCAGCTCGCCCTTCAGCGGATCGCGGAACTAATGGATGGTCCGAATATCGCCAGTGGTGACATCAAGGCTTTCAGGCTGTTCGCTCTGCGAGTGCGCTCACTGGTGGGCCTTTTGGAGCAGCTGGGCAGGAAAGGTATGGTGGAACTTGAGTGTGGATCACATGTCTCCAGACTTCTGGGGAAACTCCCCCATGACTTAAGATCCAGCTTCGCCGTTTCATCCATCCACTCCGGACGCCCATTCCCACTCTGCTTGATCTGGCAGACTGGCTGGAATTTGAGATTCAAGTACAGGAGGATAACACCAGGTTCACTAACAGCGCAAGGAAGGAGCCCCAGGCAAAGGGTCGAGACCAAAGAAAGGAGCCCAAGCATGCTGCCCGGGCAACCACGGTACTTCTTGGCACAGAGACCAAGTTGCCAGGTGCACAACCAAAAGCCCCTGCCACTAAAGACAAAGTGAAAATGTGGAACCACACGCTCAATACTTGCTCCAACTTTCAGCGGTTAACTCGTGAGCAGAAGGAGAGCTGGGTTAAGGAGAAGAATGGATGCTGGCGCTGTGGTCGCGATCATCACGCGCGGGAATGCAACCTTAAGATGCGATGCAAAACCTGCAACCGCCGACACTTACTGGTGCTCCACGAGGTCTCTGATAGGGTTCCTGACAGGCCGGAGAAACCCCCGGATCCCATTGATGCTGCCAACTCTGTCCTACTCAACACGACCAGTGAAATGCTGTACGTTGACAGGCCAGCTGCAGGTCGCAAGGTTCTCTTGAAGCTCAGTAAGGTCCTGCTGAGGAATGGAGACCGAACCATGGAGGCCTTTGCGATCCTGGACGATGGATCAGAACGTACAATCCTACTCCATGCGGCTGCACAGCAACTCGGGCTAAAGGGGCAGACAGAAGACATAAACAGTGCGACAGGAACTACACGTTCTTCATGGGGCGGCAGTCTCATTCACCATCTCACCTGCTACAGAACCTAAGAGGCTGTACCACATTCGGGGAGCATTCACTGCAAAACAGTTTCGCCAAGCACACTCACCCTGTCAGTGCATTGCAACGCAAGTTTCGCCACCTGCAGGGACTGCCATTGCAGCACTTCTTCGAGGCCCAGCCAGTGTTACTCATTGATCGGATTACCCCCACTTGCTAACGCCAGTGGAACCAGTCCGTCTGACCACCCGGAGGGCCGGCCGCCATTAAGACGCGCCTCGGATGGACGCTGCAGGGTCCTGCACAGGAGTTAAAGCACGGTTCCACTGAGCAGCAGTGCCTTTTCACATCTACCCTCCCCTCATCTACGGACCTGTACAGTCAGGTCGAAAGACTGTGGCAGATGGATGTGTTACCGTGGCGCAGTGAGAAGGTTAGCGTCAGATCACGTCAAGATCAGGAGGCCATAGATCTTCTCGAGGCCAAGACTGTGAGGGTTGAGGTGGACGGAGTTCGACGGTATGCAACCCCCCTCTTGCACGGCAAGAACATGCCTCAGTTAAGAGCCCCGAAGGAAGCCGTGCTCCCACAGTTAAGAAGTATTGAGAGGAGGCTTGCTAAGGCACCCGATCAAGCTGAAGCCTACAAGGCTGAAATCCAGAAGCTGGAGCAAGCTGGCTACGTGGTGAAACTGGCACCTGGTGCTGAAGAGGACACAGCCATCAGCTGGTACGTTCCGCACCATATGGTGCAACATAACGGCAAGAACCGGATAGTGTTCAATTGCTCGTTCCAGTTCCGAGGCAATAACCTCAATGAGCTCTTGCTCCCCGGGCCTACCCTGAGTCCATCTCTGCTCGCAGTTCTTCTCAGATTCAGAGAACATTCGGTTGGGATCAGCAGTGACATCCGTGGGATGTTTCATCAGGTGAGACTCCTCCCTGAAGACAGGCCACTGTTAAGATTTCTCTGGAGGGATATGAACCGCGAAGAGCCGCCCAGCGTTTACGAGTGGCGTGTCCTCCCGTTTGGCACCACATCCAGTCCCTGCTGCGCTACATTCGCCCTTCAACAACATGCCAAGGACAACAACCATATGGGGGATGCTCTTGGCGAGGTGATCAACAGGTCCTTCTATGTGGACAACTGCATGTTGAGTCTGACTTCTGAGGAGGAGGCCAAAGCGCTCGTGGACCAGCACGGGACCTTCTAGCTGAAGGAGGCTTTGACCTGCGTCAATGGGCGAGCAACGTCCCCTCTGTGATCCAACATCTACCCCCTGAGGCAAGGTCAGACAGTGCTGAACGCTGGATTGCACAAGGGCAGGCAGACATTCAAGAATCGGCACTTGGGCTTCACTGGCACTGCCAGCTTGACACTCTGTCATACAAGTCCCGCTCTCCCGATTGTCCTGAGGTCACCATGCGCACCATCTACCAGGTCCTGGCTAGTCAGTATGACCCGCTGGGCTATATCATCCCATATACCACCAGGGCCAAGGTGATAGTCCAGCAGCTCTGGGCGAAGAAGAGGGACTGGGATGACCCCCAGTTACCCGAGGATCCTCCAGTCATGGAGAAGGTGGCAGAGCGAGCTGCCAGACCTGCAGCAGATATCCCTTCCTAGGTGCTACAGCAGTCAGGAGATGGATTCCCCCACCAGTGCCAGAGATATACACGTGTTTTGCGACTGCGTCGGAAAAGGCCTATGGCTCGGTGGCTTATCTCCGAACGGAGGACCCCAGCGGAAAGGTCGAGGTGGCATTCCTGGCTGCTAGGTCGAGGGTAGCACCAAGAAAGCAGCAATCAATACCCCGCCTTGAGCTATGTGCTGCCCTCACTGGAGCACAGTTAGCTAAGGTGCTTTGGACGGAATCTACCCATTCGCCAAACCATCTTTTGGTCCGACTCAACCACCGTCCTTACGTGGCTCCAGTCAGACTCGTGCAGGTTCAAATTCGTCGGCACGAGGGTAGCAGAGATCCAAGACCTGACAGACCGTGATGCTTGGCGCTACGTGACACTGGGAAAACTCTTGCTGAGCTGGGAAAGCAGAGTCGGTTACCAAGGCCCAGCATTCCTACAAGGGACTCCTGACCAGTGGGCTAAGAAGCCAGCTACTCCACCGGCAGATGGAGAGGAGCTCCGGAAAACTCTCGTCTGTGGCCTCGCCACGACAGCACCGGTTCCGGACAACCCAGAGGCCAGTCAGTTCACCACCTTCGGCGACCTCCTGAAGGCTACGGCACGTTCTAATCCCGGGCGGCTGAGGGAAGCCCCTCCGCCAGCGACTTCAAAGAGGCAGAGATATCCCTGCTCCAGCAAGCCCAACAGGATTGCTTTGCCACTGAAGTGGCACACCTGAAAGCAGGAAAACCGGTACCAAGTAGCAGTCGCCTGGTCACCCTTGCCCCCGAGTTCGACAATACCACACAGTTGATCCGGGTGGGAGGTCGGTACAGCACTCTGCTTGACCAGGACACTATGCATCCGATCGTGCTTGACCCCCAGCACTGGATCACCAAGTTGATCATCAAAGACTTCGACGAGAAGCTTTGCATCCCGGCCCAGAGCGAGTGTTTGAAGTTCTCGGAAGTACTGGGTCATCCATGGTAGGGAAGCTGTCATCAGCGCAGGTGTGTCGACTGTCGGAAATGGCTGGGACCCCCAGATCCCTAGAATGGCTGATCTTCCTCCTGCGAGACTGAGACTCCACAAGCCTGCATTCTATTCCACCGGAGTAGACTGTTTCGGCCCTATGAGGTTAAGATCGGACGCAGGTGTGAAAAAAGATGGGGCATCATCTTTAAATGTATGACGACGCGTGCTGTCTACATTGATCTCCTCACCAGCATAGACGCTGACTCTTACCTGATGGCACTCCGGCGCTTTGTGTCTGCAAACCATTTGAGTTACTGTCCGACCAGGGGACGAATTTCAGGGGAGGAGAACGAGAGTTGAAGGAGGCTTTCGCCGCTCTCCAGCCTGAAGTTCAAGCTCAACTTGCCAGCCAACAAATCCAGTTCGCCTTCAACCCCCAAGTGCACCGCACTTTGGCGGTTGCTGGGAAAGGAGATGTTCCCTCAAGCAAGCTCTGCGGGTCACTCTGGGAGCTCAGTCAGTGACAGAAGAGGTCCTGAGGACGGTCCTCATTGAGATTGAGGGGATCCTCAATTCAAAACCACTTGGTTATACCTCCTCGGACATCAGTGATCCTGACCCAGTAACCCCAAATTCTCTCCTGATGGGGCGGCCAGACGCGTCACTCCCACAGGTCGTGTATCCGGAGTCAGAAATGTTGAGTCGGCGGAGATGGAGGCACAGTCAGCTGCTGGCAGACCATTTCTGGAGACACTTTCTTAAGTACTACCTACCCGGTCTCCAAGCACGTCAGAAATGGCAAACAGAAGCACCAGATCTCCAGGTTGGCATCCCGGTCATGATTGTGGATCCGCAGTTGCCCCGAGCACTCTGGCCGGTGGGACGGATCTCACAAGTCTTCCCCGGACCAGATGATCGGGTCCGAACTGTGAAAGTGCAAGTTGGGGACCGCAGCTACACGCGCCCAGTGGCCCGTATCATTCACCTCCCTGCACTGCCTGATTAGGATCTCCCCTGATTATAGGGCCTTTATTATGATGTACAGATTTCCATAAGAAATCTGGGGGCGGCTGTTAAAAAGGCCCATTTACCTCATGTAGATTCCTATTTTTTTGTTTAGCAGTTTCTTATTTGCTAATTCAGCTGTCAATCAGTTAATATAGTCAGCCAATCACGTTACACTCTTAGTTGTTATGTCTCCGCCCACCCTTGCTGTCATCCATCTTGGATCCCTGAGACACACGGTGGCCATTACTGACACCAACAGGGCTGAAAGTTTCCCAAAGTGTTGTCGTGCATGAAAATTGTAAGTAATCAGTTTTGGATATGTGTGTGCAATGTGATTGTAGCTTTATGTTATGTAAATGTAAGTTTTGCTGCTATCAATAATAAGATCGTTTTTGCTAGCCTAATTGCTATGTTTAGCTCTGCTAGCTCAATGGCTGTATTTAGCTTGGTTAGCTCAATTGCTAGGTTTAGCCTACTTTATGTTAGCCTAATGTATCTCCAGGCTCAGTTCATGCTAAAGGCTAAGATAATGAAGAGTTCTTACAACATTTCTTTGCATTGCTAATTTCGTTTATTGCAATGTTTCATTGTATTTCAGAACCACACAAATCTATGCACTGAGGAAACTGCCCTACATAAAAACTCTGAAATTCTACTCCAATCGTCTCTGTCTTTTACTGGACAACCGCCAGTGTGTCTGAACTTAATAATAACCGGCATAAGCTACGGGTGAGGGCTACAACAGCTAACCGTACAGACGGGTGAGGGCTGCATCAGCTAACCGTAATTTTACATGTGCGTTTACTTTATTAACTAATTATCACATTTCATTTTGCTCATATTAGTTAAGCTTTCAGACTTTTATTGCACCATTGTTGCACCATTAGCTTTAAAACATGTTTTAAAATATAGACACAATAAATATTAATTTAGAATTGACATGGAATGACAAAATGAGACCTGTTATGTAAGTTTGTAGGACTTAAACATAACTAAAATAAAAAGTTTTCCGCTTTACCATTGAAATGAGAATCACTTGCTTACTGTATCTGCACTCATTAGAAATATCTGTCTCCCTGTGTTTGTCTAGGTCAGTTTGTTTTTCAGTTATTCTGTTATGGTCCAACTGTAGTTGTCGATGACTAAATGATCATTTAGGATTAATCAGTAACTCCTAGTTTGGTATTCCTCCCTTGGTAAATATCTGCATGTGGATGGTGCGACAGATGAGGACAGGATATCCTACAATCCACGTGCTAATGTTTACATCTGCATGGCGAGGCTGCCATTGACTACAGCTTGTTGTAGTGTTCCATGTTCTTTATTAAATCAAGGAAACCATGCGTTATGTTTATGATTATGATTATGCGTTATGATTATGATTCAACTCAATAAGAAAAATTACTGTAAGCAGCTGTAACAGTTCACTACAGGCCACATTGACACCTGTAGTGTTGTGAATGTTATATGTCTTCCTCACCCTCCTCTCCATCCATCACACCTTCATCTTCCTTTAACCTCCCAACTTTTATGTTTACTTGATGCTTCTATTAGTGAGCAACAGGTTTTGACTGTCAAGAAGTATAAAAACACTCTTCTTGTGTAAGAGCACAATGTTAAACCTGGCAGAGGGCAACAAAACAGACACCAATTTCCCCTTTTGTTAAAATATGCATGTGTCATTTTACCAAAATTCAAGAGGTAAACATGAACATAAATCTTTAAATTAATCTTGAAAGACCAACTGCCAGTTAGAAAAGATCAACCCTTGGCTGGATGAGCTACTATGTTGTAACTGCATGACTTAACACGTGGCTTTCAGTGAACCAATTGTTTAACTTGATAATAATGATACATCTATTTATAAAGCACTTTTGTTTAAAAAATACTTTATGGGGCAATAAAACAAACAAACATCATAAAAGTGAGTTACATAAAAAAAACACTGAACTCTGTCACTCAGCCAGTCAGTCACTGGCCACTCTGGAAAAACGGCACAATATCACTCAATGTCAATATGTAGATATGATAATATGTTACAAATACATTCAAGTTGTGGTAGACAATTAAATGCTGCTAACTTAAAGTCACAATAAACAATAGTCACAATACACTTTAATTTTGAGCAGTGTCAGTGAAATCATTCTCCCTTGGTATGGTTGGTAAAAGTATAGAATATTTTTAAGATCATCTTGAAGAATCTCGGTTTTCTTATTTCATATCTCATAAAGTAGAGGGGTAAAACAATGCAGCATCTTACTTTTGATATTGCTTCATTAATAGTTTCACCACTGCTGCACGTGGGAACGCAGCATGTCAACACAAAAAGCAGCCCCTTGTAATAAGGGTTGTAGTCATTATGAACACAATCAGGCAGGGATTTCTGGCATCTCTTAATCAAGAGTAATTTCATTGTTTCTCATACAAAACGCTTCAACTGGAGTCATGCAGCAAGTGACTTGAAATGTGTCTCTGCAGACCTGAGAGTGAGAGAGGAAAGAAACAGAAAATGAAAACAGCGATTATTTGTAAATTGCTACATCACAGCACTCACTTAGACGTTGGTTTTCTGCGTTTCTGTGCGTGTTCCACTGACATACTTCAGTCACGTCAACATCTTTTTCTCTCTCCACCCTCTCCCTTTTCCCAAGTGCAGAACAAACAAATGGCGGTGGTTAGGACCTAATTGCTTTGCATGGAGAAAGAGATTCTGCGTCACTACACAGGAGGAGTTCTGCCTGAACGATGGGTTTCAGAGCCATGAAAGTGAAGGAAAATGGCAGGAAAGGATGTGACCGTCCTGGTGACATCAATGTGTCAAGATGTGATGCCGTGCCATTGTTTTCTTGCCACCTTATATACAGTAAATGTTAAGTAGTTTGATTGAAGTTGTTTTTTTCTATACAAACAAGAACAGTGTATTCTCCATATTTCTCTCAGGTGGTTACGACTGTCCTGTTCTCTCTCTGCAGTGTTCAAGTGTGACTGGTGCATCACCACCTGTTACAACCAACTGCCACACAAATCTCCTCCTCCCCTGTGTTTGGAAGCCTTTGGACAGGATGTAGCCTACTGATGGGGATATGACGCAAACAATGAAATGAAAATACCTATAGCTATTATTTGCTGAACAGAATTGGATTGTGTAAAATAGGTTTATTTGAAATTCTGGCCTTTTATGTGAAAGTCGGATGTGCCACAGTCTTGTCATCATCAGTGTGTGTGAGTGCGTGTGCAGTAAGACTGTTTTACAAGATGTTTCTGCTGATTTATTCATTCCTTTGTTTTGTTTTTAATTTTTAGATCATCAGATGGGTTTTTATCTTAGGGCAAATTTTAATTCCAATGTTTAGAGAAAGAAAAGGAAAAAGAAAATGCAAAATATTGCAGGTTTCTATCTACTGCTGTCATGCCAACATGAGGAGATTTTTTGTAATGTAGCATTGTCATTGCTGGACAGATCCGATGTTTTCATCTGCAACTACTTCAACAGTGTTTGGATCACAAGTGTCATGTACATTATGATTGATTCACTAAATATGTTTCCAGTGTGCTGTTCCCTTTTGCATTTTGTGTGATTTCTGACACACCCTTTTTTTTTTTTTACTGTTGCCATAAGCTGCTCAGCTGTACATAACATCTGTTTTAACAGTGTTTGATGAGTTGTGTCATAATGTGATGCTGCGGGCGCAGGGCCACTCAACGCAATGGGTGTGTTTTTATTTGGTCTCAGATAGATTGAAGTGATAGTTTGAGTCACTTGACGTGAGGTTGTGCATATAGTCAGTAACCTGCAGTCTGCTGTGGATGTGAAGTCAAGCTTCCACAGATGCTTGCACAGCTGAGCAATGAGCTGCTGTGGATTTGACCATCTGCAAAAATGTGTCTTAGACCCTCAAGAAGCATTTCCTAAGAGAAATGGAAGTGAGTTGACGAAATGCAAGTGCATAATAATGGAACGTTATGTTTTCCTTCAGGGGTTTTCGGCAAGCGGTCTCTGCATTTGCCTCGAAAACAACTCTGTCTTGTAACGTTCCGTTATTATCTCATAGCATGGTGAATATGCAGGTCACAACTTATCCACGCTTTGGAGTTGTTGCATTGCGTATTTAAGATTGGGAAACATTGGAAAATGAGCCTCCGTGGCGTAGCTCTGAGCAGCTCGCGGCTCTGCTCTGCTGTTCTAAAAATAGCTTGCACCAACAAGACAATGGTAACGAACCTACTCTATCTATCTATCTATCTATCTATCTATCTATCTATCTATCTATCTATCTATCTATCTATCTATCTATCTATCTATCTATCCATCCATCCATCCATCCATCCATCCATCCATCCATCCATCTATCTATCTATCATCACATTCATCATAAACCTTCATAGAAATGGTGTTGAAACTTCAAGATGTTGAAATGCCATTGAGAACATTGATGTATTCAAATGGTGCATGTTGAGGACACTTTGTCTGCCTCCAAGAAATGTAGATGGGCCCCTCCATCTGTCCTGTTGACAGGGATTTACGTCTGTCAAACACATAACCATCACACTTCGATCAACAGGCTTCGCACCATGTTCACAGTGTTCACACATGGATATCAGCTGTGTGAGCCAGGAGGTTTCACACAGCTCTGTGGTTATCCCCTCAACTTAGTCAGTGGTAAAATATGAATGTGAGTCTCCTTCTTGTGTCTGCAGAAGACCTGGTGACAAAAAGGATTTCTTTTTACAGTACCTTCAATGTGTTAACTATCTGGTAGTGGTAGCCTACCATCACGTCTTTGGAGAAAAACACCTTTTTAAAAGTTTTCTTCTTGCTTTGATTGCTTTGTATTTGCATTTTTGTTTCATTTTCCTGTTTTATTTTTTTCGTGGCCCAATTTGAGGCTCTTATGAAACCCTCTCCGATCTCTAATAAGAATATAATATCAGAATTGGCCTCATTTTTTGTTTATTGAGTTTCTGTGAGATCTTGTGTCTCCTTGGAATCAATTCTGTATAATTGTGAAGTCTCACAGTCTGGTCTGATTGTCTTGTGTGTGTGATCAGAGGACTGTGTTTGAAACTGTCCTCATGTCTGTGGTCTCACATTTTTTTTTAAATCAAAAAGAAAAAGAAAACCAAGCCTACATCTCTGTAGTCATGCATGTTGTTGTCAGTCCGTCTATCCTGAAACCCCTAGTCAGTGTGTTTTGTCAGCTTTTCCTCTTTGCATTGTGTTTTGTTGTGGTTCCTAAAAAGTTTTTTTGTCATCATCTGTTGTCTGCCTTTGGGTTTATCTATCCTTCAAATGTGACAGTTGTTTGACAGAGTTTCAGCCCATGATGTCTTTACAATACGCCCTCTTAGAAACACTGTGTCCTCAGGGCAGATGCAAGTCACAAATCAGAAACTGACATGACAGACTGATGTCAGCCGAGCTCTGGTTAGCTAGAGAATGGGAGAAGACATGATAAAACAAGAGTTATAATTGGTGTTGTTTTCCGTAGCTTCAAGAAAACAGCTGTTTATGCTAATGTTAACTATGTAGCGATAGCAAGTTTAATGTAAGTGGAGTAATCAAATGTCTTCAGTCACATCATCATGTCACCATAGCGCTCTGTGACAAAAGCCTTTGTCATGATTGATTTCTCCCACTCAAGTTGAAAAACTAATTTGCACAGTTGATTTTTTGTTTGAGCTTTTTCTTCACTCTTAAACAGGGATGTTTTGGCTCCGTTCGTGATCAGTCATTTGACTGTGAAGAAGCACATGATCGATGACATTCACTTTACAAAATCCCCTCAAATCGCATTATAACCTTCCTCAGGAACTGTGGTATTTCCACTGCTCCTCTTCAAACACTGACAAATGTGTTTTCCCCATTTCAACCGTGTCACCCTCTCATGTCAAGGCATGGTGGGCGGAATATTGCATTTTGTTCATGTGTGTCCCATTACTGAGTTCATACATGACATCATATACCTGTACCTGTCCAGAGAAAACAGCAGAATGTGCTGTATCACTGCATCAGGTTTGGAAAATGTTTCTCTGCTGGAACTTTTCACATCTAAACTCATCTAAGTTGCTACAAGATTTATTGGCAACATTGCTCTGACAAGGACTTGTACTGTACTTTCAGAGTGGCAGTGAGTCACGAAAAAGGGATTGTTATGTGTTCTTGGATTGCAGAAGGGAGGGTATTGAATTGGTTTTGCAAGGACACAAGATTGTCTTTTTATTGTTCGCACTAAAGATTTATTTGCAGTATTTAAAAAAGATTAAACTGTTACATCATAATAGTTATGTCATCAAATAGCTTTTGTGTGCACCATTGATTTCAATATATTACAATGCTTGAGATTCTATTAAGTGTTGTATGACTTTTAGGAACGGTGAATTAAATAGCTGGGAGTGGATTCATAAATCTGGGTGGGTGTAAATGGTTATACTATATATAACTATAACTATATATAATATGTGTGTGTGTGAATGGCTGTACACTGGAGATGAAAGGTCACTGTCTTTATGTGCGCAACCCAGCTCATCCAGGCACAGAATGCTCCCTCCTAACATCCTCTCTCCCCTCTGACCTTCCCACACTGACCAACTGCTCAGCCTCCCGCAGCTGTGCACTGCACACACACACGCACACGCAAAAGCATCTCTTTCATGTACGCCATAAACCATATGGCAATGATCAATTATATTACCACTCATACCACATTAAACACACACAGTATTTGTTTCATTGCCACTATGTAAACTCATGAACAGAGATGAGACGTAATGAGTCTCCTGTTACGATCTTGGCCTGTGAACCTTTTCACACGACACATGGACAACAGTGTCTGTACTGTCTTTTGTTTAGTTTTTTTGAAAAATCAATCAAGATGCAGACACTCATCTTTTTCATATTTGACAGGGAGAATGTCTTGAATTTTGCTACAGGTATTGTGCAGCAGGCAAATGAGAATGTGTCTTTTGTGAAAGCGAGGTTGGCATAGAAAACAGCGATTTCCTCCCAGAAGAGTTCCCAGGCCTTGCCATTTCTTGCTCTTTACTACTCCTGCTTGCATACTGATATGCATCCATGTGCGTAAGAGCAAAAAGAGTAAAAACCACTGGGACAGAACTGCAGTCAGTCTGTTGCTTAAAGACAACAAGGTCTGAGGAGAGCAGTCACTCTGCTGGGAGCATCCGAACAGATCAAGGACTTTTGTTTCCACGCAGAACTTGTTCCATATGTTTGACGACAGAGAGGCCATCTGTAGTCTGCATGAGGAGCTTCAGTGCAAAAGAAAGAGTGGAAAAGTGGAAAGAAAGGGAGAGAAAAAAAGCATAAGGAATAGAAACAAAAAAGTATACTGTAAGACAGTGGAGCAATGAGAAATGACAAGAAGGTAATAAGAAAGTAATGACAATGTGATAATTCATTCTTTCAATAAAAATATCTTTTTCTATTACTTGCACACTATAAATCAAGATGATGGCTTAACAGAGACAAACTCCTGAGTCTGTTGTTTAACCTTAGTGGTGACAGCTCTTTATCTAAAGAGAAATGACAGATTAACATGCTTAGGGATACTTCTACTCACCATCATGCCAACGAAGGGTTTGGAGGACATTCTAGAGATTTGCTGTGAGAAGTTTGTCATTGTAAGAGTGCCTATTGATGCAAACCATGGATGTAAACACGGAAGACATAATGTGTATAAACATCAGCAGAGCCACTGGGAGCTACAGCTACAACGAAGCTAAAAACAAAGATTAAATTATTTTTGTCCGAACCACTTTTTCATGTCACGGCTTCAGGACACTTGGGTCAGTACAGACGAGCAGTATGGAGGTATTTGGATGTTGTTGTTTTTTTTGTTTGTTTATTTAAATCTTTTTTTGTTTGTTTATTTTGACGGGACACTGAGTATAAGAGTACTTCCCAGGAACTCCAAAAGCGTTTTGTAACTCTGGAAGTTCTCCAAACCCTTCACTAGCATTACAGTGAGTAGAAAATTGGTGAATTATCAATTATGGGTTGGGTATCCCTTTAAGGCCTTTCATGATTTATGTGATTTTAAAAAAAAAGTGAGGTATGTTAAAATGCACTGACAAGATTTAATGAGTTATTAAAAAAGAGTTATGGCTGTTATGCTATATTGTTTTCTTACTTTGCTCATTTACAGTGTGGATATTTTATGTTGCGGTTGTTCTCAGTTGAACCATCTCTTGCATTCCACCCTGCGTGCTGAAGCATAACACATTTATTTTTGCAGGCGAACCATAATGTGAGCTTTACAGCCTGATGGATTTGAAGCTGCATGCCAAAGAGACATTAATAAATAACATCTGACTGTCAGAGACAACTCTTTTAAATATAAAGAACTGCACAGAAGAGGCTGCAGCAAAACATTAACATTTGTTTCACAAAATTACTTTTTTTTCTTTTCATACCCTTTGGACTTTTGTGTTTTTTTGTCTTCCAACTCAGAATCACAGGATTTTTTGTAAAGTATCCAGAATAACTCATTGCATAAGTGTTCAGTCTTCTTAAATTGTTATTCAGCAGAGGCAACTTTGGCGGCATTCACTGACTTGAGGCTGTGGCTGAGTCTTGTTAGAGACTGATCTGAGGACAGTCACAAACACATTACTACAGACTGTAGTCTGTTAGTTGTTGTTGTTTTTTGGCTGTTTGGGGGGGTAATCAAAATAAAAGTGGCCACAAACTCCGATCTTTTTATTACACGGCCGACATTTTGACCACACTTGGTGTTTCACACTGCAAATGTATCAAATTTAAACCCCACACGCTTCTTGGTAACTCAATATGCAGACTGATGAATCCATCTCTCTGTTGTGGTGTTCTGTTTGACTAATCTCCACAGCAGTAGTTACTCAGAAATCACACAATATAAATCAAGGCAAGCAAAGCCAAGCCAGTTTTATTTTTATAGTCCATATTTACAAATAGTTTGTCTCAAAGGGCTTTTCATGGCATCATTACAACATCCTCTGCCCTTAGACCCTCACATTGGCTGAGGAAATACTCCCAAGAAAACCCTTTTAGAAACTCCTAGGAAAACCCTTTGAACATGAAATTTGTTTTTAGAAACCTCAAGGAGAGCAACAGAGAAGGAATCCCTGACCCAGGATGTGCAAATGTGCAATAGATGTATACAGAGAAGAAAACAGTTTACATGGAATATGGGGAAGGAGAGACAGGGAGGGAGAGCAGGCCGGGTTAATGGGAGTAGTGGAGAGCTGGTTCTTGAGAAGGGAGGGCAGGCCGATTTAACAGCTGGGGCTGGGGGTGGTGGGGGGGGATTATAGCATGTAACTTCATGTGAAATGCGTGGAGAATGCTCATTTGCCTTTTCTCCCATTTGAAGGTTCCTGGTATGGTGCATGCTGTTGCAGTGTTATAGCTAGAGAACACGCTACAACACTGGCTGTGGAGACAAACATTGATTTTATTCTATGATATAGATGAACAGTGGCTGTGGTAGAGTCATCCACCAATCAGAAACTCTGTGGTTTGATGCTACTCCAGTCCACATAGCACTGCAGAACTCCAATGACTTCTAATTGCAGATCCATTGTGTCTACATGTGGCCAAAGTGTTGTCTGAGTATTTTGTAATTAAAACACTCTGTGTGCAAGTGCAATCCATTTACTAGCTCTGTTATGCAGTCAATCTGTTTGTGAGCAATCTTTTATTGTCATGTTAATCAGATATTTCATCTTTAGCATAAATTCCCAGAATATCAGCAAATGAAAAGAAAAACAGAACAATCAGTTCTACACATTATCATCACGTTGGCTATGTGTGATCATTGTGTGGCGTCACGATAACGTGCGGCCAATCAATTTCATTCCCTCTCAAGTCTGGTCATACATCACATGTTGAGTGACTGTTGTTTCACAGTGATGTGAAAGAAGGTGTTATGCCTTCTGTTGCCTTTCTTTGATGATTGAGCCCTGAGCCACACTGAGGCTGATGGTGATGGTGATGTCAATGACAAATCAGGGTTGTCTCTATGGAAAACCAAAAAAAGGGTGTGGTTCTGTCAGCCAAATAATACATGAACATCTAATTTTTACAGTTTTTCATGAGAAAAAACAGAGACAGAGAATGAAAATGTAAATTAAATGCCTTGACGTCATGACTCAGATTTGAGTAAGTTCCATGCATGTGCTGGCACTGAAATGATTACATTTTCTTGGAAACCAATGTATCTTTCACAGATTCTCACAGATGCTATTCTATTCTCGTTTCCATTAATTGTGTTGACATTTAACCTCACATTGATAAATTGCCTCTAAAGAGACAACAGTGTTACTGTAGAGTGACATTTGTGACTTAAAGCAGAAGTCAGCGGAATGTTTTTGTTACAGTTTTTCTCAATTGCTTTGGTGCTATATTCTCAGATCAGTTCGAGAGTGCAGCTAATGGAGATCCTAACAAATAAAAACAAAAACAAGATCAGAATGAAAGTTCTCATAACTATTAGTTCAACCTCCACTACATGTAGTCCTTTGTGCACATCATCGTAGCAGTTTCTCCTTCCTCTGAACAAATTGCAATGCTTCTGGACATGTATCAGTTGCTTTCATACAATTCTCTGCTGTTTTATAACGTTATCATTTGCTTCTGTCATGTCAGTCAAAATGAACTATACTTCTGAACGCTGAATAGTCTTTCCCAAAAAAACTAATAGTCCTCATTTCATTGCTTGAGTCATCACATACAAAATTGTTGAACTAGTTTTCAAAATCTGTCAAACTCATTTTAAATGTTGGGAGAAGCACTGTATTCAAACATTTCAGGGAGAACAGGTATGTATAGTATTGGGCAGTGACACGCGTTTGCAGCCAAGGGATGCGCATGATGTAGGGACGAGGACCAAATAGATCCATGACGAGGGCGGGGGCTGTTGACTCCATTGACTGACAAGAAGTTGTGGTGCGTTCAAGGCAACCCGGAACTCGTGTTTTTCCGACCTGTGAAGTCAGTTATGGGTTACCTGGAACGCTACAAAGTCGTAAGTCGTGACTTGAAGCCGTAACTTACGGTTTCAAAAGCCTGCCTGGAAAGCAGCATTAGCCAAAATGACCGGATCGCTTACTGCTGTGGCAGTTGCTATAATTATAGTCAGTGGGCTTCAGATGAATCTCTTTTAGTAAATGACATGTAAGTGGGCGACTTATCTATAGCAGCACAGGGGGCTTCAAGTCAACTCATGTGATCTGGACATTATAATGACAATCCTCCAACCTACTGTCATCTCTCTGCATGTGATCAGATCATTCCAGCAGTTAATTTATGAATCTCTTATAGAAGCATTACCACTAATCCAAGGATAGGGACATGTCCTCATCTTATGATCTTGTTGTTGCAGGGTTTTCTAATGTCAGAGAGCTGAACAACATGGGGTGGAGAGTAGAATGAGCCGGAAAGACAATGGGTTTTTATCGGTGATTGGCCATTTTCTATCACAAAAATGTATATTCAAATTGAATTTATTCTGATTTCCTATTGTAAAGAAATGTAAAATATTTCAGATTTACCACACCCCTCTTCTTCATACTGACTTACAGATACCTGAGCACTGTATTAGACAATAAACTGGACTCTGATCATCATGTCGAGGTGGCTTAAGCCTATTTTTTTTATCACAGGCTGTGTAGTTTTATGCGAAAACAGCATGTCAAGATATTCTTGACCTGATGGTTCTGGTCATATACTGCACCAACAATGCACTTTAATATGACAGTGTATTAAGCACAACCCCAAAACATTGCTAAATAACATTCTGCCGTCTTTATTGCTGTTCTAGAAATATCTTACAGTTACGTCAAGCAACAGAACCATAAACGCACAACGTACACGTTGCAAATTTATTTTTTATCTTTACTCAACCACAAAGTGATACACCTGCCACACAGGAAGTCAGAGAACCATTCAGTAATGCATAAGATGAGATCATCCCTCGCACGAGATGGAAACAGCCACTTTAAAATAACATCACATCACTTGAGGAAATTGCCTCCATAAGAATGAGTGAGATGAGTGATGCACAACCAAATGATGCTGCAGTTTCCTCATGTCATCCATCCACTCGACTGCAGCTCCTGTTGAATTGGTTTTGTTTTTAAACACGGCTTAATGACAGTACGGACCGAGATGTGACGCAACACAATCACACTTCACATCACATCACGGAGACATTGTTTACAGACATTCACACATCATCCACTGGATGTGGAGACGGACATTGATTTTATTAGGCAGGGAACAATGAGGGACCTGTCTGTGTGGCTGAGTGTTCGATAAGCACTGATGAAGTCAAATGGAAAGTCCCATGCTTGATATTTTTGCATTTTGGATTAAATCAAACTTCAGGAAAAGTACATTTGATTTAACTTTGTTCTTCAGAGGATTCAGCGTTGATCAGAACCAAAACACAGACACTTACGTCTTAAGCATTATTTTGTACATAAATCATAATGATCTTTTTTGTCTGCTTGCTCTCTCAAAGACAGCTTCCCCTTGTCCCCAGGTTGGCCTCAGCTACACCCAACAGCCAGGATCATTTTATCTGTTAAAAACCATGGTTTCTTTCATTTAAAACTTGGCTGTATTTATGTTTGGGTTTACTGACTAACCCCTTTGTTTAACAGGTACAGACATGGAATGTGTAATACAACATAAAACTCATTTATTGTTTATCTCTTGCCTCATAGTCTTTCTGTTGCATCCCGTTGGGGGACCTCGAATCTCCATCTTTCTACCTACTGCACCGTCTCTGGCTCAGAATGACATCACCACCAGCACAAGTTGTCAGTGCTTGCATCACTTTTTGTACTATGGGAGGAAGTGGAGATGAGTCATCCACCACACCAACAGCATGTCTCGGCAAACTCAGGGTAAACAGAATATCCACGAGCAAGTTGTTTGTTGTTACTTTGCCTGCAAATGTGACACAGGTCCAGGTACACAGGTGAGGGTTTACAGTGTGACACAGGTAGCTATCAAAAACATTAGCAAATAGGACAGAACAACGCTTACCTACAAACTCTATATAACTTAGCAACACCCATGTTACGCACCCACAGTGGAGAGACACAGCAGTTTCTGCATTCTCTCAACTTCTGGAGGTGTCTCAAAACACCATGTTGAATTAATGGCCCTAAACAAGATGTTTTGCTTTGGATAAAAAGTCTAAGGCTGAAAAACTTTATTTTAAAATTAATTGAATTGAACATTTGTTTTCCTTTTGTATGCTTGATGCCATTTAATGCCTTTGTTGATAGCAGCAGTGAATATTGACAGGAAATGTGGGGAACGAGTGGGGAATTGACATGCAGTAAATGATCAACAGGGCTGGGAGTGGATCAGCTGTGGCCATGGAGTACGTGCAGTCAGTCCTCACCTACCACAGCTTCTGTCTCTTTCTGACTGTGTGGCCTCCCACTGCAAAGCCTATCTCACATCATCACAGCTCATTGGCTGATCACCTTGTCCTCTTTGACTGTTCCTTGGCCATCTCTCCTTCTTGAGGATGCATTTAGTATTATGCCTCCAGTCACAGTCTTGTCTGCACTCACTACAATGCCACTGCTGTTCTCTTGTTTGCAGACCCAATCAATTCCACTCAAAACTCATTTGGAACAGAGAGACTTATCGTCTTTCTTCCCCCGGTACAGTCCATTTTACAAATCACAATCTCATTCTCACTGCCCCCTCCTTGCTCTTATGTTCATTCACCTGTCCACTCCACTTTATTCATCTCCTATTTAGAGAGTCAAGGCTGTTTAGGAACACTGGATCGTTTTTTCCTGCGCACACAGAGTGGACAGCTTGCTAAATTTAACCAAAAAAAGTGCACTAGATTAGAATCACAAATCTCCAATTTGGTAAAATAATTCATTTTCATCACACATGACATGATGTATTTCACACTTTTCTTTTTTTAGATTGTTCACACTGAACAATTAAAGTAGAGGTACTGTACTAACACACCAATAGGCATTAGGACGTAAAGTATGGTGATCAGTATTTACCAGAACACTACCCTCTAAGTCAGTGTTTTTCAACCCTATGTGGGGTCGCATGGAATTCAAATGGGGTCACCTGAAATGTCCAGTAATTGATAATTATTCTTTTTAAAGTTATGATTTAAACACTGCAGACAATCTTTAACAACTGTATTCTATTCACTTTCTCAAATGTCAGTCAAGGTCAAATAAAATGCAACATCATATCTGAGCTGGCACATCATGATTCACGGGGGTCGTCAAGAATTTGTGATGTCATAATGGGGTGGCGAGCTAAAAAAGGTTGGGAACCACTGCTCTAACTGCAGAATATCCATACATGCGTTGTGGATGTCGGACAGATCAGATTTTCCGCTGCCAAATGACGACACACAGCGTCAGCCTGTGTCTAAAAACAAACAAAACACCAGGGGAATGACTGGAACGCCATGTAAGGATTACCATATTGACTCTGAGGAGTGACAACTTGGCATCAGTGCGGGGCATCGCAGCGTGAGCCTTCCTCTGTGGAGCTGCCTCAATCTGTTGAGGCAAAGACGTCAATGTGTGAAGTTTCCTGGCACAGACAGAGTCGAGACTGCTCATCACTCCCTCTCCTACACACACACAGACAAAAAAAAAACGCACAGACATGCAAATCAGACGTATACAAAGGAAAATGAAGTGGGTGAGGATGGGGGAGCAGTCACAGCCAGAAAAGTCTAATAGTCACCACTTTTTCAATAGAGGGTCGTGGACCACCACAGCAACAGACAAGAACACAACAAAACGAACAGAGTGGAGCAACACAAACCCTCTGAGTCAACACTCACGACAAGCTGCTATTTTAGCTTCAGTGCACCGCTCCTGAGGTTTAAAATTCACAGGACATCCCTGAGAAGATTCCACCACCTTCGCACCAGCTTGAAAGACATGCCTTCATATTTTCACACCTCACATGACTCATTTCCCTGGAAATGTAAGAAGAGATAAATTTGTAAGCTTTTTAATTCTCGCACTTCTTTACTTCCTTATCTAATTTTGGAACTTCTATCTCACATCAGAGCTGAGTGATGCACAAACATACGCATTGTTCACTCATCACAGAGGGACTTATGCAGTGTACCAACATGGAGCTACTCAGACCACCAATACAGGCACACAGAGACATATAAATGTGCACTGTGCTGTTTGCGTCATCTTCTATTTCCACGTCTCCTGCACCTGTACACTCTGAGCCTCCTTCGCCGCTAGGCTTGTTGCATTATTTATCATCTTGTATTCTATAGCACGCTCCCCTGTCTTGAACATTACTCCTGGAAAATGACCACACGATGGAAACAAATCGAACCCAGCGATATGAAAAATTCACAACAGCCTGTTGAGTCACAGAGCGAAGAGCTTATGAGCCAAATACCACCACTCGATGGCTGAATAACCAAGTAATACATTGAGGAAAATGTATTTTTAGCGACACTGATTCACTGTTTGAACGTAATCTGGGCCTAATGGGGACCACTAATAAACAAATCACAATGCATGCATTAACATGGCAGGCTCTATACGTCTTACACCAAACTGGATGGAAAATGAATGATCCGTTTACCAGTCAATGAGCTGTGGTTGATTTTAATAATGTCTTCGACATTTATGATGAGTTCATTATATCAGAGTCATTCCGTGACGTGAGTGAAATTTCTGAAAAACATCATCAATAAAAAGATTATCTGTTACTCTGCACCTTACATCATTTACCACATAGAGGCTGGCATAGTGGCTGGTTTATTCATACCAAGAGTCTACAGCAAGAGAGATGTTGCCATTATGTCACATATAAGGTGATTATTTTATAACAAAGGGTATCATCTAAATGAAGAAATACATAACATAATGAAATACCCATTGTAAAATGTGTATACCGTCATATCTTGTGTTTTTATTTCACTATGCATATGGCTTTTTCATATAAATGTTACACCATTTATGAGAAACCAACATTCAACAGTAAAATGTAGTTATTAAGACAGTTGTAGCCTTGTAGCCTGTCTTACTGCTGTCATCATCATCAGCAGCAGCGAAAGCCAAAAAAAACACACACAAAAAAACAGATTTTCAGCACAATAGAAACCCATCACCCACCCCTGTTTCATCATGCCATTTGAAGCCTGCAATATGTTTTTTTTTTCCACGTCAGCTGCCTATTTGCTATTTATAGAAGCTAGTGAGAGAAAAAGATTGGCTGTGGGGTGAGTGATCTGTGACTTTTCTGTAACTGTAACCTTTTTATTTTTCATCCTTTGTGTCCTTTAGTGTATCCTTCTCTTCTCTAAAGCCTGTGAATATTCTCATTTGTCCAGGTCATAGTTATCTCAAGGAAATTTAAATTTAATTTGATTTAAATTTCCTTGAGATTCTCCTCTAAACTGATCCTGTCAACCATCATTATTATGATTGGACTAGATGCACTTAAAAATCATTCAATAAGGACTTTCCGTTGGAATCAAATAATCATAAATATTGCTATGATTACGGTATTATCACTTTCACTAATGTTCTCGCCACTGTTGTTGTCATCACAGGTGGTGGCTCATTGTCCAGATATTTTGACATCATGATGGGACTTCAGTGGGGCAGGGTTTTAATCTTGATGAGCAACAGATATAGAAACAAAGACACAAGACTTGCAGTGAAGCAGTTGTTCTTCTCAGAGCCTGGACGACTCCAATGACTCTAAATGAGATCAAGGGCAAAGTAATAAAAACTATATTAATAACATTAATAATACTTCTTATGTCAGAACCCAATAAAGACCGGGTTGGGATGCAATGGACACAAGTGTATGACGTGAGCAGCCTAATGTGAAAATTTTCCAGCTCAGTCTTGTGCCTGGAAATGAAGCAGCAGCACCATAAAGAGATGTTCCCTCTGCAGCCATCAGCACGTCAACAGCAATATGTGTCCTTCTGTGAGGACGGACGGCAGAGTAATGTGCTGGTCAGTACGGTTGTGGAAATTTACCTGCTTTTCCCTTCCACTTCCTCACACACACACAGCACACGGAGGCAGATATAAACAAACACACACCAGCCACGCTGTCCCTCCGACACAGACAGAACACATAGGAAATTAATCGTAACCACCAGTACACCGTGCGCACAGCTTATTGTCCCGATCCACCATGCAGCCTGTCTTTCTTTTATCTTTTCTTTTGTTTTTTTTTTGTACTTTTAATTGACATTGTGCGTCAGAAAGAATTACAGCTGAACTGTTTAACTTCTTCTGTTAAATCATAATGTTCAACTCAATCACTGGCTCACATACCAATCTCCTTCCCCGCGCGCTTCATTTTATCTCCTTTCTGTTGAAAGCATTAGGTCTTACTTGGAAATGAATTACATTTCCAGGGACCTTCAGCACAGAAGAAGTCACACATAGTGATTATGCGAATGAGAATGTGGCAGCCAGTTCCTTTTTTTAAGAAAAAAAAGGAGGGAACAATGAAATGAGAAAAACCTTGGGATGAAACACATCGGATCTAAATATGAATTTAATTAACAGACTGTTCCTCTCAAATATTTAATGTCAGAAAATTATTTCATAAAAGTCCAATCTTTTATAAGCTTGACATGGGTTAATCATTTCTTAAAGGAGTCATCACCTGGTTTTTTACGTATCCAGCCCCCCTTGGATCGCTTTGGATCAATTCGTAAAACTTATTAATAAAAAAATAAATAATTTTAATCAAACATTGAGCTTGTTCTGACCCTTTTTCCTACCGTGACTTTATCGCGCGAGGTTTTGACTGGTCTGGATCTGGTCCGGATGTGCATTGTATGAGGCACGCGTTGATTCGCCGCAGGAAGGACAGAGCCGGGGGGGGGGGGCTTGCCTGCAGACTCCAAAACATAAACAGAATTTCAGGTAGCGGACGGGCCGGGGTTGGGTGGTGAAAGAGGCAAGTAGCCTCCGCCGGTGAGGTCGTCGGAGCAGAATCAAAGATCTCGTATTTTAGGAAGGCACACCATTGTGTGCTATTCCTGTTCGGAGAAATAAGCGAAAAAACGGCGCCGCTTTCAAACTCCAGCTTTTCAGGCAAGTTTCAACTGAGGTCAAACACCAGTATGCATGTTTTAACAAGAGAAATTGCGATTTCCGGGTGATGACTCCTTTAACAATAGCTTTTCACAGAAATGCTACAAACTGTGTCTACCAACGAAGCAGCATAGGCAGAGAGAAGTATCTACACTGTTATTTAATCTGTGGTACAACACAGTCTTCTTACTGTAAATGAGAACTCTACCGGACTTTGTTGATTCAACTCTCAGATGATTCACTTTGACCTGTCTCATCGTGTCTATCCAACGATTCTAAGAGTTCTTAGAAAAAAGCCTTAACCAGTGCTAATACTGACAGATCAGATGTGTTGTGTTTTCACACTGAGACATTGAATAATCAGTCAAGCAACACAACATGACATACATTCTGGTGTGGGTGCAGAAACTGGAATCATTTGTTGTTGATGGAGGTCTCCCTCTGCTGCACAGACATGCAAAAACACAGCTTTAGAAAAAAAAGGATTTTGGAAAATTGCACCATTTGTCATCATTGAAATGAAGGCTGTTATAATCAATGTAAGTGACAATGTGTAATATGGAAGGGGTTGCGTTCCACAGACCCTTTGTGAATTTAACTTGTGCACTTCATCTTAGATCTACTGAGCATAACAGCATTATTATAGCATTATAAACACAATGTTGTCTTACTAATACATCTAGAATTTAAGACGAAAGGTGGAGCCACACTAATCGTGACAATATCGCCGACAATGGGCTTGCATTGGGTTGTGCCGTCAGGTATCATGCTTTGCCTCTGGTCAAGAGGGCCAATCAAGCTGCAGCACTGGTGATTTAATAAAGAGCGAAACACACCATGAAGAGAAGCTAATCAAAGTTTTGTTTGAGCTTTGAGCATTTGGTTCTGTAGAAAGTACAAAATGACAGCGAGCTTGTTGCACTCTGCTACACATTTGTTTCCATATGTGGCAAGGTGAAGAGGGCCCAGGCAGGGATTGAACCCACACCTCCCGGGTAAGAGTCATGTGCGCTTGCCCGTCAGCCAAAGTGACATTCCCTTGGCCAAGTAGCCAGGGCACATGATCAATTGTAGGCATAGTGACAGGAACCTCAAGAAAATCTTAATTGAGATGCAGCCAGCAACACAGGTAGTCTGCTTGAGCTCTTGTGATCTGTCCTCAGTGGAATGCCACATGTGATGTTATTGGGGATTGAAGCCATGACCTTGGCATTATCAGCACCACGCTCCCAGCTGAGCTAACCCTCCTGGTCGTCTCACCAAGAAACGCTGTACCTTATCACTGTACTTAAGCACAGCTGTCCTGTAAGAAAAAAAGGTAAAGGTGTTTTACTGCACAATTATTTTAGGGAAGCAAAACCTTAAGGCCCCAAATGTTATCTGATTTCGTTAACTTATAGTGTGACTACTTCAACTTCCAGCAACACTGTAAAGGATGGGATGTGACACCCAACCATGAAGGGACTCGAACCCTCAATCTTCTGATCCGAAGTCAGACGCCTTGTCCATTAGGCCACATGGTCACAAAATCTAAAAGTTGTACCTTTTGATGGACAAATGGTTAGAATGGTTACTAAATGTTTCATTTGGTAAGCACAAAATTAAAGAGCTTAATACATCAGGAGGAGCAGGTCACCCACACCAAGAGACTTGTGAATGAGGTGATGGAGGGTCTCACCAACAGAGCCACCCTCCCCTGAGTTTTGATGCCAATAGCTACAATATTATCATTCCATTCATTAAAACCCTCTTAATGCTACCATAAAAATGTTCTACAGAATAAAAAAGAAAGATAAAATAGATTAGCATAGTAGAAATGCAAACATGAACGTCTCTGAACTAAATCAAAACCAGTACGTTGCACAGGAGACAGACTAATCAGATACCATAAAATGAGCTTATCTGTGTTACTGAGTGTGGGTGTGTGTTTTTTCAGTAATTACTTGCAGTGTTTGACTTCCACCCATAACACCAGCTCAGCAAAACACTGTGTCCTGTTCTTTTAGCCACAAACAGGGATAGATATGACGGACTGATGACGGACACACACATGACAATAAGCTGCACCACCAACGCACTGGTCGACAATTCATTCAGTTTGACGCGAGCATAAACATGCTACTGGCGCATACCAGCATCTGTGACATTTCACACACGCAAACACAAAGGGGAATCATATACACAAGCACAAGGTCATATACACACACAACACATGGAGCAGTCGGGCACATACAGTACAGCTTCATACAGTACAGTACAGTACAGTACAGTACAACAGTGTTGTCAGAGAAGCAGTAGTATTATATACAAGGTTATGTCAGGTGATCTGTGTTCAAGATCCTACATGCTTTTTTTTGTTGATGTTGACTTTATTTTCTGTGAGGACAGTTGATGTGTAAATATTTTGATAATATTAAAGTATTAAAAATAATTTGCAAGCAGCTGCCTGTAGTGCTTAAAGGGAAACGATGCAGGTCTGGTCGTTTCCACTGTTTCGCTAACCCTCTTCCAGACCATGTGCATTTGTTTTCAACAAAGCCGTCATCATATACAATGTTGTATATTTGTGTAGTTTTATCTGTCATAAACAAGAGATTACAGGTTATAGGGCACATTTGCATCACGGTGCCGCCAAGACGAGAGCTGGACACCGAGTGAGAGGTGCTGATCTTGCGAGGCTGATTTTCAGCCAAGAGACGCAGAGAAACGGCAGAGAACCTACATTCTCCCTCATAACAAATTACAAGTCACTTATTTAACCACAACAATTATTCAGAAGCTCTTTAATTAAGGTAAAAATGTAGCATAGTTAAGGTAAAGATCTTGCATAGTTCCCCTTTAACACACAGAGCCCAAATTAGTGCACTAATTCTCAGGTTTGTGTACACTTACTGTTTATTTCTATCAGTGGATTCCTGCCATCTTGTGAATTTAAGTACAATACAGTATATCCATGGGCAGGTGTCCAGTTTAATTGTCACAGGGGTGATAAACAACTTCACACACACACATTCACCTACAGGAAATTTTACCAATCAACCCAATGCCCATGTGTCACCGGTACCAAGAAATATCAACACATCACACCTGTTCTTAAACCTTTGCACTGGTTACCCGTACTGGTTACTATTTCAAAATACTGCTCCTGGTTTACAAAGCACTACATGGCCTTGCACCTCAGTACATTACAGATATGCTCATCACTTACACCCCAGCAAGAACACTTCGGTCAGCAGTGGCAGCTACTCATCCCTCACACCAGATCCAAAGAAGGGAAGGCAGCTTTTAGTGTATGTTCCACAAAAATGGAACACCTTGCCTGATACAGTTAGACATGCCACATCAGTAGCCATCTTTTCTCAACAGCGCTCTGTTAAACGGTGTGTGCATGTGTGGTTGTGTGCGCATGTGTGAGTTTCAGTGGTAAGATGGCATACTTGCACTATCCTATTGATTTCTAATTGATTCTTATGATTGTTTTTACTGTAACTATGTAGGCTATACCTGTTGTAAAGCACACGAGCCTACCTTGTATGAAATGTGCTTTATAAATAAAATAAAATTGAATTGAATTGTGTTTGTGCTATGGGGGGAAGCTGGAAAACCCAGAGACCCCTACACTGACACAAGAAAAACATGAAAACTCCACCCAAAAAGGCAGAGTTCAAACCCAGAGCCTTTTTGCTGTGTTAACCACATTCACTCTCTTACTTCTGGTTTTTATTTCTATCAATGCCTGAGGGGATAATGGCTATCTTTAGCTGCTATGCTTCAGCACATACAGTATGTCAGTCTGTTGTTTGGTCCAGGGCAGACAACATACTTTTTCTTTTTCCACAAACACTGCAGCACAGAGCATTATCATGATACAGCTGTTGGAACCAGAACTATAAATTAATGAACCATAAATCTTAACAATGCTCAATTAACTCATTATCAAGCTGAAGCTGAAGGCAGCAGCATAGTCGGGTGATAACAGTCTGAATGCAATCCGTCCATCCATCCATCCATCCATCTATCTTCTTCCGCTTCATCCAGGACCAGATTGCGGGGGCAGTAGTCTGAGCAGGGACACCCAGACTTCCCAAGGATCCCAAGGCGTTCCCAGGCCAGCTACAGTGTAAGTGACATAGTCACTCCAGCGTGTCCTGGGTCTTCCTTCCGGAATACCGATACAGATCAGTCTGAATGGTCAATACTAAATCCTTTTTTACATTCTCACATTGGTTTCCCATTGTAACATTGTTGTTATACAAAAGTCAGCTTTAAATTGACCTTCCCTAAATAAATAAGGTGAAAGGTGAAATAAAGAGGCAATTATGTCACCATTAAAATATCACCCAGAGGTTACTGACAAATCCAACATCCTTATCAGTGTTGGGGTTTTTATGAGTAATCTAAATAAACAGACGTGTAAATTACAAAAAGGGAACTTTGATCCTCTAATAAACACAGACACACACACACACACACACACACGGCAGGTTGTAAAACCAGACTTTCATTGTTATTATGATGTGCAAATGATCCAGTCTGGAACAGATATTTCAACACACAGGCTTGTGTGTCTCACTCTCTACTGTAAAGCAATTAGACAAACAGGAGGAGAACAATCCAAACAGACAGGGAGGATAACAGAGTGTGTGAGACGGGGGGAGGGGGGAGGTGGTCGAGGACCTGTGACACCTGGAACAGAAACAAGTCAGCAAACAGGAAAAGCTCCACCTGACCTGTTCTCTCAATATTATGAGCTTTATGTACTTCCTCTTTTTTTTTTCGTCATGGGCTTGTGCCATTTTCCTTCATGGAGAGTACATGTCTATATGGGCACATGCACAGACAAACACATTGGTTTACGCTCCACCGCACAGAACCATGGAAGATTCCATGGAATATGCCTGTCTGTGATTATTAACCTCCACTATTAGCAGCACGTGGTTTAGCGTAACACTGACCATAAGGGCTGACCCTATAAGTCCCCTCCTGTCCTGGTAAGGACATCTTGTACATTATATCTCAAGAGTACAAACAATACAAGCTGTACTATTAGGGCATTTCCTTAGTCGGCTCAATGTTGAGCACACTCTCTGTAACAGTAACTCCAACTAAATTTTACTGCTCTGCTGGGATTTCTTCAATACTCTGACGCATTTACCCAGTAAGGACAAACCAATGAGCACTGCAGTCGACACAAGGCTGTACTCTCTATTCCAAGGCTCAATACAGACTTACGATCAGAGCTGCCTCTGATAAGAAACATCATTGCATTTATGTGTACAGTACTTGATGAACTGATACACATTTAGACCTCAAGGATGTAGCTTCACCCTCCCCCCATCCAAAGCCTTGTTTGAAGCTGCACCTACCGTATTCAAACAATAAGATCTATTACCCAAATAAAATTTTGGGTTGCTGACTGGCCAAAATGCAAGTCATAACAAAACAACTTTTACTTAACAATACTGTTTTTATTGATTTGATTATATTCATATTATATTAATACAGTTAATCGTTTATCAGACTGGTTTTGATACATAGCTTTTTAGGAGGCATCTCAACCTTCACACGTTTTAAACTGAATACTTATAATTTAACAAAAAAAAGTGTCTTCATTCAAAAATATCTTTCACTCTAAAAAATAAAAAAGCAATCAAACTTCTTTAAAAATAGTGCTTTATTTCTGTAACAAATACAGAGCAAGTGGAGAGCCAAAGGGGGGACGTTTCAGAATAACCAAACAACAAGGCAGAGGCACTGACTCAAGGGACGCAAGGTCAAGATTTCACAATGTTTTAGGGAGAAAGGACGAATCCCCTGACCGCGGAGTGTGACCTTATGTCTCCACCGGTTGGGTCAAGAGGAAAGAAACAGGAAAGAGAGAATGAAGCTGTGTATCTATTGTATTTATGCTGTCACACTGCTTTAATCTGCTAAAAACCGTGGGACCACGAGTGGCGATAACTCCATTGTCTGAGGCCATGAGAAAAAGGGGTTTGATAGGTCTACAGCTCAAAGATGAAAGAAACTGGATGGCCTGTAAACAAAGATACATTTATCAGAAGGGAGTATTTATTAAAGTTTAAACATCCAGTTTAAGAACAGAAGAAGTCTGACAATGAATCATTCGACGTGACGCACTGTTTTGCTTTCATGTAAAGTGACACATTCAAAAATAAAATATGGCTGTCACTGTCTGATAGAGGAAGCAGAGCACAAGACACCAAACACAAATCATTATTCTACACCGAGGCCGGTGTTATGGGTGGAAATGAATCACTGTGGGGGTCTCTGGGTGATGACAAACACAAACAAATTTCCGATTAACAAACACATGGCCACACACGCACAAACTCAATTGTTTTATTTTAGCTTTATATGCAATGGTTTAAAACTCCACCAACACTCTTTGCTGACACTGTGCCTACACTTACAGAAGCCCACATCATCCGAGCCACGTGTCCCACCTCTATATCTGATTCTTCAGTCTCCTACTTACACATGATTCAGCTTGAATGAGATCCATTAGCTTAAGTGTTTATTTGAAGCCAGTCCCTGTTGAAACAGGGTGAGGGCAGGGTTCACTCTGGACAGGACACCAGTCTATCACAGGGCCACACTCAACATTCACACCTACATGAGCGACTGACCCAATGTTCATGTGTTTGGACTGTGGGAGGAGGCCAGAGCACCTGGAGAGAATCCACACAGGCACAGAGAGGACATGCACACACTGTGCTATACCCACTGTGCCAACCTAGAATGCAATGTGCAAGGGAAAGCTGGACAGAATGAAATGTAATTTTAGTTGGTAGTGATAAATGTAGCTACATGTACAGGAAGCATTTAGCTTTCTTGTTAAATACTATCTAAATTCTTACTGTGTGCAGATCAACTGACCGCGCTGGTTGTTGTTTTTTAACATAGTAAAAAAACAAAATACACTCAAAGCAGGTAGAAAAAAATAGTGAGTTCTGAGTTTAAAGTCAGAATTCTGAGTTTTTTTTTCCCCACATACTGATGAAAACAGCCATCATAGGCAATTTAGGGTTAAGAAGATCCAGGGGTCAAGCCACCAACCTTGTGATCAGTGGACAATATGTTAATATGTTATGGGATGATTCTGCGAAACCCCAAATTATGCTGAATTGCATTCAAAAATCTTGCTTTGCAAAGTATCTCAGGTGTATGACATGACATCTTGTTGTTTTCATTTTGTTTCCTGTCATTTTATTTCACATCTTACTGTAATGTACTATTCCTCTCTTATAATCACTGTCACTGCCCCTTAACTATTGCCTTATTTCATCTCACAGTTTTACCCAGATCATCCTAGTTTTACTTTCATTCCCTCTTTAGTTTCAACTCTCTTATCCCATCTTTACTTTTTTCATCTCTTTTCATTATATAACGCCCCTTTTTATTTATAATAATTAACTGCATCCTGCATTTTAATTTGACTCCTCCTGGTCCCAGATAGTTGTTGGGTTCTCATACTGCCTGTGTTGCTGTATTGCTTGGGTGGTCTATCTCCTTTGGTTTTATGGCATTTGTTTGTGACCTGTCTTCTGTGTTCTCTATATTTTATTTTTGTCAAACACTTTGTAAACTTGTGTTTTTAAAGGTGCATTATAAATAAAGTTATTATTATTATCATTATACGACTACCACCACAGCATCCACATTCTTCATCACACAACTCATAGTTTACAGCAGGTGCACATGCACATCCATACTACAACTGGAAGCATGGGCACACATGTGCACCAGAAAACATGTCTGTTAGCAGCAAGAAGAAGAATTCCAGTGTTGGCCAAACAATAGAAATAGCCAAATACAGAAAATGGTGCTTGTGAGTGTTGTGAATGTAATAGGACCACCGATGGGGAATATGACATAGGCCTATAGTACAGGACAAGAAATAAGTGTCCAGCTTGCTTTTCAGGTGTTTGCGCAATTGTTGCCTTGATGGTGTGAACAGCACGCATAGTCGAAAATGTCAAGCTGCATGCACAGACCTTGGGATAACAATGACTTTTGCATCATGTTGATCCATGTGACCACACAGTGGAGACCCAGGACCGGCCTTTACTCTCTGCTTCACTCTGCACAGAGCACAACATGTCCTTGATTTCCATTGAGCAGCACAGCAGAGCACAGTAGTGGAGAGCCAAGGTGAAGAGGAAGATGGTGAACCGGTGTTGTGTGAACCAAACAAAACAATCTCTAACCTCCAGCCTTTCTCCTTCTACACTCTGGCCTGTTGATGAAACACTGTGGAGAAGGATTACACAACACTGGCTGTGTAGCATTACCACCTGCTGTGCACAACATGGACACGGAGGGTCTTTGTGTCGTGGTTCACATCAGGACTGACGTTGTTAGTTAGACCTAACCACACTTTTGCATGGTGTAAAATAGTGAGTTTGTGTCATCGTTACTGTAATTTAAACTTTCACAATTCCCTACTGAACCTATTATTTCCATGTTGTGCAATGATCAACAGCACCACATGCATGGGGCATTCATTGACAAAACTGACATACAGCTGACACACGTGCAATGTTTGTGGAACAGCTGACTTGTCATTTGCTGCCAAGTAGCTTCAACAACAGTCAACAGCCATCAAGAGGGTGATCACATGGAACGGATCACTTCCTAAGATTGTTCCACGAACGCTTCCTGTACTCGAGAGAAAAAACTGACCTAGTTTATTTGACTTGTTAATGGTGGATGGAGGAAGGTAAACAAAGCTCTTCTCTGCATCAAGTTCTTAATTTCCTCTTTGGGTTTCCTCTGCAATTTCTAGTTTCCAGTTCCCCCTGTTTGATGTATGATTTTATAGGATGTATTGATGCATCTTCACTCTCAGCTCTTGACACTGCAGAACATAACTCATCATGACTGCAGGTTTCTATTGATTGATATTTGATATTTGATTCTATTGATTTTCTTTCTGCTCCTTTTAGGAAATTTTCTATAAATTCATCATTTTTACATTTTCAAAACATACACTATTATTATAAGATATTTAAGGTTTCACATGATAAAATAAACTTTTAAAAAGCATACATCCTTTTGGGGAGTGGAAAGTTGCTGTTTGTTTCAAAGAATATATAGTACATGATCCGTTATATGATGATTTGAGAGCTGTTCTCAGACATTACGCCTACTCAGCTATAATAGCTTCTCACTTGATGAAATTGTTAATGACACTCTTGATTTGGCTTTTATGAACATGTCTTAGTCTAACTCTGACAGAAGAATTGAAAATTACAACTCCGTGGTGGGTCCCATTAGAAAAGAGAATGCAACAAGTGACAGTATAGTAATTAAGAAAGAGTGACAGTGATGATAATAAAAAGGATGATGTTATATCATAAGGGTGGAGAAATTTCCAAACTTTGGTAAAAAAGAAAAGAAAAAATCTTCATGTGACTTCTTGCAGTGTGAGTCTACATGGAAGTACGAAGAAGAAAACTAAAGAAAATGAAATGCACCTTTATTTAAACACCAGAACACAAAGAGGACCATTTCAAGTACCTTTGTCCTCTCATTCTTCTCTGCACGTGTATTTAATAAGGTGGAACAAAACACAGCTTAAAAAAACATCCCATGGACAGAGTTTGAATTTGCACATCACACTAGGCACGAGAACAAAGCACTCAGCTCGATAAGTACATCTTCCATTACACATATTCAGGATCTGCTGCATTCTGCCAAGCACATTCACAGCAAAAAAAAGAAAAAAAAAATCAAAAGTGGCTGCACAGAAATAGCTGATATTCATTCTCATTCAGCCAGTGTGCTTACAGTACTCCTCAAGTGACATGAAGCAGAACGATACACATCCTGACCTCAGGCTGAAGCTTAGCAGCCCTTAGCTGAAACAGACGGATGCTGTGGATTGAACTGTGTGTTACCGTTTCTCTCAATTTGTATTTTAAATTCACAAAAGACATGCTAAAACGATCAACAACGGATGCTATGGTGTTGTAGAGGTACTCATTAAGTCAAGTTTTTTTAAACCCTATAACTTGGTTTGTATTTGATACAATTAGCTTATGTAAACAAGTTAAAAAGAGAAAATATGAGGAAGAAAAAGACAGTGAAGAGTGTGTGTTCTAACAGATGTGAGTGCTTGGTGGTTTTTAATATACTGTTTAGGTACAATTTTTCTCATTTTAGTGTGTTTAACGAGTGAACTATTTAAGATATAACACAAAAATAAAATAAAATACATTGTGCTCATCTGGCCGTGTGAACGTAGAGCAGGTAAAAACAATATTTAATATCTAATAATATAAAATCACTTCGGTTTCAATACTTAAATCAGAAAACTAGTATTATGTTCATTTTCTTTTTCATTAAACATCGTCTTTGCACCTATTATTTTAATATTGAATACATATTTGTCAGTTACTCTCATTCTAATATTTTCTACAAGAATGATGGTTTTGGCAACATGCATGTGTTTGAGTGAAATTCTCAACATTTTTTTCCATCACTATCCCATTAGTAAAGATGCATAGATTATTGTGAAACAGAGGGTTTTTTTTCTTTAAAAACAAAAAGCACCAGTACCCATATGAACTCTTCAAAACCTTTAGAGGTATTTCTGTATGTGTATGTTTGCATTTCCGTCGTTGACAGTGTTGTGGTACACTCCCAAAAACCCAAACATGTAAAAATAACAAGTTAATAAAACAGTTACAGTGTTTGTTTGTAAGTACTGGTCACTTTCCGATGTTTATGTATTGTGCATGCGTGCTGACGATGCCCACAGCTAGTGAAGACTATTTTTCTTTAATAAATCTCAGTGTGTAGTGGTGAGCGTGGTTGTCGTGAGTCATCCATGGTCCACTGACTCGTGGATGCAACATAGTGCTGAGAACTATTGATTGGTGAAGAAGACCTCAGATAAAACTGATATCTGAACGGAAACATTAAGAACCAAGATAAAACACAAAGGGCACAGATGTGGTACCAGTGGGCAAGTTCACTCTGGAGTGAGTCTTAGAGTCATCGTCCTTTGTTTTCATGTCACAGTTTGTTGATTCAAAGAGGTGGAAATGTGTTTACCATGACTTCATACTCAGTCTCATAGCTCCCCCTTGTGGTCAAATGAGTTGATGTCATCTCTCGACACACTAACTGTTAAGTATTTGCTTTGTGTAAAACATCAAACCTTTTGAGTACCTTTCTTTTTCACGTATCAAGTTTGGCAATGCCTCTGTGAGACAGTTAACCCCTGGAAGCCTCCATGGTCGCCCCAGCGTGGACGAGTTCCTCACTTCCTCTTGCTGTCCAGGACGGCCCGCCAGTCGTCCGACCAGGACAGGAGTCGTCTCTGGGAGGGCTTGACAGGAAGGTGCTTGTTGTGGCAGGCGGTGAACAGGATGTGCTCCCACGTCGGTTTGAGCTCCACACCTGATCAGGACACATGTTATGTAACAATAACCACACGTATCAGACAGTGTTTGGAGCTGCTGCTCTGGACAGCTCAGCAGTTACTGACACCACACACACGCATAACTCGATGTCCTTTCATCATATTCTTCAGTAGTGTTCTCATCCTGATCATCGCCATTATAATCCATTGAGTTATGTTTTTGTATGTGTCTATGGTTTAAAGACAGGAAGTGTTAGGAGCTAATGCTACACTGATTGTTACGCCTTTGAGACAAATTTCCGTTTTTTGACATTAGGTTGTAAGAGTCTAATTTGACAGTGGAGCAGAAATATGTCAATGAGAACAGCATCAACACTCACGTAACATTATACAAACAGGATTATGAAGTCCGTGTCCTTTAAGATTATTCTTCGCTTTTCATTTCTATCTGCATGCTGTTCTTTTTGATGCTATTCTTAGACATGTATTTACATTTCGATCATGTTATGTCACTTCCTTTTTGTCACCGGGGCGAGTCAGGTTTAGTAAACCCCTGGCACAGTGGTTGTCCAGCCGTTGTTTGCGTAAACAAGCTTGGATCTCTCTACATGTTAAAGCTGTGTGCTAATAGTTTGGTAAGAGGGCTGGTGTGAGTCTGCAAGCGCCTCTGCTGTGAAGGAGATGACAGATAAAGCAATGGGAGTATTTTTGTTTTCATTTTTTGTTTCAATATCAATCAATTTGTCGCATGAATCACTGATTCTGTTTACATGTCAGTAAGCATTGTCTTTCATGTGACAACATTAACAATGCACGTTCATATCCACGCACATTAACATGTTTACAGTCCTCACCTAAGATGTCAGGCTTGTCGTCTATGAGGAGGTCACCGGAGACCACCGTCTTGTCCCTGGTCAGGATGACCTGCTCCAAAAAGTCATGACCCAAATGCTTCTCCACCCAGGCATACTGGACACACACATACGCACAAAGCAGATGAGACTTCATTAGAAAAAGTAGAAACACTTATCATTTTTCAAGAGAACTGGCAGAAGGCCTACCTTCTCATAGGGGCAGTGTTTGTAGTGCTTTATAGGGCTGGTACAAATAAAGACATCTGTGCTGTAAACAGAAAGAGAAACAACACGACTAGAGGAAACTTTGCAAACATAAAAACATGTTTATATTCCAGCTGCTGATACCTGACGGCCACACGCTCTGTTTATGTGTACGGATTATTATCTTATCGCAAAGGCAGGTGAAAAATACAAGATTACACCATATGGTTGAATTCCCTGATGAGAAAAACAGGTTCTTCCAGCCACTGTGACTAAAGACAGCCATTTCCAAGAGGAGAGGAAATGTAAACATAATGGTTTCATGGCTACAGTGCCTATTTTTAGATGTTATTCTCCTGGGTTGTGCTCTTGTAAAGATTCCATTGAAAGTGGCAGTCACGGCCTCCCTCATGTTGACGGAGATCATCACATAAGTTGAATGAAGCTTCAAATGTCCAGGGTTTTACCAATTTAAGATGAAGGTGCTCCTAAGACAGTGACAATACACTGGGACATGAACTCTCCATCACTGAGTCACTATCAGTGAGTCACTGTTGGTCATTATTATTAACACAGAAAATCCATATTGATACATCCCTAACAGAGCAGTGTTACATCATGTGCAGATAAAAACAAATATGATGACATCTTTAGACAGGAACCACGCCATTCAATATGAACTGGGCGCAGCACTGGCCTGCCTTTATCAAATACTTTATAAAAGCCCAGAGAAAAAGTAGTTCTATGTTTCTATTTAACATTTTTATGTAACATTTTCCTGACTGATGGATGTCAGTGATGTTGATTTTTCATCTTTTTTTGAGTTTCTTGAGATTACAGCATGTTGCTTTTTGAGATCTCCATCACTTTTTTCTTGATTTGTTGATACTTTTTCACAGCACTGTATATAGATGAGCTTTGCATCTACAAACAAGCAAGGATGTGTAACATGATACCACACTATTGTGTTTGCTTACGGGCATTTTCACAGCCTGGTTAAGACAGGCAGATGACATAGAAGCTGCAAAACTGAACTGTGTGACAAGCACATAAAGAAAATTATAGAGATGTGCAGGGCAAAGACATGATCATGTGAGAACGTGTCAACCCAATAACGAGTAATATAATGCAATAAGGTAATTGAATAAATGTAATTTCTTGATTCAAATAACATTGTGACTCATAAAATGTCACATAAATTTCAGCCATGAGGTCCAAACATTTGACCCCACAGTGACCCTGGACTTTAACCATGCAATTAAGAACCTTATATCATATGAGTCAACATTGAAATTTGAAATCAAGGCTTTTTCAATAATGTAATCATTAATTACACAGTTACATAAATGATAACTCACTTTTATTACATGTGGTGTTGCAGAGTTTCGGCTTCAGTCTTTGCAATACGTTTTTCAAACCACCAGATGTCACTGTGCAGCTTTGATTGAATTTGAATATTTAGAAAGAAGACGCCAAAGCTTCACAAAGTGTCATCTGCCCATCTTTATGTGCTTAACGACATTGTGTAAAATGCTTGCATCTTCCACACATACTTATCCATCTTGGCCATCTCCTTGACTGCCTCCACTCCTCCTGGCAGCGGCTCCAGCTCTGTGAAGAAGTCTTTGGACTCCCAGATACTGATGGCTTTTTCCTGGAGTCAAAACACACACACACACACACACACACACACACACACACACACATACAGCTTATCACTAATCAGTAAACACTGCTGTTTGCTTTATGTTCGTCGTATCCACGTGAGTGTCCATGTGCCCTGATAGAGGAATGTGAAAAACTCTAAGGTCAGTTAGACAGAAACCTTCACAGTATCTGACCTATGACATAGACCTTGCACCTTTGGCCTTATCTCTATGTCATGATGCAAAACACATGATGACAATTTTCCTCGATGCATTATCTGCCCTTGACAGAAGCAGAATCCCATAATAGGCTACACATCAGTCCTTCTTAAATGCAGATTGATTTTCAGGCTTTCTGTTTCCTGGTCCACTGAATGAAAAACAACTGCAGTATCAAAAGGAATATCATTGTGAAAATGCAATCCCGTAGCATCATGGGGCTTACAGTATAGCCTAGTTCTGTCTCTCAATGTGTTTGTCACTGTTTTTGTTGCCTCTGTGTTGTTAACTGTTTTTTTTATTATTATGTGAAATGTAATGTTACTGTATAGTCTTTTGCACTGTTTGTACAAAATTGGGACTACGGATGGACATTATGCTATAATCCGGCATATTACATGTTCTCATGTTCATTAATATGCACTGTCACAATCAAATAAACAAATAAATAAATACATTTCAGTAAATCACAACCAAATCAAAGTTTACAGCCACTAACATACAAGCCCCAAAACACTGAATCACGTTGGTAATTAACAAACTTTAATTTTAAGACCCTATAGGAATATTGTTGTTAATCTTATTCTGGTTCAATTTTGCCATGGTCCCCTGAATGCACACACACTATAGCCTACTCTATGCAGTCACTTACACACAGGTCACTCCTCAGCTGTCCATACTGCGTTGACACCCAAAACCCCCTCCTGTCATCCAGAGTGATGTAGGGGTCGTCCGGGTACCTGGCCCGGTATTTCTTCAGGAAACCCCCCTCGAAGTCCGCCAGGACCCCGTCCATGTCAACCAGAACCCGCAGCCTGTTACCCGTGGGAGAGGAGGAGGACGACATGTTGACGCAAATCCTCTTAAACGGATCACGGAGCAGAGTTGTTCCTCTTCCGAAGAGGCGTGTAGCACCGCGCAGGATCATTGTTGACTGTTGACTGAGTGGCTGCAGCAGCACCGGGGACTGTCTCTACCGAATGGAAACTGAGGATAAAGTTTTTCCAAACACTGCGGACTGACAAAGTATGTAGTTGTCAGAAGTTAATACTAGTTGTGTCGTCTTTTTTTTAAATCAAGTTTTGTTGAACTGCCAGTGGCTTAACTTAGTTGGGCGTATCTCTGCCACTCAGTCGCTGCTAACGGTCGGTGTGGCTATCTTTAGCTGACAGGCTAGCAGCATAGCAGCGGGCAGGTCAAATGTAACATGCCTCTACGGGGAACTGGGAGCTGTTTACATCGGCTGTCAGTGTGTGTCAACTGTCCGGCAGCCACCCCGCAGCCTCTCCCCCGAGCCCACAGCATCTCTGTGTCCAAAGACTGCCTGCTGGGGGCAAACGAAACTGAAACGAGACGTGGACAAACTGGTACCACTGCACCAAGGTGAGGAGAGCTCCGCAGTGAGAACAAACTGTACGACAATCCTGCTCGAAGCAAAGATAGGTTTCCTTGAGAAGATGTCTCACTTCTCTCCTCTCCCGTGCTCAATTGGTGAGACATGTAAACACTCACAGTTTGCACTTTAACTATGCTACAGATTTATTCAAATAAAACCATAGATAAAATGTTACATTACTATTATGGACCCCCTCCTCCTCAAGATTCAACACTGGACATTGTCCTACAGTGAAGTTTTTGGAATACACTGACTGCATGAAAAGTATCTGAAAATGTGTCAAATGTAAATAAATATTGTATCTGTACATGTTTGAGTCTGTCATTTTTGGTCTTCAACAACTATTTATCCAATGTAACATTTCAAAATAGAGGGTAAGTTCCTGGTGATGATGAGCAATCAGTTCTCAACATAATTGAGTAGCTTGTGTATTTCATCTTCAAAAAAGGAGAAATTAACAATGACTACAGTTGTAGATAAGATTATTACGTATTGCCGTGTTTTTCTTAGATGTTATGAAATCTTTCGTGTCCAGTTTACGTTCAGTGGATGCTTAAATATCAGTACGATAGGAGCTCTTACATCTTATAACATCTTTGTTCAAAACCCCGGTAATTATACGTCAGTTCCTGTATTTCCTCTGTTTTTAAAGGACGAATTGTCCCTACACACGAAATAGACCATTTTAGTTCCTTAACACTTAAAACGTGCACAATAATTTGCATTTCCTAAAAAAAAACACAGTTAGGCAAATTATGGAAAATGTGTGACAAATATTGTCAAAATATGTACCTGCCACTTTAAGAATCCAATGGTCGGTTCGTAAATCTCGTTGCAGTCTGTTCTGCTCATCTGATCTCGCGATAGCTTCACCTCAGTGGCGGCTGTGTGGCCCCCTGTCTCAGTCCGGACGGAGTTGTTTCTGACGTTTGAATGAAAAACAGTGCAAATTACCTCCACTTTGGACCCAGGAAATAATGGCTTCAGCCTTGGAGCAGTTTGTGAACAATGTGCGGCAGCTCTCCGCTCAAGGTAGGGTTGCTAAACTCATTCGAGTGGGAAGTATTAGCTGGTTAGCTAGCATATGCTATCCAATGCCTTGCCGATAGCTAGGCAGCCAAACTGGTCAGAGCCCTCTTTTTGCTTTATCATGTAAACACACCGTAAAAATGACTTTATTTGACTGCGAGAGTGCTGTAAAGTATCAACAGATGATGCGTAATGACTCGGTGGCGCCACAAATAACCGCAAACTGGTCAGCTTATCAACCAAAATGTCAAAATCATACTTTTTGTTTTTGATCTAGAAAATAATTTCTGGGGACTGCCTACCGGTAGTCCCGCCTTGGCCCCACATGATTGGCTCCGGAACTGAATAGGCTAATACTATTGGTTCAAAGTCATCTGTCAATCTTCCTGGCATTACCTCTGTTGCAAGGCCTATACAGGACACTTGACCGGGCGATTAATATTGAAATACACGGTCATAGATCGAATGTTTTAAACACTTTTTCTAAGTCAGTTTGTTCTGTGGATTCGTGAAGAATATGCCCCCAGCAATGGTTGGTGATTTGTTAGTTAATTTGCCATTTATTTGACCACTCTTGCAATGAAGAAATCGCCTCAATATACTTGAAAGAATGTGTTGCCCTGTACCCCTGGATTGGATTTTATTACTTTAACCTCATTATTTACAATGTGAGTGACACGGGAGACTTATAATAACCGTTGCAGTTCCATATTTGTGCATGTGTATCTTTTAGGTGCCACCACATGTTATAAACCAGTGCTGTATAAACTTGATAACATTAAATCTAAGTATATACGTGAAGAAATAGCTGGCCTATCAAAAAAACAAACAAACAGTAATTCCAAAAATATTAACTGGATCTTGTGCTGTGACCTACTCAATCTTGATATGTGTCTTTCCAATGATCTAAACGGTTTGCATGAAGGTTCAAAAAGGTTAAAGTACTCAAATTTTTTGGTGCCCTCTGCTTTGCCCTATTCTAACCTCCAGGCCAGATGACTCAGCTGTGCGAGTTGATCAACAAGAGTGGGGAGCTGCTGGCCAAAAATCTGTCCCACCTGGACACGGTGCTGGGGGCCTTGGATATCCAAGAGCACTCCCTCGGTGTACTGGCTGTGCTGTAAGTAGCTTCCTACTTCACTAACTTTTTCCAGGTTTGCCACTTGGCAAATAGGATTGTGGTGTTGTTGTGTCTAGTCAAGGTCGATTTGTACTTTTTTTTTTTTAAATGAATGGAATGTAGTTAGTGGAGCTAGGCAGACAGAAAAAAACTTTGCTGATTATTTGTTAGAACAGTTTCCAGTGTACTACACTGGGTGTCATTTACTTTGTCTCAATAACACTATGCATTTTATTATAGGCTATCTGTTGCATGTAACACAGGAAATTTCATTTACCCACCCAGCAGCCAAAGGCTACCTGTTGCATGTATGTCTAAGAACGAAGGCATAAAACGGCTGACTGCAGTAGGAGTGAGAATTATTATATTACAAAGTTAATTTACTGTGTTGGGTTGAACATTTATGATATATGAAACCTCCTTAAATTTAAAAGGTTAGTTGCACATACACAAAACCCACAACCAGGAGAAGCAAATACTTTTATCATTGCTTCTCTATGATCACACTAAATATTTCACATGGGAAAACAGAGGATGTGGAAATGATCTAAAAATAAACCAACTAATTATGTGTTGTTTCATTTCTGCCATGTTGTTGTGTGGAATGGTTTTCACTGACCTTCTTTTTTTTGTTCCAGATTTGTGAAGTTCTCCATGCCAAACATCCCTGACTTTGAGACGCTCTTCTCCCAAGTCCAGCTCTTCATCAGTACTTGCAATGGGGAGCACATTAGATATGCAACAGACACTTGTAAGCCCTGACTAACTAAAACTCGCACTCCTCAATGTTAAGGAAGCATATTTGTCTCACGATGTTTGTTTGCATGTTGTATAGGTTCAGGATTGAACCAGATTAACTTCCAGCACTGTTGGAGTCTTGTTGATTGTGTTGAGAGCAAGCACTCAACTAAAAATATGCTGTGTTGGCAGCCCAACACTGCAACGTTAAATCTAAATTAGGCCCACTTCTTCACTAGTGATTTAATTAGTTGTGGAGATACTTCATGTACAGACTGTGTCTCCACTCTCAGATTCTGTAAATGTTTTTCAGAATCAACAATACGGATAAGAACACAATTTATTCTCTCACAATGTTATGCCGTCTCTAATGTGAATTGCAAAAGTGTATTTGTCTTTTGTGTTTCTGCTATTGTTAACCATATCCTAATTCATTATACATGACGTAGCAACTGTCCTTAGGATAATGGAAATGGAAATAATGGAACATGTTGGTGTTGTATACGATCTGCATTGCATGTGAACTCATTTATGTTTACAAAGATTGCATTTCAGTATAAATACACTATGTCCTGCACTCTTGGGAGCAGTGCATGATGATGTTTAAACACTCTCCTCTCTCCTTTTCCTTCCATCGTAGTTGCTGGTCTCTGCCACCAGTTGACAAATGCGCTTGTAGAGCGGAAACAGGTAAGACTGTTAATTCTGTTAAAGTTGGGAGTGAAATGTCTTAGCTATCATAAGAAACATTTAATTTAAGATGTATTTTTATACTGAAAATGAGTCACTACCCATTGCAGGTGCTTGATAATCAGTTTGGAGTGAATTTTTATTTTTTGTTTTCAGTGGTATATTGGTGCATAGAGCAGGTGCCTATGCAGTATTTTCAAGAGTCTGAGTCCTTTCTCCTCAAATAATGTATTTTCCTCAGTGGCATCACTTTATAAACAATATAAATGCAGCTTCTTATGCTTGTCCAAAGCAGTTTGTTTTCATTGATGACTCACAGCAGCCTCTCAGTGGTACTGTGGTTTCTAATGAAGACTGAATTGTTTGAATATCAGCAGAAAAGGCAAAATGCAAATAAGGGTAATTTAGTTATTTTAGACAAGTGTCCATCGCTGTGGCTGAATCATACAGCTCCAGCTTCCATCAAAGCATGTCTACACAGTTGAACATGCCATGGTGTCAGTCGTGTGTTTTGGTGATGTAGAGGCCACCAACTAGAAAAACTAGCCAACCAGCCATGGACTTTTTATTCCACCAACAGTTGATCTCTGCAGTTTCCACATAATCTTTATTTCTTTTACAGAATTTATATGTGCCTGTGTTGACTTACCCTCACATTGCACTTTATTAAGAGTACATATTAACTGCTTTTCTATGCAGTTATCCTGTCAGCTAATCATGTAACATCAGTGCAGTGCAAAACATCATGTAGATGCAGGTCAGCAGCTTCAGTTAACGACCAAACCTGACACTGCAACGGTGAGAAATTGTGTTTCAGTGACTTTGCCTGTGGAATGATTGTTGGTGCCAGATGGTCTGGTTTCAGTATTTCTGAAACCGCTTATCCCCTGGGATTTTCACACACACAACAGTCTCGAGAGTTTAATCAGAACGGTGCGAAGGCATGAATAGCAGCACTGTAGATGGAGAGCTTGCGAAAGATCAGTGGAGGCTAGACAGACTGATTGGAGCTGACAGATCATACAGATAACCGCTCGTTGAATAACTGTGGTGAGCAGCAAAGCATCCGAGTAAGCAACACATCCAGCCTTGAAGTGGATGGACTACAAAAGCAAAACATGTCAAGTTTCACTCTTGTCGGCCAAGAACAGAAATGTGAAGCAGGAACTGCAAAAGACTTGCCAAACAGGATGGCTAAAGACTGAATAAATGTGGCCTAGTCTGGTGGATATGGGCTTTTGCTGAGGGTGCTGATAGGAGGCTCAGAATTTGGTATAAACAACATAAACCTATGGATCCTACCTGTGGGCAGTCCAGGGTTGTGGTTGTCGTGGTCTGATGGTGTGAGAAGTATTTAATTTCCGCACTTTTGTCCCTCTAATACCAACCAATTAAAGGGATAGTTCAAGATTTTGGCAAATTCGCCTATTGTCATAATCCTTAGCCGTAGGTTCATTACCCATGATTATCGATGCATGTTTTTTCAAGATCAGCGGGGTAGAAACGTGAGCTGCTCAGCAAACACGATGGAGTTACAGTAAATGGCACCGGTCCTCTGTCCCTCAAAACTCAAATACACAATCCAACAACTCCAAAACAATCTCGTGGACAAGTTGTGACCTGCACGATAATGAAAGGTAGTGAACATACCCCTGTGACTAATTGGCAATTGGCGAATTTGCCAAAATGAATTATCCCTTTCATGCTACAGTTTAATATTATGTGACATGTTGTTGCTGATCATGTGCATCACCTTATGGCCACAATTTGTCAATTCTAAGGCATGTTTGTGCAACAAGTCACGCAAAATCTGTCTCAAACTGGTTTCATATGACAGTGAGTTGAGTGTACTCACACGGCCTCTCCTCCCACCTTTGGGATGCGGTAGAACAGGAGATTGGCAGCGTGAATGTGCAGCTGACAGATGTGCAGAAACGAGGCGACACAATCATGTCAACACGGAGCAGAATCTCTCAAATGAAAGTTACCGACGTCTTGTGGAATCCGTGCCACAAGAATCGAAGCCGTGTTCCTAATAAAACGCCAAGTGAGCGTATACTCGCACACACCTTCAAATTCTCAACAGCTCTCGACAAACACATGCTCAGCGGTACGATCACATGACCCTGGGCTGTGTTGTCACATAGAGAAAACGAGGACACACCACTTCCTTCCACCTTAATACACGTGTTCCTGTTCATGCTCTATTTAACGTTGTTGTGGTTGTGTGTTGTTTTTGTGTTACTGTGAGGTGTCCTTTCCAAATCGCCTATTATATATACAGTACAGTGTTTCAAAAGGGCACTGCTTGACAGTGTAGCCTGTGAATGATTGAAATGTTTCTAATGAAATGTTCCACGCATCTTATTGGGAAAGTGTTTAACCCCTTTGGGATAGAAAAGAGATGACATTTAAATCCTTTTTTAAACACTGTCAGGTCCCAGTGAGTCATCCCCAAAGCCACTAAAGCAGCCAGGAGTAGTGGTGTTTTTTCTTTTTCTTTCTTCGTCTAAATATTTAAATGCATTTTAAAGTGCGGTGCAGGCCTAAACCATTTTCAGCAGGCTGGGATGTCTCAGGAAGGCTGCAGCTGGATAACCCATTTCTTTCTTCTCTTACAGCCATTGAGGGGTGTCGTTGTCCTAAAACAGGCGATAGACAAAATGCAGATGAACACAAACCAACTTACCTCAGTTCATGCAGACCTGTGTCAGGTGAGTCACTAGTGCCATGTCTGTAAACCTAAAACGTTTTTAGCACAGTTAATTCAAGTAACGAGTATAATGTTAAAGGGATACTTCATCCAAAATTGATAATTCACCAATTTTCTACTCACCGTCATGCCAGCGAAGGGTTTGGAGAACTTTCTAAGTCATCAAAACGCTTTTGGATTCCAGGGGGGGTCCGGCTGGCAGATTGTACTCACTTTTGAATCGTCCAAAACACACACTATGAAACATCCAAATGCCTCCATACTGCTCGTCTGTACTGACCCAAATGTCCTGAAGCCGCGACATGAAAAATAATTTTTATCTCCGTTTTTAGCCCAGTGGCTCTGTTAATGTTTGTGCGCATGCGTGAGATTTGCTGCGAGATGTTCTTCCATGTCTACATCACACATCCATTCCAATAGTTAACGACGAACATCTCGCAGCAAATCTCAACATCAACAGAGCAAATGAGAGCTACTACTACAAGACTTGGGTCAGTACAGACGAGCAGTATGGAGGTATTTGGATGTTTCATAGTGTGTGTTTTGGACGATTCAAAAGTGAGCACCATCTGCTGCCATTGTATGAAAATCTGTTGCGTGCCGGACCCACTCTGGAACTCCAAAAGCATTTTGATAACTCCAAAGGTTCTCCAAACCCGTCCTTGGCATGATGGTGAGTAGAGAACTGGTGAATTATTGATTTTGGTTAAGTATCCCTTTAAGTTGTGTTACCTATTATCAGGTTTGCCTTTTGTTTTTGATGTATTCTACCTCCTAGGTCTGCACTTGTTGAATATGCAATTCATGGGTCTATGTTACATTATTCAAAGTCTTCTTCCTTCACAGTTTAACTCTGTCCAGTGTAACGCATCAGTCACCCTCAACTCATACCTGTCTCTCTACAGCTGTGCTTGTTAGCAAAGTGCTTCAAGCCCGCCCTGCCCTTCTTGGAGCTGGACATGATGGACATCTGTAAGGAGAATGGAGCCTATGACGCAAAGCACTTTTTATGTTACTACTACTATGGTGGCATGATCTACACGGGCCTCAAAAACTTCGAAAGAGCACTGTATTTTTATGAACAGGTACTTTTCTTTCAATTTTAGTGGCACTTTTATCCATGCAGTCGCACATTTTTTTTGTGTGGGAAAATTGCCAGTAATGTGACCAGTAATAGCGCATTTAACAGTCAGTTTCTCTGTGCCATTCCTGTAAATGATTAGGTTTCTAACTTTTCTCTGCTAGGCAATAACCACTCCAGCCATGGCAGTGAGCCACATCATGTTGGAAGCCTATAAGAAATACATCCTGGTGTCACTCATTCTCCATGGCAAAGTGCAACAGCTGCCCAAGTACACCTCACAAATAGTAGGGAGGTTCATCAAGGTAAGGGTGCCAAAAAATGTAGCAATAGTATTTGGACTTTGCTCTTTTAAGTATACACACAGACAATAAGTTACACCCACAGATCATGCCATGTTTAAATACTTTTATATAATTATCATTCTTTTGTAGATGGCTGTGTTGTTACCTATTATTGTTTCGTATCAAATCAACCACCTTTCATTTTAAGTAATACTTCCTGTTTATGTCGTAATTAGGTAGATAGTTAGTCAATAATGTTCTACGTTTGCTCTCATAGCAAGAGTTATCGTCATAAAGTTAAATGCAATTACAACAGTAATAGATACTTCAGCGATGTGACGACCTGTTGACAGATGTTGATCATGAGGACTTAACATTCAGCTGTAGCCTAGGGCTTGTTGAGTTTCCAACTACAACTGAAGGAAACAAGCGAACTTGCCGTAATAGATTCCTTAATTGTCTTGTTTGCAATAAAAACACTTTAGATCTATGCCATCGACTCATCTTCTATTTTCCTGTTTGTCTTTTCTCTCTCTCTCTCTTTCTCCTTCGTCAGCCCCTGAGCAATGCGTACCACGAGTTAGCTCAGGTTTATTCCACCAACAACCCGGCTGAGCTGCGCAGCCTGGTCAACAAACACAGCGAGACCTTCACAAGAGACAACAACACAGGCCTGGTCAAACAGTGCCTCTCTTCCCTCTACAAGAAGAACATCCAGAGGCTAACAAAGGTGAGTGTGTGAAAGTTAAAACGCATCATATCCTAATGACAAAGTAAGGGTGAAAATCTTTCAGTCTGTTCTTTACGTAACTTCAGTCTTTACATTCGGCTGCACACACACCATGAATTTACTCAGTTAAGCGCAAGAGTGCAGTGAAGACACCTGGAAAAATGTCATAGATGTGTGAAGGCAGATGTAGACTTTTCTTAACCAGCTGTGACTTGTACTGTGCAAAACATACTGACTTTAGTGAGAATTGAGTTATTTAACCATATTTTTTGTCTTGCATAAAATGAGGTTAGACATATTTTAGAGTTGATGTTGATATCACAATATTGGTTTGTGATTTTCTGCTCATAAAGGCTTCACTACAGCCGCTGAGTCTGACTAAATATTGATTTCTGTTCCCTCAAAAAATCTTTGAAGGTCTGCTTAAGTTTTATGTTTCATTAAAACCCTTAGCACAAGTTTGTGATTTTGGCAATAAGTGACCAGAGAGTCTCCAGTATTATTAGTCCATACTCCCAAAGTATGGTGAGAATGTACGGACCTTTTATAGATAGATATAATGAAATAAAGGCTTTAAGTTAGTTAGGACTTATCGTTGTGTACTGCAGGAAAGTACTGCCAGAAACGTTATTGAGAAATGTCAGTCATCATCCCTGCTGTCTTTCATTGATATCTGTTGCACACTGTATGACTTTGAAACGGGCAATAAAGTCTTAAATTAACTCTGGTCAATAAACAGAGTGAAGAGTCTGGGGGACTTTGACTGACCTGCTGCTACTGTGACATGCTGTTACTTACTATTCTGTCTGCTTGTCGTTAGTCGGCCTCATGCAAAGATTCAGCTAACTGTTTTACTATGGTTCATAGGTTTGTGTGGATCTGCTATTCTTGATTGATTGAAGATGGGTAACTCTTGTGTGTTTCCTGCAGACCTTCCTGACACTGTCTCTGCAAGACATGGCGAGTCGAGTGCAGCTGTCGGGCCCCCAGGAGGCAGAGAAATACGTCTTACACATGGTAAGGTGGCCCGGAGCGACGTCAGTCGAAAAAGCCAGCCCACTTCATCAACATACATGTTGAACTCATATCTACAGTGCCTTTCTTTTTTTGTTTTTTTTATTTTATGTTTTTTTACATCTTACTCCATAGACAGTGAGTCACCTGTGGTTGTTGCTATGACTGTACATGCTTTTGCACTCTTTCAAAAGGCCAATAGTACGCCCACGGACAGTTAATTTGTTACAGCATTGAGAAGATATTAACTCTGTTAAAGTACTACTTTTTAAATCAAAGTCACAGGTCTTGTTTGTGTTGGATGAACAACTTTTAACAGGATCCGTTGTGCAATATATGGTACAATATATTATGTCGCCTTATTGGCATTTCTACCATAATGGCTACAAACCTTTAAGGAAATATAGATACTTTCTGCCCATACCTTATTTATTTTCCTCATGTCTGTCTTTGTGCTTTTTTGTAGATCGAAGATGGCGAGATCTACGCTAGCATTAACCAAAAGGATGGTATGGTCTGCTTCCATGACAACCCCGAAAAATACAACAACCCAGCAATGCTCCACAAAATTGACCAAGAGGTAAAGATGCTCATCTCTGTTATCAGTATTACATTGCTTTACATGAGCTGGTATCATTTCTTTTGCATGAATCACCTGGTGTTACCTGGTATTACTGTCTGCTTTTGAGGTGAAACTAAGTCATTGTTCTCTTTCCAGATGTTGAAATGTATAGAGCTGGATGAGAAACTAAAGTCTATGGATCAAGAAATCACAGTAAACCCACAATTTGTGCAGAAGGTGAGACACAGTTTAACAACATCAATTATTTATTTTATTTTCTAACATTTATGTGTGGGTTTTGGACTTAATGTTTGTTGACGTCAGTGCAAGATTTACATTCTCAGTTAATAAATTATGCCCAATTTTGGTGCTCAGATGTTGTAAAAGTCTTGTCACTGAACAAATACTGTAACAACCTTAAAACTGAATCTTTCGGGACTTTAAGGTTGCTCCTGTGGTTATTGTTTGTTGTACCTGTTATTGCATCTGCTGTCTGAACAGGTAACCTTTGACACGCTTCTTTTTTGCAGAGTATGGGATCGCAGGAGGACGATGTTGGTAGCAAAACATCAAGTTACTCCTGAGGGGCCTTGGACAGGGAGAGAACGCCGCAGCCGCCCAACACGTTCTTCCCAGGATGAGTTGGATTTTTTAAAAGAGGAAAACAAACAAACATTCTATTGCATAAGGACATTGGTCAAGGAAAATCTTATTGTGTGGAATGATGATAAATTTGGTTATTCTTTCTTCACAGTGTCTTAAGGATAACAAAAAGATCCTTACAGAAAAGGAAAAAAAAAACATTACAATTTTGTCAGTGTTTTATTTATCAATGTTCAGGTTGGAGCGCCACTGCTACATTAACAGAAACCACAATAATAAAAACTGGACTTATTTGTTCCAAACGTATGTGTGAATAATCTCACTGTTTGTTTTGGTTCTGCTGCATGATGGCCGTAACTTGAGGGCATTACATATGAGGTTAAACATCTATGGTTGACGAGGAATAAATATGATATATTCTACATTTGTAAAGACTGATGGTTTCCCTCTCACTCCTTTTGGTTAGAATGTAGATATCATTGATAGCAAATCTGTACACATGTACATGCCCTTAACCAAACACGGCACAGTGGAGGAGTCGTTCACAATCTGGTGCACTGTTTTGTTTTTTTGTTTTGGTTGTTTTTTTGTTATGTTTTTTTTTTTCTCTTTTTTTTGGTTCTGTTTTGTTTTTTAGGTCGGATCCACTAGAGGTCGCTGGAGCACTGTACAGAAAACCGTTTTGACAGCTTGTTACGACAAGAGGTGAAGTTAACATGAAACCAAACTGTCATGTCATTTGGGAGCTTGAGCTTTGCGATTGTGGATCTGTTAATAATAAATTGTTTAAGAATATAGTCCTGGGTTTCATGCCTTTGTGAAAGCATTTCTGTCCATGTGGTTCTGCGTGTGCTTGTGGTGTGGATACGAATTTCCATCCACTATTTTGTCACATTGTCAGAGATTGATTGACGTTGAAGTTGATGAACGCTTCAACCAATGAACGCCGTTATCCTGGCGGATGTGGCTCGCTGGGGAAATGTTACCAATCACGACGCGGCATCCACTTAACAGAGGCGGGACTTAATCACTAGAAGAAAGTTGGCGAACGTCAATCACGCGCAGCTCCGGCTGCTCATTGGCTCAGCCTCATGAACGGGGCGGGACTTGATGACACTCACCGTGTAAGCTACTGTTGAAATTCCAGTGCTAACCCAACTTTAGCCAGCTTGCTAACATGTAATTCAGCGAATGTGAACAACTACGTTTACGACGCTCTCCTGGATGTACGCGCATGAATAACATTTCATCTCCGTTTGAGGAATAATTGGAAACTCGCCTTCATGTTTGCCGCTGCGCGTGTCCGCGTTACTGCAACCAGGACATGTCCAGTTAGCCAGAACGCAGCAATCGGTGGATAACGAACCTGGGCAAGCTAGTCAGCCCGTTTGGACTTGGGTCTGCGTGGAGGGATTTCGAACAGGTTTCATCGCCCCTAGAGGACGGGAAAGCCGGATGCTGTGACTACCATGAGTCCCGCGGGCTGCCCCCATGTCAGCAGCTTCAAAGTGGACAACTGGAAGCAGAACCTGAGGGTTATTTATCAGTGTTTCGTGTGGAGCGGTTCAGCCGAGACCAGAAAACGCAAGGTAACAACAAGTGACAGGCAGGAAACTGAGTGCTGACAATTAACCCAAACGTACCACAGACTGTGTGTGTGCGTGCGTGTGTGTGTATGAGTGAGAGCTGGCATCGCGTGCGTGGACAGTTCCCCGCCCTTTCAAAACAACCCAACCATCTGACACACAGATAGTCTCTGTGGACGTCAAACTGTGACTGGTTCCCTCCAGTTATGTTTTTCCCACGCTCAGTGTAGTTTTTACCTTGTTATCTGACCCGGTATAAATTGCAGCTTACACACCTGACCTGATACACTGGTCTATTGCGGAACAGGCAAACTCCCAGCCTGTCACCGCAGACCGTTAGCCTACCTCTGAGCTACAGACAGCATTACAGACAACAAGAAAGAAAGAAACAAAAAAAAGCTGTTTTGCATAGATCTGTTTGCATTGGCTGCAGTGACTGTACTTCCTTCCAACAGCCTCCGTCCAGTATTACATGGAGGGGTTTCCTCGCACGGAGAGAGGAGGAGGAGACGTGTGCGTGTGTGTGTGTGTGGGGGGGTTATTAATGGGTGTAAAATTCACTATGCAGCCCTTAATCTTTCCAAAACAACGCACTGTTTACCTGTTATCCCCCGTATCCCAATCGATATACGCACTGCATGACGGGATCAAAGACCTGCAAAGCAATAGGATGTGTGAGAATCATCCTGCCAGCCTCAATACAGTTTATGCTCATGTTTTCTATAGAGGAACCCACCTTTTATTGTCTTATTAGACTTGTTCACAATTTAAGTTTCATGCTAGGATGCTGTATTTGCATCTGCAATGTCTGTGCCTGTGCATTCTGCACTCCTCTGCGCACTGGGACAACCCTATGTCCCCTGTCATGTGCATGGGATCAGGAGGAGGAGGCAGGGCCAGAAGGGGTTTACACACTAAAATAAGTGGTGTAAATATTTTAAGTGTCTCCTCATGCAGCAAGCACCCGCTTCTCTGCCCCTGCCCCCCACCATCACCACCACCCTACCCTGAAGAGCAGACAAGGCTGGCAGGAGGGCTCACATCCCTGCTGCGTATCACTTCCCCGTGGCGCTACATTTTTATTGATCCCGGCTCTGTTTTCCAATTCAGACACAGCACGCCCCTCTCAGGGAACTCTCACGGCAGATATTGTGTTTAAAATCCCGTGTGCCTCTCCCTTTTTGTTTCTACGCACTCTGAATGTTTCAGGAGATCGCAATTATGCCGTGGATCCTTCGAGAGCTCAACGAAGAGGAGGGTGATTGATGTTTTCCATCACATTCTCAAGCCACATGTTCATGTTCAACCAGTGCATTCTGCATTTAATCTGTGCTTGTGTGTGGAGGCAGTGTCTAGAATCATGCATGATCGGCCTCTGGGAGAATTGGCAGTGCTACAAGTTTTATTAAATATTCCAGGCTCACTGCTCCCACTGTCTTTCTATTGAGCCTCAGAGGAGACAAACAGGGCATCTCTGACACTGTGCCAGAAATAATCGCTGTTTGTTTTAAATTAGTTCTGTCCATCATTTTAAGCAGCAATATCCTTTGTCTTGCAGGTTAAAATATCAGACGGTTCCCCTATTATTCACATCTGATGCCATGTTATCAATACTGGCAGCCCTCAGATGGTCAGGAACCACGCTTAGATTTCATTATGAGCATCAATTTACCTCAGTCAGTCATTGAGATGATAATTCTGACTCCACTTACGCTACAATGTAAAACACAAAAGGATTCACTTTCCCAAGATGCTGTTCGTGGTAATTGTATCTCTATATGTTATAATCATAGTTTAACAGCCAATAGGACCCATACATCTAACAATATCAAAATTTGACATCATGATTATAGTGAGAAAAATGATTAATCTTCGGTATTGTCACAATATTGTGAAAATGTGCTGAAACTATCAGTCACAAAGGGCCAGTAGCAGTGCTTCAGTTTGTCTGCTGCATTCTCACTCTGTAAACAAGGAGAAAGCCATTATTTTAAAGAAAAAAAACAGCCTGTGATCTTTGGTGAGAGAGGTATAAGGACACTCCCCAGAGTGGTGGTGTCACTGCCTGCTCCATGTTTTGACTGACGCATAACAAACCCATGCCTCTTGGAGGCTGATTCCGTTTGGGCACCGTGCAGAAGCTAATGCGAGTCAAATGTCTGCCAATGTGAAGCGTTTCATCTGTAACATATAAAAGTATTCACCAGGTAACCGCAAAATAAGACCAAAGACATGCAAAATGACTCTGAGTGTCAGTCATGTTCAGCCTCAGAGCTTAGTGGCAGTATCTGCAGCACTTTTCCTCTAAGCCCTGTTAAGGCGGTCTTCTGTCAGCCTGCACCAACACTGCTGCTTCCACTCACAGCAACACACAACAGAATCAGCCAACACAAGGTTAAGGAAATATTTCCACTGAGCTAAACATGTCCAGCTTTGCAGCAAATGACCTGTATTGTGATCTTTCTTTATTTCATGTGATGTGTAGATACACATCTATACACGAAGTCAGGAGTGGGCGATGCAGCTGGCAATGGGAGTCCTTGTTCTGCTGTGCAGCCTCAGCCAGTAAATATGCTTGTCGTAGCTGCACATTTCTTGACCCAATCAATATCAATCTGTGATTATGGGCTCTGGGAAATTGTGATCGACGTTTTTCTTTTCTTTTTTAGTGATATCTTATAGACCATATGATTGAGAAAGTAGTAATTAAAAATTCAGCTAACTTCTTTTTCTTTGAGTTAGGATTTGGAAATTAAAATCCAGTATCAGTCAGATGATACTTGTAATTATCATAATAGCTTTGTTTCCTACTTTTGTATTTTTATTTGAAATGTCCATCACATATTTCTGTGACAGTCTGGTTGTCCAGATGGATGTTTTGTTTTAATGGTTGGTGTTGCACCTTGATGGACGCAGCAGCAAACATTAAGAAAGCTCCTTGTTAAGAAGGTAATTTTTGGTGTTTGGTAGAATAAGATCATTATAATATTTTAGGGCTGCCAAAGTTAACGCGACAATGACCAGTTAAATAGGAACTTTGCAAGTCTGTTCGCTTTTCAGCTGTTTTGCTAACCCTCTGCCTGGCTGTGTGCATTTGTTTACAACTAAGCTGTCGAAAAATCAACACAACTCTGGTGCGGTCCATTGTAAACGCAGCCAGACCTTGATCAGCTCTAAAACATGATGTACCACCACGCATCTTTTTCCGGTCAGTTGTCATGGAAACATGACATTCTGTGTGGCCTTTGGACCAGAGTGAAAACAAACGTGTGTTAAAGCAGAAGTAAGTGATATATTTGTGTTAATATAAGTCTTAAATAGTTATATCTTCCGACAGCAATCACTTACATAGAGTGTTTGGACCAAAACACGGGTCTGTCAGTCACTCTGCTCTGCTCTGAGCCGAGGAGAAAACATTTATCGTATCCTACAGTTTTTATCCCGGTCAGGGCTGTGTTGTCGTGAATGTGGACGAGGACATGGTGCGTTGAAACGTATTTTTCCTCTGAAGTGGTACCAGTTCGATCTGGTACGAGTTCCTGTTATAGTGACTTTTAAAACACGGAAAAACACGAGTGGGTTACCTGGAACGCTACAAAGTCGTAAGTTGTGACTTGAAGCTGTAATTTATGATTTCAAAAGCCTGCCTGGAACGCAGCATTAGCGAAAACGACCGGACCACTTACTTCTTCTTTAACGTGAACCGTGTACGAGCTAAAAAATTAAATAATGTCTCCTTTTCCCATGTGGTGTGCACCCTTGTGTAAACACCCGCCCGAGTACATCGAGTCTAGTTTGCAACGGAGACACATGTCCAACCAGTCGACCTCAGAGGTTATTCTGGAGAGGATTTGTCCTTGTTTCTAATTGTTTCAATAATAATAACATTTGCATAAAACAATGTTTGCCACACCTATGTTGACAAGAGTATTAAGCACTTGGAAAAATATCCCTCTTAAGATACATTTAGAACAGAAAAAAATGTGTGATTAGTCACGGATTGATTGACAGCCCTAATAAATATATTCTTTTGGTAAATAGTCCTTAAATCCATCTGTCTGGGCACATACCATGGATGCAAGCCTTCCCCTTCGAATGAAGAGATGGATGCCGTTGCAGTCGGCTCACACTGTGATAATGTCCTCACTTAAACTTCTAACCAGGATCTTTCCAGCCCATTACCTTCTCCTTCTCCTCTCACATAACTTCCTGCAGATGGCCCGTCACCGACGGTGCAGCACTCACACATGGACAGATCTCTGCTTCTCTAGGTCCCAAGCCCATTAGTCAGTACATGACCACTGTGCTAAAACACAACCACTGTATCACTGTCTATAACTACTACATGTTGCACTCAGACTACTGCAAACACAACAGCAAAGCATGTAAAGGTGCTTTGATAGACAAACAGACACAAGTTGCTACATAAAGACACTGTGTACAGGGACTAGGAAAAATGTAAGTGTAACTCTGACAGCTGGAAGAATGAGTGAGGGGAGATTGTTGCATATTGATGCATTTTCATTATTCATGTGCTGTATAAGCACTTTATGCATGGAGGTGTGTGGGTGACTGGAATAAGAATGGGTTGGTGTCTTTTTTTTTCTCCCACGTTTTGCGTCGTTGTCCAGTCCACAGAGAGAGACATGTCAACAACTGGGTTTGTTTGTCTCAGTCAATCTTCATTCTGACCTTGATTTAAGATCAAACTGGTCTTTAATTTGGCCTTTTGTCAGGTCACTTTTCTGCTGTTTTGCTAACCCTCCACCTGGCCATGTGCATTTGTTTACAACAAAGCCGTCGAAAAATCAATACATGGATCATTGGATAAGATTATACAGCATACAATGTTATGACGTGTCTTAACTGTCATAAACAAAAGATTGCGGGTTATGGGGCGTGTTTGTGTCGTGGTGCGTACTACACTGATGTCCACACTTTGTCCACACCGGGCAGGCATGAGAGATGATGTCAACAACCGGGTTTGTTTGTCTCTCAGTAATCATCTTCATTCTGACCACGATTCAAGATCAAACAGGTTTTAATTTGGTCTTTTGTCAGGTGTATTTTGGCCTCCAACATCATGAAGCCTACACACATGGCCTATAGAAATGCAGTTCTATTCATCCATCCATCCATTAGCTACACCGCTTAGCTATGGAAGGTTTGCTGGTGGGAATGCTGGAGCCAATCTCGGCTGACATTGGGCGAGGACACAGAGCATACACACTGGACTGGTTCCCGGTCTATCACTTGGTCGACACGCAGAGACAAACAAGCATTCACGCTCACATTCACACCTACAGGCAATTTAGAGTCGCCAATTAACCTAGTGTTCATGTGTTTGGGCTGTGGGAGGAAGCCAGAGAACCTGTGAGAGAGCAGGCAGTCTTTGGGTACGGTCATGTAAAACGCATGCTTGCTGAGACTAAGATGAGAAAACATGTTGATTAAATATGAAGCTACAGCTAGAAGACAATTAGCTTGGCTTAGCACAAAGATTGGAAACAGTGGGAAACGGTTAATATTCTTTTGTGTGCAGATGAAACAACAAAGATATAATGTGTACAGAGAAACAAGCTCGCCTTTTATCCCCCCTCCCATATCTAATCTCTAATCTAACTGGTAGCTGGTGGTAGCTCATATTTAACAGATTTTTCATCGAACTCTACAAGAAATTTATCTTGAAAAAATGTATTAATCTTTAAAACCAAATGTTGTTTTATTGTTATATCAATGGACTGAAAAATAATTGGCAGCTACTTGAAGTTTTACAGTTTTTCATAAAAAAACAAGTTTTTTAAGCTCCACTTAGAATATGCACTTACTTACTCCTCAGGTTTTGTATTTCCATTATTCATTTATCTGGAATATCACATTCTACAGTACCACCACACAACTTCATTATCTTTGCAGAGACTATTTCCAGTCGGCTTGTTTATGTCCTCTGTAAACCAAACATCTTCTCTAATCGTCTCCCTTTGTCTTTGACTTTCTTCTTTGCCTTCATCGCCCCTTTCATCCTCGTTCTTGTCCTTCCTGTCTTTTCTTATTCCCCCTGCTCTCTTCTCCCGGGCATTTCTTATTTCTTCTCACCTCCTCATATAATATAATATCCATGCTGGCTCATTGGAATGTCAGCTCCTCATCTGCATGCTTTTGAACTTTAGCTATCTGCCCTCCATCCTCAGTCATGCTACCCCCTCTTTTCCTCATCTTGCCCACAAGACCTTCAAACAGAATGTATAGGAAGGTATTAATCATTAATAGTCATACTGCTGCAACTTAGATTTGCACATTACATTATCTTACACGTTGCTATGTAAGTAATTATAGCTGGAAAGAACCAAGGTGCCAAAATGCATCATAAACTTGCAGGTACTTAGGTTTTTAAATCTAGGATGTTTTGTACATGGTGGAAAATCAATTAAATGGTCATTTGATTAGTGAAGGAGGTAAAATTAATGACAGATCTGGTCCCCTCAAATGGTTCTATGTTTGAAAAAAAGCTTTGAAATACTGAACAAAATGTGTTTCTGCCACAACCATTAAAAACACATCAGACCTGCAGTTGCACACATGATGGTGAAGTCCGTTAATAGATGGTGCATTGTAACTCTGGGAACAAAGAACAAATAAACTCAAATCTCCACACAGCACTTACTGCATTTATTTTTAGTGATAACTCATAGACAGAACGCATTACAACACAACCTGACGAACATCCAATGATTTGTTTCCCCTCTGTTTTCATCACCATTTTTTTGCAGCCTTACAGCCCAGCTAATGTTTTCTTTAAACTGGTGTGTGTCCTAAAATTAGCCACATGATGAGGTACTGATTCTGCATGTGAATGTGTTGGTTTTGGTGCAACAATGCTGCCAATAATCCTCTGTTCTCTTTCTGTTCTCTCGCCCTCAGGCCAAGTCATGCATCTGCCACATGTGCGGTGCCCACCTGAACAGACTCCACTCCTGCCTCTACTGCGTCTTCTTCGCCTGCTTTGCCAAAAAACACATCCACGAACACGCCAAGAGCAAAAGGCATAACCTCGGTACGACACACCATCACACATACACAAATACTCAAAGGCGTTTGCTTTGATTGAATCCATTTGAAGCAGGTGTTTTTTTGAAGCTTCAAGGCGTCCAAGCCAGCAGCAATTAACCCTCTTTGCTATAACAAGTTAGTTCTTCCATACTAAACACACACACACACATACAGATGATATATAGAGTACACCATGTACCCAAACACACACACCCCCGCACACTGCCGTCAGTAATGCCTCTTCTGTCTAAACAAAAGCAGCTAAAAGCACTAATTACACATAGCTGAGTGGCTAACGAAGATGTCGCCTGGTGCAACTGCATCAAGTAGCGATGGTTCATAAACAGCGCAGTGTGTGCGTTTTGCTGCTTGCGTCTATATTTAATGTGGCTTCGAAGACAGTTTCACTGTTTACTGGACTCATTTGTGGTTTCGCGATACATTCAATCAAGCAAAGCGAGCAGGAGTGGTACAGAGAGCCGCTACACAGCCTAGTGCAACGTGATTGCAACAGTGCGAAAGGCCCGACCTCAAGGGGGATTTGAATGTCACCTGTGTATTTGGCCACATGCAGCCCATTAGAGGGAATATATGCATTAGCGAACCTCCTAATGAATAAGATCTGTCTTAATAGCAGCTGATTAAAATTAAGCACACTCATGCACGCCAAGAATCTACTTTTATTGGGTACACTGCCCTGGTTTACGATCAGCTTCCTCCAAAATCCCTCAGAACGTTCAGAATTTTTAAGAGGAAGCACAAAAAATGAGATTTGACCTTGATTTTTTTATTATTATTCTAGGACAGAGAAAGTATTGGAAAACACGGCACAGCAGTTGATTTTAGTGAAAATCTGCAAATGTTCCTCCATAAAAATGACTTCTATTTTCAGAAATGCAGCAGGAACCACAGCGTGTTGCTCACCACAGCTCGCGTGGAACTCACTCTGTTGGCAGAGGCTCACAGCAAGAAATGGGGAAAGTTGTATTTCAATTCCCCGAATTAAATATTTGCATCAAAGACGCACAATCTGGATGACTTCAGACTTTGAACGAGGATGTGGGTGTTTGCCGAACACCGAGAACCCTTGGCTGTTTTCCCAATCTCTGCTACTCCCACAGGGACACGCGGCCTGTGATAATCAAAGCAATGCTGAAGAATCACTGAATTAATGCAGAGGGAAATGCTGAATGTTACCTGAGCTCACTCTGTAAAAGCAACTGCTGAAGAGTGAAGCATTCTGGGAGTGAAAGGGTGGGAGATACTGACATGCAGATTGTTGACAATCAACATAAAGCCTCAAAAGCATTGACTTTAGAGTTTGCCAGATTTAAATTTGAGGTTTTGTGAAGTGCATTCAATCAAGCAAAACAATCAAGAAGAACAGAGCTGCATTTCATCCATTTGCCTGGAGAACACAGTGAGGCCGTCGTTGATGTGCATAAGTCTATGGATTATTTTATTGAATAGTTATATCCATTTAATAGTCAATCTAAACAATATATTTTCTTCCAGAAGTCAAGATGACACTGTCATTGGAGGAGAAAAAGCTTTTTACATCAATACAGAGTGAATTCTAAGGCAGCAGCAGATGATTGTTATGGCTTTATGAGTATTTATCAACTCCACAGACAAAGGTATTAAAGGGTTTAGTTATCTAATGAATAGACAAACCTTATCAAAAGTGTACAAAGTAAAAAATGAAAAGTACACAGTGTTCAAAAGGTTTTCTAAACAGTATCTTCAACACAAGGCCACATCTTGTCAGTCTACATGTTGCTATGTCTGTCTTTTCATCTGCGTTTGGAGGAGAACAGTTCTGCAGTAAATACTTGGCATGACAAAGGCTGGGTTTGAGCATTAGCTTTTTTTTTTGTATTGTTTTTATGAGGACTCTTTTTTCACTCTGCATTATCGCTCGGCTCAGGAGGACCCCATGTGGAGTGTGTGTGCGTGTGTGTGTGTTGTGAAGACGTTTTAGCTTCTCTTCGCAACTTCAAAGAGCTGTTAGAGGGCTAAGACTTGGTTTTAGGGCTCATGTTAGAACTAGGTTGGGGATAGGAGTTCAATCATACATTGATTTTTTCGCGGCAGACGGCTGCAATATCCAGCACATACTGATTTTCTTTTCTTTCTTTTTTTTTCTTTTTCAAATCGATCCATCCATGTTTTTACCCCTCTTGTCTTATTTCTTCACCTCTTTTTCTGCCTGTGGTTCAGATTCCCAAACAACCATAGCATGTGAAGTGATGGGACTGGACTCGGTGGCCAATCAGTCAACCCCCAGAGGTCCAACACGAGTCAGTGAGGGCTGTCATGGGAATCAATTGAACCGTATAGAATAATCAGCTATACATCTGTCACAAAGCACTTGACACTGTATGCATACAGCACTGCTTAAAAATGAATTCAAGAATCCCCACCGCACCCTCCACCCTGAGCTACACCACCAAATACAGTCTTAATTCAGAGGGAAATACTGCAGTAGTAATGGGTGAGGGAGTGCATTATGCCTCTGCATGTAAGGCTGTGTGTGTAAGAGAGAGGGAGTTTAATTAGGTTAGCTTCTGAATTAAATGTTGTAAAAACATAGTGAGAAATGGTGCGATACAGAGGGAGAGAAAAGATCAAATGAAAGAGAAACAGATCTCAGCAGACTGGCGAGGAGGTAATTAAGTCATCTTTAACAAACCCAGCGGAATTAGCCTCCATTACTCTCGGGCCCATCCTCCTCCTCCTCCCCCCCCTGCTTCTTCTCCTCTGTTTTTTTTTTCCCTCCCTGACTGTTCCATCTTCTAACCATTTTATGCAGTTTTGGTGTATTGAGTTTGCAGCCTCGCATTGGGCTTATCTCTCCGTGCCTCTCTCCTTTCTTTTACCCTCTCCGCCTGTTCCCATGGTTACAATTCGATATTCAGAATTGTAACAAGATTTCATCTAATTGCTTTGGTATCATCAGCTTCGTCTCCCCCGCTGTCTCCTGTCAATCCAGTCAAACGTATAGTAGCACTTTTTACCTCCTCACCTTCTCGCCTCCCTCCATCCTGTCATCGCTTTGCTTCTTTTTTTCTTTTCTTTTTTTTTTTGCTCCATACCAGCAGAGGATGACAGCTGGCAGAACCCTGGAGACGGTTGTCGTGGTAACAGCAAACAGGTAGCTGAAGGACACAGAGCAGGTGAAGAGACAGGGAGGGAGTGGAAGGACAGTTTCGGTTTAAGTGAGCATGAGACATCCAGAGATTGGCTGTCCTCCTCCTCGTCCTCCTCGTCACCACCTTCACTCAGCGCTCCTGTCCACCTCTCAGGGTGTCTCCCTGGCATTTCTGGATGGTGTTAACAGATAGCAGATAAGCCCCTCGCTACCTTGCCAGCACCATGGCAACGTGGCCTGAATAGAAGGAGACTGACAGATGAATCGGTTACAGCACAGCCTTCTATTACAGTGACAGTCATAACAGATAAACCCCAGTGTCCCTGCGTTTGAATAAAACGGCTCATTTTGTTTTGTTTCTCTCTGTCTCTCTTTCTCATTCCCTCTCTGTCCTTCCAGCTATTGACCTGCTGTACGGGGGAATTTACTGCTTTATGTGCCAAGACTACATTTACGACAAAGACATGGAACAGATTGCCAAAGAGGAACAAAGGAAAGCCTGGAAAATGCAAGGTATGGCAACAGCAAACACAAAACGTACCATGAATATTTCTGCAAAGCACAAGTCAAGTCACAAGTCTCTGAAGAGCGAGTCAAGGCTCACGTCTCCAGTGTTTGTAATGAGCGACGTATCATCTTCTGCGTGCCAGCCACTTCACTCAGAACAGTTCATTCCCAATTCCCATATCTAAGGAATTCAAAACAAGCACTGCTTCATCACCACTCCTTTATCTATAAAGTTAGATAATAAGAGAGGGAATGACATTCAGCTCGTCAGACATTTCCTGTGCCAATAACATAAAAAAAAAAAGAAAAAGAAAATGAGCTCAGTAGAGGACACAGCTCCACCAAGGCCAGTGTCAGAGAACATCCGCCAGGGAGTGGAAGGAAAAAATAGGCCCAGGGCATTTGAATTGGACTCGGACTGGTCAAAAGCCAGAATTGGTGGCGCCACCATATAGACCACAGCCTGTGTCACACTTGACAAGAATTCCGCATAGTTACATAAAACATGTAATACGTTTCTGATGTGCTGCACCACTGAGCCACCCAAAACTAAGCAAGAAACAACTATATTTTATTCACATAGCTGGAAACAGGCCTGGAAGATAAAATAATAGCAGTAAGTACAGACGGTAGACGCTTCATGAAAATTGTTTGATAGAATTAGCCTGAGCTGGAGCACACTCCCAGAAAATTTGAGGTCTGCTGCAGAGCTGTAAGGGGACGGGAGGTCAGGGGATTTAACCAATTTAACAACTGGTAGAAAATGAATCGCCAGTTTCTTTGATAATTGAATAATTTCAATTATTTCCCAAGCAAAAGTCCCAAATGATTTCTGTTTCCTCATGTATGACAGTTGATTAAATACAAAATTGTTTTTGTTAGTTTTAGTTTTAGTTTGGTTTGATTTAGTTTAGTTTATTTCGGTCTTGTAGAATCAATTATCCACTTCAATAAACAACATCATATACACATGATTTAAACATAAATAAACAACAAACAATACTTAATTTCTTTTTTTCCTTAAAGTATAAATCCAAAACAAAACAAAATGCTGTGTTGAACACACTGTCCCCTGAAACAATATGAAATTCAAATTTTGCATTTCATAAACTAAATAATATATGTATGTATTAATCAGGGAGATAATTGGATGTGATTACTGAATAATTAATGACCTACAGTCGATAATCATCTGCCTTTATCTGCAACCATCCATCCATTATCTATACTGCTTATCCATTCATTGTGGGAGGCTGGAGCCAATCCCAGCTGACATAGGGTGAGGGTAGGATCCACTCTGAACAGGTCACCAGTCTGTCACAGTGAAAACATATAGACACATGTGCAGCAAGGGGCAACTTGGAGTCTCCAATCAACCTACAGCACATGGACGCAGACATGTAATATGTGATGTGTAAAGAACAAACACAAACAAAGTCCAGGATTACAGCATCGTAGCTTGAAGATATTGAGCAGCCTCCAGGTGTTTTCTAACAGACAGAGGCTGAGCTCCTCCTCCCCGATACGAAGACCTGGAAAAATGACAGAGGAGACAAAACACAGGCGGCGAAGCCAAAATCGTTCACGCGTCACAGAAACAAACAAAGGAGGCAGGGACACATAGAAGGAGAAGAGACAGATCCAAAACATCTGGAATGAAATACCAGCAGATAGAAGGAGGGAGCGAGGTCTCACAAGAGCTGATGATGAAGCAGCACAGAGAGGCTGAGTGAAGAGGGAGAGAGACACAGCATCATCGCTGAAGGTGCTTGAGGGAGGAAAGTAAAACAGGATTAGAGAGATGTAGTGGTTGCCAGAAAGTAAACAGTAATCTCATCGGCAGGACAACACGAGCTGCACTGTATGTGCTAGATTTGATAGATGAGACGGAGACCAGCTCACCAGGAGGAGAACGTTAACAGATACCAGAGGCACTAAGTGATAGATAAGGTAGAAAGATGAGTTTTAAAATTGAATTCAAACATTTCAACAGAATCATATAGTCAGCAGGAGGGATGAAATATAAGGTATAAGGAGAGAGGTGTGAGGCGGACTGCCCCTTTATGATGTCATGTCATTAGAAGTACCTTTAAGTCTGAAATCCTGGCTCTAACACGTGACAGGCCTGAAAACACAATGACACACTGGCATGAATCAGCATTAGCCATCCACAGAAAAGACCCTAATTTTAGTCATGTAGAGTAGGTGGAAGTCTGTGTCCTGGTGATGTCTTTTTTTGTAATATTTTATTTTTGATTTGTTCAAGAACAGAGTTACAGTTACGAACTGACAAGACAAAAGAAAATCATCAAGGAAAAAGTCTATATCCACAAGGTAGCAACATAAAAAAAAGAACTCACAATAACAGGACAATAGGCTGTGGAAAAATAAATAAATGAGGAACACGTATTTTTTCAATATACATATGTTTGTGTTTATCCTGTTTTATTCAATTTGAGTTTTGCTTTTTTATTTTCTTTTATTTAACTTCCTTTATTCCATCTGTCCTTCGACACAACCACTGTAGATAACAACACTTGCTGTTGTGAGGTCATAAACAAATACACTTGCTTTGCCTTCTCATCACCCAAGAGGAAGAAAAGAGCATGATTCAAACATGTGCGTGCGTGTGTGTGTGTGTCTCCTCCAGGCATAGGAGAGAAGTACTCAACGTGGGAGCCCACCAAGAGGGAGCTGGAGCTGCTCCGTCACAACCCCAAGAGGAGAAGAATCACCTCCAACTGTACTATTGGTCAGTCTCTTTCTGTCTGCCTCTCTCTCTCTCTCTCTCCTTCTCAAATTCAAATTTGCTTCATTGGCATGAATGTTAGGAGAACCAAAGCATCAAGAATAAATGAAACAAAACAAATACAACTCACAGAATCAAATATATACAAAAAAAAGTATATATACATGTATAGACCCTATGCATGTGTGCCTCTCTCAGTTTGATACAGGGGGCAGGAGAGGAGAAAATGGGCCTCAGTTTCTATTTCTCCTTAAGAACATACCGTACTCTTAATTCTCTGGGCTTCCATTCTTTCATATGCCGACCTTTTTCAACCTGTAGTTGATGGTCGGTGAGTCTGTTCTCTCTCTCTTTCTCTGTGGAGAGGTCACTCAGGTTCAGACAGAAGGCCATGCTGGACGTGAAGGGAGGGGGAGTGGGAGGGAGAGGGCTTCAATTGTATCATGTCACTGCAGCAGCGAGGACATTTCAATATCTACATCAACAAAAATTCTTTGTCCACAAAGTGCTTTGTGTGACTCAACGTGCTGATATAAACTGTGTCATCCAAAGCAGATCCGAACTACAGCCTACTGACCACAGTCTAATGCAGCTTAATACACTGTCAGAAAGCTGAGGTTATTATAGCAGTGGTAGTGGGTGGTGGCGTTGTATATTCAAAGGTTTCTAATATTTTGTCCACCTCATTTACATACACGAAGGAGGAAATCATCAGAACATCTTACATGGCACATGAGAACATAATGTATTTGTAGCGTAGGGAATATTAGTGAGTGGGGGAGGAGGAGAGCTGCCGTACATTAAGCACCTCCAAGCCGCCTGCAGGGATCTGCTCAAGCACCATTACCGTCCTCAGCACCGTCCTAGGTGAGGGAAATTACAGGCCCGGCTGCTCTGCTCATCTGTGAGAACACCAGCTCCATCCTTCCTCTCTTTCCTCTCTCCAGTCCCTCCATCCTTTGTATTTTCCCACCTTCCCTCCTGCTTTCTCCTCCCTCTCTCCTCCTCCGTGTCTGTGTGTGGCTTGGTCGGCCGTAATCTGAAGGGTTTCCCTGTGTGCAGCTCAGCGTTGCCTCAGGGACATCATGGTACTACTGTGTGTGTGTGTGTGTGTGTGCTGGTGTGTGTCTGTCGTTAACAGCATTGCAGCTTATTTGGCCCACTGCAGCAGCCAAGAAAAATGATCCGGCTCTCTTCAGCTTCTCTCCCTTTTTTTCTTTTCTCCTCCTCGTCTCACTCTTTCTCCTCCTCTGCTCTGTGTTGTCTGCTTGTTGGATTCAGGTTTTTTTATTTTTTTATTTTTTCCTCCTCTCTGCTCTGCTCTCAGGCCTGCGTGGTCTCATAAACCTGGGCAACACGTGCTTCATGAACTGCATCGTTCAGGCGCTGACACACACTCCACTGCTGCGTGACTTCTTCCTGTCTGACCGACACAAATGCGAGATGCAGAGCAACTCCTGCCTGGTGTGTGAGATGTCACAGCTCTTCCAGGAGGTACCTACACACTCTGTTTGATTTTTTTTTTTTTTTTTTTAGGCATTATGTGTTCGGGTTGTCCCTTTCAGTTACACTTTATGTTTATTAAGATCCTCATTAGCATCTGCTTAGCATCAGCTATTCTTCCTGGAGTCAAAACGTATACATGGAGACAATAAAAGAGTACACATTCACACTGGATAATATAGACATAGACATGAAACAATACAAACAATAGACCATATAGACATAGATATAAAACCATATATACACTAACAACATTACATACATTTTCAACAATACCATGATTGACACAACAATAAATTAACAAGACAAGACACAACTCCAACTAGGTTAATGATACCCAATTATTCATATTCGACTATACTATAACCCATATGCTTATATCAAGAACAACATCCTAATTAATGGAAGTTCTTTTTTAAAGTAATATTCTTTTAGAGCTTTTTTTTTCCCTTTAAAAGCATATATACTATTTAGTTGTTTAATAGAACTTTGTACAGAGTTCCATTCTTGCATTGCTCTGTATGTGACTGTGTGACTTTTTTTGAGGCAAATTTGAAACATTCCAAGCACCCAGCTGGATGTGGGGATGAACCAAGTAGAATTTGTTGCTCAAGGGTCAAGGTCACTGTGACCTCGCAGAACATATTTTTAGCTACATGCTAAGTAACAGCTAAAAGACACAAGACATATCGAAGTTTTCTCTCACAAACTGTCTTACTCTCCCGTTTTAGTTCTACTCAGGCCATCGTTCGCCTCACATCCCGTTCCGCCTCCTGCACCTGGTGTGGACTCACGCCCGACACCTGGCCGGTTACGAGCAGCAAGACGCCCACGAGTTCCTCATCGCGGCGCTGGACGTCCTCCACAGGCACTGCAAAGGTCGAATGCAAATTTTTTACACAGACACACAAATGGACTGTTGTGACTGTTCTAGCATAAACATCAAAACATGAGAGAAACAAAGCTGAGGGAAAAAGCAGGAAGAATGGCAGAGAGGAGGAGAGCTGGTTGGGATGAGGGATGATGAAGAGAGAAGTGAGAGATGCACTGACTGACAGAGAGATGGAGAGGAACAGTCCTGACTCTGGGATGTGCCTCCCTCTGCAGATTATAAGCAGAGAGGGTGGCAGTGATGTTACACAGCATTGCTTTTAGTGACGGTGTGTCTGTCTGTGTGTTCATATCTACTACACAGACGACAACGGGAAGAAAGCCAACAACCCAAACCACTGTAACTGCATCATCGACCAGATCTTCACAGGAGGCCTGCAGTCTGACGTCACCTGTCAAGTCTGCCAGTGAGTGTGTGTTCTGTCTGTGTGTTACCGAGGGGAAAACAACACAAAGAATTATTAAATGCTCAGTCGAGACCAAAATGAAGACTTTAAAGAGCAAAACCGTCCCGTTGCGACCGCCACATGTCTCACCTGTCAGTTGCCAGCCTGGATCAGAACTCTATAATCCCACTGCTCTGAGGTGACCCTGCTGCCTCTCCCCTCTCCTCTCCTCTACCGTTCTCACACACTGCACCATCAATCGCACACACATGCACACACTGAACAGCCTCACTGCAGCAACAGGAAAAACCCTTTCATGGCGTACAGCCTGTGAAGTTAATCTCTAGTTCCACCTGGTGGCCAGACAGGCTGCTGGAGTTTCATGCTCTGTGATAAATATTTCATAGACGACGCTGGGGAAAGAAAATGAAGCGTTTATATACTAATTTACTAAAAGCTGTATACAACCATTAATTGATAGACAGCTTCTCTAGATGCTGCACTCTGGATGTGGAGGAGGAGGAAGTGATCAATACAGCTCAAGTTTCATGAGACCACACTGGTAAATCCAGTCAAATGATAACTGTGAATATTAAAGAAGAACTATGTATGGGTTGCTATTCCGGTGCATTTGTTCACAACGAAGCCGGCGAGAAATCAATCAATAGTATCAATAATATCATATACAATGTTACAACGTGTATTCGTGTAGTTTAATCTGTCATAAACAAGAGATTAGGGGTTACGAGGTGCGTTTGTGTCACGATGCCGTAGAGACGAGAGCTGGGACACCGGGGCGGCGGCCACGCCGATCTTGCAAGGTTGTTTTTCAGCCGAGTGACACAGTAAGTGACACGCACATCGAAGGCAGAGAGCCTCCATCCTCACTCGTAACAAATTAAGCCATTTATTAAACCAACCATTACTCCAAATTAATTTAAAAATGTAGCGTAGTTGAGATACAAATCCTGCATAGTTCCTCTTTAAAGCCTATAATTTTAGATTAATTAACACAAATGACTCCTCATGTTGTACAAAAGGATCCATGCCTATGACTATATCTCTTTAAAAATTGTGCCGCAGCTCTCTCAATGTTTCTGTTTTGCCTCTCCAACCATCCCAGTGGCTAATGTGGACCTCATTTAGTTGTGTTTACACCTGTTCTTCAGAGGCGGCGAGCCAAACTGACCTTTTTCAAATTGTATGACCCCTTTAAACCCAGCAGAAAACATTATCAACCTCTATTAACCCGTATTCTATTCATCTTATTATTTGCATAACCATCCTCTTACCATCAGGGCTGGTAACCCATTTTAGTGTAGGAGCCATGCAGCGCATTTTGATCTCAAGTGGTGCTGGACCAGTAAAATAAAAGCATAGTAGCCTATTAAAAACCAAAAATAAAGGTGTATTATTAAGATGTTTACGTTTTGTGAACTATCCATCATATACTAAAACTAAAACATTATGAACAACCTGAAATATCTGGAGAAATATATGTGTATGGTTGTTTTCACGGTCGGCAAATTCATCTACATTTGACACCACTGCTCTAACTGATCAAGAAAAACTATTTACCAGGCACAAAACTGGCCCAAACATTTCACATGTTACAGTGACAATGTAACATTACCACTAGCTCTTTTATCAGCATTATAAACATAGTTGCGTTCAGTGTAGTTAAAGGGATACTTCGCCCAAAATCGATAATCCACCATTTTCTACTCACCATCATGCCAAGGAAGGGTTCAGAGAACTTTCGGATTATCAAAACTCTTTTGGAGTTCCAGGTGGGGTCCTACTGGCAACGGATTTTCATATAATGGCGGCGGATAGAGCTCACTTTTGAATCGTCCAAAACCACACACTATGAAACATCCAAATACCTCCATACTGCTAATCTGTACTGACCCAAGTGTCCTGAAGCTGTGACATGAAAAAGTTGTTCAGCAAAAAGTTATTTGATCCTTGTTTTTAGCCTTGTTGTAGTGGTAGCTGTAGCAGATGATTCATTTAGCTGTCTGTGTGTTTTGTGACAGTGACCTTCAGTGAATGGACACATCATGCAGCATTTATGTCTAGTGTGAGCTGGGACAGACTCCCCCCCCCCCCCCCCCTGCCGTTCAGCTTAGAGCACTTGGTCTCCACCCAAGTTTTCACACTAATGCTATCAGCCAGTAAAAGTTGCTTTATATCAGTAACTGACAGTGCCAAGCTCCCGCAGAGTAATCTTCACAGCCCAGACGAAGAAACCCAGCTGTTAGCATTAGCAACACGATCGCAATAAAGGAAAAATAACAAAGTAAAGTGCTGTGTTTGTTTGTGTTTGTGTCTGTACTCATCATCTGTCTCTGTGTCCTGCTCCCAGTGGTGTTTCAACAACCATCGACCCGTTCTGGGACATCAGTCTGGACCTGCCAGGATCCTCCACGCCGTTCTGGCCCCTCAGCCCCGGAGGAGACGGGTCGGCACTCAACGGAGAGAGTCACACCACTGGAGCCACCACGCTCACAGACTGTCTGCGCAGGTAACAAACACATATTATCAGAAACACTCTGGAGTCGGATACGGCTGCAATAAAGAGAGTTACAAGAACAAACAGAATTTAAATTGACGTTTGCAATCTTGATGTGGACGCAGCTTTTTCCAAGGGTTCACAAACATGACTCTGATTTACAGTCACCTCAGCCTGCAGTCATATTTACACTGCACTCAGTTCTGCCTGCAGAGACGCCACACCTCTGATCTTCCATCAATTCGTCAGATATTGCACACACATTTTTTTTTTTATACCACTCTCTGGTGTTATTGAGTTATTGTGTGAATCAAAACTACTTTTCCCCTTCATACAGCCCCAGAATAGAATAATAGGCTTTTTTCCCTTTTTTCTTTTTTCCAACATAAACACTCACATGCACTGACAAGCTCAGAGACAAAACCAATCTAAAAGCTCTTCCCAGAATCATCACACTAAACCCCTCAGAGAGCAGCCACTAACACACATACAGACACGCTTCCCTGAAACTAATTCCCGTTTTCCCAGAGTTCACTGGAGCAGAGACCTCAGGTGGCATCACACACGCATACACACACACGCATACACACACACACACACACATACACGTGCACTAAATCACACCCTCTCCTCCCTAGGTTCACCAGACCAGAGCACCTCGGCAGCAGCGCTAAGATCAAATGCAGCGGTTGCCATAGTTACCAGGAGTCCACCAAGCAGCTGACCATGAAGAAGCTGCCCATCGTGGCCTGCTTTCACCTCAAGGTAAGAACGGGTGTGTGTGATGCATGGGTGTAGATTTGCATATGGACAGTAAAGGACGTGTCCCTCTTGTCATTAGAGTGAACTTTGATAGATAATTCCAGTGCTAGCATTTGATTGGCTGCAAGAAGCACTTTGGTGAAAGTGCTCTCTGCTTTTAAAGGTGCTATATAAATAAATTAAACTTAAACTTAAGATAATGAAGGTAAACTCAGGTATAGGTTAACATTATACAGCTTTCATCCTTTCATTTTCAGATATTAATCCTGATGCATCACCTGTCGCCCTTTTGTTTTGGAAGAGTCATTGAGTCACTACCAGTGTTGAGACCAGACACACCTGCAGTGTGTTGTAATAAGACTTTTTATTGTTGTCCGTGAAGGTTCTCAGTCAAGTTGCTTTTTTACTACAACTCCACAAGGACTTTTTATTGTTATTAATTCACTTGTAACAATAGCAAAGAGTAAAGGATACATGGAAAAAATAAAATATTATTTAATTATTATTATTATTGTACAGTGTGGGTGGTCATGGAAAAAAAAAAAGTAAAAGTATGGCTTGTTTGAATAAACAAGGTAAAAATACACAAGAATAACTGATGCAGAAAAGAGGAAAGAAAAACTTTATAAATACAACTGGGTGATGTAGAGGATGTTGGTTATGACTGTAGAGAACACTTGTTTTCAGAGGTTCGAGCACTCAGCCAAACTTCGGCGGAAGATCACAACCTATGTCTCCTTCCCTCTGGAGCTGGACATGACCCCCTTCATGGCCTCCAGGTGAGCACAGTCCAAATGAAGATCTGAAGCACTCACCTGAAAATAGAACAAGAAAGTAAGGTAAAAAGTAAAACACAAAAACAAGCAGATGAACTGAAGAGAAGCCTATATTCTGGGAGAAATTCAGTGACTATCTGTGACTACCTGAGTGATCAGGGAAACACTTCAGATAAGACTAATTCAGATAACTCTCTCAAAACTCAAATCAGCTTACATCGACAATCAAAGGTAACAAACACCTAAACTATTGTGGCAATGGGTTCATTTGCCAAAATGTTGAACTATCCCTTTAAATGCCCAGGCTTAGCAATTATAGGACAACATTTTATAGGGATTTCAGATAATAAAAAATAAAAAAACAGACTTAAAAAAAACAACTCTAACCTCTTCTGTTGTTCTGTATTTGTTTAATGTGACCCAGTAAGGAGAGCAGGATGAACGGACAGTACCAGCAGACAGTGGACCCCTTCAACAATGACAACAAGTAAGACGCACATCTCTGTTTTTGTTTTAAAACAAATGTGATCACCCTCCAGACCAACACACCTGAAAACCACTACTCAGCATTAATGCACTCTAGGGCATGTGGGGCTTTTTTTTTTGCCAGTTACAAAAAAATATGAGGCAAGTTGAGTTAAAATGCAGAGTTTAACTGAACAACAGCTGCCAGCAAAGACAACAGGACCAGTTACGGACTGCATTTCTCCGTCCATGTTGCTTTCACTGATATTCAAGGCTGATAAGACCCAATCAGTGAGCCACCATGTTGTCCAAACACTTGTTTCTGAGTTTTCACACTGAACCTGGTCCAGCAGCATTTCCATAAAAGTTCCAGTTTTAGGTTTTAGTAATTATTTATTTCACTGAGGAGAATCTACCTCTGTTTTTTGTCAACAAATAAAATGTGGTTAGTCAATTTGTGAACTGTCATCTAACCTGTATTTTTTTTTTTTTTTTTTTAAGATATTTGTAGTTTAGAATATGTTCAGTATGAATTTAACCTTGTAAAATCACCAACTGTCTCCTCTCCCTCTCCTCCTGTCCCACAGATACAGCCTGTTTGCTGTGGTGAACCACCAGGGGACGCTAGAGAGCGGCCATTACACCACCTTCATCAGGCAGCACAAGGACCAGTGGTTCAAGTGTGACGACGCCATCATCACCAAGGCCAGCATCAAGGACGTCCTGGATAGTGAAGGGTGAGCAGGTCACAGCAGCTCAAGAGTTAAAGTAACGTTGACTGCTCCTTTACAAGCAACCGCAATCTCAACCCTGTGCTGCTTTTTTTTATCTCCTCAGGTACCTTTTGTTTTACCACAAACAGTTCCTGGAGTACGAATAAGTCTCCCCCATCAGCACAGCCTGCAGGAGGAAGGGAGGGACGATGCAAGGAGCCGTCACATGGGAACAGGTAACGGAGTGATCACAGAGGCAAAGGAATCAGAGACACAGGCCCACCTGAGTCACTCTACCACAGAACCACCCTTATACATGTTAATCCAGCTCCTCCGTACGACATTTCAATAATGAACTGACTGCCAGGGGCCGGGTAGAGACAAAAAAAAAAATGCAAGAACCAAACAAAATGCAAGAAATCTGGAAGAGAGATTTGTTTGGATGCTGAGGGAATATTGCACACATGCAAAAAAAGTTGTTCACTGGAATTCAGGGGCTATCAGCTCTGATTATCAGCTAGGAGAAAGAAAGATCAGTCTGCTCGCTTTCACATAAGACAGGAGAAGACAAAAGGGCAAAAGGTTTTTGTTTTTTTGTTTTTTAATTGAAACCTTGGTTTATCTGGGGAAGGTTTACATGATCACAAAATGCTGTTCTTCACCAGTGTCCTGCTTCACGCTCACACAGCTGCAAACGTTAACACCCAAAGGTGCTAAGAAATAGCAGCGACCTTCCACAGGGGTTCAGGGCTCTGATTTAGCGAAGGATGTGAATTTTCGATTTTTATTTCACTTTTACCCAAAAGGATCGACGTTTCCGTACACAAGCACACAACTTGTCTGACACACCCACACTCTTCCAAATGACCAAATAACTTCAAGGACAGAAGCTGTTTTATTATGCATTTTTTTGTCCCAAATGCAAAGAGTGGGGAGGAATGAAAAAAAAAAAGAAATCACCAGACAAATGATATTATTAATATTGTATAGCGAGTGAGACTTAATTCTGTTCATTACGTGTGAGTTTGTAGTCGTTAGTCGTCTGATGTTTTCGAGGAAACATTTTCTTCAACAAGGACTAAAGGATCTGTTTCTGTTCTGCCTTGCTGCTTCCAACAGTCACAGGATGGGGGGGTTGAGATTACACAGTGAATATTATATTTTTATACATACTTTTGTTTACAGTTTTGCATTGTGCCCCAATCCCCTCACAGTGTTTGTCTGTGTTACATCATGCCGTCAAATCATGATTTTTTTTTTGTACACAAAAGCAAAGTAGTGCTGAAACTTCTCATGAAACTGCTGCTAAGGCGATTCTTTCTTTTTTTTCTGTTATTGAGACAAACTCTCTCAACTTTCGAGACACATTTGTCGTGATGCTGTTGCGGGTAAATGGCAAAAAAAGAAATGAAACAAAAAGAGGAGGGTCTTATTCTCAGTACTGAGTCTGTATAAAGAGTCAGAAACTCAATCCTGCAGTGTTAACCGTCAGCCGCATGTCGCTCTAATTTGTGTATGTGTGTGTGTGTGCGTGTGTGCCCGAGAAAGGATACAAAAAAAAGCTCAGTGTATGTGTGTTCGTTTCAAAATGTGTTATCGCGTGTAAAGAGAGAGAAGAAAAAACACAAAGTATGTATGTGTTCTTGTTTGTATGCACGTGTGTCCTGCACGTGCGTATGTGGCGTATGTTCGTGTACTGAATCAGTACTTGCATTCAGCATGCCGTCTGAGCTGAGTATCACAGTTTGATAGGATCTTTTTTTTTTTTTTTTTTTCACATGTCTATGATATGTATGTATGTAAAAGTATATATGTACAGTTTGTATGTAAGAGACACATGGTGAAACCTCAAAAAGTTGATATTGCTGGATCCAGCCACGGGGTCATAATCATAAGAAGCTCGTCCTGACCCGATCAGTCATTCCTCGCACACACATGTAACTGCTGCAAGAACTGGACACAGTGATGGAAAGACACACAAATAAAGACAAATCTATATCTGTAAACTCCTTTGTGCTGCTTCTTTATTTAAAAGTCATAATGTAGTACAAAATGTTTGTTTTTTTCATCACTAACATTACACATGCAGGCACAATATTCATATGTACAACATCTGTGTGCATGTACGTTTAAATGTGCATCACTGCAAACAGTCTATTTAACTTTTGTGCTTATTTGAAGGAAATAAAAGGATCAGAAGAATGCATTTTCTGACTTCAGCGCCTCCCAGTGGTGGTATCATGAAGTACACTAGACTGATCAACATGTAGCAGATACTGTAGGAAAATCTCCTACCACAATGAGATATGAAGCAGCCTAACATTTTTTATGTCATGTGACCTTTGCTGTTGTGTCAGATTGAGACTATAGCAGTGCTTATTCACTCATCACTTAGTTTATGGTGGGTTCAGTGGTGTCGGTGGAAAACTGAACAAACAAGGGAGACAGTTGAGCCTGTGTGGGTGAAGTTAACCTTTTCAGATAGAGGCAGTCGGTTAGAGAGTTGTGTAACGGCCTGTTAACCTGTTTGTTTGTTTTTTTTGTCTTTTTTTTCCCACCCCTTTTTTGGGGGGGCTTAGACAGGAATATTACGTATATCAGTTTCTACATTTCATCAGATATACAGTATGTTACAGGCATTATGTACCTCTGTATTATACATTATGTTCTTCTGTCACAGTAATGAAAACTGTTGACTAGATGTTTCCATTTGTTCCTGTCATGTTTCAAGGAGCTGAGAAGAAGAGCTGTTGTATGAGCTTGTTCAGTGTCCAGCCAGTTGTTAGCCGTACTTGTTGTGATTTGTTTCTGTGAACCTCTTAACAGGAGACAAGAGGAAATGTGGGACAAAAAAATCATCAGTCAATCTCAAGTGTTGAGTAATCGACTAATGAGCACTAATTGTTGCTGTTAGTTCCAGCCGTTGCCGCCTGTTAAGAGGTTAGCAGGTGTCATAAAAAACGCGCTCCCCTTCTAACGCAATTTCACAATCGATTTGAGCCAAAGTCGATGACTCTCTCAAGTGTGTTGGGGACAGGACATGTTCTGATTTGAGCACATGGACCTCATCTCGCTGCTGCTTCCTGCTGGACCTCCAGAGGCGTGATGGTGGTTCTCGGTCCAGAGAGGCCCCCCGTTCTGGGTCTGGACTCTGGGGAGGACGGGTTCCCTCAGCAGCCTGTCATTACTCTGGCTTAGTGGTTTCAGATCAGGGAAACAGTGAATGCACACGCAAGTCTCTGTAGGGCTGGAGTCATTTGATCTTGAACGTGTTACGTAATCTGTAGACAGAAAAGGGAGAGAAGACATGAAACAGATGCCAAATGCTGAGGAAAAAAAACAGAAAGATCTGTACATTTAATTTTATCCTTATCTTATTCTAATTTAACAGGATAGTTGTCAACATTTTGACAAATTGGCCCATTGCCATAATCCCTATAGTCATAGCGGTAGGTTTGTTACCTTTAATTGTCAGTGCAAGCTATTTCTAGAACGGTGGAGCTGCTCAGAGCTACGCTACAGAGGCTAATGGGATTTCTTGATTTCCCTCATCAAATACACAATCCAACAACTCCAAAATTCTCTGGTGGACTCGCTATCAGAAAATAACAAAACGTTACGAGACAGGGTTGTTTGTCAAGGCAAATGCAGAGACTACTTGCCGAAAAAACTGTCCCTGATGGGAATGGGCATCAGTTACGCATGAATTTACCTCAAAAACAACTGTCTCATTCCGTTATTATCTCATAGCGTGGTGAATGTGCAGGTCACAACTTGTCCATGAGAGCGTTTTGGAGTTGTTGGATTGTGTATTTGATCAGTTTGAGGGAAACCAAGAAATCCCATTAGCCTCCATAGCGTAGCTCTGAGCAGCTCACGGCTCTGCTCCACTGTTCTGAAAATAGCTTGCACCGACAATTAAAGGTAACAAACATACTGCTATGACTATAGGAATTATGGTAATTGGCCAATTTGCCAAAATGTTGAACTGTCCCTTTAACCGCTCACTGATTGGATTAATTTGGCCTTTAATAGTATCCATTTCACACTCACCTTTGGGGGACTGTCTCAGTTGGTTACCTGGCAGGCCGACCTCCTCGCCTGGCTGGATCATAGTCTCCTGCTTGTGGTTAGCCTTCTTGGGCCCCGCCTTGGATGATCTGGTCCTGGATCCTCTCAGAAAGACCGCCAGGGTCAGAAACAAGCTAGAAAACAGCAGCACCACGCAGAGAGCCAGCAGGGAGTAGAGCAGGACGGTGGAGTCTTCCAGGGCTGATGGCACTGAGAGCACAGGGGGTGGCGCAGCAGGAGGGATGGATGGGAAGAATGATGGCTTTTAGTCATGTGAGGAAAGACCTTCAAGACAAAATAGCATTGCTGTTTTTGACTGTTTCTAGATGCCAGGAGTTTTCCAGGGATTGGATTTCTTCCTCATTTGTGTTGATTTTTTGTGTTTACTCTTACTGTATGAGCTGATTTCAAGCTTTGCGCTTTAGAACGTTCAATTCAAACAGAAGCTAAAATACTATGTTGTAAGTTTTGAATCTCAGGTTTGATTTCAGTAGGTTTACTTTAATACCGAAAGACCTTGTATATCAAGGTGGAATTTAGATTTAGTGTTTTACAATTGCAGACAACGCCACCTTGATCTACACCGTCTTTAGATTCTAAAGGATATTTTAGGTAGTTGGTTTGTACAGATCACAAAAAGACAAAGCAGAGGAAAACTATGATGTAGCAAACAACCCAGTAGACCAAGATCATCCACAAGTCTAAAGGATGAGCCTCTTGATCAGGGTGCAGCTCGCAAAAACATACAGAAAGAAATGAGTAGAAATCTAGAACAAAGATCTCTGGATTGATGAAACAAATCAACTTCAATCAGAATGAAGGAAAGAAGACAGTATGAAGAAGAAGAGAGCCGCTCATGACCCGAAGTCACCACCTCATCTGTCAAAGATGGTAGTCCTTGGACAGATGTGGACAAAATTGTTGTTTTGTTCATAGCCATTCTTGGGTGTTTTTAGCAGCGTGTTGGGTAACAACAATTTCCGTCACGACTGTATAGTATATGGCTGCATTTTGAAAGTGGAGCACTGGCTTTTATTGATTTTGCTGCTGATGAAAAACAGACGTCGACAGGAGCGTTCTGTGTGGTCTCCTTCAGCCAATGGGACAACATTTCATCAGACTTATCCTAAGTACAGGGCACAAAGAGGTTAAATATCCTCCACCGGCTGAATCAGTCATCTGAAGGCAGAGACCCCACAAGCAGAAGAAGGATGGGGAAGAATCACCAAACAAGATAGATAGTATCTGCTGATGTCTGCGGGTCAAAGACTTAAGAACCACCAATTTCAACAGTTTTCCACAAAGTATGAAAGATGATCATTCTGTTTGACTGTGTATCTACTATTTCAATTCAAATTTGAAGCACAACAAAGCCCGTACAACTTCCCATAGATGTATTGTTTTAGTTTTTACAGTATATAGAATAACTTTTAAATGGGACATATTATGGACATATCACTTTTTGAAGGCTCTTTGAGTGGGGTGTTTGTCCTGCCTCCAGGCCCCCAAAATGTGAGAATTGACACAAAAAAGAAAGAGAAAAGTTCAAATCCATGTGGTTTTACAAGCTGTTCCCTGGGTTTTCTTACAACGATGTCATTAGTTTTCAAATTTGCATAACTCCACCCCTACCTGTGAGTACCAGCAGTGGTTCATTTGCATTTAAAGAGACAGGCATTGAAATCAGCCGTTCTGAACAGGGCTTATTTGGGCGGATGAACAGAGCTGTGATGTTTGATCTTTGGGGTATTTTGACCAAAGCATATCACAGATGTGTCTTTAAGACACCTGGGAACTATTTTAATTTGTGGGAAAATGGGCATAATATGTCTCCTTTAAAGTTATTAATTTATTCAAGTAGTCAAGCAGAATGTTAAAGAAAAGTCTTTGTGCTTTTTTGCATTGGAGTAGTCAGCAGGGAAGAGGTGACAGAGGGAAATTAAAGGCAAAGAGAGAAGGTGTGATAGCAACAAAGACCCCAACCAAATGAAACCTGGGATCCTTGTAGCCTCTCGTCAGCTTGTCGCTATTCTCACTTTCTCCATCAACAGGCCTCTGTCTCTGGACAGGAGTAAACAACCTCTTGTTGTCTGTTGGCTTTCCACAAAACTCAACGTCATCGCTGTTTGTTTCTAATTTGGCCTAAGCTCCTTCTTTGTCACTGACATTTCAGTTGTCCACTGAGGTCCAACTTCATTAACCAAACAACAACATTAATACCTGACTAGTTAATTACAACCTCTAATCCAGGCCAGCAGGGTCAGTACTCACTCTGGCAGTGCTGGGAGCATTCTGCTGGATGTTTGCCACAAATCTCAGTGCACCTCATACATTTCTTCAGCAGCACATCATAGTAGTGGCCAGGCAGTGTCTTACAATGTGCAGACTCTAACGCAGGAAGACACGTGAAAGCAGTCAGGAGTAGTGGAGGACAGGATGACCTACAACATCTGTCCTGTTCATTCAGCTTGGCATTTCTAGTTTTCAAGAAGAGTTACCAATTCTTATCAAATATTCAATAAATACTAATTTCTCTTCCATACAGTAAGAAATAATCTCCTAAAAGCAGGTTGCATTCTTATCTTGTTCTGATCTGATGCTGTTTCCATTGCAAGCCAAATGAATAATTCTTGCTAGATTTGTAACTGACAGTTTCTATTTGAGACAAATTCATTGTGAAAAAATTAAAACTCATGTATTTGTCGCTCTGAAAATGTTGGCTCTCATCCAACCCCCGTAACTACTGTGCCTTTAGGACAACAAGGGCAAATAGAAACTGCTGGATTGAATTATTTTGTAAAGAATTTTTAATATTTTTTTAGCCACTTGATCTCACATCTGTTAATGTCCAAGTGCACAAAATGTAATCTGTTGATTTTGTGTACATAAAACACAAATTGTCCTTTTTTGGTGACAGCCAGCATTTAGACTTAGTGAAAGAGTAAGGGAATGAAATAATTTATATATACCAGTAAATATAATTATGGGCCAAACTGTTTACTGTAGGTACTTACAGCACAAGTTAGGGGAAATATATAACATTCTGTGTTAATATATTTAACCCAAACTACGATTTGTCCCCAACCTTATCTAGATCTAAATCTTGATGTCTGGTAGTTTCTGTGGTATTGTTTTGTGCTTCATTCCTCAACAAATGTACACTCATTTGAGATTATAGCAAATAGGGAAAAGTAAGTACAATATTAAAAAGAAATGTCATCAAGATGTTGATTACAAAAAAACATTAATTCTGACAACAATTTATATCTAGGTACACTGCATAAGTGTATATCAATACAATCAGACATTGGTAACAGCTTCATTGGGGAATGTTCCTGTGACCTGTGACGTTCAAACTTCACATGTTTCTTACACCTCTGTCTTTATGCCTGTGTGTGTGTGTAGGTGTGTGTGTACTCACCACAGTAACTGATGCATTTGCTGTATACTCGTTCTTCTCCGCACACTGAACGACAGTTTACGCAAAATCTGGTCAAGGTGTCCCAGAACTGACCGTCACTGCAGCTCTCCTCCATCAGCCTTGAAAACCCTCACACTGATAAAACAGACACAGAGAGGTGAGAGAGGAAACAGTTGTGACATGTGAGCATCTATAAATGTATGTGTATATATTTACTGGCAAAAGTGCTAGATTGGAACATACATAGCTTCAAAGTGTAAAATATTAACTGAATACTCACATGAAATAAATGATGACCAAATTCTATATACCAATGAAATGAACAAATGATCAAAACTGAACGAACAAAAAGGTCATTATTATTCATAAATGCTTAGCAAGATGCACTTAAACCCGTATTAAATGACATGTTAACTAAATAAATAATCTTTTCCAGGGCACGTGGTTAGGCAGCATGCAGCATCCACTCCTACTGCATTAGGATTATTAGGGATGCCCCGATACCGATACTGGTATCGGGTATCGGTCCGATACTGTTGTAATATTGCATCGGTGAACTTAAGCGAGTACAAGAACCGATACCAGTGCATGCAATTGCTCTGCATGAAGACCGCGATCAGAGGGTGGCTTTGCATCTTTATTGTATTTTTTTTTTAGATCAGAGGCTTGTTACAACAAATTTTGTTGTAACAAGCATAAAATAAAATAAAATAAAATTTGTCCTCCAATTCATTGCATTTTGCCTAATCGTTTGTTTTTTTGTTGTGGTAGAAGGATCGGCATCGGTACTCGGTATCGGCAAGTACTCAAGTATCCGTGGCATCGGAGCATCCCTATTACTAATATTATTAATATTGGATTTATTGTATAGTAGGAATAGAACTCAGGGTATTTGGAGCGTCTCAATTAGACCTCACCATTTTGCTATGTTGTGGAAACATCTTAGGCTATATGTCTCATCTATGTGCACTCAGTGCCCCATGGTGACATGACTTGTTGAATTTTTTCAAATTTATTGAAAAGTTGAAAGTGAAATCTCACAGTATTCAAACTTTTCTGACTTTTAAAGTTTAGCTCAGACTCCCTCAGGACTGGAATGTTAGTTCAGGCATGTCAAACTCAGATTAGTTCTGGAGCCACATACAGCACAAGTTGATCTCAAGTGCGATGGACCAAAATAATATAATGATAATACATTTTACAAAATTATGAAAAACCTGAAATTTTATTTGCAATTGCAACTATATAATGCCTCTTCTGTCTTCAATGTTTTTTGACACTTGGAAAATTCTGCCTCCAGGCTGGATTGGACTCTCTAGTGGGCCAGATTTTCCCCGTGGGTTAGACTGTTTGGTTGTTACTGGTTCTAGAATAGGGCGGGTGTTTTTTAATATGTTTTTTGGGGGATTTTGTATTCCTTCATTGCATAGGACAGTGCATGTACATGTACAAACATGGCACATCTAACCACCCGACCACCGAGAACCTCAGGGCAGATACTGTTTCAACTGAAAGGTGTAAGAAGCAGCATCATATGAATGTGTGATGGTTGTTGGTTTGTATTTAAACCAGGGGTCTTCCAGTATTTAAGAACTCTCTTCAAAGCTCAGTTCTCACCCATTTCCACTGATTTAAAACTGCTATTAGAGCACAAGCGAACACTAGGCTACATCAATGTGCCATCCTTCCAGAAACTTGTAAACTCCCATCGTTTCTGAGATCATGTCAGTTGTCACACACAGTCACTCCTCGCTCTGGTGAGCGCTGTCAGCCGACTGTGAAAGATCCAAACCTCCTCCGCCCTCCAGCGCTTTCACACACACAAGTGTGAGCCGGATTCACTCTTGAGTATATTTGTCACACTCTGATAATCAGAACTCAGCGTGTTACTCTGGCCCCCTCTCAGATTCAACATATGATAATAAACGCACACAATTTTTGCAAGAATGTCACGCCATACTCTTTGTCTGATTCATATATTAGTATGTTTAGTTTTTCCCTTGTGAATTGTATTGTTTTAATATTTAACCAATTTTTTTTTTTTTTTTTTAGATATTTTTAAGCTTCTCTTCTCTTCTCCTTCATTTTCATTTTGCCTGTGTGTAGGCTACATGTACAGCTGGAGTCAGACCAGACCAGACCAGTTAGCTTCCCTCGAACCCCTGACATGACGCAAACTTCTTGTGTTCAGCACTATCACACTGTTTTACACTGGCTGTCCCACGTGGACCGTAATTACTGTCCTCAAGCCCTGAACACATAACATTCAGTTTTCTGATGAGACTTCCTGTAGGATGAGAAGGATATTTGAAGGGAATCACTCACCTGGCGAGATGAAGACACGCTGAGAGAATTCTTGGTTTGAGGCTGAGACTGAGACCGAGACAGGGCCTGTACTGAAGTTTAGCATAGAAGCTCATTTGAGTATGAACACAGTGCCAGGGCTGGGACTTCCCCTTCCCCTCTGTGCGCGTAACGAGGATCCCCCCCAACCCACCACCCAACCAAACACTCACACTGACTCATTGCTGCCAGCCTAAAGTTTGACTAACAGGAAATATGAGTTATCCTGTCCTGATACAGACTTGGATTAAAGTCCCACCTTTAATTGTAAATGTCACCAGAACATCAATGCTGAGTTTGAAGGTTCAATTTTCACTAAATATGTTTAATTAACTCAAGATACTTTCTTTGTTTGCTCAGTTGTCATAGAGACAGCAACTGATTACGCCATTTATGCATATCTTTATGATCGGTATCACTCTTTGGCTCAACCTTTTTACAATATATCATGAGAATGAATTTTATTTTAATAGAGGGATTAAAGGGATACTTAACCCAAAATCGATAATTCACCAATGTTCTACCCACCATCATACCAACGAAGGGTTTGGAGAACTTCTTGAGTCATCAAAACGCTTTTGGAGTTCGGCTTGCAGTCCAGCTAGCAACAGATTTTCATATAATGGCGGTGGATAGTGCTCACTTTTGAATCGTCCAAAACACACACTATGAAACATCCAAATACCTCCATACTGCTCGTCTGTACTGACTCAAGTGTCCTGAAGCCTTGACACAAAAAGGTTGTTTGGAAAAAAACTAAATTGATCTCTTTTTAGCCTTGGTGTTGTCGTAGCTTCAAGTGGCTCTGTTGATGTTTGTGTGCATGCGCGATGTTCTTCCATGTTTACAACAATAGGCACTGAACATCTTGCAGCAAATTTTGCGCAAATCTTGCACAAACATCAACAGAGCCACTGGAAGCTACTGCTACAGCAAGGCTAAAAACAGAGATCAAGTAATTTTTTTTATTTTTTTCTATAAACTTTTGATTACTCCGAAGGTTCTCCCATCACTTCGTTGGCATGATGGTGAGTAGGAAATTGGTGAATTATCGATTTTGGGTGAAGTGTCCCTTTAACTTCACTGAACAAAACTATGTTTATTTTACTGAACAAAGAGCTAGTGATAATACTACATGCACATATTTTTCTCCAGAATTTTCAGGTTGTTCATAATTTTTTTAGTTTTAGTACATAGGTTTACTAAATGTAAACATCTTATCCTATATTGTCTGCATCTGGGTGTTCCAGCCAACATCATGTGTGCCAATAACACATTCTAACTATATTCATAATGCATTATTTGGGCATTGTCAGTGAGTTACTAACAATTATAACGTATTATAATGCCTGACCTAGTGTTTTATGATTATTGGCATAAAGAATTATGATAATTCATGAGTATAACTGCATTATAACTCATTATAAGTATGGCATCAAATAAAGTGTTACCAATAATTACACTTTCCATGTAGAAGGAACTGTCTATTGCTTGGTTTAGTTTGATTAGTTTGTTTATTTGACATGAAAATGTGCTAAAATGGCAAATTATGGGAATATAGTAATATCTCTGTGCATTAGATATTTTTTAATCTTCGTTTAACCCTCCATATGGTCACACTGCCCAAACTTCCAACTGCAACAATGACTCAGTGCGACAGTACAGTACAGGTATTAATGCAGGTGTGACTAATCCACTTTCTCAACATCAATATGAAACTGTTTTCATATCATTCCACACAACGTGTTTTACTCTTGACTGAACACAACACTTGTTTTCAGTTTTACAACTCCACTTCATTTCTGTGAAGAGAGTGGATGGTATTTTTAAGCATGTCATAAACAGTAATTGCCTAAGAGAGATGTAAATAAGGTATGAGAACTCAAAGAATCTTTAAATTCCAAGTCTTGCACAGAGTTAATCAAGTTTGTAATGCACTAGTTAATAATAGTTCAATGAACAAAGGTGTAGAAACCTATAAAGCCTCTTTCACTATGACCTAATGTTTATGTGTCTGTGTAGTGAAATGTCAAATGAGGACATCAGAGAAGGTTGAAAAGTTTAAAACAAAAGTTAAATAAAGAAATAAGTAAAAATTTGACTAGAAAGCTTTGAGTTTCAATCTCAGAATTTGCGGGTGGTTTTACAGTGCAGCTGTTAGATGCAAACGGAAATGATGAGGTGACAAGTCATTAAAAGGTGTTAGTTTTGTTTTACAACACACTAATTTTGTTCTGCCTCATGGCACCTGAGGCAAAGCTGGATGCAGCAGTATGGGAGTCCACTAGAACAACAGGTGCAGATGTGCTGGCAGCATGTGTGACTAAACTAAAAAGAAACATGGTCACAGAGCTCTGGCCATTAACGATACGACAGGTCTTGAAATAGTTTAGATGCGTCACAGGTTGAAAAAAGTAGCTACGCCTCTGTTGAACCATCAAACAATAAGCTGTTTCCACTAAATCATGTCTCAATAAGTAATAAGTCATCAGTACACTGACAAAGACAAGATCCCTCACTGGCTTCCCATCCACAAGCTAGAGAAGTACTTCGAGCTGATGCCAGGTATCTGCAGAGTCCAACAGACTAGATCAAATCTACATAGGGGTATATTACAGTTTCTCTCCACTGGTTTGGCTCATTTCTGATAACAGAAATGACATTATCAAAAGATCATTTGGCAAAACAGTCTTACACTTCAGCACAACACCATAGCTGACTTGAAAAAGCTCATATGCCTCCCAAAACAGTTCACTCGTGTCAAAACTAAATTCCTTTCTCTTATTATAGTCAGTGCCCCCAAAATGCATCATCCTTTCAATCAATCAATCAAACTTTATTTATAGAGCACTTTCCATACATAGACATGTTAACACAAAGTGCTTTACACACAGAAAGAAAAAAGAAAAGAGAAAGTAGAAAAAAATGAAATAAAACATGAAGTAACTTCCATAGATCAGAGTGAAAAGAAAATGTATACAGCATGATATATAAACTATAACATTATATGTAGCATACAGTGCTGTAAATAATATGGTATTCATGGTTTTATGTTCTTGACTAATTTAGACAGTTGAACACAATATTGTGCATGTGATGATTTATACACTGAGATTATGTTGACATCCATTAGACTGAGAAAGTTAAGATTAGTTTAGATCAACAATATCTATTCACTTGAAAATTGTGTTAATTGTAGGCTACCTGCTTCTTAATTATTTGCAAAGATGTACTGAGACATTTGATTAAATTTGATTCAATTCTGTTGTGAAAAATTGCCAAGTGGTTTGGAGGTTTGTCCATGTTGTTTTGAGAATGTAATTTTTGTGTCAGGCAATTAGCCAAACCAATGGAGAAAACCTGTAACAAACATCTAGAATTAGAAATGGAATTGGGTTTCACAAGAAGAAGAAGAAATCATCTGCTTCATGTAAAATCATATTTGAGTGTAATGCAGTTAATAAGTTGGACTTCCACTTGTGTGAGGACAAATGAAGTAGAAAACAACTCATTTGACTTTGGTGAAGCACTGATAAAATCTCTTAACAGAAATTAGTTCTGAAATTATTTCTGCACACTCTTTGTGTACACAGCTGAGTGCACAGCAGTTGGTCTGTTTCTCTCAGTTCACACACTGTTTTTAATTATTTCTATATAAAAAATAGAAAAATGTTGATTGATATGAATAACATGATCACAAAGCAATATTATATACGTGTGGGAAAAAATAAAACAAGACAAATACCTGGACCTGCAGAGTGCAGACTACAGCTGTGACTATGATATGATATGCATTACTGCTTACCTCATCAAAAAATTCCACATACGTAGAGGAACTAAGTGTCAGAGTCATTAGTGAGGAAAAATTACAAAGAGGAAGGGGCAAACCATGCAAGCATGCATGACAAATCATTCAAAGATTTACTGACAGGCACTTTAGATCAATACTTGTAGATGCAGTTAAAACAACAATAAGAATGTCAAAGCTGGACTTTAACACACACTGCAAATGACAGGTGATTGATGTGATTCCAGTAGAGTTTAGAAGTTAAGAAGGTGTTTGTGCAGCCTGGATCACGCCATGTGCAGAAACCTGGTTTCTCCCAGAATAGACGCACTGCAGATGGGTAGTCAAATTTTGCAAAGGGAAAAGGAAGCTGGTTCACATGTTCAAAAAAAAGAAGAAGAAAAGAAAAACAGAACAACAACAACAAAGCATGTCCAAATTTTGACCAAATTAGTCATTTAGCAACTGATGCAAATACTGAGTCAGTTAAAGACTTGCACTTTTTTTTTTTTAAAGGTGAAATACTTTCAAGCGCATCAACAAAGAGCAACATTCATATCATACTACACTGATTGGTACATGTCTAAAATCACTGTTTTTTGTTTTTGAAATGGCTAGTCCAAGCAGGAATATCAAACACTCATGAATTAAAAAAAGAAAAGAAAAGATAGATTATAATGATAGCTGTTATAGTGATAGCTACAACTTTTTCATCAAAAAGATAGGCTACATTTAAAAAAAAAAATGCATCCACAGAATGTCTAGAGGGGTACAGAATAAAAGTATTAATTTTACTGAAAATTTTTAAAATAGTATATAAATAATTGTTTCAGAAATTTTGGCGGGTCCAAAGTACGTAAATATTTACATCTGGTTACGTTGGCAACGTGGGCATGGAATGATCTCTGTGGCAACAGCAAAACGGAAGGTTGGAGCGAAAGCAGGTGGTGTGAGTTCTACACCTACTGGCTAGGAGGAACTAAACTTGTAGCTATCACCTTTAAACTTTAATTTTCTGGCATCACTTTGTGCTAATCTGAACATAATGTTAAACCTGAGTACTGCTGTCACAAAAATCTGGAGAGCCATTCACTTGCTCCACCAATATCACACCAGTAGATGGAGACAGCAGGCAGTACATAAAAAGACAGCCGGTTAAAGTGAAGGATCAACACTACTTTTCAAGCTAATCCCTATGAACTTGACATAAATTGAAAGAAATCTTAAGAACACCATTAAATTCCTGAATGCCGTTCTGTATGAACAGCAGTGATCTCCGCTAATCCTACACGGGATCACGCAAGGGGGTAGACCGGTGCCACAGTATTGGCGACGAGGTAAAAGATAAGGGTGTGGGAACTGTCTTAGGTGGGGGATTTAGAGGAAATGAAAGGACCGTCTTATCAGACAGAGAGTATTGCAAGTCTGTGATCAAAGACTGAGAGTCCACATGCTGTGCAGTGTGTAGTGCTCCTCTGAAATCTCCACTACACCATTGGACAGCCTCCGTCTCAGAAGGGTATACGTTAGATCAAATGTTGCACCGACTACGTTTCTTTTCTTCAGTTCCGGTCTAACAAAACCAACAGAATATGTGTTTTAATGTCACCCATGTTGAGGAAAAATGTGCTCATTATTAATAGGCAAGTAGAAACCTCACAGGTCTAATCCAACTGTGTGGGTGTAGGCTGTGTTAATAGAAAGAATGTGGACTACTGTGGGGCTCTCACCTTGTTCCACTCAATGATCCAGCTGCAATCATGTGAACCCCTTCTGTCGTTCTTCTTGTAGTCTAGAGACTCCAGATCGACACAATAAAACCATCGTATTCCAAAGAAAATGTACAGTTTTTTATAAATAAGTGAAATGGTGACTCATACAGAATCTCACATCACCCAACTCCACAGGTCCTTTTAGCCTACAGAGTAATTTAGTATTTCATATCTACTTTGGTTGGTTTTCACAGCTCTAATGAGCATGTTTTCCACCGCAGCACACCACCTGACCAGCACTTGTCACCAGGCAGAGAAGTGCAGCTGAAGTTGTAGAAGCTAGCTGGTGGTCATGCTGGTGGTATTTAGAGCCAATTTACATAATTGCAGTTCGAACAGTAAAGGAACACATGCTGTAAAATCGTTGACAGTGATTGCAACTGCTCATTGTAGTCATGAAAACTGTAGTGCAGGCTAAAAAATGGAAAGAAATTCTTCAGGATCACACTTAGATACTTTAATTTCAGGAACTTTAAAATGTCCAATTTTTGTCCCTTTTCAGTGCCTTGATTTATTAAACATCATGTGATCAGTGCTGCAGTATTTGGTTTTACTTTGTTTAACATGTTTTTTTGCCAGAGAACTTCTGAAAAAAATTGGTGCGACTTGTCATTTTTCTGTGGTTATGAAAAAGGTCATACTCAGAGAAGCTTCAGAGTACCAGACCTTTGGCACAGCACTGACCCATTATAATAAATCTACTGTTGACCGCATTAGGGAACAAGGACTGTGCTCGGTGACATTTTTTACCTTGACATTCAAACTCTCCTAAAACTTTATTCAGCTTGCTAGAGGTTCATTGTGTTCTACCGTGTATATTTAATCCTCGTTTCCATCCTCTCACCTGCCACCGCCGTAATAAAACACCCCCGAGCACGACTTTAATTACCAAATACATTATTTGTTTTCACAGTGGAACTGAAGTCTCAACAGAACAGATTGGCACAGCGTTAAAAGTTGTGAGTCATTTGGAGGCGACTCAGGCGGGGGGAAAAAAGAGAGGTGACGTGAGTGAATGTTCGCAGGCTCACTCGTGTGGGGAAGGTATTAAATTGAACCTTTCCCTATTTCTAGTGTCGGGGGATGCCTGAATAAATCCACATTAAGTCAGAGTAATCAAGCATTTCACACTATTTTGTTTGCAAAAGTATCTCCTTTGAGATGATTTAGATTGTCAGCTACAACTTCATACAAAAACATAGCCACAAGCTGCGATGCGGGGGAGCCCAGCAGGGCCAGGGTTGCCATGGTTACATGATGTCGTTATGTCAAGGGCATGGTGGTGAGCTCTCACGGCAAGTTACATGTCAGTTGATTAGGACTGGCTGAGATATGAATTAATTTCTCATTTGACACATTTCCTGCCAATTTGAATTGACTGGCAAAATCAAATAGACTGTAGCCTCCAGGGGAAGCTGTGAGCCAAAATGCATACTTATTACATCAGAGGGGAACCCTGCTGAGCTTTCAAGGTAAACTATTCAGTGAGTGGAGGCATAAGAAAAAATATTGAAAGAGTTTTTTAAAATTTTTATTTATTAATTTGCTTGTTTGTTGGTTTTTACTCACTGGTATAAAAATAATAATTTGTACAGATAAAAACTTACTCTCACCAACCAATGGGAATGGGGAAATACACCAATCACAGTTTTTCTTCTGATGGTATCTATCAACCAGTGACACCTCCTGGCAGGATGGGTCTTCAGTAGCTGTAACAAAGGTCTGCGTAATTCAAGTGAATGTGGACATGAATGAATGATCCCTTCCGCTGTTTTTAACCGACTTCCTGTGCTTCTGCACTCCAGTCTCTGCCTCACCACGAACAGTGTAGCCAAACAATCAGATTGTCTCTGGTTCTGTCATGGTTTGTCTCATTTTAGTCTCTGTTTTATTTTGAAGTCAGTGTCCTGTCTTCCTGTTTACTCCCTGCTGTGATTGCCTAATGTGTCTCACCTGTGTTGATTTCACACCTGTGCCTTGTTTCTCCTCGTTAAATGTATCCATGTTACTTCCCGTGTTCCTGCTTTTCTCTGTGTGTTTGTGTCTTTCCGTGAGTTAATATAATAGTTTCTTTGTTCCATCATAGGGCCTACTGGTTAGTTTGCGTCTGCGCTTTTGGTCTTACCAAACCTTGACAATTTAAGCCGTCAGGGTTCTTGTCTTTCCCAAGCAACAATGTGGATTAATCAGCTGTTTGTATGGACTGTGCTAGCATGTACTGCCGTGGCCCTTCATTTTCAACCTATCAACAGTGGTATACTCCAATACAACTTGGCTTCCAATGTGGATCCTGGCGGAGCTTTAACATTGATGACTCTAAACCAGTATCCATCTGGTCTTCAACTTGTCATTCCTCAAAAAACTCTGGGTGGAAGGTTGACTGTTAGCCAGCCTGGCTAGGTGGCCAAGTCTGCAGCAGCGTCAAGCACGTCAACAACGTCATCCTTGGACAATCCGCTTCCTGACAAGCAGGGATCCTCTCCTCCAGGACATCGTGAAAGACCGTAAGTTTGATTTTATGTGTTTGACAGAAACTTGGTAACAACCTGATGGCTCCTCCTGGGTTTGTTTAGCCTACATCTGTCAACTCCATCTCTGGTGGTAATTTACCTTAAGATCACTGCATTATATTTGGGAAAACAGATGAATTGAAACTCTACATCTTTATGTCACTTTCCAATCAGGAAACAGAATGTTTTTGCTGCATCTTGGGCACAGGTTGCTTGTGAACTTTGCAAGTCGGTCGTTTTTTGACTGATTGGTTGCTCTTTTTTTTTCTACGGAGCTCCCCCTACAGTTTTGGCGTGCATATTTTTTACTCAGCACTCTTTCTAAGTACATGAATAAAATATCTGAATATCTGAATCCTCCTCCTTCCCTCCCTGGCCATGTGCATTTGTTTTCAACAAAGCCGATGAGAAGGCATTCCATGGAGCGCTGTCTACTGAGATTATGGATTACCATGTGTCGTAGTGCTGTAAAGCAGTTCATGTTTCTCACGAGATTGTCTTGCATCATTGAATTTGGCAAATGCGAGGTGGAAGACAGAGAGCCTCCATTCTCCCTGTAACAAGTCATTTAACCATCACTCTGACACTGTTTAATTAAGGTGCAAATCCTGCATAGTTCCCCTTTAACTATGCTGTTGCATGTGGTTGGCTTTAGGTTGACCTTTGTTCAACATTGTATCTTCAATTGTTTGTGTCTTGAATGATTGATGAGTTAATATTGGGTAGCCTATTGCAGTGCTCAGGCACATGAGTATGAAATGGATGGATTTCATACTGACAAGCTTTTATGCTGAATGTCCATTTCACATAGGGTTCTGCTGTTGTTCTGCTGTTGTTTTTATTGCTTTGCTTCACTTTTTATTACCGCTTGTGATCCCATGGTCGTATTGCAGGCCCACAGAGTCTGGGACCACTGTGACTTCTACTGTTGAGATGATAACTGGCAATGGTGCTATGATCCATGAAACCACAATTATGGAAACAAGAGAATTAAATAGTCTGTGCTGTAGCTATCTTCCCCTCTCACCCAAAATAGCCATAAAAGATGAGCTGTTGAGCGGGTGCTTTGAAAACGTGGGAGTTATTTCCGACCTGATGTCCCGGAGCAGCTGTGAACTGAGACTGTTTCCCTTTGTTTCTTCAATAACTTCTGTACCAGGTGTTCAGCAGGGTTTTTTTTTTTTTTTACTGAGTCTGAATTTTATCTGCAGAGGTGTCCTCCTCTCCATAACAAACAGACCAGGGGATTAAAAGTAAACAAATTATGCAGTTTTACTTTGAAAATCTGCGATTCTCTGGCATTATCTGGTTAAAGTATGTTGGTGCAAGTGACTCAGATGTAATTTTTAGTCATATCTCTATGTATTTTGCTGGAACCTTTGAAAAAAAAAGTGACTCACTCTACATGGATAAGTAGTAATGCTAATGGATTGCAGGATGCATGATACCTTGGGTTATCTAATCATCACAAGTGTACATCGTTATGTCAGTTCACACATGTAATTAGACTGGAGGAGTCTTGAGTGACCACTTATCATATCTTACACTCTCTCCCCATATGCAAATAAATAGCCTGCATTAATTCTGTTTGCCAAGGACATGTGTGTTGTTTTTTAGCCCGTCTGACCTTGACAGATGTGTGTGTTGCAAATGTGTTTGTGTAAGAAAAAGCAGGAATGGGTAAGAGGGCATTGAGCAAACAATTGGCTGTGCAAAGTTTTACAATAACATACAATTTTGGCCGTTTGAAATAGAAAGTCAATATGAGGTGGTCAGTGATAATTGGATCGGTATCATGGTGGGCTGCTGCAAATAGTGTGTAGAAATAGTTTCACTTCCTGTTGTGTGTAAAAATGAGATTGCGTCAGATGTTGGTTGAGAGGTCGGTCCCTCAGAGTGACCCAGGACATGTTTACATTTGGTCCAGACTAAATGTGGTCAAACAGGATGTTGAATCTCGGTGCATCCATCCTCCAGCTATGTACTGTATGGTGCATTCACACCTGTGCTTGTGACACATGTTGACGGCAAGTATAAACAGGGTATTATTCACATTTTAACCTAAGCATCCAGATATCTTTTTACCAATTCAATGTTTCAAAAGTGATTTAAAAACACACCAATGCAGTAGACCTAATGATAAAAAACAATACTTGGTAGCACTTTACAATAAGGGTCCCTTAATTAACGTTATTTAGTGCATTATTAAGCATTAATTAACTGTTTAATAATACATGATAATATATTACTTAGCGTTAGGTAACCCATTAGGTAATGTATTAGTAAGCAGTTAATTAATGTTTCATACTCAACATTAATTAATGCATTATTAAGCATTAATTAACTGTTTAATAAGACATGATAATATATTATTATGTATTACTTAGAGTTAGGTAACCCATTAGGTAATGTATTAGTAAGCTGTTAATTAATGTTTACTCAACATTAATTAATACATTATTAAGCATTAATAAAAGTTAAGTAATGTAATTAGTTATCATTAGCTATTTATGCACTACTCAGTATTAGGTCATATATTAGTAAGCCATTAATAACATCTCTAGTAATCATTTATTAATGGTGTTTATTTGGAGTGAATACGCATTAAGTTACCACTAACTAACGCATTAATCATGAGTTATATGGCATACATGTTACCCATTCCCAGAGAGTCACAGTAGCCCACGTGAATTTGTTGCTGTTGCCAGTACTGGTGCCGTGCTGTTGCCCTGACATGAGTCGTTGCCAGTAGTGGTACCGTCGCCTTCATCGGTTGCCTACCAGCACCATTGTTGATACCGTTGCCGTCGTCAGTACCGGGATCAGTGCTGGTATCATTGTGGGTAGGAGTGCCGACCAGCCTCCAGATCTCGTTGGAGCTCTGGAGGCTGGTCAGCCACACACTCAGCACAGGGTGCTTGTGTGCGGTGAGAGGAGCAGGGAGATTGGGCTTGAGCTCAGGAGAGAGCTTTGGAGTACCAGGACCATGGGGTTCCTACCCACACAGGAAAGTTGTTACTTATAGTAACCTGACACCCAACTCTTGGTATGCGTGCCTCATAAGCATTACTTAACCTTAGGTAACCATTAGTGAATGCTTCTTGGACCCTTATTGTAAAGTGTAAACATATATCCCATAGGTAACACTTTATAAATGCTTAACTGCCTCATAAGCATTAATTAACCATAGGTAACCATTAGTGAATGCTTCTTGGACCCTTATTGTAAAGTGTAAACATATATCCCATAGGTAACACTTTATAAATGCTTAACTGCCTCATAAGCATTACTTAACCATTAGTGAATGCTTCTTGGACCCTTATTGTAAAGTGTAAACATATATCCCATAGATAACACTTTATAAATGCTTACCGTAACTGCCTCATAAGCATTAGTTAACCATATGTAACCATTAGTGAATGCTTTTTGGACCCTTATTGTAAAGTGTAAACATATATCCCATAGATAACACTTTATAAATGCTTAACTGCCTCATAAGCATTAGTTAACCATAGGTAACCATTAGTGAATGCTTTTTGGACCCTTATTGTAAAGTGTAAACATATATTCCATAGGTAACACTTTATAAATGCTTAACTGCCTCATAAGCATTATTTAACCATAGGTAACCATTAGTGAATGCATTTTAAGATGAGGATAAGGTTTAGATGTAATAGGCCAGAAGTAACAGAAACTCTAAGGTCAACTACGGAGCCCAGGATCAACCAACCGACCACTCAGGAATGACACAAATACAGTGTTCTCTTTAAGAAACAATAATATGCTTCCCTTTTTATTGCAGGTGGGAAGACCACATATTAATTGCACATTTATTACAGCGCTTGTTATTGCAATATAACTTTACAATTTACAGTAAACAAAATAAACAACATTCAAATAATCATATTATGTAGGGTAATAAACATATTAGGGTAAATAAACATCACATATGCACCTTGAAAATGCCAGACACATATTACAGCACTACTGCACCTGACATTAGCTCGTATGCTAACGGTTAGCTCGTTATCATTGGCGGTTAGCTTGCGCCGCTATTTGCATTAGCAATTTAGCATTAGCATTTCGAGTCGGTTGCTCACTGATGCTTTCTCCTCCCGAGCGGCTCCTCCAACTGCACTCACGCAGGTCCTGGTCGTCCGGGGATCTTCTCTAACAGTTTTCTCCGTGTTTCGTCCGTGTTTTTTATTTTTTCACCGTCCAAAGTGTATTCTTCGTGGCTTGCTCTCTTCCTTCCTTCCAGCAGCTTCAAGAGGAAGTGAACCTGCTCCGATCGGGTCAGTGGGTGGGAGCTTCTCCTCTGATTGGATGAGAAGTCCGTCTTCCGATCAGCTCTTTCAAACTAAAGCTCCACATAGCTTCTTTATTACGGTTCTGCTCTTCTTTTTAAGTGAACGTCGATATTTTAATTATTAACAAAACATTAGGCTATATTTAATGAATTGATTTTCCCACTACGAATTTCACTGGTTAATGAACTTATTTATTGATTTTAACCAATTTGTCTCTGTTTTTTAATACACAATAATATATTATTAATACACATTTTTAATCTGGGTTAGACATTCACTAATGGTTACCTATGGTTAAAGCAGAAGTAAGTGATATATTTGTGTTAATATAAGTCTTAAATAGTTATATCTTCCGACAGCAATCACTTACATAGAGTGTTTGGACCAAAACACGGGTCTGTCAGTCACTCTGCTCTGCTCTGAGCCGAGGAGAAAACATTTATCGTATCCTACAGTTTTTATCCAATGAGGAGAGAGAACGGCATGCAGGGCTGTGTGTGCAGCCAAGGAACGCCGTGAATGTGGCGACGTAGGGACGAGGACTGTTATGGTGCGTTCAAGGAAACTCGTATTTTTCCGACCGTGAAGTGGTACCAGTTCGATCTGGTACGAGTTCACCGGTCGGAAGTTACGAGTGGCTGTTATAGTGACTTTCACCGGTAAAACAGGTCGGAGAAACACGAGTGGGTTGCCTGGAACGCTACAAAGTCGTAAGTTGTGACTTGAAGCTGTAATTTACGATTTCAAAAGCCTGCCTGGAACGCAGCATTAGCGAAAACGACCGGACCACTTACTTCTGCTTTAAGTATAAGTAATGCTTATGAGGCACGCATACCAAGAGTTGGGTGTCAGGTTACTATAAGTAACAACTTTCCTGTGTGGGTAGGAACCCCATGGTCCTGGTACTCCAAAGCTCTCTCCTGAGCTCAAGCCCAATCTCCCTGCTCCTCTCACCCACACACAAGCACCCTGTGCTGGGTGTGTGGCTGACCAGCCTCCAGAGCTCCAACGAGATCTGGAGGCTGGTCGGCACTCCTACCCACAATGATACCAGCACTGATCCCGGTACTGACGACGGCAACGGTATCAACAATGGTGCTGGTAGGCAACCGATGAAGGCGACGGCACCACTACTGGCAACGACTCATGTCAGGGCAACAGCACGGCACCAGTACTGGCAACAGCAACAAATTCACGTGGGCTACTGTGACTCTCTGGGAATGGGTAACATGTATGCCATATAACTCATGATTAATGCGTTAGTTAGTGGTAACTTAATGCGTATTCACTCCAAATAAACACCATTAATAAATGATTACTAGAGATGTTATTAATGGCTTACTAATATATGACCTAATACTGAGTAGTGCATAAATAGCTAATGATAACTAATTACATTACTTAACTTTTATTAATGCTTAATAATGTATTAATTAATGATGAGTAAACTTTAAGTAACAGCTTACTAATACATTACCTAATGGGTTACCTAACTCTAAGTAATACATAATAATATATTATCATGTCTTATTAAACAGTTAATTAATGCTTAATAATGCATTAATTAATGTTGAGTATGAAACATTAATTAACTGCTTAATACATTACCTAATGGGTTACCTAACGCTAAGTAATATATTATCATGTATTATTAAACAGTTAATTCATACTTAATAATGCATTAATTAATGTTGAGTATGAAACATTAATTAACTGCTTACTAATACATTACCTAATGGGTTACCTAACGCTAAGTAATATATTATCATGTATTATTAAACAGTTAATTAATGCTTAATAATGCACTAAATAACGTTAATTAAGGGACCCTTATTGTAAAGTGCTACCCAATACTTATAAGTTGTGATTTATGAGCTAGATATACCTCTGGTCTACTTGGATGTTCCTGTTGATTGTTGACGGTATCATGTGTAGAGTATCCAGTTTTCTGTACTGCTGAGTTTGAAGCCTCACTGAGAGACAGGAACTTGGAGTTCATCCAAAGAATGTATTCCTGGAGGAAATGTATTGAGGAATGACCCTTCAAATTCCTGGAACTTTCTGAGAGATACAGAATTCATCACGCGCGCTGCTATCGGCCAAGTGAGTCCATACGGTACAAACGCCTAGGCTATATCCACGGAAACAAAAACACACAGGTTTTGACCACGGGAGCAGAGGCTGGTCTGCATTTTAATTGTAGAGCCGAGGACAAAGACCTGTCCGATACAATCAATTATCACATTATAATCTATGCAACAACAAAGAGTCACAAATAAACATCTGCTTCTGACATTACATCACACAAACATACTCTATGTAAGCCAGGGAAAGAAAAAAAAATACTGAAAATGATATACAGTAGATCTCTGTTATGTTTTGGTACCAACTTGTCCATGTACAGTACAAAGGCCTTTGGTTGCTCAGCTTTTGGGTGGAACAGGTTGCAATGTTGTTTTTGCTCTACACCAACATCATCATGATTTTATAGTTAAATTAAAATTCAAGGCACATAGATAAAAGTAACTGCACAGAAAAATACATATCCATGGCTGTACACTGTCAGACACAAGCATGTAGGCCTAATGTATGTTATGACCAACATGTGCCTGGTGGTCAGGATTATAATCAACCTACAATTCTCTTTTACCAAAAGAATGCATCATGTTTGCTGCTTATCATGACTGAAAATGCTACGCAGTTGTACCCGTTGCACCAAACATGAAACCAAACTACAACACAACTTAAGTACAACTCTGCACCTTTTTTCTGATAATATATCAAGCAAAAAGAAGGGGGGGAAACAGGTGGCATCCAGTAAGCATGTGAAGCTGGTTTTGGCTGATGAGGTGACACAGAAGGTGGGCCACCATACCCTCCCCATGCATTGCAAAAACAAAACAAAACAAAAAACAGGCAAGAGGATACCACAAATACATAGAGTTAATATTGAACGGTGCATCCTCAGGAGTGCACGTTCTAGCCCTTCACAAATGAACTTATGTTTCTGTTAAAGAAACTGAGCACAAGAAGGCAGAGGTTTCCCGCCCCCCCTGCCTCCGCCTCTCATCTGTACACTATACAGTGGCAGGAACTGGCTAGAGATCCAGACAAATGCCCTTTTCACATCTGGCACTGAGCCGTACCCGGCGAGCATGGAGCCAAGATTCACGTCAACCCAAATAATCACAACTTTTTTTCTTTTTTCGGAATTCAGTTACAACCTAAGAAGAGACATATTTGGGTCTTGATTTCACAAAAAGACAAAGAAAGCAGCTAATGCGGGCCCCTGTCGTCGTCTCAGCTGAACCTTTAGAGCTACATTTACATTTATTGTGGTACTATCAATGGTACTAATTATATTATCAACATCTATTAAACATCAGAATGGTCCATTAAGTACATAAAGCCCATTACGCATATGTCCAAATAGCCTGTGGCAAAGATAGGCAGAATGTGTTTTCCTCAGTATGGTTCAGTTCATTTCAGTTCAGTTGAGTTTGGGTAAGTGTAAAATGTTTCTTATATATTTTTTCACTGTGCAGATGAATGAGAGAGGAAGAGAGAAGAGAAAGCACAAGTAATTAACAGTGGATGATAAGAAAATAGTTCTTCAGGCTTGAAGGTTATAAATACCTAAACTGTGATTGTAAGATGTCTTTCTTACACTGAGACACACACACACATTTGGTAGAGAATTCACCAGTGCGCATGCAAAGAATGATACTGAATATTTCCACATTTCTACATACCAACATGTGTCTGCATGTCAGTACCACTCACATAAAACCTTTGGCCTTGGACTGCTTTACACATACACAAACACAGTCAGTGGGGTCACTATGACTCCCTGACAGAGCTGGTCATCCTATCGCCTTCTGCATCATTCAGACAAGAGCGCAAGGAATTTGAGGTCTGTATGACATACTGAGAGCAGCATGACTAAAGAGTTTGTTGTCTTTATATAAATAAAATTTTACCTACAGTATACAAGTGCATACTAATGTCTGCGACCATGACTGTGTATGTGCATGTATTCATTCCTCCTCTGAGCCTGGACTGTGGGTGGGTCTGGCCCTGCTACATCTATAACAACTCACAGTGACAACAGCACAGAGGAACTGTCATGACAAATTACATACTTTGTGCCCCACTACCAACATCTATCTACGAGTGCGTTTGACTTCACGTAATTATTCTTTGCAGTAACCTCTCAGGACAGGCCCTGTCTGTCTCCTCATGCCCTGTGATTGCACTGATTGATGGCGTCTGACTTGACCAGTATAGGCTACACTAGGACCAAGTGACTCTGACACTGTAGCATATGGTGGATGGCCTTATTACTGTTTTGAGGCTATGCACTTGTTTGACATATCGCCCAGCAACCAGGCGTGGCTCCATCATGGGGTCCGTTGGAGAAGTTTCAGTGCACAAACAGCTTGATAGCTCCAACGGAAATGTATGTCTACAGTAGACGTGGGCTCATTCAGTCAGTATTAATGAAGTGATAAGGTTTTCAGAATTCAGGTTATTGCGATAATGTCTTTTATTGTTGCTCCTTGACTCTTGCTGTAGTGGGAACATAGGGCGCCAGCCCAGGAAACCACACACGTGTGTTGTTTTGGCTAGCAAAATAAAGAGCAAGTGAATTCCTAAAAAGAGTGATGCCAAATCCAAAATGTTAAAGGTTGATGTTAATGTCAGCATAAATGCTAATACTCAGATTGACAGTGCTAACATTCATATATTTGGCATAATATTTGGGTCTACTGTATCTTAGCATGTCTGACATTTGCTATGAGTATGGGAGGAGCTTGTTTGAAGCTTCTGGTTATGGAAATAAACCCTCACCCCATTCTCACAGACATTTCTCTAAATAGATATTGTTATGTGATATCAAAGTTGGAAACCTTCTGCGTCCATGTATCTTAGATAAAAGCTTTAGGGTATAGTAACAACACCACCTATGGTACAAGAGAGATTGAGTGCAGTATTGAGATTTTAGATTTTTGGGGGGTCAATTTACATGAATTCAGCTACTATACGGCAAGTGTATACAGCAACACCTAGTGGCCATGCATACCATAAATCTATTGGAATGTTTATGTTCAATAAATTTAAGGACATTTTTTAATGAAAAAACTGAAATAGGAACACACTATAGGAACCTGGCTTCTTTATTCTTCCTTCTCCCCACTTCTATTAGCACTAAACACAAAGCACAGCTGAGGCCAAGGGGAATGCCATTAGGTTTGCAGGTCTTGCTTGTAAATGAAAGCACTGAACAGATGGTGCGACATTGAAGGTTACAGGAAAGTTACGCGAATTGTAAAAGTTAGTATATTTCATCCTGAGGGTACAGTGGATCACTGTTCCCAATTTCATGCCACTCCATCCAATAGTTTTATCTCCCAATATTTCGATATAAACCAAAGTGGTGACTCATTGCCTTCCATTGACTCACACCACTAGCAAAGCTAGAACAGATAAAAGCACAAGGCCTTCCACTGTTCCACTCATTGACTGATTACTTCTTTAAACAATGTGACCTCCTGACATCTCTTACAACAAGCCACTAAATACAGAGCACAGGGATGCACTGCAGCTTTATGCACACTTAACTAGACTGTAGCTGCCAGCTTAGTGGTTTCTCTACTCATCCAGTACATTGAAGGTCAAGAATTGTAAAATAGACTTAGTCAGTGGCACGACTATGATTTTATGTCACTGACATACAATAAATGTGTATAAGAAATGAGCATCACCCAGCTATGTTGGTGAGTGTGGAAAAAGACATGTTGTTATCACATAACAACAACATGATTACTCTTCCATGTAGGAGCGTTCATAGTTTAGCAGCGTTTGTCCTTGGTGTGGATGTTGCTGGATGAGAACTCTGTGTAAGAATTCAAATAGTAATTTACCATTAAATCCACAAATCGAAAATCAAAAAATGATATGTACAATCTGGTCCCAGTCTTTTTCTTTTTTTCTTCTTTTTACAGAGAATATTAAGTTAGTGTGTGCTAATAATGTGTTGCAAGGCCAAGGCCAGAATATCAACTAGAAGTTGGAAATAGGAGAACAAATGCTTATGTGGTGTACTTCTGAATAAGATTGTGTTTCATTTAGCTATCACAAACTGGTGGACTGATATTATTCCATCATTGGGGTGATGGTTGGCACAGTACATACACAATACACAGAGGTATGGGGTCAATAAGAGACTCAACGTATTTTTTGCCACGGACTTTGTACGACACATCCATTAAGTAAGAGCTAGAAAAAGATTATGGGTTTTATGTATTAACAATCACTGTTTCCCAAGAACTGACAACCTCAAATGCAGCCATCAGTAGGCTTGTAACAACATGTGAGACTGTTCTGTTGGGAAATGAAAATGCAATACATTACACAACCTGTAATTTTCTTTCTTCCCATATCCCTTTAGTCCCTTCTCCCTCTCACTGTGACAAAGTGATACATTTCCCCACCGTATGTGAAATTTAGGAATTTTTGCAAGTAAACATTTCACTACATTTCAACGTGAAATTAGGACGAAAACCAATGTCCAAACACAGCACACACAGCTCTTTTTAACTGCATCACTGGTACTGGGGGTAACTAGCGTGAAGACCAAGATACAGCGAAGAACAAAGCACGCATGATGGTTCCACAAACATAGTCTCAATGCTGTCTTTGATGCATATCACAACAATACAGAATTGGACAGCAGGGATTGCCTTTGAAATTCATTTTGGCCGGGATATAAAGTCATCATCCTCTTGAACTTCCCCTCCAGAGGTTGACAGAAAATCATTTCCTATGTACAAAATCATGTTGTTGAACTGAGCAAGGTCAGAGCGGCTCTCCGAGATGTTGTTGTTCCATCCTTCTATTTAATCAATAACGCAAGATGTTAAATTCAAGCGTTTACGGATCAACGCACCTTCTCCCGAGATCTCAGCTAGAGAGAAAACAGAGCATCCTTGGTTTGTGGGTATTTATGTTTTTGGAGGCGTTTGCCATTTTGCTGCATGGTGAATGCGTAAAGACCAGACAAATCAGCTCAATAAAACATAACCGTAAAACTATCCGTCCTTGGGTTGCGGTCGCTTATTTTTATCTTTCAAAGTCTTGAGGTGTGTGTGAAATGTCTGGCTGACTTCTTCAGCAGTATTTCCACATTCAGACAAATCAATGCCGAACCTTCTTAGCTCTGGGAAACTCCAATCCCCTTCGACCTCTTTCCACCGTGGGTGAGTTGTTTTCCGCAGCGGCTCCACAGCAGTCCACTCTCTGGTCCTACGTCTCGTTTCGATCGTGTTTCGGTCTGCATGTTTTCTGACAACTTGATAAACTCACCAACTGGTGAGCATGGCAGGCAGTTTCATTTGTGTTTGATTTCAACGTCAGTTGTCTCTACGGTGCTGAAAATCATTTCAGTGTTGCTTCACGTCAGGGCTAACCAGCCTGAGTTACCTCATTAACCCAAATATCAGGAGTTTTGAGCTGTAGTCAGTGCACTTTCCCTGACCTTTAAAAACCCTTAAGAAATTGTTTATTTTTCAGTTAGACTTTGTTCATGTGTCAGCGACCATGAGCAGCCGCTATTACATCATCCCCCTGCCCCCGCAACTTTGAGCAGAGGTCACTAGCAGTGCACCGGCCTCCCTGGATGTGACTGCCGCCGCTTCGCCCTCAGATGCTGGTCTGCAGCTCGTTATTGAGCAGGGCAGCATTGTGTGTTTCCAAGCTGGCGTTGGTGATCACGGCATCATGAACCATCCTGCTCCTGTCCATCCTGCTGTCGCTGCGCTCTATCTCGTCGAGGCCAGCCACCTTCTTCAGACAGAGGACGTTCTGAAAGCTCTTCTTGAAGTTGTCCGACAGGAAGGCATACAGGATGGGGTTGGCGCAGCTGTTAAGGTAACCGAGGACCACGACGAAGTCGAAGGTGCTTTTCACGGCGGAGGTGGGCTTGATGGAGCCGGTGACGGAGGTGACGTTGAAAACGTAGAACGGCAGCCAGCAGAGGACGAACACCGCCACCACGATGGACACCATCCGGGTCACCTTACGCTCTGAGCGTTTGCGTTTGGTGGAACCCACTCTCATGCCAGAGGACTTCACCTGGCAAAAGAAAGAACTGTCAGTGGTTATGGAAACAAAATACACATTTTAGAAAACAAACATATTTGTCTTTGCAAATAGTGAGAAGAAATTAGGTGACTATATACTATAGTACTGTAGCTACTCTTTCTGTAACAACCCTGAGGTTTCTCCGATTTTCCCTGTTAAAAGGGTTTTCTATGGAGTTTTTCCTCAGTGGATGTGAGGGTCTAAGGACAGAGGATGTTGTTACGATGTCATGTGAAGCCCTTTGAGACAAACTGTGAAAACGGGCTATACAAATAAAACTGTTGACATCTGTTGTAGCAATACTGCACTGTAGGGTTTCCACCTGCCATATATGGGATCATCACGTATTTGAAAATTAAAAGGCAGCAACATGTCACGTATTTTCGAGCAAATCGTGTCCTCAAATTTGTGAATCATGTTTTGCCATTGGTCTGTCACCTTATTTGTCAATTTAAACTAATTGGCATACTGCAACAAGTGTTCTCGTGTGTGGATGTGCATGCACACCTACATGTGTGTAAGCACATTGTTGTATAGCAGTCTCTCCTTTTTTGGTGTGGCATTGAATATATTATCACATATTTAATAGGTGTTGTGATATCCCTATATGGTTGATACCACACTGAGTATGAACTGACAACCACATATTTAATTTAGTTTAGCCTAAGGACTGGTAGCAGCAGGTCTATTACACAAAAAGTCAAACATTTCCCTTAAGAACCAAGGAAGATTATTAAATCATCACTCAACAGCATGAACTCAGAGTGAGAATGTTAGACTTGTAAACACTATCAGAAGAATAGTTTCATTCATATTGCCCCTGGTGAATACTGGCAGTACACTACTGAACAAACTGCTGTCATGCTTCAAATAACAAATAACAAACAGTGCACGTCCTTTAATCCCACTCTAAGTCAGTGTCGGTGTGTTTTGTTCCTTTGTGTTTACCTGACATAAATTTTCTTTGCCCAAATGAAGTTACATGAACTACACAGCCACCTCCCACTACCCAATTTTCCCTGTTTTGTTAAATTTCCCAATTTTACATAGCCCTCCAGAGCTAATTTGTGTCATTATCCTTATCCTATTAATCCATTGAGCAACACTGGCTACTTTTTTTTGTATTACATGAGCTAAAGCATTCACTAAGTCACCCAAAAATGAAACAGTAAAACATGCAGTGGTTTTAAAAAAAAAATCAGACGTGACTAGACTTCACTACAAACTACATAATAGAGTAATTTCATCAGGATTCACAAATAAACATGACTTCGGCCAAATAGCGTTGTTGACTTGTGGGTGTTTGCACAGCATCCTTGTACCAAGGCCAGTTATCAAAAGAACCTGTTTTTGAATGTAGAGGATGGGTGAGATGATAAAACAGCAATGCAGTCGCATTATAGTGATGGCTTCTCACCTTGACTATAATCAGCAGGTAGCACAGACATATGACTGCCAGGGGCAGGCAGAATCCAATGAAAAAGGTGTAGAATATGAAGGCTGTGTAGTAGACGTCCTGAGGCTCCGGCCACACGATGCCACACACCGGCACCTTGTCTAGGCCGCTGAAGATCATCGTCGGCAGGATGACTAACAGCGACACGCTCCAGACCGTCAGATTAATTAGCTTGGCTACACGGGGCTTCCGCCATTTTGTGGACCTAATAGGGTGGACCACAGCCAGGTATCGATCGATGCTCATCACCATCAGGCAGAAGATGCTGGTGAACTGATTGAGAGAGTCTGAGAGGGTGGAGGAGGAGAGGAAGCAGAGAACAAGGGGTGTTGAAGTTGAGAACAGGAATCACTAATGCTACAAGAAGCTGTTTGTGATTAATTTGCTTTACTTCTTCTCTAGTTAGATTAAAAGATCATTACTAGTTTATTACTATGAAGCTACGGCACCAAAACAGTTAATTTTAATCAACAATGATTGGAAGCACAGGGGAACAGCTGGGATGATGGATGCACTATCGATCAGGTCAAGTTTTGACTTCATTCATATTCATACGCTTTCTTGAAAATTATTCCGTTTTTTCAGATAAAACAAATAATTAGATACAGTTGAGTTCATTAAATATAGAGGCAGGCTGTTTCCTCCACAAAGTCCAGTCTGTTGCCAAACTTCCTGGCTTTAGCTTTGCATTTAAAGGACAGATATGAAAGTGATAGTCATCTACACATCCAAACAACCCCCCCCCTCCCAACCTGGCCCACCATCGGCTCACCCTGCCTCTGAATAATGAATAAATGAATACGTGATCAATTCCCTAAAAGTGCCTTTCTTCCCCAGCTACTGCTGTTTTCTGAAGAGCATCAGCCTTCTAACAGTACACCCACCTACAGTCATGATCACCCTGCACAGAGCCTCTCCGAAGGGCCAGTGCACCAACGTCAGCTGCAGGGCGATGAACGGCAGGCTCATCATGCACAGAACGTCCGCCACGGCCAGATTCAGGATGTAGATGTTGGTCACCGTCTTCATCTTAGCATAGCGCAGGATGACGTAGATGACCAGGGTGTTGCCGCAGAGCCCCACAGCGCACACCACGAAGTAGATGAAGGTGATGACCACCGAGCTGGTCTTGTCCTGGTGAGGCTCTCTGGTCTTTGTGATGTTCAGATCCAGGTCGGACTCGTTCCCTTGGATGTAGCTGTCGTACAGGAGGGGCTCGGGGATGGAGGTGTTGGGGGGAGTGGAGAGGAAAGGCCACGGATCCAAGGCCATGATGACTGAAAGAGTACTGAAGATGTAGTGGGAGGTCAAAGGGGACTAAACATCTAAGATCGGTGAGGATGGTTTGTGTTTAAATATTGATTATAGCACAGGATGGATGGAATAAGGTTGAGGGGCTTCAGGTGTTACATTGGACAAAGGTACAGTATTGGGTGTTTCAGAACTTGGGTTCTGAGGGCTTGGGGCTCTGGGTATTGGGACGGCCGAGGACTTTCAAGCACGAGGAGCCAAGAGTCTCACATCCCAGCTACACAAAGATGATAAAAGAGCAAGATAGATCTATGGAAAGACAGACAACAGAGAGAATTCTCATGAAATTATCTTCAGACAAATAACAATAGTCCTTAAGGATCCATGGCAACAGCTGCAGGGTGAGTTTACATAACAAATTTCACACCTTTAATCAAAGCAACATGGAAAATACTCTCAGGAGAATGCTCATAAAACTGTACTTCCTACACATGTTTACTTCGTACAGTAGATTTTCCTCAGCGCTGTGTTTACTTGCCATGGTAAGCATTTAGCAGATAATTATGATAGAAATGATGAGATTGAGCCAAATCCAATGTCTATGTGCTGTTTTCTAATACTACCCATTTTTTTCCTACATTTGAGAAACAGTGGAAATAGTGAGAAAGATGCGAAACCAAAGAGAATCAATGGTGAGACGCTTATAAAAAATCATGGAGACTTTTAGTTGGCCCCTGAGCCAGCAGCTACCAGAACACCATCCATTACCCAACATCATCACAAACACATGAAGCATTTATGTCACGACACTGATGTGCATTGATTTTGAAAAGTAGAAGTAGAACTAATTTAAAACCTCACCGTGACACCTACTTCAGAGCTGCAATAGTGTCAAGATCACTTTTTGGATCTTTACTGCTCTGTTGTTGCTTTGGTAACTCTGTCTAGACCGCAAATCCCCTCCATGCCACACACTGAGCCCAAAGTAGTTCAGGTCAGGCCTGTATGTGTGTATGCGTGTGGTTGTGTGTATGTGTGTATGCATGCCTCCCCCACGAATGCATGCATGCAAAAAGGCACGGCCGCGGCGCTGAAGACAAATGTTTATTCAATTGATCTTGGGTACAAACAGCTCTGACACTGTGGCAGTATCACTCACTTCTCTCCTGCAGTCACAGCAGCTGGCTCCACAGGGACAACAGTCCAGTTCCTGCTTTCATAATGTACCCAAATTGTGTGTGTGTATGTGTGTGGCACATGTCTGCTGAGCTAAGACAGGCCACTTTGTGCTAATAAGGTGGACATGTATTGGTTATCACAGCAGATGACCTGTGCCTGTGCATATGCATGCAGAGTTTAGCCAGGCTCCGGGGATTGTTGTATTTTTTCAATATTCTAGAGTCTTTTCACTCATATAAAATGAATAGGCTCACCGCTTATCTAATAAAATGTGAAACACTATGATAAAAAAAAAATCAATCCTATATAAATAAGTGAAAACCCCAAAGGTGTTAAATTAATATATATCCACAGTAAAACAACCATCTAACTATTAGAATTGCCACTGGTTTTAAGTCTGTCAGTCAATCTCAGCACTGATGGGAGGGATCAATATTGCCACTTCTATTCCTCCAGTGGCCATTTGCTTCTGCAACAGTGCAGGCTCATCCATTATCACATGGTGGATTTGACGGTGCTAGACTGGAAATTGGAAATATCTGCAACTTGTCTCTGATCCCGAATGTTGCAGTGCCGAGACACCTGCGCGGGAACAAAAATAATAATAGATCTTGCCACTATAATTGAAAACTGGAATCTATAGACTCCATGGGGTTGCGTTTAAATGATAATTGCTGACATTTCATGAAAATGTTAAAAACGACTTCCACTACTGTTGGGGCAAAATTCAGAAAACCCCAAAGCCCTTGGGCCCCATTACAGACGTAGCCTCTGTGCGGGTAAGTGTGTGTAAGAGTGAGTGCGCTGCAGGGGAAAGTTCATATCCACAGCCCACGAAGGATAGATTTTACAATTGCATCAGCAGGCAGACTCTTATCACCGTACCTACTCATTTAGTAACGACCCCTTTCCCTCGTGTGCTGCCTGTGAGCACTTCTTCCCTGCAGGTGAATTAAGTACGTGTCTCCACAGGAATTGCACCTGTTTCAGGTATTTCTGATGATGAGGGAGTAGTGAATGCTCTACACATCCACAGCGCAGTTTAGATCAGAGAGGGGAAAAAAAGAAAAGAGTTGGAGTAAGATTTATGTTTAACTGCATTTGAATGCCACTAACTAAATAACCGCACGTGTCAGGATTTAGCGCACGTTTCTTTTTATAAACCAAGATGGAAAAACCTATCATGTTACAGTGCGCACAAGCGAAACCAGAGCGACAGATAAAACAATCAATATAGACAAATAAAAAACGGCATTCAAATCTACATAAAATTCTCTTTCTGTATTTCCAGCAGCGTCACTTACTTTTAAATAGTAAACTTCATCCTTATACCATGATCACAGTGGTGAGATCTTCCCACAGCAGCGAGTAAAGAGTCCAAACACTCCGGAGCGGCGCTGATATGCTGGAAAGCTGCATCCCGGCAGCCTCTCCATCCACCTGCTCGGTTTACGCATGGCGCTGGCGCTCCGCCGCCCGCTCCCACCGCCGTCAGCTGCTGGTTCGAGCCCACTACATCTCTCAAGTCATGTTTTTTTTCTTTTTTTAATTCTCCCCAAAAATAATATATTCCGATTTATTCATAGAAACTTTAGATTAAATAAATAAGATTAGAAGAAGAAGAAAAAAGCCGGCGTGCGTTTAAAAGTGGAGTGCGCTGAGTCCAACGGAGAACGGTCTTGGCACCGAATCTCAGACAACCACACAGAGACACAGAGACAATCAGAGCGACCGGGCGCGCGACTACACCGCACAGAGAGAGAGAGAGGGAGAGAAAGAGAGCGCTGAGCGTGTGCGTCAGTGTGCGGCAGCTCACTAATGGTTTTGAGTGACGCTCATTGAGTTGGTGTCTTTATCCGGTGCCATCCAGCAAAAAAGATCATTACATTCATTCACTTTTCTGCAAACCAGGGTGCCTTAAATGCACCATAATGAACCAAATTACAGGTAGACTATATAATTACCTGAACTGTAACAGCTTGAATGTCTTCTCCGATTGGTCCTCCAGCTTCTCTGATTGGTCCTCCAGCTCATTTTCTGGTTCTTGCTGAGAAGGTACAGAAGAAAACAGAAAGATGGCACAGTTATCCTGTCCCCCAATGAATGGATCACCTTCCAGTGGGTTTATTTCACGTTCCCATGCAGGCCTTGCAGCCACAGATCACAGTCATCCATGCACATTCTCCTCAGCCAAAGGCGATGAGTCCTATAGTTCTGGTGGATGAAAGCTGTCTAGTTACCTCCTTTCTGTCTTTATAAATGGGGGATTTTCAGTCATCTGCGGACGGTGGGTGGGTATCCCCCATGACCTCTTTCACTGGAAAGATCCATGAGAAAATGTCCTACCACTTCTCTCAACATAGCAACACAAAAGTGCTGTTATTATTTATACCAGCTGTTGTCCCATTAAAGATTAATGCTTCTATTTATGTCTAAAATGATAGGAGGATGTGAAGATACTCAGAGAGGGGAGCGCGATGAAAGTGAATTAGGAGAGAGGGGTTCGTCTCCGGAGCACAAATCTCATCCATGTCAATGAGCGTCCACTCAGTGCTGTTGTTTGTTCAGGTTTGCATTTGAGGTCAGCAGGTTCTCTGGGTGAGTTCACTGTCGTTTGGCACTGATGACTTCATCCAAGCAGCAAAGCTCCTCAGTTCATATTTAAATAATCAGAGAGTATAGCATTTTAAAGGAATAGTTCACTAAAAATGAAATTCAGTCATTATTGACTCACCCTCATGCCGATGATTACTCTGGAGTAATATCTGGAGACCCAGGAGGCCGGTTTGTAATAGTCCAACGAAATCCTTATATGAGAGTCATATACACAAAAAGTCCATAAAACTACACAAAAACCTCCACTACTGCTTGTCTGTTGCAATCCAAGTGTCCTGGAGGTATACATTTACTCGAAATGACATCATTTAGGACATTTTTACAGCTTAAACAGTCCTGTATTGAATTTGCCTAATACGCGCTCTTGCTCTCATGCGCATGAACGTTAGACTGCAATACAGGACTGTTAATGTCCTAAATTATGTCTTTTTGAGTAAACTCTGGACTATATCCCTTCAGAACACTTGGATTGCAACGGATGAGCAGTATGGAGGATTATTACAAGGTTTCTGTGTAGCTTTATGGACTTTTTGTGTCAGGCACTATTGATAAGGATTTTGTTGGACTATTCCTTTAACCTCTCAGCATCATGAAGAACTGCTTGTTCCCTATGTGTCCTGGATATCTCAGTGAAACCAGTGCTAAAAGTTCCCCAAGTTTGGATCAATACAAACACATAGAGTATAGATTCGTCCTACTTTAATTGTCTACCTTGTCCCAGTGTTATGTGTTTTTTTATAATAGTGTATTTGCCCAGAATAAACTTTTTGGCCTAATAAGTTCTGAATGAACTCACCTGAAAATCTTTTCTCTTCACACTCTCCACTTTTTCTTTTCATCTCCCATATATTTATGCAGCAGCCTCCTGAATCTGCTGGAGTTTTTTGTTTTGTTTTTTATTTTCTCACTTTGAAACATTTTCAACTCACACAAACCCACCTTTGCGTCAGTTTTGCATCACCCCTGGGGGAATTTGTGTCTTGTCATCTCCCCATCAACTTATATGCAAGTGTTCCACCTCTGAAATCTAACTTGGCTCTCGTCCAAACACGCGGTAAAAGGTCACTTGAGGCCGTTCGGCATCTAGCAGGGAAACGGTCCTGCACATATAACCTGCAACACTGCAAACCCTTGTTTTAACAACCAAAGCCATGTCATAAATTACTTTTCAGCTTTAGACAGGCTAAAGCGAAGCAGCTGGTTGCTGTGACCTTACAGTGAATAGACATAGGACGGAGCATTTAATTTTCTCATCTAACGTCTGGCACTAATTATTCAACCTTTCAATATAATTTTGGCCTCTATTACTGGAAGTTCATCTGGATTTTCATACACAAAATTACTCAGGCCTTAATCTTATACATTCACCGATTTAATTGATGCTATATAAACCATTTGCATGTTTCAAAGATCAAAACAATGGAGTTAATTAATCACTTTTCTGTATGTGCGAGCAGCAAAGCAGCACTCATTTCATTAGGATCGAGTCTATGGCTCAATACCACCACCCACGGAGTCTCGTGTTGACAGAAAACGATCAAAGGCAACAGAAAACTGGTCAAAACTGGAACTTCAGCCGAGTTCTCTGTATACATGGATGTTTAAAATACACTGCAGTGTGTTTGAAATAGCTGAATCACAAACTTTCTCTGCTTTCCTCTCAGCATACAAACACACAGAGAGAGAGGGAGAGAGCCTTGAACGTCATCACCCAGCCACTCTATACTCGGCCTTCAACTCTGGCGCGTGTCTAAATCAACAAGGAGCCTAGTTTAAAGGGTAAAGGTCCATTCATGATAAGACCCAAAGATCAGATCAAAAACGGAGATCACTGACACTTTCTCACATTCCTGTCGTGGGCCTTGTTTTTTTGCAGAGAGAACAACATGTCAACAGCACAAACACTCCAGCTGTCAGCAGCTGTCTGTGCCCTGGTAGACAGCAGACTGCAGATGTCCTCTCATGAACTACAAGCTTTATTGTATCTCTAATCAGTGGTGATTGCCACTGATTTCGTACTTTGTGTTCTGAGATGCTGCACCGCTGTCGTGTTGCTTTTGCTGCTTAGACAGCATGCAACTGGAAAGGGCTGGATAAAAAAAAAAGGGCCAAGCCAAATTCACCTCAACAGCCCATCAGCTCTTACAGCATATACCCTGTCATATGAGTTATTCTTTTGCCTTCTTCTCACATACATTTAATGGCCCCGGGCATAGTAAAGCAACACAAACACAATTTCCACAGAGTGACTGATTCGATGCCATGACAAAAAAACGGAAAAAACAAAACACGAAGCCTTGACGTCGCACTCGTTGTGAAACTCCCAGGGAGAAAGTAAGCATTCGGCGTGACATGATTTATCTGCTGTTTATCACCTTGACTCCCGGTGACAGTGCGGCGCTACGGCACATAATATCACACACCATGTGACGCCCTTAGTGCTGAGAGCAAGTGCCAAGATGTTGCATGTCAACAGAATCACACAGCATGGACAAACAAAAATAAAATGACTGGTCCTGAAGGTCACAGCGCTTTGAATATTTCTTTGAACGTTTTTCTACTTGAGTTTTCCATCCATCCACTGTGACGGCCTTAGAAGAGGCCGGTGTTGGCTGCCTGGAGAGGTTCATTGCTATTTGACTAGAAGAGAGAGATAAGAGAAGAAGAAAAAAAACTTCTTTCGTGTTCCCTGGCCATTTTTAGTCTCACACGAAATTGATATTTGAACATTAGAGTGCAACGTCCTGCGTGGCGCTGCTCATCAGTGAGCAGGTCAGGTCAGGCCAGGCCCCTTAGAGGGGTTTATGTGAGAATGAGAATCCCATGTTAGTTGTGACTGTCTTTGTAGAGCCTCTTAATCTATTTATATCTCATCTCAGCAGGCATGCAGCTGGACGTCAGATGTTCTTATTTGGATGAACATAGATAGATAGACATAAATTTCAACATCAAGGCAAGTATAATGTGACACAGAATATTGACAACAGCTGATGTTGCGATTCCGTCGCTCGTAACTTGTGCCGCGAAGGAAACCTAAATCAAGCTTCTCATACCGACACCATTTAAATATAGAGTATACTGACACTGCGAGTCATGAGCCATGGCGACCAAAATACAACACCCTGAATATCACACGTCACATATCCAGTGTTGGGGGGTTTTGACATCAATCAAAGTTTTATTTCTTTAAAAAAAAGAAAGAAAAAAAAGTGGGTGCATGTTTTGCATGCTTTGTGTCTTTCCACCAAAGCTCTTTACATAAGTCTCAGGAGAGGAAATTATGCTGGTGAAGCAGAAACTCAGGTGCTGCTGCAGCTGAGGTTCAATATTTAGTTGACACTGGGGTTTAGCAAACCTGTGACTTGACTGGTGAGCAGCACTCCCTACTGACGCCCACTCTGTACATACAGCATTGAATCCAATCCATTCCACTTTATTTATATAGCACATTTTCAAAACATAAAAGTTAACCAAGGTGCTGCACAATGATTTACATATAAGACATGGTAAGAAAGCGTAATGAGGATTAAAAATAAAATAAAATAATAAAAAAGTTCAAAAGAATAAAAGGAAGGAATGAATTAAAAAAATTACAATCAAAAAGGAATAAAATAAGAGCCATTAAAAGTAAACAGATTAAAATTACAATACAATTATAATAAAAAGACAAACAAGAACAGGGATCACATTAAATACCCAAGCACATTAATGATATTATAGGAAACTGTCAAAAAAAAAGATTTAATCTACTTTGATAGTTATATCATTCTGTATTTTCATAATAATCTATCAGCAGCCTCAGTATGCTGTAATGTGACAGTCCAAGTCTCTGGTGTTTGATACTGTAGCCCCACTCAGTAATCCACCCATGTCTTGGTCCACTTTGCTTTTTCTGCCTGCCACTGTCTGCACAGGTGTTTCTAAAACAGGCCTCTGTAACTGCATGACTGCTCTAAAGGACCCAAAGTTGAACTGAACGATGTCCTGACTCACAAGTCTGTGAATAACCCATCAGAGACAGCCCTTAAGTGGCTAAACTCCTCTGTATTGAACAAAAGTATAGGCTCGCTTCTCTTAGTGACCATGTTTCTGCTCCCTCTCTGTGTCTGTGGCGTTCAACCTGGGACCACTTTTGTCCACAAAATTTCTCTGTGGTCAAACTTTTCGCTTTGAATTGAAATTCACCTGTGCAACCTCATGTATGGGGAAGGCATGGTGATGTGTTGTATCTGGCGACCAACAAACTTGAGAGCAGGAAACATGATAGTGCTGGACAGGTGTAACAGCTCTAGTCCATCATTTAGTTCAAAAACCTGCAGAAGAAAAACTAAACAAAATGTATGTTAATGTGAAGAGTGGAAGATTAAATAATCTCTTAAAGGCAAACATCATTTTACATCTTCAAAATAACCACAAAAAAAAAGAAAAGAAAAGTGCCCGCAGCAAAGGTTCATCGGGTGCTCAAACTTTTCATGCCACTGTATAAATGAATGATCCATTCCAATAATCTTGGGCTTCTCAACACTAAAAAAGATTTTTTTTTTTAAATCAATCAACACAGAATGATCATACAAGGGACTTTTATTAGTCTGATGATTAAAAAAAAAATCTTGAGAAATATGAGAATATTAATTCTGGTGTGATTTCGTCTTAGATGTAGGAGTGTGGCTGCACTATTTTGCAGCCAGGCTATCTAGAATGAAGTGGTGCTGTCAAGGAAATGAATGATTTTATTGCAGTTTACATGCAGCTGTGAAGGAAAGTATGAACTACTGTGATCTCTTATTCATATAGCTTTTTTAAAGGTCAGCAATCCAAAGTATTTTAAGATATGCAATTTCTATGTGGTTTCAATTTGCCTTCCATCTGAGACACACAGTAAAGCTTTGATATCACTAAAGCACACAGGACATGAGATAATGTGTTGTCTGCATGAAACGACAACCTCCTATCTGTGTAACCGTGGCGAGAAAACGTCCATATATGAATGATGAGCTTGAATTATTCATAGCAGAAGGCACCGTTCCTGGGCAGATATGACTCAAACGTGATGCAGTGCACGTCAGATCAGTCGAAGAAGTCGGCGCAGTCTCGCATCCAAACTGCCGTGGTGGTGCACGCTGCCAGCAGTCCCGCTGCTGCCTGGATTAAACTTTAAACACTCCCAGCCTCAGCGCTCCCTAAGCCAGTTGTGAAGTTACATAAGAAAGAACCCAGACGACACACGATGATATCATGGTCGCTTAAAATATGTCTCGGGCCCAGAGCTTTGAGGCGGTGCACAAACATTTCTGAGAGTGTGAATCATTCCTGATGACAAGTGCATCGCCATGCTGCTGTGTTATTGCTGTGATCATAGTGTGAGCTGTCAGAAGGACACATGGGGGCCTGTGTGATCACATGCTCAGTGCATTGACCACCACCACTCAGCTGTAATAATAAGTATCTGTTATTACTTTAATTAAGGGCCTTCAGGCTCCATGAAGATTGCGTCACAATCACAGAGTGAATAGATTGAGCGATCAGTCATTCTAACAGTAAGAATCTGTCTGAGAATTATTCGGATGCTCCTGCAGCCACCTTTTATTTTTTTTATTTCAGTGTGTTCTCAGCAGAGCGGCTCATCATTGTGCATCATCGCGCCCTTGTAGACCAAGGGTACAGGGGCGAGACAAACAATTTCCTCTGTGGCTGCAGGGTGTGTGTGTGTGTCTGTGGGTGTGTTGGATGCTGCCTGAAACACTCATTAGTATGAACTGATACAAACATCCCAACAAACGCTGCCTTCCCTATGTTACGGATATTAAAAAAAAGGTTCAAATTGACAATTTGTCCTCATGGAAAAAATGACCAAGGGGGTTTAAATTTTCAGAGGTGCCTTCACTGACTGCTGTAATTTACATTCTTAGCAGTACACAGCCACTATTCAAGTGGAAAGCATCAGGAAACGAATAACTCTAGCTGCTACTTCTGTATCATCAAGGAGTTATATGTTATTCTGTGTTTTCTGTTTGCCCTTGTGCCTCCTCCTTCGTTTCTGGTCTGTGTGTGTATGTGTTCATGTGGGCGTGGCCTCCTCTCCCACCTGCTCATCTCCATACCGGCTGCTCATCATGTCATCAAGACTCCTGTACGAGTGTCCTGACTCTTCACTCACCGGCGCATTGTTCAGTGATTGCTCTCAGCCGCACTAGAGAACCAATTACTGGTGTTTCAGTGCTGCTCGTCTCAGAACATCTTCTCCTCTGGGTCCAGGACCCCAGAGCTACATCCTCCAGCCAGTCTCCTCTACAGTACACCCCTGCATCCCTCTTCTGCCAGTCTGCACTCAGGTCAGAAAAAAATATTACAGTAGCACAGACTCTCCATAATTTGTAGCTTATCTGTGCTACATTTCTACCTTAATTACACAGCTTTGTGATGGTTTGATAAATGGCTTAAAGGGGTAGTTCACCCAAAATTGAAATTTCACTCATTATCTACTCACCCTCATGTTGACTAAGGGCTGGGAGAAATTTCAGAGTTATCCATGGCTTCTGTGAGTTACGGGGGGTCTCGGTGTACTGTAGCAGTGCATGTCGCAAATGGATACCAAGCTTGTTTCGTAGCAGAAGCTCCTCTTTCCGGTTCGTCACATTTGGACAAACCAGGGTCTGTCCTCTTCCCAGTTTGGCCAAATTTGACGAACCGGGAAGAGGAGCTTCGAGAAGCTTTCGCTACAAAACAAGCTTGAAATATAAACTTACGCCGAGACCCCCTGTAACTCAGAGAAGCTACGGATAACTCTTCTCCCAGCCCTCAGTCGACATGAGGGTTAGTAGACAATGAGTGAAATTTCAATTTTGGGTGAACTATCCCTTTAACTTGTTACAAGGCCACCGCCCTGGTGTCCCAGCTCTCGTCTCTGCGCACAGTGACACAAACGTGCCCTGTAACCCAAAATGATAGATCAAACCACACAAATATACACATCATAACATTATGATATATAGTTATGCAGGCCTTGTTGTAAACAACATGGCCGATAGGAGGGTTAGCAAAACAGCGGGAAAGCGAACAGTGTATTCTTCGTTGCAAGAACCATTACATTTCATTTAATACATTTCATAGCATTTAATATCATGTTTCTTTTTGGATAGTCATATTCAATGTTGGTTGTTGTTGCCACTTGTATAAAGGTTTCAAGCCCCCAAGCAAGACCTGTAAAAGTTTTATCCCATATGCATGCAGTCCGTCAGTATGGCATGAACATGAGCCAGTTAGCTCAGCCCTGTAGCACAGTTATGATGAGAGTAACACCGCTGCACATAATCAGAGAGCTGCATACACCAAGAAGTGGGTCTATCCCAGAAGCTAAAACGTGCAATGCATATGCAACAACAACTTTCAAAGGAGTGGATAGATGCAAGTTTTAAGATCTTCATAATACACAGATGGTACAGACCTACCAAGGGACTCCATGCCAAGAGGTCTTGAACCTCAGGTGTAAATAGGCTATTCCTAGGCATCACACGGATACAGTTAGTTTTCTGTATACTTGGGGCTAGAATGTGTTTTAGACCTTATAGTTACCCAGGACTCTTGGTCACTTCAGTGTGACCATTGTCCCATGTTGTTATCTAATTAACATTATCTGTGACTTGGCCTTTACCTCCCTTCACTCAACCATGATTGGAACTGGATTTGGGCAGTTTTCTCAAAGTTATGCTTTTGTCCGCATCCTTATCTATAAGACCTTGGTCTCCATAGATACAGATGATAAAGGTAGTCCCAGCTTTATATTATCAGTCACAATAGAAGCTAGATGGTGAACCATTGTCTAACGCTGTGAGGTCTCTTTATGACTTGGATTACAAGTGTGAGCCTACAAAGTAAGAAAAAAAAGATGAGATGGAAAATGAATTTCACAGTAACATGTACAGTTCTAAGAACAGGCTGGTCCAGGAACACCTGGGATTTAAATTAAGCCCCCAGATCCTTGAGACTTCTTGGATGAAAGAGAAGGGAAAGTATCTGCTGGAACTGACTGACATTACCAAGACCACCATGGACCCCGTGAGATATTCACAGAACTTTGTTGAGTTCAAGTCTGAAAGAAGTTTGGCTGCTCTGCAGAATAAGGGTCAAACCCACCACTGAAGGTTATTTAGGGACTTTAAAGAAAGAGAAAGACAGAAAATGTCAAAAAGAGACACAGAAAAATGGAAAAAGATACAGAAAGAAAATCAATGTATGTGAGTATGTGTGGAAATGCAACAACCAACTATGTTTTGCCATAAAATAATGTTAATCTTTCATTCACAAAAGAAAAAAAAAGTACAATAGAAGATTAAGTCATTTAGTACATCACTTTCTATTAAATGCTAGCACACAGCACAATCATGTAACCATGGAGAAGTTTTTTTTAGGAACACTGCAAAATGATACTTAGTAGTGACCAGTAATAAAAATCAGAGCTCAGTCTTTGGTAGCACTACATAATACGGCCCGCAATTTACAGCGTAACTAGCGCTCTCTTGCCGCATAGGTTGCCGCTTATTTCACACAAGTAGTGAGTAACTGCGGCTGACTTCCCCCCCTGTTTCCCCCATGCATTTACAGTGTAACTAGGCTGTGTCTTAGTGCGTAACTTACCTCCTGCTTCACACCAACTTCCACACAAGTACAGGGTAACTCTCGCTGTTTTACAGCTTAACTAGGCTGCATCTTAGCACGTAACTCCTCTCATACTTTACACCAAATTACACAGTAACTGTCGCTCACTCCGTCACTAATTAGCGCATTTTACAGTATAACTAGGTTGTGTCTTAGAGCGTAACTCCTGTACAATTACCTGCTACTTTGCCCGGACTTAAAGTGTAACTTCTGGTACATTAGAAATTAAATAGTCTAATGTAGGCTACAATATGAGCACAATTGTTGCAATCTATCTTTTTCAATGTGTCAGCAGCGAAATTTCACCTCTATTTCAGAGATTTATTATTCATTAATTAATTGTATGGTTTGGATAGGTGAGAAATGGAGTGTGGAAATTTGCCAAAAAATGGCTGGCTGGTAGGCCTAGTAAACTTACCTCTCTAAAATGCACATCTATGAAAGTCTAGTTCTGTCATCCAAGGGCAAAACACAAACTATAGTAATACATCCACAATAATGAGTCATTAGAGAGATAGAAAATGCTTTATTATTTATCAACCAGAAGAAACATGACACATCCACATCCATGATCATTCAAGTATAAGGACAGTAAGTACTGTTAGTGAGCACTGTTACTCCCTCCTTAGTCTCAACCTACACTCTAGTTGTGTTATAGTTAAACACTAATTAAGAAGTCGCGGGCTGTATTATAAAGTACTGACTGTTACTCCCTACTTAGTATCTACCTACACTTTAGTTGTGTTATAGTTACCCACTAATTAAGAAGTCGCGGGCTGTATTATAAAGTACTGACTGTTACTCCCTACTTAGTATCTACCTAAACTCTAGTTGTGTTATAGTTACCCACTAATTAAGAAGTTGCGGGCTGCATTATAAAGTACTGACTGTTACTCCCTACTTAGTATCTACCTACACTCTAGTTGTGTTATAGTTACCCACTAATTAAGAAGTTGCGGGCTGCATTATAAAGTACTGACTGTTACTCCCTACTTAGTATCTACCTACACTCTAGTTGTGTTATAGTTACCCACTAATTAAGAAGTTGCGGGCTGCATTATAAAGTACTGACTGTTACTCCCTACTTAGTATCTACCTACACTCTAGTTGTGTTATAGTTACCCACTAATTAAGAAGTCGCGGGCTGTATTATAAAGTACTGACTGTTACTCCCTACTTAGTATCTACCTACACTCTAGTTGTGTTATAGTTACCCACTAATTAAGAAGTTGCGGGCTGCATTATAAAGTACTGACAGTTACTCCCTACTTAGTATCTACCTACACTCTAGTTGTGTTATAGTTACCCACTAATTAAGAAGTCGCGGGCTGTATTATAAAGTACTGACTGTTACTCCCTACTTAGTATCTACCTACACTCTAGTTGTGTTATAGTTACCCACTAATTAAGAAGTCGCGGGCTGTATTATCAAGTACTGACTGTTACTCCCTACTTAGTATCTACCTACACTCTAGTTGTGTTATAGTTACCCACTAATTAAGAAGTTGCGGGCTGCATTATAAAGTACTGACTGTTACTCCCTACTTAGTATCTACCTACACTCTAGTTGTGTTATAGTTACCCACTAATTAAGAAGTCGCGGGCTGTATTATAAAGTACTGACTGTTACTCCCTACTTAGTATCTACCTACACTCTAGTTGTGTCATAGTTACCCACTAATTAAGAAGTCGTAGGCTGTATTATCAAGTACTGACTGTTACTCCCTACTTAGTCTCAACCTACACTCTAGCTGTGTTATAGTTACCCACTAATTAAGAAGTCGCGGGCTGTATTATCAAGTACTGACTGTTACTCCCTACTTAGTATCTACCTACATTCTAGTTGTGTTATAGTTACCCACTAATTAAGAAGTTGCGGGCTGCATTATAAAGTACTGACTGTTACTCCCTACTTAGTATCTACCTACACTCTAGTTGTGTTATAGTTACCCACTAATTAAGAAGTCGCGGGCTGTATTATAAAGTACTGACTGTTACTCCCTACTTAGTATCTACCTACACTCTAGTTGTGTCATAGTTACCCACTAATTAAGAAGTCGTAGGCTGTATTATCAAGTACTGACTGTTACTCCCTACTTAGTCTCAACCTACACTCTAGCTGTGTTATAGTTACCCACTAATTAAGAAGTCGCGGGCTGTATTATCAAGTACTGGCTGTTACTCCCTACTTAGTCTCAACCTACACTGAAATTGTCCTGCATATACACTGTACTTGTCTTTGAGTTACCCAGTAACTACAAGGAGCGGGCTGTATTATTAAGTATTCTTTGTTATTCCCTCCTTGGTGTGCAAATACACTGTAATTGTGGAGTAATGCCTGGAGTTACCCATTACCTTCTGTCTAAGTGGAACCAGTGAGTTAGAACACAGTTTGTAAGATAACATCATCTGAAAGTACAGTAATACAAAGACAAAACTAACTTAAAGGAATAGTTCACCCCAGAATGATAGTATACAAAATATTATATTATTATAATAACAAAAGCCAGTAGAAATCTGTTATTTTATGATGTCATGGACACTTAAAATAATAGTTCACCCAAGAATGATATTTCACTCATTATCTACTCACTCTCGTGTCGACTAAGGGCTGGGAGAATTTTCAGAGTCCTCCATGGCTTCACTGAGTTACAGGGGGTCTCGGCGTAGCAGTGCATGTCCATGTAACACTTGCAAATGGACACCGGCAGTCTTTGTTACAAAAAAAATCCAAATACCTCCATGCTGCTCGTCTGTAATGTCCGTCTTGTATTGAAGCTTGATGAGAAATTGTCCCGAAAAAAAATAAATAAGTCCATATTTCAAGCTTTTTTGCAGCAGAAGCTCCTCTTCCCGGTCCGTCCAAATCACGCAAGATTTGCGTTGACGTCATTGCAATTAACTGCCACCGCCGCAAATCTTGCGAGACTTGGGCGGACCAGGAAGAGGAACTTCCACTGCAAACAAGCTTGAAATATGGACTTAATTTTTTCAGGACAATTTCGTATGTCAGGGCTGCAGTACAAGACGGACATTACATACCAGCAGCATGGAGGTATTTGGATGTTTTTTAGTGTGTTATTTTGTGACGAAAACCGCTGGTGTCCGCTTGCAACCGTTATATGGACATGCACTGCTACGCCGAGACCCCCTCTAACTCAGAGAAGCCACAGATAACTCTGAAAATTCTCACAGTCCTTAGTCTACATGAGGGTGAGTAGATAATGAGTGAAATATCATTCTTGGGTGAACTATTATTTTAAGTGTCCATGACATCATAAAATAACAGATTCCTACTGGCTTTTGTTATTTACATTTAAGTTCATTTTTGTTCCTTCTGTAATAAACTGTTTAATTTAGTTTTCCATCTGCCTGGTCCTTCTAAGTCAAAGACAGTCAGTCAAGTCAGTTTCATTTGACAAAATGTACTTTCTAAGTTAGAAGTGTCAAGTGGAAAAGATTGTTGTGATACTACTATCACACCGCAGTGTGACACTCAGTGATGGACAATGGATGGGCTCCCCCCATAAAAGGTGATCTTGATCTTGATCCAGCTCCTTGGGTCAAGGCAGAGATCAGGGCCATGGGTGGCGCGCCATCTCCCTCGTCGGGTCTATTTTCATGGCATCTCAAAAAACCTCACCTGTGTAGAAACATAATCATATCTTGTATCATCTCAACTTCATCACATAAATGCATCACTGTAAAACAAAGTGAGAAAATTAATAACTTTGAACGGTAGGCTACAGTTTTTTCATCATGGAATAGCTTCTTAATCCCAGTTTTTACCTTTCACATCATGAATCATTAGCCTTTTAAACCATAACTTGTGATTTGTAAGCACATTAATCAACTACAAATTATACATATTTTTTCTTTAACTATTGAGTAAATATTTTAACCATTTAGAAACCTTCAACTTAGGTATAAAATCAATGCCATTACCATACTGTTTCACAACTGTGTGCTTCACCAGTACATTAACTGTTAACGTTACTCTTGACTGTATTCATCTTTAATAACATGTGTAACCAACACTAACATTAACTAATGGAGCCAATGCGTGCAGTACATGGATGTATGGTACAGTACTATCTCAAATACAACCTCAAAGCAAAACAACCGCAGCACTAAGGTTCCCGGTTAGCGTGGTGCAGGGGGAAACGCACATTATCTTTAGCACAAGCTAACATTGCTAACTGCGTTAGCATAGCTACTTAACTCACCCAGAGGTTGATAACGCGGCGAAAATACCATCACATATGATCACACAGGTCCTGGGTTCATCCCTCTCGTCTCCCGGGGTCTTTGCTCTGTGTTTATATCAACATATCACATCGTAGACATTGCATGATTTAATTTCCCCTCATTTCTCAATCTCCACTTGGTCTCCGCCTGGCTAGAGTGCCTAGGTGGGACCAGGCAGCCAATAGGAGGTGAGCAGCATCTGGTCTGACCAATGACAGATCGTCAAATTTAATTGACACCTTATGTGATCAATGATGAGCAGCGTTGTTAGACAGGTTAAATGCGATGAAAAAGGTGACCATCTGTCATTGGTCAGACCAGAAGCGTTCACTTCCCGATTGGTTACATGCTGAGAAGTTAGAAAGTCCCACCTCACTAGAGAAAACGGAGCTGCAGGGAGGGACGACCGTCAGGCATGGATGTACAGCCAGGAGGTTACGAAGTGGCGAAACGAGGGAACTTATGCAACGATGTGATATGTTGATATAAACACAGAGCAAAGACCCCGGGAGACGAGAGGGATGAACCCAGGACCCGTGTGATGGTATTTTGCCAAGTTATCAACCTCTTGGTGAGTTAAGTAGCTATGCTAACGCAGTTAGCAATGTTAGCTTGTGCTAAAGATAATGTGCGTTTTCCCCTGCACCACGCTAACCGGGAACCTTAGTGCTGCGGTTGTTTTGCTTTGAGGTTGTATTTGAGATAGTACTGTACCATACATCCATGTACTGCGCGCATTGGCTCCATTAGTTAATGTTAGTGTTGGTTACACATGTTATTAAAGATGAATACAGTCAAGAGTAACGTTAACAGTTAATGTACTGGTGAAGCACACAGTTGTGAAACAGTATGGTAATGGCATTGATTTTATACCTAAGTTGAAGGTTTCTAAATGGTTAAAATATTTACTCAATAGTTAAAGAAAAAATATGTATAATTTGTAGTTGATTAATGTGCTTACAAATCACAAGTTATGGTTTAAAAGGCTAATGATTCATGATGTGAAAGGTAAAAACTGGGATTAAGAAGCTATTCCATGATGAAAAAACTGTAGCCTACCGTTCAAAGTTATTAATTTTCTCACTTTGTTTTACAGTGATGCATTTATGTGATGAAGTTGAGATGATACAAGATATGATTATGTTTCTACACAGGTGAGGTTTTTTGAGATGCCATGAAAATAGACCCGACGAGGGAGATGGCGCGCCACCCATGGCCCTGATCTCTGCCTTGACCCAAGGAGCTGGATCAAGATCAAGATCACCTTTTATGGGGGGAGCCCATCCATTGTCCATCACTGAGTGTCACACTGCGGTGTGATAGTAGTATCACAACAATCTTTTCCACTTGACACTTCTAACTTAGAAAGTACATTTTGTCAAATGAAACTGACTTGACTGACTGTCTTTGACTTAGAAGGACCAGGCAGATGGAAAACTAAATTAAACAGTTTATTACAGAAGGAACAAAAATGAACTTAAATGTAAATAACAAAAGCCAGTAGGAATCTGTTATTTTATGATGTCATGGACACTTAAAATAATAGTTCACCCAAGAATGATATTTCACTCATTATCTACTCACCCTCATGTAGACTAAGGACTGTGAGAATTTTCAGAGTTATCTGTGGCTTCTCTGAGTTAGAGGGGGTCTCGGCGTAGCAGTGCATGTCCATATAACGGTTGCAAGCGGACACCAGCGGTTTTCGTCACAAAATAACACACTAAAAAACATCCAAATACCTCCATGCTGCTGGTATGTAATGTCCGTCTTGTACTGCAGCCCTGACATACGAAATTGTCCTGAAAAAATTAAGTCCATATTTCAAGCTTGTTTGCAGTGGAAGTTCCTCTTCCTGGTCCGCCCAAGTCTCGCAAGATTTGCGGCGGTGGCAGTTAATTGCAATGACGTCAACGCAAATCTTGCGTGATTTGGACGGACCGGGAAGAGGAGCTTCTGCTGCAAAAAAGCTTGAAATATGGACTTATTTATTTTTTTCGGGACAATTTCTCATATCGAAGCTTCAATACAAGACGGACATTACAGACGAGCAGCATGGAGGTATTTGGATTTTTTTTGTAACAAAGACTGCCGGTGTCCATTTGCAAGTGTTACATGGACATGCACTGCTACGCCGAGACCCCCTGTAACTCAGTGAAGCCATGGAGGACTCTGAAAATTCTCCCAGCCCTTAGTCGACACGAGAGTGAGTAGATAATGAGTGAAATATCATTCTTGGGTGAACTATTATTTTAAGTGTCCATGACATCATAAAATAACAGATTTCTACTGGCTTTTGTTATTATAATAATATAATATTTTGTATACTATCATTCTGGGGTGAACTATTCCTTTAAGTTAGTTTTGTCTTTGTATTACTGTACTTTCAGATGATGTTATCTTACAAACTGTGTTCTAACTCACTGGTTCCACTTAGACAGAAGGTAATGGGTAACTCCAGGCATTACTCCACAATTACAGTGTATTTGCACACCAAGGAGGGAATAACAAAGAATACTTAATAATACAGCCCGCTCCTTGTAGTTACTGGGTAACTCAAAGACAAGTACAGTGTATATGCAGGACAATTTCAGTGTAGGTTGAGACTAAGTAGGGAGTAACAGCCAGTACTTGATAATACAGCCCGCGACTTCTTAATTAGTGGGTAACTATAACACAGCTAGAGTGTAGGTTGAGACTAAGTAGGGAGTAACAGTCAGTACTTGATAATACAGCCTACGACTTCTTAATTAGTGGGTAACTATGACACAACTAGAGTGTAGGTAGATACTAAGTAGGGAGTAACAGTCAGTACTTTATAATACAGCCCGCGACTTCTTAATTAGTGGGTAACTATAACACAACTAGAGTGTAGGTAGATACTAAGTAGGGAGTAACAGTCAGTACTTTATAATGCAGCCCGCAACTTCTTAATTAGTGGGTAACTATAACACAACTAGAATGTAGGTAGATACTAAGTAGGGAGTAACAGTCAGTACTTGATAATACAGCCCGCGACTTCTTAATTAGTGGGTAACTATAACACAACTAGAGTGTAGGTAGATACTAAGTAGGGAGTAACAGTCAGTACTTTATAATGACTTCTTAATTAGTGGGTAACTATAACACAACTAGAGTGTAGGTAGATACTAAGTAGGGAGTAACAGTCAGTACTTTATAATGCAGCCCGCAACTTCTTAATTAGTGGGTAACTATAACACAACTAGAGTGTAGGTAGATACTAAGTAGGGAGTAACAGTCAGTACTTGATAATACAGCCTGCGACTTCTTAATTAGTGGGTAACTATAACACAACTAGAGTGTAGGTAGATACTAAGTAGGGAGTAACAGTCAGTACTTTATAATGCAGCCCGCAACTTCTTAATTAGTGGGTAACTATAACACAACTAGAGTGTAGGTAGATACTAAGTAGGGAGTAACAGTCAGTACTTTATAATGCAGCCCGCAACTTCTTAATTAGTGGGTAACTATAACACAACTAGAGTTTAGGTAGATACTAAGTAGGGAGTAACAGTCAGTACTTTATAATACAGCCCGCGACTTCTTAATTAGTGGGTAACTATAACACAACTAGAGTGTAGGTAGATACTAAGTAGGGAGTAACAGTCAGTACTTTATAATACAGCCCGCGACTTCTTAATTAGTGGGTAACTATAACACAACTAGAGTGTAGGTTGAGACTAAGGAGGGAGTAACAGTGCTCACTAACCGTACTTACTGTCCTTATACTTGAATGATCATGGATGTGGATGTGTCATGTTTCTTCTGGTTGATAAATAATAAAGCATTTTCTAACTCTCTAATGACTCATTATTGTGGATGTATTACTATAGTTTGTGTTTTGCCCTTGGATGACAGAACTAGACTTTCATAGATGTGCATTTTAGAGAGGTAAGTTTACTACCAGCCAGCCATTTTTTGGCAAATTTCCACACTCCATTTCTCACCTATCCAAACCATACAATTAATTAATGAATAATAAATCTCTGAAATAGAGGTGAAATTTCGCTGCTGACACATTGAAAAAGATAGATTGCAACAATTGTGCTCATATTGTAGCCTACATTAGACTATTTAATTTCTAATGTAGCCTACCAGAAGTTACACTTTAAGTCCGGGCAAAGTAGCAGGTAATTGTACAGGAGTTACGCTCTAAGACACAACCTAGTTATACTGTAAAATGCGCTAATTAGTGACGGAGTGAGCGACAGTTACTGTGTAATTTGGTGTAAAGTATGACAGGAGTTACGTGCTCAGATGCAGCCTAGTTAAGCTGTAAAACAGCGAGAGTTACCCTGTACTTGTGTGGAAGTTGGTGTGAAGCAGGAGGTAAGTTACGCACTAAGACACAGCCTAGTTACACTGTAAATGCACGGGGGAAACAGGGGGGGAAGTCAGCCGCAGTTACTCACTACTTGTGTGAAATAAGCGGCAACCTATGCGGCAAGAGAGCGCTAGTTACGCTGTAAATTGCGGGCCGTATTATGTAGTGCTACCCAGTCTTTAATCTTCATGTAGCATTCAAGACGGACACAAGATGTACCTACTTGTTCTGAAAGTTCAGCTACTGTAACTGCTTGGCTGGATTCTAAATTTCCCAACTACCAGAAAGTTGTATCTCACACTGAAAAAAAAAAAAAAAAAACTCTGTTAAAAACAAAAAGACAGATTGGACCAAAGATTGGAAAGTAAAAAGCAAACAGAGCAAAATGAAAATTGAAAAGCCATGCTGAAAAAACAACAATAACAACCATGCAACCATGGTCTTGTTAGACTTCGGTTTGACATCAGGGTGCACCAGACGGGGCCGGCCTCTGAAGATTAGAAATCATTGACAATGTATTGATTCAGTGGGCAGAACTTGGAGGGAGGTTGTTTTCACTTTGTGTGAGTGTAACATGAGTGATGAGGTGAACTTGATGAGGTTTGGGTTTGGTGTTCACGTCTATAAGAGCACCGAATAAGTTTCATCTCACAAATCAGTCAGTTGCTGATACTGTTTGGGGAGTGTTTTAAAGTGTCTTTGAGCTGAACCTCAACTGTATTGCTCAGTTTTATTCTCTGTTATCTTGGGCACTAAAGTGGTACAGTCTTTAGCTCTGATGCCTGACAGCAAGAAAGTCCTGTGTTTGACCTTGTGGCCACCGAGGCCTTTCACTGTGGACTTCTGTTTGTTCTCTTTCTGCTCCAGCTGCACCTACAATCCAGAGACTGGTTCTGGACATTAAAATCTGGCTCAGCTTTGTTTTCTGATAACACTAGAAATCTGATTTTTTTTAAAAAATATAACAACAAAACTTCCTTCATTTGTCTCATCACAGATCTTGCCTCCCTATCATGCAAAGCAATCTATTCATTTCCCTCAACTAGTCCATTTTCAATTGTTCTCTGGCAGATTATTTTGTGTGTGTTTGTGGTGAAGCTCTCTAGTGTTTCTTGTTCTGTCATCCTGTTAATACCCTGCTTGTTGTTGGGTTTTTGGATTTTGGATTTCTGCCAGCCCCATGTCAGATTTGTTTGCCTGATGTGACTCATCTCCTGGTTTTGACTTTTTGGATGAAGTAAACAGAACTTTCATTCCCTTCTTCCTTGTTGTTCTTTTGGGTTCTCTTGTGAGTGGTGACAGTGTTGTGAAAATTCTTAGCAGTTTGCTGTTAGTGAATAATGAAACAGAAACTTCTGCTGGCTAACAAGTTTTTATTTCCTTGCAAAGAAAGGTCAGTCCTCACCTGAGCATTGATGGTCAAGGAAAGACCCAGAGCACCAGTGGCATTTACATTATACTTAGGTACCACCTCTCAGGGATTTTCAAAGGGCCTTTTGGTCTGTGGGGCCCTGGATTTTATCCAACTAGTAAACATAAAGAGGGTGAAACTTATATTACCACTCACAAATGTTTAATACACAAGAAGGTCTGATATGTTGGTGGAAAAGGAAGGTTATAGGGACATCTCAAGTGGTTGAAATTACCATTACAACAGTCAACCACAACAATGCCATTTCAGACCATAATTAAAATTAGATATCTCTACGTCTACATTTAAAAGTAAGTTGGAGATGGTATTTTGAACAAACTAAGTTGGATAGATGCAGATATCGATACCAAGAATCTGCAGCAGCTGCCTTGAAAGAGAGTTTACCACTGTCTTCCACAATCAAATGTCATCAGTAGAAAGACATCACAGTCCTGGTAAGATATAATATCTAGGAGATTTAGGGCAGAAATGGCAAAAAAAAAAGGGAGGTTCTCAAAAATCAATAGTTACTTTATAATCTGAACATGTGTACCTCCTGATGGCTAAAAAAAGAAAACCATTCTTCAACCATTGTTTACTACAGTTATATCTGTATTTAGCACAGTCTGAAGAGCCTAAGTCCGTACCTTATCACTGTGAGAGTTGGTCTGTCAACAGATCCCCAGCACCTAAAAACAGCTCATTGATAAACCTCACTTGGTCCTATGTGCTGCCCTTTGCATGGTCCCAGGACAATGTCCAGTGGGAATCTGGATTATGTTGTTTCCCTGGAGGAACGTAAATTAAGACAGATGGTTTGCTCCGTTTCAGACACAGAATGAAGTGGAAAGATGCTTTTAGAACATGTAAAAAGAAAACAAAAACACCCAGAGAGGATGGAGAGAGTAAGTCAAGAGTCACTGGGCAAGAAGCTGAACCTTCCTCGTCTGTATAAAGTGCATGCTCTGACATAGACACACAACAAAAGGAGTAAAATTAAAAACGAATCTCTTAAAATGAATTACCTTGAAATATTGATTCAGTCTGTGTAATGAATGTTAATATGCAGCAGAAGTACTGTCTGCTTCATACTTGCAGCATAGTTGTAGAAATATTACTCACTTTGCAACCCACTCTGAAAATAAGTGTTTGTGAAAGTGACTCAGGCTTCAATGTGGTTTATGCAATGTATACACATAAAAAGTTCCCAAACCACAGGTTCCCGCTGGTGTTGTGTAACATTTAGCTAAGGTGCATTCTGCATCTGTCTCTTTTAGGGATGCACGATCTATCGGCATTAACATCAGTATCGGCTAATGTTCGTCATTTTTTAATATATCTGTATCGGATGAGTAAAATTGGGCCGATATGCACAACCGATGTATATCCGTCTAGTTGCTGTTTCGGGAGAGGGAGAAGGAGGGGGAGGGGGAGAGGGATTTGGCCATGTGTGACCTGTAACCTTGTTATGTGGAAGTAAAATACATTCTGAAAATAAAGGAAGACATTCAAAAATTCAGTTTGCATGATTTTCAGTCTGTACAAAAAATTATCATCTCAGAAACTTAAAAAAAAACACATATCGATATCGGTAAATATTGATTATCGGCCATAACAGAAAAATTCATATTGGATATCGGTATCGGCCAAAATTTTCATATCGGTGCATCCCTAGTCTCCTTATCAAAACGGGGATGCTGTCTTCTGATGATAGCTTGGTATGTCGCAATTAGTCGGCAAACGCTACTATACTGTAACTTGCGCAATAATTGTTGGTAGATGTGTTCCATGGCTGGTGTTCATATCGCTCAGTGGTTTCCAAGGGAATGTCTTCAGTGGTTCATCACGCTTGGCTTGTGCACATTTGGTTTTTCGATTCAGTGCAAAAATGAATGGACACATGCAAGAAATCACTCCGATATACCAATTTGATCACAGATTTTTATTCGATTTATAGCTCTTAGATGGAAACACATTTTCAATGTTTATTCATATTAATATTTTCAAGAGATCTACTGATAGTGAATGGAAACGTAGAGTAGCAGAAAAGTGGATATATGAGTAAGTAAGTCAAGAGTCACTGGGCAAGAAGCTGAACCTTTCTCGTCTGTATAAAGTGCATGCTCTGACAGACACACAACAGAAGGAGTCAAATTAAAAACAAATCTCTTAAAATGAATTACCTTGAAATATTGATTCATTCTGTGTAAAGAATGTTAATATGCAGCAGAAGTACTGTCTGTATTCATACTCGCAGCATACTGTAGTTGTAGAGATATTACTCACTTTGCAACCCACTCTGAAGCCTGAGCCACTTTCACAAACACTTATTTTCAATGTGGTTTATGCAATGTATACACATAAAAAGTAGTGGAAAGTTAAAAAGAAAAACAAGTTCTGCTTTGTTTTTCTCATTGAGAAGTGGAAAGCATGTTTGGAAACAATCAGACATGTGCCAGTGCTGCGTTCATGTACTTGCATAATCAGCCTTCTGGTCAAAATTTCCTGCACGTTTCCCCCTTTTTGACATCTCCCATATAAATCTTCTTAAATCAATGCAATACCCCAAACTTGGCTGACCCGTCACACTGACTCATTATATCTGTTTTGTTTCTACCTACGCATATTAGAGGACAGGCTTATTCAAGACGACATGCTTCATAATTTGTTTCCCAAGTTGACCGGGGAAATTTATCTTAGTCATTAAAAATATCATTTCTATTCATTGAAAAATTCAAATCGAGACACAATGTGGCTCTGAAAAGGCGAGGGTGGAATCAAACATCCCCTTTAATGCTAACTTCAAATCCATATTATGGCTGACCCACCATTATGATTATTATTATAACTTGTCTGATCTTTAGATGATCTACAATCCACTCCACTCTGTTTCATGATCCTGTTCAGTCAATAGAAAGCACAAGATCATTTATTTCAAATTACAATAAATTACTGATGTGGAAAATAATTGAATTAATGTCTATATCTCTGAGACTGGCTGTGGAGCTTTTGCACTGGTTTTGTCTCAGAATCAAACAGCATGAGTTTTTCTCTTCTTCTTCTTCAAGGCTTAAACCAGTGGGAGGAAGTGTACTCAGATCTTCCTTCAACAATCTGAAAATACTTCATCTAAATCTGGTATTCATAATCCTACTTACTGTGAGTAAATTAAATAAAATAAATATGAAAAACAAAGATTATTTTGTGTGTTTGCAGCTTTAGCCATAATTATGTGTATCTACCGTAAATTTTCCTAAATAAAAGGCGAGTTTCCAAAATAGGTGCCAGTCCCCTGTACTACTACAGGTTTTGAGCAAATAAAAGCCGGTCTCAATTAGAATATGGGTCTATTTTCTGTGCAAGTTCTTGTATCTTGTATCCCAACCCGAGTTATTTCTATATATTTTCAACTAGAGCCCGGCCTGAACCAGTGTATCCAGCCAGGTTGTTCGGGCTGGCCCATTGAGAACTCAAACTGACCAAGGAAAGTGTAGGAGTACGGATTTATTTAGAAAAAGTTTAATCGGAGCGGATTAAACTTCTAAATGAATCCACGCTGTGTATCTGACTCTTCCTTCTATTTTTACTCCTTTAAATAGTATTGAACAACAGCATTTTCCCATCTTTGCTGATCAAAAGATTTGTGCAAGATGAATTAGAAGCCTGTTCCATAGACGCCTGTTCAGCCGGTTCAGTTCTGAAGTTGAGGCAATTAAAAGCTCTGGCTTCTACAGTATTTGAGAATTTACAGCGTATACCGTTACTGTATGTCTCTTTTTTTTAACACTGCCTTTCATCCCCCATTTCTCAGTTTATTATCAGTTGAGGAAGCAACTGACCGAAAACACAAGTGAACCTTTGAGAACTGGGAAAAGAAAGTTTTTTGACGCTTTGCATCACGTGAACAAGTGCATGGGAGCTGAATAATAAGGCCTTTGAACATCTAACTAAGACAGTACATCATGCATGATGGCAGATAACCTCAGAGCAGCCACCATTAAATAGAATATGGATGAGCTTTAAAGGCGGTGACTGCACAGCCATGTGTCTCATTCATGTGAAAAGTAACAGGCTGGGTGTGGCGTGTAGCTTTTCAGGTGTATGGCAACATTATGTCCTGTCAACAAAGCAAAACCTTGGTTTCAGATAATACCAACTGTCCACAAACAGAAATATGTAGGTGAAGGTAAACACAGATCAAGCACAGGCTCACTGACCAAAAACTGGCAATCAAACAGAGTAAGACTGTGATGCACTTCCTCCTTCCACCTCAACTGCAAGTTTACATTTCACTGAAATCAATGGCATCTTGACACTAAAAGTATCTCCTCTATCCTATGGTGAGACTGTTATATCCTGATTTGAGTGCTCTCCTTCAGGACAACAATGCCCCCATCCACAGCAGGGGTCGCTGGATGGTTTGGTGAGCATGAAAATCAAGTGGTGCTCTCCACACCAGCACCAAATGAGGGAGGCTCTCAGGAAAGAATGATGTTCCTCTCTCCAGTGTCTCTCCAAACACTTAGACCAGGGAGCACTGAGGCTGTTGTGGCGGCTCAACACGTTTGATTGACACCCATCTCTAGCTCCTCATCCTATTTTGTAACCAGAAAGTTGGGGATTCTTTAGTTTCATCTATGTTGTAGCATTGTATTTTGTGAGTTGGTCAATGGTAACAAAAGCTATTGATTGAGTGTAATATTTGTTTTATGCATATTAGCTATATCAAATTAAAAATGTCATGTGGAAACACTAAAATTAGATTAAATGTCATGAATATTGACAACAAATTTGCAACAAATGCTGATGGAAACAATTCTTTGCTGGATAAATGTGAACTACGATCACGTTTTACGCCAATTCTGCTACAAATTTCCGGCTTTTCAAAGACATGCTGGGAGTAAACAAAAAGTGCGACAGACAGCTTTCTTCTGAGTGTCTTTCAACCACAAACTCTCAGAACAGTTTGGAGCACTGCCATTCCCAAAACACAGGTTCCCGCTGGTGTTGTGTAACGTTTAGCTAAGGTGCATTCTGCATCTGCATCCTTATCAAAATGGGGGCGCTGTCTTCTGATGTTGATACAAAGCTATTGTAAAGTTTTAGAAATGAAGTATGTTGCAATCAGTGTTGCAATTAGTAACAGCCTCCTTCTGGACGAACCACAACATTGCATTCACAACAACATTACAGCTATTATAACTTGCACAATAATTGTTGGTAGATGTGTTCTATGGCTGGTGTTCATATCGCTCAGTGGTTTCCAAGGGAATGTGTTCAGTGGTTCATCACGCTTGGCTTGTGCGCATTTGTTTTTGCGATTCAGTGCAAAAATGAATGGACACATGCAAGAAATCTCTCCGATATACCAATTTGATCGTGTATGCACAGATTTTTATTCGATTTATAGCTCTTAGATGGAAACACATTTTCAATGTTTATTCATATTAATATTTTCAAGTGATCTAGTGAATGGAAACGCAGAAAAATTTACATATCTGTAATGTCTCATCCTCCTATAGCGTCAGAGCATTTGAAATGTATTTCAGGGCTGTTGGTCTAGCTGCGGTGTTCCTGGTTTAACAACACCTTACTGAGCAGTTGGCAGTGATTGTATACTCCCAATGACATCACAGTTGGAAAAGGGCTGAAAAGTAGCGTGTTCCCTTGGGTGTCATGTTAACATCACTGCCAGTCAGAGCTGGAGCTCATACAAAGATTTGACCCAGGACTGACTGACAATTGCACCCTTTCACAATGACCACGAAAAACACACATCAGTGAGTGTTAGTGGGGTTTTTTGTTTGTTAGTATTGTGTTTTTTGTTGTTTTTTTTTAGTCCAGTGTAAAAGGGGCAGTGACGGCTTTCTACATCCTATCTTCTCTCTCTTTTTTTCAGATGTATTTAAAATGCTCTCTAAGAACACTGATAACCCTGGGCTGTTTCTGTTTGGCAGTGTTGTGTTGTCAGTCCACATGCATAATCCAAATTTAAAAAAGGAAGCAGAGATTTAGAGAGATAAATCAATTGCTGGGAAATGAGGCGAGGGAATGACTGGAATGGAGGAGGAGGGGCAGGAAAAAGAAATTACAAAATGCCTGACAGCAAGAAGGCTATGTAAATTGCCTAATTGACCTTTATTGATCTTTGCCTCTAATCATGTTCATGGAAATACAGAGATTCACACACACACACAGACACACAACACACCACTCGCTCTGTGTGTGTCTGTCTCTCATTCTTTCTCTCAGGGGCCCCATCAATATTATTTATTGAGAAACCTCTCAGGCAGTTTGCATCTGGTCTTAATTACACGTAGAGGGTGAAGGTTGGATCAGTCAGAGTAAAGAGGACCAATGAAAATAACTGCTGTCTGCCACTGTTTTAATTAGGACCAACACACACATACACACACGCCCCAGACCTTTTTAATCAGTCCGACCTTTTGGATTTGGGTGTTACAGTACATCTTCTTTGCAAGACATTTGACTGAATGGAGGTTAATGGAACGTTTTCACTTCATTTGTTGACTCATTCAAGCGGTGTACTGTTGTGGGTTTTGGCTGCTATTAGCACAGCTGGTTGTTTCATAGTATTAAAACACTGATTTTGTGTTGTGTTATACAAAACACTGGAATAATCTCTTAATTAGCCAAGACAAATGTTCCGATTTCATACTGAGGTCTCCCCTCAACCTGATTGTTTGTTTGTTTATTTCTAGCATCATACAGTATAAACTGGGTTTAAAGCAATGACGTTTTCATGTTCTAGGTAGACAGTACGTACATGGCATAATGGCTTATATTTTTTTTAAAAATCCTTTTAATTCCAATTCCAATTCTTCTCCAGGTTGTTTGATGTAGTAAACATGACAAATCCCCACCATCCTGACTATGTCTTGTGTACTGTGGGCAGTAACATCCTGAGGGTTTTGTCAGGCGGTGAGGTCAGGCTGTTTCTGTGTTGTGTCCATTTCCTGCAGAACTCATCTCTCTGCAGTCATTGCAGTTTCCTGCCCTTTTGTGTTGCATCAAAAAAATATAAAACCAAAAAAGAGATTTTAAAAAGCTCGGTTGGAGCCAGATGCCCTCAAACCCTTCTCTCAAGCTCCGTCCACCGGAGGTTGGGGTGAGTCAGTTCCTCTTTGAACTCCGGACTCCTATCATTTAGAAGGCCTGGCATCCCAATCTAATGGGAATCATGTTAAACTTACTTTTTTCCCTATTCTATAGCAGCCACCTCTCTTCTCCTCTCCCTTCTCTGGCCAAATCTGCTGCTAATTACTCACTGGCCCCTGGTTATCCCTTGAGTCATGTCCACGTGCCTCTTTGGCTGCTCCCTTGTATGTTCACTGTCTCTCTGTCTTTTACAAATGTTTTCTCCTGTCAGATTTGAATGTTTGTTTCCCTGCTTTATTGATTTTGGCCAACTCCCTGCTTGTTTTGTTTGCCTTCAGTGGACTGCCTACATGTGTATGACCTTTTGCACCAGCAGTAAAGGTTTTGCTTTTTTTTTTGTACCCTTGCCTCTGATCTTGTCCCTGCAGCAGTGTCTTTATCTCTTCTATACTTGTTAGAGTTCTGACATTAAAATGCATCTCCACATGCCTCTTGAATGACCACTTGTGACTGGATCTCAATATGTCAGGTGGTCCTTCCATGTGGCCCACGATGCATTCGTGTTCACGCTGCACGTGGCTCGCACCACCTCTGAACGTGGTTTGGATGCATCTTCACTTGTGAGATCACCTGAAATGGATGATCATGGAAGGAGCTGGCTGCTGGCTTGTAGCTTTACATTTCCATTAGTGATCATCACATAACTCAAGAAATGTTGTTTTTACTTAAGAACCTTAAGTCTACATCATCCATCATAAAGCCTAAGTTCAGCACAATTAGTCTCAACATTAAACAGCCCTATGTGTAATACAGTTTTATTTGAAACTAAAAGAGATTTAAAGTCAGTAAATGCAGCATGAAACACAATTTATGGCCTTGGGCTGTCAGGATTAATAGCATTAAATGCCATAATAAATCAAAAATAGATGTGTAAGGCACATTTTCAAAGCACTCTTTATTCGTACCAGAGTATTCAGTTCCTGCTGTACCAGACATCCTCATATTTAGAATTCTACTGGGTCAACCTGTATTATAATAGACTATCAATACACTCAGTGAACTAGACTGACAGATGTCTAATGGGAGTTTTTTTCATATTTGGTCAGTTGTCCCTCTTAGTGTGACAAGAAAGAATAAAAACCAAACCAAATAACACCTTTATGAAGTTAACTTTGTCTCCACTGCGTCTTCTCTCATTGTCCACAGCAAAACCATGCAGCGCAGCATCCTGGGATCTACAGCAACCTCTAGTAAGTAGATACACAACACACAACTACACAGTAAACCTGCAGTGTGATATTCAGCTCAAAGCCAGAGCTGGGGATGAGCAGCTCTGTGTTTTGGCTGTGTTGACCATGTGTGAATTCCCATTCTCTGATATGAAAATATCAAAATCCAAACATGGAAGCACCATGACAGATGACCACACTAACACCTGCCAGCATCTGGATCTGAATAGCTACACCTGTGAAGAACTGGCTCGCACATAACAATGCAAATTAACCACACCATCAGCAACTGCCAGAGCAGCAGCAGCAACAACAACAACAGTGACATAATGCAAATAGTGAATAAAGGTTGTTAATCTTAGAAATGTTATATTTCATATAATATACTATTCACAAAAAGTTGGGGATGTTTGGCTTTTGGACTAAATTTCAGAATGCACTTAAAATGCACTGTAACCTTTACAGGTGAACTAACCTTAACCTTCTCTAAACATTTGAATGCACATGTCCAATTGTTCAATGCTTCAGTACTTATTGAATAACATGCTGTTCTCTAACAAGATGATTAACCATAAAAATGACAAGCACGGCCTGATTTAGTGGTGAATTCCCACGTGAACCCATTTTCCACATGTGGTTACATGTTTTACACATGTGCAAAACATGGTGTTAACATTTGGTAACACATGTGTTACCATGTAGAGCATATAAAACATGTTACCACATGTGGAAAATGGGTTCACATGGGAATTCACATGCGATTCACATAAAATTGGGCCAAAACCACACGTTTTCCATATTGAAATAATATGATTCCCATGTGCAAAATGTTTCACATGAGAGTGAATGTATTTTTGTTGATATGCATGTGTCATTGAAAATTTTTACTTTTTTTTATAGGGAAAGAATCCTCTAAGTTAAACCTGAACAGCTAAAACAGCAAAGTTTACCATAAACTGACTGAATCCACCATGGGGTCATGTTTTGGTGGCAAAATAAGATTCCAAGGGGAAATGATCTCCTATAGAATTAAAATAAACAAATGTCTCTGTTCCCCAACATGCTGAATACATGTTGGGATTTTTATATCTAAATTCTGAAATCATTTTGATTTAAATTCTTTTTTGTAAGTCACAGTGATTTCCAATGAATCAATCGAGTAATTTGCATAGCTGACACTGGACTTGGCCTCCTTTTCCACAGTGCTGTCCATCAAATTTCCTCTTTGCCGTTGGCAAATGAGCATCTTTCAAACTTTCAGGAAATGTGGCAGGGGTTTATTAGCTCTTTTAAAAACAAGCCAACAGACACAAGTGAGTCTCAGCTCACAGGCTTGACATTTACAGAGTCTTTCCAGTTCACAGGATGCCTTCTGGGGAAAGTCTCAGAGCAGACGGTCAGGAGGACACCCAGCTTGCTTTTACATGTCACAGGAAGTCAGTGGTGTGGTGTATATGGCCATCCGAAAACTCATCAGACAATTAGAGGATGTCTTAAGCGGAGCTCTTATTTCGATGTGGGTTCCCTTCATAAATCAGTGAGCGGGAGAGGTGGAGGAGTATTTACCCAAGTATTAGATGTCCAGCTGGGTCAAGACACGGCGGTTGCACAGGCCACAGCATATGATTCGCATCACGGTCATACCCATCAAACCGTTCAGTGAACCTCAAGCTCTGTGGATGGGTGCAGGCAGTTCATTTCTCCACTCATTTGTCAGGACACAGCTGGTCATGATCACTGAGAGAGAGGGAATAGAAACTAACTCTTCTTCACACACCTGTAGGCTTTCCGGAACTTTCTCTCATATTTGTAAAATGTTAGATTATTTTACATCTTAACCCTCAAGACTATTATTTCAATGAAACCTTGAATGGGTTTAAGATGAAATGAAACTGCTAACAAGTCATGAATGTCTGAAAAGCCCTGAGTATACAGAGATAAGAAAAGGATTATGTTTCTATGTGTACGTCTCTTTATGTAAAAACAAAAAAGGATGCATACAAAAACAAAATGTAAACATTGGTTTTGCTTTGATTATTTTGGTTATCCATTCTATACTTATCTGTGCTGAGTCATGGGGGGGTGGTGTACAAACTTTGCGTATGATACTAACAAATGTATACAATGAATGAAGTGATTAATTCAGGATGATGGCCACTTTCACTTATTGACATTACTGATCCATAAGAAATAAGTCCTTGTAAGTCCTTGTTCTTTCAGGTCAAAGTGGTTATTTTGAATATTTTAGATTCCTTTATGGTAGTCTTCTTTAATCTAGATTATTTCATAAGATGAATATGATGCTTATTGCTCTGAATGAAGCATATTAATGATTAATAAATCTTTCCCATTGAAGTGCAAAGGAGTTCAAGTACAATATACGCTAGTTGTATAAATGTATTTAGTCATTGAACACCATGACCTCAAGAGCAACAGAATCAGAAATTAAAAGAGAAAAGAAAACGTAGATAGAAGATAGAAGATGTAGCTGTGATTCATTTTTGCAGTGAAATAGGAAACAGAGCTACACATAAAATGCAAGAAAACACATTTATTTACAAAATACAGAGCAAAAACATCTAAGAAATGCACTTACAGGATTCGGGTAGATAGAGTAATATTTGATATGAGGTGAACTCCTAGTCCTAACAATGTTTGATTAGATGGTGTAACTGGATTACAACAAGCCACTCATCTGTGGCACACTTTTAAATATCATGTTTATCTTTCTCTACAAAACACAGATTGTCACAGACATCATTTTCTCATTCAGACATCACATTTACATCACTGGAAATTGATCAATCCACCTTTGACAGAGCTGTTTGTAAATAGGCTGCCCGTCTTTGTGATTAGAGCCCTGGATCTGTGCTGAGTGTGTTGAAATCTTTACCCAGCATGCATGAAACAGGGCGTTAAACCCAAAGCTGAAATAACTGAATGTTAAACTGCTATTATGTGAAAGTAATTCTTGGATTGAGGCGAATGTCGTGTCATGCTCTCAGCAGCACTGAAAGTGTTATCCAGTGAGACTGGATATTAATGAAACAGCATTGTCATCGACCCAAACCCGACAGCTTTTAAAATGTCTCATCTCCTGACATTCTGAGGATTTCTTTTTTTTTTCTTTTTTTACTACACTGGTTCATGTTTTTTAAGCTGAAGTGCTGATATCCACAAAATTACAATACAATACATCTTTAACACAAGTGCTGGTAATTTTCCTTTCACAGGAATGTTTCAATAAAGTTTTTGAAATGCTTTAAAGCAAACTACAGGAGCCTGTGTACAGGTGCATTCATGGCCACCCGGGTATAAACACACATGTGAGTCCCTCTTATAGAATTAAAACAACTTGCCGGGAGGTTTACAGTATGCATTTGAGGAGTTTGTCCATGCGTCTTCTGCATGTCTGTTTATACTCGGCCTGTCCACACTCCACGTCTCCACGTCTGTGCCTCATTTCATCAGTTCTGGTGAAAAGCTGTGTGAGGAACAGGAAGTGAGTCTGTTCAATATCTAGACAGGGAATTTGTTATTGTTAGTGTTACTGAGATTCTCGTATAGTCGCATTGAACTGTGCTGCCGTTTGATGAGCGTGTTTCTCTTTCTTCTTTGGCCTTTCACAGTTGTGTTGAAAAGCCCGGTCTCTGTAGACCTCTTATCACGTGTATTGGAAACAGTGAACAGCTCCTGCTTTGTGATCATACAACTCAATATAATTTACTGTCAGGATGAAAACAAACGCACTCGGTTGGACTCAAAGAAAGTCAAAGAAAATCTGTACACCTTCATTTTTTTGTAGAACATGATACATCTTTACCAGTTGAAGGAAAAAGTAAGCGAAAAAAAAACATGAATCAACTTAATGAGTACAACAGAAGACAGTTGGAAAGCATCAGAGTGCATGATGACAGGCAATGTAAGTAAATGCTGAGACAGTTTTTAGTTTAGCTTCTATGCCAGGATGGTGATATCCCGTACGCCAGTGTCATTTAAGTCATACCGTTCGGTGTTGCACTGCATGCTGGGAGATGTCTTGTCGCCGGGGCAGAGGAGGGTGCGGAAGTGTCTCCTGAAGGTGTCGGAGAGGCAGGCGTAGAGGATGGGGTTGGCACAGCTCCACGAGTACGACAGCAGGACCACGAACTCGAAAGCTCTGGCGAAGGTCAGGACCAGACCGCTTTGGTACAAGGAGCAGAAGTTGAAGGTGTAAAACGGCAGCCAGCACAGGCCGAACACCACCACCACCACCACCACCATCTTGGTGACCTGTCGCTCCGCCCGGTGGCTCTCCTGGTTCTGCGTCGGGGTCCTGAGTCGCTGGGACCACAGGGTGAACAGCAGAGCCGCGTAGGACACCGTCATGATTGTGAACGGCAGAGCGAAGCCCATGACGAAGGTGTAGGAGAGGACGCCGAGCCACCAGGCGTCCGACACCAGCTCGGGTATGCACAGGCCCCGGTCGGCCGAGAAGTGGAGCGCCATGGGGAGGATGGTGAGGAGCGAGAAGAGCCACAGGAACGCCGAGACGATCTTGGCACAGCGGGGTGTCCTCCAGCGAGTGAACCGGAGCGGGTCGGCCAGCGCCATGTAGCGGTCGACGCTCATCACGGTGAGGCAGAAGACGCTGGTGAACTGGTTGATGCCGTCCAGCACCATGACCACTTTGCACGCCGCGTCGCCGAACATCCACTGGTTCTGGAAGTTCTGGCTGGCGATGAAAGGCAGACCCACCATGAAGAGTCCGTCGGCCAGGGCAAGGTTGAAGATGTACACGGTGGTGGAGGACGACATCTTGTCCAATTTCAAGATGGCGACGATGACGAGGGAGTTCCCGGCCAGTCCCAGGATGCAGACCACCAGGTAGAGGATGGCCATGGTGATGCCGAAACCATCGATGGTGTCCTCCAGATAAAAATGCTCGTCCACGTAAGTGTGATTGTAGTCTATATCTGTTAAAAATGATGCCATTCTGCCCTGGTGCATCAACCGACTGATCAAAGAGAAAACTCGTCTCAGAGCAGCAGCTCAAAAGGATGAAATCTTTACTTCTCTTCAAATTCCTCTGCAAGCAGCTGCGGAGTCACCTTTTGACTCCCCCCGTGATGGAGGTAAAAAACTACTCAGAGGAGTAAACAAGTCAACCAAAATAAGAAAAAAAAGAAAGTAAAAACCTAAAAAATCAAAACACCATTTTCATGTACAAGAACCTTTCAGGCTTCAGCAACTCTTCAACCAGTCAATCGTTACTTCCTTTTATCTTCTGGAAGAAAAAAAAAACTGTCAAAGTTTCTTCCTTTATGGTGGAGACAGCACACTTCTCTCTGATACTCATGTGCACTTAGTCACTCACTCACGCACACACATACACACGCACACACACCAGCGTTAAACACACTCAGTGTGGAAATGAGCAGGACGGCCGTTCAGAAGCTTGCCTGAGCGCTCTTTCTCCCTGGGAGCCCTTTTATATCTCTTCCCCCACAGTGTGTGTCTACTCCTGTGTATACATGTGTGTGTGTGTGTGTGTGTGTGTCAGACCCCTCCCCCCCCTCTTGTTCATCAGTCTCCAGAGATTGTGATAAACTCCAGCTTGGCTCACGCCCCTCCTGAGTGCTCCCCCAGTTTCTCTGTCGTAATGCGGTTTCCAAGGTAAAACCCGTGGCCCCATCTGCTACAATACTTTTGTTTTCATAACTTTTTTCTCTCCACTCTTTCTTCTGTGCACCCCCACCCCTCCTCTCCATCCATTTTGTCTCACCACACACTCTTACCCAGTGCTTTTTCACAGTTCAGTTGGGTGGCCGTACAACGAAACCTAAACACACACACACAGCTAATAACACTATCTCGTCACTCGGGCCACCCACCTTCACAGCTCAGACTGAGTGCAGCTGCCGATGGGAGAGAGAGTAAGAGCGCCTTTTGTTTTCTGACATTTGACATGGGATGCTGTTTTTGCTTCTCAGACTCCATCCATCCATTCTCCTCCGAGCCTCGCACCTTGTTTTGCTTACGCCATCTATCACAAAGAAAGGAGATGAAAGAGGAAGGAGTGAAAGGTGAAAAACGGATGAGAGCAGAATGGAAAGGAGGAAAAAGTGATCGAAAAGAGGAGAAAGTGTGTGTGTGTGTGTGTGTGTGTTTGGGGGTGGGGTGGGGGTGGTGGTTGGCGAAGATAAAAGACACAGCAACAGCGATGACCTCTATCCTGTTGCCGCTCTGACACGCATAGCTGGAATACCCGGGGAATGTCCTCCTGAAAAAACTCCATCAACACAGCTCAGTCACAACCAGCCGTCCTGCAATTTTCTATCATTTCAAGGACTTATCACACCTTATGTGAGAGCCCATTCATCAGATGCCACCAGGTTTCCTCACATACCACCGCTCTGCTTTTAACTGCTTCCAATTAAGTGAAAAAAAAACAACCTTTGTAGTCCTGAACTCCTGATTAGCTCGTGGTTTAACTCTCCCCTAGAGAGTGGCACTTCATTCCCGTAGCCCACCTCCACCTCAGCCCCTCTGTTAAAAAAAAAAAAAAAAAAAAAAAAAACATCACTGGAAACACTTTGTTTTGCGGTGCTAAATTTAGGGACGTCTGACAGCTTTGTGTTTCACAGGCAGTATTTCACTGCAGTGTTCAGAAAGACATGCTGGCATCCACGTCCACGTGCTTCAGAGCTGTCTGCAGCCAAAGAAAAAAGCATGTGGAATCCAATGCATGTCAGTAAACTCAAGGCCAAGGGCTGCTCTCCGCTGTTTTTCTCAGAAAAAAGAGGCTTTAAAGAAATCTTCTGTTCTCAGGTGTTATTTTACCAAGGACGTTGCTTTCTCCTTGCACATTACGGGGGTCACAAGAAAAGCTTTGTACCAATCTACTCCCTTTTGATGAGAAGATTATTCTTACTTTGTAAAGACTGGATAAATCAGAGACGATGACTACCTACCCAATACATAATCTTAAACAGCTCCCCAGGGGCCAGTACGCTCCAACAGAAGCGCTTGTTGGATGGTGGAATAATGTACGCCTTTCCCATTTATCTCTGAAGCTATTTTTAAACTATTTTGTCTCTCCCTGTGAGTGCAAACATCTGGCAACATTATGAATGTATTCAACGTGAGACTTTTTGACTATAGATCAGCACTGGAATAGTATTTTAGCAGTTTTCATTTCTTGCTTTGTTTGTCGTCCCCATTTTCAGATGTTACAGATGAAAAGTCAGAGGATCATCTCGGATAAAACACATCACTTGGCAACCATAAACGTCTATAGAAAGTTTGGTTCTTTGATCCGTCTGTGGGGTGAAGAGTCAGAGGACAGCCAGCATTGCTTGGATTTGTCCCCTGGGGACCTAAAGTATTCTGAAGAAGTATTAACAGCAATGGATCAAATACTTGTCACGTCATTTCAGGGAAATAACTAAAGCCAGTGGTAATCTGTCCATATGGTTTCTGATATTTCGGTGTCGAAACGTCGCTGACAGCATCGCAATCCATAGAGCCGTGCTACAAGGGCTGTTTAAAAGCCCCAGATGAAATGCAGGAGGCCATCTGCAGCTTGTATGGAATAATGTAATTATTCCAGAAAAAGTGATTCACGAAGTGTTATTGTAGCTTTGACAAAAGTGTTTCATAAGAGGGTATTTTCAGAAAAATACATTACATTTGAAATAGCATGCTGCAGCAAATTCTTTCAGCATACTTAGAAGTGAGACAAATTCCAAAGGGAAAGTCTGGACTTTTCTTATTATGTTGTTTATTGTTTGTGGGTGTCAGCTTTTTTTTTCTCCCTCTCATCTTCACTTTGTTTCCCAGCAGCACTCTCTTTAAACCCAGTGTCACTCATGAGTAATATAATTCTCACTTACCACAATTGCAACACAATGTAGAATAATGAATGCTTCTTTTGTTAATAATCGTCATGTTTGTGGAGAACAATAATCTTAACTGCATCTGTATCTGATTAACATAATATAATCTGCTCGAAAGTAGTGTAAAAGCTTCAGTAGTAGTGATTTTTACGTCCATGATGGCATATGCAATTAAGTTCAATGTTGGTTTTTAATTGTAACGTTTATTATGAGTAGAGTAGAAAATGTTCAATGGCCTCTGCCGTTGTATATTTTTCTTTGTTGTTGTTATCATGCAAATGATTTGCCGAAAAATATTCAGCATTATGTCTATTTGGGATATTTCCAACACCGGTGTTTTGAAGTTGTATTAGCATAAAACAGCAGTGATCTATCACATCAGAGGTAAACATCAGTATTTGATGTCAATTCCTCAGAATCAAAGAGTGAGGGCTCCTTTCTTGAGCCAAGGTCAAACGGCCAAAGACAGAAATCCATTTGAAAAGAGGTGATTGACCAGTTTATCTTTTCAAATGGAAGAATGAAACGAGGATCTAAGACATGCTGCATTTAGTGTCACAGGATTTTACGAATGTCAAGAACTCACCCTTCAAGAATTGCATCTTTGAAATGGAAATCAGTGGATGTTGACTGACGCAGTGCTTGACCAAAATAGAAGTATAAATTATTCTTCTTGTGGTTGTTGTTCATTTTAGTATTAATGTAAATCTGGCTGTAGCTGTGGACATTATGTTTCCATAAATCTATACAGTAATTACTGATTGTGACTTGGCCTTTAGCCATATAGCGGATGAGGCGGAGCCCCTTGGCCAAGTAGCCAGGGCACATGATCAATTGGAGGCATAATGTCAGGAACCTCAACTGTCACATGAGCATGACTCCTCAGGGTGTTTTCCATTATCTGGTGTCAATGAAGATTGATTGGCCACAAATATTGTTTTATGTTGGTATTTGGTTGAATGTAAGTTGTCACCTGACCAAAACTTAATGCCAGGACATCTGACGCAAAAACCCAACATAAAATACTACTGACATTCTAATTATTCACAAAACTCCATGTCTGATGCCACAATGTCGATTAGTCAACGATCAAGTTTGACATCCATATGAAATTAGTTTCCAACCAAACCTCAGTATCAGTCTGCCAATGCCTTTCTGATGCTACATCCTGTGCCAGCTGGAAAAGTGGTAGTAGTTGTGGATTTAAGGGAAACTGTTAATATTGGACTTAAATGTCTCTCCTGATTAACATCTAGTTTCCCACAGTAAAATTTGAGAGGACAAAATTTAAGCAACTTGCACCAACAGTACTCTAAATATCTGACAGTGGCATAAATCGCCCACTGGTTTCTTAACATATCCAGTGCTGCAGAGTTCCTGAGTTTTGTCTTTCAAATCCCAGCAGGTCCAGTGGAGCGGCTCGGTGACCAGAGTTTGAAGAACATGAGGCCATCTGGTGTGATTTTGAAAAAGGGAATCGGTGGAAAACACAATCAATCAACATTCTGTGGAAATAAAATGTGTAATGTTTCAAATACTTAAACTCCCAGGGTGCCTGTCTTTTTGGCTCAAAACGTTACTGTAAACCCAACAAGTCTACAGGGGCCAGTACTTCCAATGAGGTGCTTGTTGGACGTTTCTTTCATAAATTCACCTTTTTTTGGCCGGCCCTTACTGTGTTTACAACTGAGCACAATTCCATTTTTGTCAATGTGCACTGCTATATCATATAGCATATTAAAAGTACATTCATGTCTTGCCCTTGTTTGTGTTGTCTTCTTTCAAAGCCGAAAGTGTGTTGATCATCTTCACATCTTACAGATAAAGTCAGAGGATCACCAAAGCCAAGATAAATCAACTGCATGATGGGAACCATACATGTCTATAAAAGGTTTGGATCAGTTTGCTTGTAGGCCAAGACAAAGAGTTAGAGGACAAGGATTCATCCTCTTGGAACCCAGAGAAGCATGAACACAGCAACCCACCCAGTAGTTTGTCATATAATTTCAGGGGATCACTAAAGCTCATAGGATTCATCCTCTGAGGATCATGAACGTCTACACACAATATTTCATGGAAATTCTTCCAAATGGCTTTTGCAATACTGTATTTCACTACTACTGAATCAAAGTAGGCTGTTGCAAATTATCAGTTTGACAGTGGCATCCATACAGCCATGCTGCCAGGGCTACTAAATAGCCCCAGATGAAATGGAGAGCATCTGTAACTTGCATGGAACAGTGATCATTCCAGTAAAAGACATCCACGCAATGTTGTTGTAACTTTGACAGAACTGTTACAACACAGGGCATTTTCAGTAAAAGACGTGACATGAAATGACACACTGCAACAAATGCTTTCAGCATACTTAGAAGTTTGAAGATTAAACAGCAGAAATCTATTATCTTGGCCTCCAGCAGCGTTCTCTTATTTGTCTGAGTCACCGATATGGAATGATACACTAAAATAGCTACAAATATTTATCATAGCGTAGTGGTGACAGATGTTGACTGAACCGCTATAAATACAGATCACAATCACAATCAGATGTGTGGCAAATGAGTTCAGTGGCGCCATCTGAAAATTCCAAGATTAAGAAAACAGGAAACATTCGAAACTGAGCAATGTGCCTGATGATCAGTCCATAGGTCAAAGGTCAACATGCCAAGGAATTACTGCCGAGAGGTGAATGACAGCAGCAATCCTAGAAACTTTCACTCAGAAGTTCCCTGTCGCCTGTTCAGGGTAAACAGCCTGCATGTGCACACATGTGCAACAGTGGCAGAGAAGTATGGATTTACTTGATTTAAACCAGTATAATATTACTATGAAAAACTCCACAAGTGAATCTCTCACTTACTTTTTTAGAACAAGTGCCAAAGGTGTAAAAGTCAATGTACCATAGATAACAAATGGTCACTGTGCTACATAATATATTATGTACCCTGTATTTTAATTAAATGGATCAGAGTTATGTGACAATTTCTCATGGCGGATAAATAAAGTATTTCTGATTCTGATTCTGAACATTATTATTAATCATTTAGTGGCACTTTAATGTTGTTGCTGATTGAGGATTTTTTGGGAAGTTGTTGGGGCAATGCAAAATATTTTATAAGATCATTATATATTTTGTTTCAAATGTGAAACCTTTATCCATAAAGTAGTCCAATACCAATTGTCAGTTAAGTGGACTTTCAGTAAAAATTAAAAAGTGACATTGATGAAAACATTCAAGCAGAAGTGACGGAGTGAAAACAGTGGAATAAGGTACTTGAGGCCGAGCATGAAATTACAAATTCATTTTTTTGTCTCCAATTTCGACATTTTACATGATTTATAATTACTGTTGGCTGAATAATGAACCCAAGAGACTATTTCTTTTATTCAATCACATAATGGAACCTTTCAACTCCCATAACTTGCTGATAAATGAAGCAACATTGCCTTCAGCCTCACAGTCTGTGCGTGTCATGATGAAATGTGGTCCTGGAGAGCCCTACTAGCAGCACTTGCTGCAGTTGTGCGTGCAAGTGTGTGGACAAATTCCTTTTAGTGTGACAACATCACAACCTGCAAGATGCACTCACAAAATCCAAGAGATGTGTAGTTGATCAAAATGAAGGATGGATTTGAGATGGTATGCTGCAACCCTTAAGTACTGACTGCTCATATTTATGTAAGAAATGATTACTGAGTGGTCATGGGTTTGGAACATCTACATGTTGATGGGCTTTGCAGCTGTCTCTTGTCTGTAGTTTTCCTTCTGACTTGCATCATATTACTGTAGGTTGGCAACTAGCACTTGTTGGAAAATCATTCAGCATTTCAGCAAGCTGTGGAGTAGTGGGTAGTGCTGCCACTTCACAGGAAGAAGCTTGTGGGTTTGATCCCTGGGCCAGCAAGTAGCCTACAGTATAGCTCTGTGAACAAATCTTTTATTCACAACAGTATGCACTGACTCCATGCAGTTTAAAAATACTGTACCTTGTTACGATATTCACTGTTTGATAAATGCACTATAGCCTAATATTCCACCACTTTCTGTTCCTTCCTACTGGTGCAACCATTGTGTCAGAAAATGTAGGCTGTGTGTATTGTGCTTGGTATTTATTTTGTTTTTGTTTTACTGTCATTTTATTTGTGGACAGATGGAAAATAGCTCCAGAGCTAATCCCCCCCACCCCCCCACACACATGCTATTTTTATGAATGAATGTTCTGCTCCACTACTGCTGCTGCTGTCAAAAGTGTCACAGAGATGGACCAATAGGCTGCGAGGAGAGGCGGGGCTTCCGTTGTCATAGACACGTGGACCGGGAAGTAGGAAGTAAATACAGAGGAGTCCAGGCTGCAGTGGAAACAAGTGAGTAAACCTCCAACCAAAGCTGTAAAAAAGACCGTTGGCCTTAGCTTATGCTTAAAATTGAGAGCCGAGTCAATGCATGGTCTCTGATATTATCGCAAACAGCGTCGGAATGATATAAATATAATGTCGTTTCGTCACAACATGCGAACAGGCATTTAAATTGCACCGGCTGTTTCTCATTTAGGTTAATCACGGCATTTACCTGTATTTGTTCGTGACTCTGTTACATGGACACTCGTTATACGACCCAATGCAGTGCTAATGACGCCTTATGTAAGCAGTTCACATGTTTAGACACATAGCTGCACTTTAGATTCATGATTCAAAGTGTTTATCTGCACAGTAGGAAACACGTTTCCCTGACAATGAAATGAAAGTGCCAGCATAAGAGATATAACCAAGTATAAAAATAGCAGGACAATTAAAATGCAACAATAATAATAACCTACAAAAATACAAAACTAAAAGCTAAACACAGATGGAGGGAACAGTTGGTAGAGAATCTGTAGGTTGTAGGCTTTGTAAGAGTGTGCAATTTAGGAAGTAGGCAATAAGTAGGCATAGCTTAGCTTTTGTAGCAGCACCAATAGACACTTGCGTTATTTATGGTATGGGAAACATTTAACTTAACATTCATGAGATGGATATCAGTCAGTAAGCAACATTTAGCGTACTGTATGAAGTTGTCAGTTGTCGGTGCATCATATCAACTGTGGTAAATATTCCCATTGCATGGGATTTTTATTTTTTAATTATGCACTCATGAAAATGTAATGTCATGATACATGAAAGCTGTTCCCTCAGCTTTCCGTGATAAATAATTCCACTAGATATAGAATCCTTTAAAACTGTCAGTCAAAGCTACTTTAAAGGGACACCATGCAACTTTGCTATATGCAAAATTATAGTCTACAAGTTATTTGGACTTGTTTACATGGTTGGGTATTGTGATGGTGTTAGCAAACTGCAGACTTCTTGTGTTATTGTAACACACAGTATGCCATCCGGTGACAGGCAGTTATGATCGCGCTACTTTACTATAAATTATACTTATCTGTAATTATCATTCATGAACTGATACTTAAAAAGGGTTTCACAGACCAACAGGCTTGTCTACACAGATGCAAATAGAAAACTTCAGGAAGTTAAAATCCTGAGCAAACAGGATTTGACGCCCATTTACTCTTGTTGTGCTGAAACAAACATGGGTGTGTGCCAGACCAGTAATGTGAGGGTATGAAGACACAATGTTGATTTAAGATGAATCATCTGAAGAATATTTTGTTCCTGTCCTCCTATTTGTTTGTCCACTTGAGATTCTTGCCTATACTCAATCAAAGACAAGGTGTTGTTGTTATGTTGCTTTCTCGTGTCAAATTTATTGTGAATGCCGACTTCAGCATTTAGCCTACAAGGCTCATAAGTGTAACAAACAAAATTCCTCTGGGAAATTTTGATAGGACCACAGGGTGCTACTGCTGGGCATAGCAAAATAGCAGAGGCACACGCACATCCATAAACACCACTATGTGCAGGTGCAGAGCTAAAAAATAGACTGAAAAAAGCTCGCACACTGCAAGGGCTCCTATAAATATAGGTTAATGGTGACAACGTTTCGAGCTGTTGCTCTTCCTCAGGTCATGCTACTGCTGGGCATACCTTCTCTGTCAACATGGGAATCAAACCTACGACCTTAAAGGAATCGTTCAACAAAAAATGAAATTCAGTTATTAGTGATGGAGTAGTTTTTTATTCCTCAAAGTGCATCTGGAGACCTGGGAGGGTGGTTCGTAGTCCAACGAAAACTTTTTATGACAGTAATAACGCCCGACACAAAAAAGTTCAATAAAACTACACAAAAACCCTCCTCCTTACTGCTCGTCCCCCACAAACCAAATGTTCTGAAGGGATATGTATAGAGTTTACTCGAAACGACGTCATTTAGGACGTTTTTACAGCCCAAACAGTCATGTATTGAATTTGCCGAGGGCGTGCTCTCGCGTTCATGCGATTCACGCGTACATCGTGCCTGACTCAAACAGGTCCATAAAACTACAATACAGCCCACTAATATTCCGCGTCAATCCAAGTGTCCTGAAGGGATACTGTAGTCCAGAGTTTACCCGATTCTGAAATTGGAGAAAAAAACGGCATGGCCGATTTCTTTTCATCCAATCACAATCGATTGTGGGCAGTGCCAGTGTGCTTGCAAAATATTGCCAGGGGGTACGCATTAGCCTCGTTAGCTTAACGAAGATGATGGGCCAAGCTTGGTAGATAAAACCTTTGCCAAGTCAGTTGGCTTTGCCACGAGCACCTGCAGCTATGAAATAGCCCTGTGTCCCTAACTAAAGTCAGGGTAGCTGCTGGGAGATTAGAATACGCCCATGCGGGTTTCCTTCAGCTCTCACAGCCTTCTACTGAAATGTTAAAGACAAGGCTTAACTCTGTGTGTTTGTGTGCTTTGTGTCCAGCTCTGGGGCCATGCTTGAAGGCTACAGCCCTGTAACTCAGGCCCTGCTGGGGACTCTGTTCACCTGGGGTCTGACCGCCGCTGGAGCTGCACTGGTTTTTGTCTTCTCCAGCCGACAGGTAGGCTAACGCCTGAGCTCCAGCAAACTCTTAATATCTTGAGACAGAAAGTTTAATGAGGAAATTGATGCCACCAAAATTGTTAGTGTATATCACTGAGACAACAGCTGCTTGGTTTGGCTTCTCATAAAAAACAAAAACTGTAGTCTGGCTTTGTATCATGTAGCCTATCATGTATCCTAAGGTATCATTCAACAAGCACCTTTAAAGCTGTATAATAGTGTCATGTTTATGATTCGGAAGTAAGGAAAATTTAACATTGTTTTATGGAGTGTTGTTCTATTTCAAGACTTTTAAAAAAAAATATGTGTTAAAAAAGTAGCATTCATTTGCTTTTTTTAGATTTGTAAATTCCACTTCCTTACATTATCATTTGATCCTGGTTTAAACCGTTCATTAACAACAGAATGCAAGGAAAATGAATCAGTGAAAAATTACAGTAAGCAATGTGCCAGTAAGGCAATCAGGCAACTCCAGTCTCTATCCTACAGTACATTAAGCTTATACTGTAGTCTCCTAAGCCAGTGCCACAACTTGTCAGCCATTTAAATGTGGATGTTCTTCATGTAATAAATCTAATTAGCCTATAATGTATATAACAATGATGAAATAATAATTTCCCAGATGAAAACAACATAGAAAGCATATTTTAATCATGTTAGCATAACATACTGCCAACACAACCCATTCAGCTGCTGATGCCATGAGCTGAGGACTTCCAGCAACACAGAGAGTGTCCCTTATGTCCCTTCATTCCCCTCTAGTTTTGCTGACAGGTTGTGCCTTTTTGTTATCTCTGAACCTCTGTCTCTCCGGACATGTCTCGTTTTTTGCCTGTTAAGTCAACAGTAAGTGGTTCACTGAAAGGTTAGATGCTACACTGTCAGGGTTTGAAGATATCGATTTGACTGAATTGCACACAAACTGTCCTCTTGTCTTCCTCTTTTAGAAACGCATCTTGGATGGAAGCTTAGGCTTTGCAGCTGGGGTGAGTTAAATTTTTATTTTCAAATCAATCCTTTGCACACACACGCAACAACCTTTTTTTTGCTGAAACTGTGTGCCTGCTGAGAGCAGTGTGACTGAAGCACAACTGTTAGTTACAGGCCATAAAATCAAAACAAGGAGCTGAAAGAACCCTAAAATGCTCTAACAGCTGAGGTGCACTCTGGTCGGATGATAAGTTTGTCACTATGAGCATTTCACATTATTCATAATCTGTGCTTGTGATCCATTTGAAAAATATAACACAAATTATTGCTGGGACAAATGGAGAGGAGGCGCCAACACTGTCCAAAGTGATTATAAAGAGCCTAAGCGGAAGCAAAAGTGAAGCTTACCATGGGACCTCAATGCGGAAAAAAATCTCCATGTAAGTGAATGGGAGTCAAAATTTAAAGGGCCATCCGATTGAATTTGTCATCGGAAAAAAAAAACAGTTCTACTTAAAAATTGGATGTTTCATGCCATAAAATCTTGTTAATGGCTCCATTTTCGATAAAACATAACGTTTTGTCTCTTTGGTTATTTTGTTATGGATTAGATGGTGTCGGAAATGAAGGTACAATACCAACTGACTGATTTTTTTTTTTTTTGCAATGAACTGCTGATTACTCAGCATGAAATGCAAAGTTTTAAATAGGTAGAGGTCATATTTCTCATGGCACAATTCAATCGGATCACAAAATAAAACTTGTCTCTTTGAACCTCTGACTTTAATCCTTGATGAATCAAAATGAGTCCGTCTTGTGCGGTGGAGGAATTCTACGGTTTAGGCTCTCTATCCACAAGAAAACAACGTCATCTTTTCCAAAACTCCTCGTTGTCCCTTTAATTTCGTGATCCGATTGAATTGTGTCATGAAAAAAAAAAGTGAACTTAACCTACTTAAAACATTGCGTTTCATGCCATAAAATCAGAAGTTTGTCTTAAAACAGTAACGGAAGAATGTATTTTGTGTTGAAAAGGTGGATAGTCAAGGAACTTTTCTGAAATTTTATTAAACATTGTTCAGACCAAGTACTGACAAATTTGTGTTTCCAAAAATGATTGAAACTCAAAAAAACTTTAAAAAGCTTCAACCAATCACGTTTTAGAGGGCACTCTTCCCCACCCTGTGACCACAACAAACTCATTCAACCTATCCCACAGCCGTGGAGTAGATCTGGCACCCGAGCAAATCTGGTACCTACACCGGCAAAACAGGCTTACATTTTTGATGTTCGGAAAAAGGTGGATAGTCAAGGCTTTTAATGAAATTCTTAATTACATCTTCAGACCAAACTGTGTGAGGTGCAGTGCTTGATTAACTAATTCAGCACCAAAAACGATGTTTTCACCCTGTGACCACAACAAACTCATCTTGTCTATCCCACATGGGAAGGAGAAGCCAAATTTTTACTTTGATCCACCATCCCACCAATAAAAAAAAGAGAGAGACAGTTAGACAGAGACAGAGAGAATCATTGCAAAGTCAAAAATAGTCAAAAATAAAAGGTTCAAAAGAAAGTTCTGCTTGAAAATGTTCTCCCAGAATGCTGAATTTGGAGAATACATGCTGTATTAAAAGAAGGAAACGTGGAACATGCTAGGAACTTACTTTTTTTCCTGGTGAAAGTAGAGACTCTCCCCTTTCATTTGAAAATGGCTATTCTGTGTCATTTTAGTCATAGCACAACATATTGGCTGTTTGAAAAGTAGTAGAAATCCTCAAAAGTGCTGGCACTGGCTGTACACTAAGGGACAAATCTCTGGCAGTGATAATTAATTAATAAAGTAGAAGAGGTGATAACTTTGTGAGCAGTGTCAGTACGTTTAATTGTTTTAACACTATATAATTGTGCATTAAGAAAACTATAGTTCTGATTTCACAGTTCTTATCACAGGTAAAAGTATGAAACTTCATGAATACCGGTAATCTACCGTGACTTGTGAAATGTTTATAGTTGTAGTTAGGCATAAATCTGAGGTTGGTGATAACGACAGGCCCAGACAAGTGAGTTGGTAAGTGTCATGCCAAATGATGAGTAATTCTCCACACATCCTTTAAAATCAGAACGGTAGGAAGGATGAACATCCATCTGTTCTTATCTCAATTTACTCTGTTTTGGTCCCAACAGCTTTTTAATTACATCCCAGTCCATGCTGATGTTTTTGTACATTCAGATAAAGATGAAGATGTAGACAGGCAACAGCTGAGCAGTGTTTCTGTCAAATATCCTCTTTCTAATTTTCTTAGTTGCATATCTCTCTGAGATATATTTTTGATGAGCTTAGCCACCCTCCATGAACACCATGAATTATTGAAACAAACTGACAGTTTCCAATTTTACAGCCTGTTGTTGACATAATATGCTTTTAGAGTTATAAACTCTCATACTATTCCTTGCATATTATATCCAGGTTTCACCCCTAATAATCCTTACTGAATCATTAGTAGCTGAGGGCTCAGCAGAATCTATGAATGCAAGAGTAGAAGCACTTCTCTTTTTTAATTTTTATTTTTGTCAAATTATTACACTCCCCTGCTTCCAGGTTGGGTTGTGGTTCTTAAAGTGTAAAATGTTAAATCATTTTGAGGCTTTCGGTAGGCCTAAATAAAGAAATGTTTGTCTAACAACTCAGATAAATAGAAGCATTAGTTTATGCAGTCAAATAAAAATAAAAAACCTGTACCAACACAGGATTTGTTGACGGAGAGAGACTAAATGCTGTTGCTGAAAGGTGGCAATTTATGCAATTTTGTGGTTGTTTATTGCTTTATTGAGTACAGACGCTGAGCAGAAGTCAGTCAAGAAGGGGGAACTGAATACTCTTAAAGCAACACTATGTAGTTTTTCAACCTTAAAATAATGTTTCTAAACTCATTTAAGTGGTAGAAAAACAGTTAATTGGATGAATGATGCCGCCACTGCAGCCTGAGCAGGGTACACTGCTGCAGCTGCACTTTGTAACTTTCCTGGGTGGTTAGGAACACTGTGGTCCTGGTGATAGCACATGAATGAAGACTTGTAAGGTAGACAATACATGGGCATTGAGGATGACAGAGCCAGAATGTGCTTGTAAAAGTGTCCTTAATGGCTTCTGTCACTTGACAGCAGTAATGATACATAGGCAGCTGTGTGTGGAAACTTGTGCAGTATTGAATCAGCAAATTACACTGATTTATTGTCACTGCGAGATCTGCAGCAAGTTTGACACAGAATGTTGTCACATAAACAGGGCAGGAATCTCTCAGACCAAAGTTGTGTGTGTGGCTGATGAGAGAGAGTGTGTATACCTGTCAGACAGCTCCAGCTTCAAGGTGTTCAGAAATTACCATTTGTCCTATTCGTCAAGTTGCCGCACTAGTTTACCCGAGTAAGGAAAACGAATTTGATTGGTCATTATCGAGCGAGCGGGATATTCATGTTTGGGGTGAGACCGAGCTCAGTATGTGTGTGTGTGTCTCAGATGTTTGATTGATGGATGATGGATCCAATATGAATCGTGAGCAACGTGACGCATAATTAGTGTGCCTGCATTATCCAATGCGGAAAAAAACTACCCTACTTTCAACCCGGATTTAGAATTTTGCACAAAGTTTGGGCTACATCGTCTGTAGTCGTATTACACTAATGTTAAAGCAGAAGTAAGTGATATATTTGTGTTAATATAAGTCTTAAATAGTTATATCTTCCGACAGCAATCACTTACATAGAGTGTTTGGTCTGAAACAACTCTGCTCTGCTCTGCGAGGAGAAAACATTTATCGTATCCTACAGTTTTTATCCAATGAGGAGAGAGAACCATGCAGGGCTTTCAGCCAAGGAACCGTGAATTTAGGGACGAGGACTTTTGTTCAGGAAAGTATTTTTTGAAGTGGTACCAGTTCGATAGTTCATCGAGTGGCTGTTATAGTGATGAGGTAGTGGGTTACCTTACAAACGTAGTTGTGACTTGCTTAAGATTTCAAAACCCTGGAACAGCATTGGACCACTTACTTCTTCTTTAAGACCCACAGTTGGCTCAAATTAAATTTTCTTTTCTGAACACCTTTAAGTCCTGGGTATTTTTAATCACAGCTCAGACGATGAACCAAGCCAAAGCTGGTAGAGGCTGGTAGATCATTTTGATGAATGATTCTTGGATACTTCTCCTCCATACTGCACACTTGATATGCTCAATGTAATTTAGTCTTAAACAAAAATTGTCAGGAAGGTGAAAGGTGAAGATGTCAAGCGAAGAGAAGTAATATTCAGCAGCAAGCACAGGATAGACAGATAGGCAGCACAAAACCAGTACAGACAGGACGGGTCCTGAATTCAAGAGAGATTTGCTACAGCTGCTGCGAAGGAAAGGACTTGGTCGAGTCCATATTTGTGACATAGGTGTAATGGCTGAATGGCACTGTTATTTTTGAGGTAGTTAAAATATAGATGCTTTACTGTAACTTAAGACACATTCATGCAAAACTGCATTTCACTTGCTTTTCTTCCTACAGTACAGTACCTGTACAGTATTTGCATTCTCTGTTTTGTACTTAGTGTGTTCACACACTAAGGCAGTGTGCACTCAAATTGAACCTTAATGATAGAATACACGTTTCCCTGCAGGACAGTCACGCTCAGGTCCAGCACAATACTTTTTAATTGTAACACACAAAAAAAAAGGTAACACTTTCTATGAAGACTACATCTATAGTGCATTATGAGCGCATTCATAGTGAATTATAATGCTCATTATAATCAATCATAATGCATTATGACTGCATTCATAAACACATATAAAGCTTCATGATGCACTATATCAACAGTTATAAATATAGCTTATAATGACTTATAAATCCAAGTGTCTTATGACTGCTCTTGACTGGTTATAAACTACAGGCTGACTGATGAGGCTTATAATACATTACAACTACTCATAACCCTCTATACACACACCTCAACAATCAATTGTTATAAGGACTCATAGGATGCCATAAGTATATATATATGATCAATGTATGCTTTAAGTAAAGTGAGGTTCATATAGATGCATCTATAATGCAGCATAGCTAATCATGATGTTTCATTGTTGGCGTTAAGTAAAGTGTAACTCATTTTCATGCATTATAGATGAACCTAACTTTACTTAAAGCATACATTGATCATCTATATATACTTATGGCATCCTATGAGTCCTTATAACGTATAGAGGGGTAGGAGTAGTTGTAATGTATTATAAGCCTCATCAGTCAGCCAGTTTATAACCAGTCCAGACACTTGGATTTATAAGTCATTATAAGCTATATTTATAACTGTTGATATAGTGCATCATGAAGCTTTATATGTGTTTATGAATGCAGTCATAATGCATTGTGATTGATTATAATGAGCATTATAATTCACTATGAATGCGCTCATAATGCACTATAGATGTAGTCTTCATAGAAAGTGTTACCAAAAAAATCAATGGTGTGTGTTGAGTGAAGTGTGTGGCATGTATCAGGTTTAAGTGTGTGTGTGTGTGTGTTAGGCTTGGTAGGGTTATCGTGACCTGTGTTTGTCAGATGCCATCCTGTTCTCATGCTTTGCATCTGCTGTCCCCCTAACTCACACACTCTGATCCCACACATGCGTCACACAGATTCAGATACAGATGGACTTGCACACACACACATGAATACACGCCATGCAGTCTTTGTCATGGCAGAAAATTGCATCATGCTGTCCCAGAACACAGCATCTGTGAGATTTCTGGCAAAAGTGAAAAATATTTCAGGTAATGACGCTCTTTATTCTTGGACAAAAGTATTAGACAAAGCAGTTACAGAAAATGACGTTCATTGGCAACATTTAAGCCCAGTCAACTGTTTCCTCAAGTTATTATCCAGAACATTTTAAACATTTTTTTTTTCTGTTGAAGGCTCACTTTTCTATAACACAATCAGTAATTCTCCCGTAGACTGTTTATGAACGCGTCTCCAGCTGTCTTTTGCGAATTACACCCATGTATAAACAATTTTCATTGTCTAATAAGTTTTCACTGCTGTGTGAGGACGTCACACGACCTGCTGCACTGGAACAAACTGTTTCCAATGAATGCAATTCAAGCAGTGTTACATTTCCTTCAGAAATGACTTGCCAATGCAAACACCAATGTGTATGAACATAACTTGCAGCAGGCACAGTGTGGTAGGTGTTTTTCTTTGGCAGAGACAGAAATAAAAAACAGTACACAGTGTTTTGTGTAGTTAGAAAGCAGAGATAATTTCTATTTGTCAATGATATACATTGCCTAGAAACAAACTTTCTCAAGTTTCTGCTACATAATAAGAACAAAAACAAGCTCCTAAGTTTTTTTCTCATTCCTAAATGATCCCCATTGCTCAAAAACACATATACCCATTTAGACGCATTACTATCGCAAGAAGAATTCTTTCCCTCCCAAGATTCAGCACAGCAAAACGCAAACCTTTGTTGCATATCTATCATTTGGGGGGGAAATTGCTAAGACAGCAGGATGTCAAAACCCTGTGTTTATTGATCATTAAAATTCTAATACCGTACACGTTCAATAATTTCCCTTCCGTGAAATGAGCTGTCAGTCTCATGAGGTCTCGTAAAGCAGTCCAAGAAAAAAAATGAGGACACAGTTTGAAATGAGTCAATACCGCAGCCTTCACTGGTTATGCATGTGTGATTTATGTTGTAGCTGTGTGGCACGTGAGGTACAGATTAGCCAAGTCTCAGAAGACGACAATAACAAATGCATGTTAACCTCGATTGCTACAGCTAAACTCCATGACAACTTGGCAAACTCCATCTGGCGATGAAGCCCGTGTGATGTGGCTGAAATCTCCAGGAAATAAGTGGATATTTTGATATTTTGTCAGACTGATTTTAGCAGGTTTGGCTGAAAATTGTTGCTTTGTGCCTCATGTACGGCTACACATTCACAGGGTCGGAGGCTGGATCCCATGCTCTCTTAGTTCAAAACACAAGACGCTAAACCAAAGAAAGACTGAGCAAGACCGTGAACCCTGCTTGGCTCCAGATTGTCAGGCCAGCTCCTTGGATAATAGTAGTTTTTTGACATGGAGTGTATGTGTGTGTGCGGATATGTGGCAGGATTTATCACAGAGGCTGAGTGTGTTCTGACCCATTAGTAATGACAACGTTATTAGTTCCCAGTACTCACAGCTTCGATAAGAAACCCATCATTTTATGTTGTGAAATCATTGTTAGATGATCTCTATCCTCGTGCCTCTGTTCATTTTTACAGGAACAGGTCACTGACTCTAGAGCAGCCTGCCACTCTGTTGGAATGTGCTGGATTAATTAAATTTCACAGTTTTGCAAAACTGTGTTATTAAATGTCAGTGGAGAGCATCCATTTCTTTTAAAGAGGCTCCACGCTCTCAAGAAGGAAACCTCTTGTCTGATTATGTCTGAGACCTGACTAGTTTAATCACAGGTTAACACTAACCACTGTAATCTTCTCCATGCATATTGGACATTTGTTGCCCTCACTGCAAAAAAAATAATCAAACATGTCAATCAAAAGTATTGAGAATGAAACAAAAGGTGACAGAGTTTTCTCAGCCAGAAATAAAGCAATTACTGTGACTGTTGAGTCTGAAGGAACGTAGAGATTGACTGAGCGACCCATGGCTGCCAGTACAAGTACAGTTAACTCTCCTCTGTCTCATTGATAGATTGCAGAATGGAAGTGGAATCCGTTTAAGGCACTCGATTCATTCTAAGCAAAGTTGCTCACTAAAAGTTTGTACGGCATGTCATTATCTGGCTTCCCTTGGTTAAAGCCTCCCACCCCGATGATGACAGAGAGATTTTTATAAACGCAGTCTAGCTGCTTAAATGAAACAAAAAGGCATTTGTTATGCACAAAACCTTGCAAGCTAGTGTGAAGGAGAGGGACAAGCAGCGTTTTATGTAATTATACCATGTGGGATGTATTTTTTTAGGGCGTTATTTTTCACAGAATTCAGCCCACAGCACATTCAATGGGCTCTACGGTGATTCTGGTCATTGAGTGCACACACAGGTTGGTAAATGAGCTTCAAGGAGCTAGAGGAGAGGTCTGGGCATTTGTCCATATGGGCATTACCTCTGTTGGCGTGCTGCTGCCAGATACGTGCCGTGTGTGAAGGGAATGAGCATTGGTATCCTGAGGGGTGGACAGCACCTATCAGGAATACTTAATAAGAGTGACATGTGGTGGTTTTGTATGCAGTCTGTTACTATATGATCATGTGGATGCAAACAGCATATAAATGTTTGGATTTTAAATGAATTCTATAGGTCTTTTCTAGTTTTCAGCAACACGGTTCTCAGTGTTTCACCTTGATATCCATGCACCTTTGGAAACAACACCTTTATATTCTGTTGTGTACAGTACAGTTTCAGGATAATTGGAACAGTAGGTCTGTTTGTATTCCTAAAGGAAGAATCAGATTGAAAACTACAAGGCCTTACTCAATTATCAACACTGCTCATCCTCTCTTGGTGCATATATAGAATTTCAAATGAGCAAAATGTATTTCCGAGCCACCAATCCACCTTTCCATCACAAGAGTCTCTGTCACTGCATCAAAATGATTGAATTCACCAGTCAGTGTCAGATTGCACTGTTGAGTGGCTGTGAGGACATGCAGGATGGGGAACTCTGATTGAATGAGATTCTGGGGTGAACAAGGAATATAGGAGGCAGAAACACTGTGTGTATGCATATGTGTGTGTGTTTTAATGGTGCAGTTGTATAGACCAGCACAGAGCACAAGGGCAAATCTCTTGTGGGATACTGTTGCTCCTGGAGGCTTTGCGTGAAAGGTTGGATGCTAATTACCTTTACTTTTACTCCCTCTTTGCTTTTTGTATTAGGCTATATCTCTTGGCTGCAGGAAATCCTCAAAAAGTTAAAGTGCTAGAGATTTACATGGAAGTGAATGGGAGTTACATTCAAGCCATTTGCCAGATGAGTTCACACTATGCTGATTGCAGCATTTGTACATAAAATATTCTTATTAATTCTACATGAATAAGCAGCATGTCTGTATTTTCTTGCCTGGCTGAGTGCAAATCAAATTAATTGAATCATGGCATTAAGAAAAAGAGAACCAACAAAAGTGACAGAATGAATTTCAACATTGTCTGTGTGTCATCATAATCACTTTCCTCACTGCTTTAAGTCAATGTTTTATCTCCCTAGATGGAGGGCTGTGGGCTGTTTGCCTCTTACAGCATACTTAACCATCCCTGTGGCCTGATGTTCTGCTGCTGGAAAATTGGCTGAATGTCACTGATCAAATCAGTATTCAGAGCTGGAGACTGAGCTTTAATTTAAAGCCCCACAAGCACAAGCTCAAGGCTATTAGAGTGAGAATGTAGCTTCTAGAGACTGCTCTCTTGGCTTGGCGGTTGCACTTTAACTGCTCTGCCCATGACATTTGTTCATCTTTCCTGTTTTGGGAACAACTTTATCACCCCAAGGTTAACAATTTATACCCAAGTGTGAAAGCTATAGCTCATGGCTAGACAATCCACAGGTGAGTCTGTGCTGTAGAGTGGGTTTGTTTGGGTCAGAAAATGTTGGACAGGGAGAAAAGTCTCTTAATATCCTCACAGAATGAATATGAATGACCTTCCTACCCTGACTGTCTGTCTATCCTTTATTCATACACGCCCACATTAAAACTACTAAGAGTCAGTTTTGTTTATGGACATACTGTAGTTTGCACCAACTGAGTTTATTGTAATGTCGTGGATTGATGGAGGGATGGATGGATGGGTGATGGATGCATTGATTCTTCTTTCTTTATGACATAAATATTGAAAGTAAAACAATTATAGTTATATTTCATAATAGCCTAATAAACAATTAGAAGTAAATAAAAATGAAAGGATGAATATTTATACAAAGATAATACATAGTTATTTTCAGATGAAGATGAAGACTTACAGGATGTGCTGAAATTTCCCCTTGAAAAATATAAGCTTGACAAGAAACCTTTTCTTTTCTTTCCCACTTGAATTAGACTCAGCATACCCATGTCCTTCCATTTAGTTCAACTATCCCTATAACCCATTTAGCACTTTTAAATCAAGGATTTCAGCACTTTTATTGCATGCACATTGTGACTTTCTATGTCTCAATTATACCTAATACTTTCTACTGATGTCCACACTCAGCAGTCGTTGGCTCTGCTGTGTGAAGGCTGCCAGCTGAATCCTTAGAATACAAATGTATTCAGCTAACAAGTAGTTTTATGTGACCTTCTCAAGACAAGACACTGTGTGCTCATAGGGAAGTCTAACCTATAGAAACACAACACACGCACCAGCACATGTGCTACTGGTGTTGAGTAATGATGTAGAATTACTTCCATGCTGTTTAAGAATTCTTTTTTTGGAACTGAGCAAAATCTTTCTGAATCTTGTTGCACTGGCAGAACCTGGTCTTTTGATTCTTTCTTAATCAAATGAATTATCACAATATATGTTACTTTTACTAAACCAGTTTTGTAATGCATGACTTTCTCTTTAACTTGAGACGTGCAGGATTTGTGGGCTTTGATAAGTTTGCTTCTTATCGCTGGTGAATTCCTGTGTCAGGCTTAGTGGAAGTTTTTTCAAAATTGAAAATGAATAGCTGTTTTCCTTTGACTCAGAATAGGAATAGGTCCTATTTGATCTGTACCTTAGAAGCTACAGACACAACTGCCTCTCCCTCAGGGTTGTGGCAGTGGAGAACAATTGGTTAATGTATCTCGGATTGTGTGATGTATTTGTTTCTTTATTACATTTTTGCCCCTTTTGGAATGGAGATGTAGGAAAAAAAAACTTTGATGCATACATAATTTGATTAGTTTTGAGGAGTATTCAATTTTGAATATTGCAACTCTCCCAGGGCTGACAATTGACACCAGCTGCAACATTCATGCCTGCCGTGATGTAGAAGCAATGGTGTGTTTTGACAATGAATGTCTTATTAGCTTGTTGCCTTTATTACTTCCTCTTTATGTTTTCTTTCTTATTCTAAAAATCTATTGGAATTGATTTTATTGTATGTTGCCCTGTGTCCAGAAGGGTTACAAACAAATTATATCTCAGGGTCTCTCAATCAAAACAGTAAGTAAAAATACAGTTTGGTGATGTCATGAAGTTGTGTGGGATTGTGGGAGATGTTATGTTCAGCACCATAGTTACACCTAATGACAAGAATTCCTTCAGCGTCAGTCGTTACTGAGGGCCCAGTCATTGGCAGAGGTCTGCTCCTCTCCAGAACAAACGGTTCAAAACAGCTTTGAGCCGCCGAGCAACGGCTAACGATTGTTCAGTTTCTTCCAATCCAACCTCTGGTAGATTCAACCTCTGATCCAGATGTTTGGGAGGTTTTTTTTTTGTTTTTTTTGTTTTTTTTTTTTACCACAAACTGAGTGATCCACAGAGGTCTCCTCCTCTCTAACATAAACATAATCACTGATTGAAATAATCTTATTAAAAATGTAAAACAATGAATCTAGTAAAATAAAATAAACAAAACAACATTACATTAAGTAATTACATGTTAAAAACAGTGCTTCTCCATGCTGCTTGGCAGACTCATGACATTTCAAAGTCTTTACACCAGTCTCTGTCTGAAGTGGATGTTATGTAAGCCTTCGTTTTAAGAATGGCATGTTGATCAATGAAGCAAATGATGCTCGCAGCAAGGCCCAGACACACAGTATATGCATAAAGAAAAACACAGATCTGTCGCATCCTTTACATATAATTGAAATAATTCTTCATAAATGAGATCTAATAGCTATAACGGAGCATTGAAAGATTTAATCACCATGTGGTAATGTGGCAGTGTTGTCAGTCTAGCTCAATTTCAGGACGATGAAGTTCTCTGAGAGCAGATGAAGCTTTTGAACTGATCAATACAACTCTGATTGTCTGCAGAAAGCAGCCAACATCAATTAATTCTAATGTGGCACGTGGGGAAGACTTCAGTGAAAACATGCATGGAGTTTTATCCATGGCAGCAGTGAGTTTCTCGAGAGGATGATGTCAGTCTGGTTGGTCTGTTAGTTCACCACGTTAGGTCCACACTAAATCTTTTTACATTCACAGTCTACAGAGGATGATTTTGATTGACTTTGGTGATCTCCATCATGTGGTTAACATTTGCAGTACTGAGTGAAATATTTAAACAACTGTGGGTTTACTGTGATGTTTACAAATGTCTCCCTCAGGCTGACTGCCACTTCTGACTCATTTGGCTGAAAATAACATTAAGATGATATCTCATACTGATATTAAAAGGAATTGAATTAGAAAGAGGAAACTGGCAACAAATCTGGCAACACTGTTGGCTCATCATGCTAGCCAACACGTGGTGCAAATAAAATCTGGATCAATTACTGATTTAAGGCACTTCAAGGAAAACAACAGTGTGGAACAGTCACAGTAACTTGAAGCACTAAGTTGTGAGATTTCAGGCCTCTCACACACGTTTGGTCAGTGACGATGTTGTCTTTCTGAGCATGTTTGCATGCTGATGTCAGCATTTGGCTCAAACTGTCACCACTGTTCCCAAATACAGCCTCATAGAGCTGCTAGCACGGATGTAGACTCTATCATCTTTACTATTCACTATTGACTGGATTTTAGTTCGCTGTTCAACTGATGCAAAGAATTCTTATTTAAAAAAGATTTGAGGAAATCCCTTTTACCTTCATATGTTAAATTTAATGGATCTGTGGCTATCTACAGTATCACTACGTAACAAATGCAGTATTTGATTCCCTTTTGACAAATTCCAGCCAAATATGAAATTATCCAGTGCTGTGGGATTTCCCCATGATTACTGACAGAGACCTTCAGGGAGGTGAGAAATGGAGGACTGTTTAGGATGATGCTTGAATTAAATGATGGTTGAAGTGCAGGATGAGAAAGATGCACTGAGAGATGGAGAGATAGACTCAAGAATCAGCGAATGAGATCGATCAGGGTTGAAAGAGCGGGATGAAGTGGGAGAAAGTGGATTGCTTTGGATGTTATTAGCTGCTAGATAGACTGAGGCATAATAGACGGAAGAGAGGAGATATCAGGAGGGAAGATGAATTGATAGAAGAGGAAAAAATGGATAGAGGTGTCTTCTCCTCCGAGGGAGATTTTGCACTGACGAGAGAATACGGACCATTAGAAAGGAGGTCTGAGATTGGAAACATGCTCACAATGAGGGGAAAGTCTTATCAACTCCCTCTGGGTGCAATTTAGTCTAATTTGTATCTGGAAAGCTTATGGGGTATGGAGAGGGAAACGTATAGAAAACATTACACAATATTGTCTGTCTTCCTTCAATAATGAAGGGTGAATTTTCTTCACATGCCAAGTACTTTGAAGAACCAGTTAATGCTCAGTTTGGAAAGTAGGCCATCTGCGTTAGGATGGTCATCAAATTATTTCATGGCCGTCTTTATCATGGTTATCAATCAAACTCTCTATCCTACTTGTTCCCTCATTTAACCACAGGCTCTGATTAGATGATAGAGTCCTTAACTGCGGCTGTTGTTGAAGAAATACTTCAGTTGTTTCAGAAACTGGAGGAACTCAAGCATTTATAGGCAGAGAAGCAAAGAGCAGAGCCCCTCGAAAAACAAAAAACAAACTGTAGCTCACTATTTGTTTCTGCGTCATACAGCAGCGGGACAGAACGCATCAGCACCATCCATCCACAACATTACATTTCTCAAAAAGATGTATTGTATTCAGCTTGCTACAGTGCAACTATGTGCAACATATTGGTTAATTACATACAGTAGTATGATTCAAGGTTCATTCCTCACGTGTAACCTTCAAGCTCAGGGGGGTAATTGCTGATTGCAAGATTGATTATGCTGCAGCATGCATGTACGACGTGATTGCTCTCAAGCCTTACTGTATAAGACCTTAGCATCCCATGGTGTCTGGAAGAGGAATTCTTAATAAACACTTAATGATGCTCCCAATGATGCTACAATTATGAAACCTGAGTTTTAGACAATACTGACTTAGGATATAATAAATGTTGCACACAGAATTATTATCAGGAATTCTAAATGTGACATTATAATCACATTTCTGTAATGTATACTGTTGTGACTGAAAGTATTTCCTGAAGTGAAAACTCTCCAGGATGGTGTTGGTACTGCTTCTGCCATGTTTGACTGTTGCCAAACAAACTTGTGTTTTTTCTGTGCATGGGTCTGGGACAATGATGCTGTATCCCAACTTGAGTCAAAGTAATAACTGCAGTAATGATCAATAACCATTTTACCCACTTAGCAACTGTACTGTGGCTAGACAGCCAATGGAAGCTTTCTGTTTTACAGTTAGAATTGATCATGCGATATATTCTTCCCACTTAGTACCTGTGCTGAATCATAATTTCATGAACAAGTCCAGATGAAACTGTTATACCAGTAATAGTTGTTGAGAAATGTCATCGTAGATCAAAGTTGAGGATCAATTAACCAACCAACTGTCATGTTGCAAGTAGTTCAAAAAGTCACAGTTACAGCTATGTCTTTGGCTCTAGTGCACATTGTATGATTTGTAGAACTACACAGTTCTGTGCATTACTGTACAGTACATGTTGCTTTTCATGTTTTTGACATCTGGTTATACCCCTGCAAGCGCTTCCAAATCTAATTTCCTTAGTAAAAGAGAGGTTAACTCACAGTTCACTCTGGCAGTTTGTCTAAGATGGAATCAGCAACAAGATCTGAATATCAGAATAAAGCCATGAAGCCCTTAATAACTACATTTATTTCCAGCAGCAGTTTTTCTTATTCTTATGCTAAGCAGATGAATTTCAGCTATATCCACTAGTTCATGTGATTGCAAGAATATTTATTGGGCAGACATCTTCAGTATTTGGCCCTGATTGAGATAACCGAGCAGTAATTGGGTGCTTGCACAAATTTTAGACAGGTGTTTTAATAGCCTCGAGACAATTGAATTCAGCCTTAATGAATGAAACTGGAGATTTTTTAATATTGGCTGCTAGAAATGCAAATCAGAAAGAAGAATCATAAAAGAAGAAAGATCAGAAGCACACAGCTGATAGAGGAACAGAAGTAACATGACAAGAAGAATTGGTTATTCAGTCTCAGATAAGGAGAGTGATGGAGACAAAAGTACACAGTAAAAAACCAAGTGTCAATTTAACTCCTATAGAGTCGAATTTAACTCCGTTTCAGATAATATTTGGTCCCACTCAAAAATAGAGTAAAATTTACTCTATGGCCAGTGTCAAAATTTCAGTGTTAATTTTACTCAATTCTGTGTCAAAATTAACAATTTAGTGTGTAAAAATATTTAACACTGAGGTTTGTTCACACTGTTCAGAGTATTCTGATTACACTTTATGGAGTTCATTTTACTAATTTCAGTGTCAAAATTAACAATGGAATGTATAAAAAATATTTAACACTGAGGTTTGTTCACACTGTTCAGAGTATTATGATTACACTTTATGGAGTTAATTTTACTCCAAATTGGGTTCTTAAAATGACACTATAATGTGTAATAATATTTCATTTTTATTTCTCCACAGTGTTATTTTTTTATTATATTATATATAGGTGATATTTACTATACTACTGAACTGCTTTGATCTAAATAATAATAAATTAATAATCAAATAAAAATAAAACACAAACAAATAAGGTTACAGTCACAACTTCCTTTAATGCTCACCAGATGAAGCAATACGGAACAACAAACAGAGCTGAGTCATTCACTCCATAGGACATCTGTATGTCAAAAGGCCTGGGATAAGGCAGGTTGTCAACATGAAAGACAACAGAATCTTGCTTTCTCCTTGTTACTTCATACGCATGGAAATGTTCCTGAAAACTTACAGTGGACAAGGGCAGAGTGAGCAGCAACAGTTTTTCATGAAGTATCAGGACAGACTCAATCTGGTAAAAGACAGGCATTTCACATTCAACTGCACCACAAATAACCAAATGTTTGCGGTAAATAAAACCATTGTGTTTAGCCCAATTCACTTTCATAACTTGAACACTGGAGGACACTTGCATTGCCTTGACAATTTCAGAACCACCTTTTACCATTTCCAAAGACACCATTTTTCCAGGACCAATGTCTAACCGACTAAAAGTTGTTGGAGATCGCCAAACACATGTCATATGATGCTGGTGTTTTTTGGCCAGGGTTTTGGTGATATTTTTAAATGACTTCAGCTGTCTCTTAAAAAAGTTATGCTTGCCTTCATAGCGCATGCACCAACTATGAAGTACAGGTCCTATTTTCTGGATGCAGCGGGGATAATGTATAAGAAAATGGTGCTTTGGTAAAAGTTTTTTCTGGGGATACAACATCTTGAACAGTTTGTGGTGTTCCACAATCAAATGTTTTAAATACACACACATCCCTTGAGATACCATGGCAGAAAACACAATGTTTATTATTTGTAGTAATAAAAGAAGTAGGCCCCAATGTTTGTCAGTAGGAGTTGCCAAATCTCCAAAGAGGAGTGGAGTGTTCCTCAACAAGCACCATGACTGAACCGCATTCAGTCCCAGATCATTAGACTCTCCACCTAAATTCACTGCCACTGGCCTATTGTTTCTCTCCATGAATCCATAATCAAAACTTTGTATTCTTGAATTCAGCTCTTCCAGTGTAACATGTTGTTCTTTGAAATACAAAAACAAAAGCTTCAATTCGTACTGGGCCACTCCCTCCAAAATGTCGTGCATCACATCAACTGAGAAGTTCTCAGTAGTGTGAAAATATGTCAGTGAATTCAACAAGTTTGACCTCTTCACACCAAAAACATATGGGAGAGATGGATTATCAGCCATTTCTTGACAGTGAGCTGTGTGAGTGTCTTTTGTGCGCAACACAATTTTTGAAGACTCCTCTGAGAATTCTGTTTGAAAGTCATCTTTTTCAGCTAAACAAAATCTGCAACAGTACCTTGCACTGAACGACTCCACCAGACCAAACAAGCTATGTATGCCTAAATTATCACCAGTTACCTGTACCACACTGCCACGAACACGACCACCGTACAGGGGAATGTCAATACCATCTTTCTCTAAAACTTTAATGTCTCGAACAAGAGGAGCAAGAACTTCACTAAAACCGTACCGTTTAAGATCTTGTGCATGAAAAAGGGCACACAGATGTATGTTGGCCAAAAATGAATTCCATTTTGGAGAGAAGTTTCTTAGTGTAAAATATATTGCACCCAGTTTATGAATACCTCGCTTGGAACCGAGAGGATTTGCAACCTCGAAGTCGTCGTAAAACAGTTGGATCTGCACTGTTTGCTTTTCAGTTGAAAAAAGAGGGTGAGTTTTGAAAAAAGATCCATCACAAATATCTCTTAGTCTTGAGTCATCAGTGTCTGATTTTTTCAACATTTCTGCAACATACTTACTTTTAAATATCGACTCCAATGTAGATAAAATTGGAACATACATGAATTTATCTTGAACAACTGTCTGATCATATGTCCCAGTCTCTTTATTTCGTCTTGTGTCAAATCTGGAGCCAATTACACATTCAACTGGTTCTACAGTTTCCCATTTGCTGGATAAAAATTTGGATCGCTTGTATTCTGAATTAAGAATTGTGAAAGGATTCTCCAACCCATCAAAACATGCTTCAACTTTCTTGCATGTTTCACTTTCTCTTTCATCACTGAATACATGCTGAACAACAGTTTCTTTAGCATGCTGCTGAACATCTTGAACAATCTCTTCCATGGAAATCACAACAGAGTTTACTACACTTTGGCCTACACCTGCTGCCTTTAAATCAGAAATGACAGATGCACAACTATTTACAAGGTCTTCTGCAGATAATGTAGACTCTGCTTCTACATGGTCAGACAACACATTAACATCAGTGGCATTATTTGTGTCAAGAACACTTTGGTCTGGTGAAAAGTCACCTTCTCCTACAGAATCAACTGAATCGCTTACGTGGCACTTGTTCAGGTGTTTTCTGAAGCCAGAAAAGCTACCAAAAGAACGTGGGCATCCTACTTGGCCACATTTAAGATGAAGAGTACGGCCAGTACAGAGACCATGAATTACTTTAAGGTGCTTTATAAGGCTGTTTGGACTCCCGTGGTCACTTCTGCAGAGAAAACACCTCATTGTTTAATCTAAGCAGACACTAATGCATTATTCTTGCTCGCAGTTCAGCAACTCTGGGAGTTTCCTTTGTTTCCCCAACGTCAATGTTGTAGATAGTTGTTTGCAGAAAAGTGAAAAAGTTAGCAAGGGAAGGACTGTACGAGGTACCAAAGATGTAATGGGCCTTAAAGAGTTCGTCAAGGGCTCCCACTGAACCTGTTGCCTTACATGGTAGTGCATACTTGTCGACGACAATAAAGAAGGTGTGGATGCTGCTTCTCGTAGGCCCCTGAGCGAGGAGGTAAGGCTGGCTGCTGTGGCTGATGTTGTCGAGATGCTGCTGTACACTGGTTCCAGCCTACAATCAAACATTTAACAGCAATATTCAGTGACCAGTCTCTCGCAATAGATCATTGTACATTAAACTGAAGTGATAAAAAGCATATTACAAACAATTGTCCAGCATACTTTTATGAATTTGATGAGGTGTTCCACAGCCTGACTTGCAGACATCTTCCCTGGCCTCTTCCTTCCCTGGGCAGATGGTGGCAGGAGATGAAGGAGCAGCAAGATGGCGGACATGTCACTGTCCCAGCCTGAATGGCAACAAACATCAGGTTAGCATTAAGATAATGATAGATTATGAATCATTATATCATCGCTATTACTGCATAGCATAGTCAAGTGTGTTATTTTGCCTGTTTTCAGAAATCATAAAATAAAAGACAGTGTATAAGATATATAAAATATGAAATATTTATGCTACATGTACGATGAATTGACAGAATTACAGTCTTAGTCTTACCATTCTCAACCACAACAGCTGACTCAGCATTCCTCATCAAATCTAGGAGCTCTGTGGTTGGTACAAGTCCACGGCACTCTGTGATGACTTTTGCTTTGAGACTGGTGGGCCACTTTTCCAAAAATTTGTTTGCCGTCAGTTCATCAAACAGCAGCCTGAAATCTTGTTCTATCTGTAATACAAAAACAAAGTGCAAAGAAAGGAGAGATGAGAGACAAAGCATGCATGATGCCCACGATGTGCGTCCACATTTGTGGTCTTAAATTATTTTCTGCTTTTGCGAAAACATAGTTTTGAGCCTTCCCCATTTTGAACAGTAGGGGGCAGTAGAAGGCCAGGAACCACCCCAGAGGCAGAGATTTTCAGGCACTTCATCCTGGATTTTCGTGTGTGTGAGAAGAAGTAAACATTCTTTTCACATGGCACAAGTAAATAGATATGATGCAGTTATGTAAAATGCGATGGTGGCGTTAACTGTGTAGTGCAGGCAAAACTAGCATTATGATTTCTGTTTCTGTTTTATGTTGTGTCATGGCATAGATAATGTGCGTGAGAACTCGACTTAAGTAGCCATGTCCTGCCATTAGTAAGACATTTTCTCTGTTCACAGACACAGATACAACTGTTAACAGGAATCTGCAACCGGTACCAATAACACATGCTGTATGGGATATTTCATTGATTCATCTAATGATGATGTAGATTTCAACTTACCAGTCCTGGTGTATCGAGAAACCGTGGGAAGACTGAGAAGACATCTGCTGCTCTCTTTTCATCGTTGACCATTGACTGACGATAAGTGAAGGTAGCTTTCATCTTCTCACGGACAGTGTCTTCATCAGCAGAGTGTCTCAAAACAGCAATAGCTGCTTCCACTTCCTCATCCGATAACACTTTGTCAGCAGTGAAGGGTCTGGGTTGACCACGGCCTGGCCCACCATCTTGAGACAAAACAAAATGTTATTGACTCCTGCCTACACAATTCATCAACACCATATGTAACTGGTAAGTATACTTACTCTTGGGAGATCTGCTAGCAGGGACACCTCTTTCCTCTGCAGCTTTTCTTTGAATGGTCTTCAACCGCCATGCAAGGTATCCAGAACCACTCTCTGGATCGTAGAAATGTTCCTGTGTAATTTTAAAAAATGAAGATTTACTATGCTATCAACATTTCTAACGGAAATTAAGTGTGTTTTAAGGACGCTTTTGCTTACATATCCATGTTGTGAATATGGGTCTTCCAGATATGGAAACAGAGCAACTATCCCCTGCGCGTACTTCACTCTGACATTTTTAGGGGGGGATGTCCTAATGTATGAATTCAATGATGACAATCACCCAATTAGACACATTTAAAAATAATCAAATATTAACAATTTTTCTTTGGAACCTATTCTTACCCATGTGTTTGTGTCATCTCAGCAGCAAGTATGTTTATCATCTGTCTTCTGGTGGCATCTTTCAGGGATTTGGTTTTTGCATACTCTTGCATGATATGTTCGCCCCCAGGCTTTGTTGTGAGGATTTTTTCAATCAACTTAAATGGAAACAAAATATACGGTCAGAAGTGTTTAAACAATTCGTACAATGGGGAAATTATAACAGAAAAGCACTACCCATCAAAACGAACAAAATCCAGATTAAATGTGTCCACTACCCACCTCCTTTGCCTCCAAGTTTATGTGGCATGGCCTTTTAGGTTGACTTCCTTCTGCAGCGGCTGCTTCTTCAGGAGGGTCAACCATTGTGAAGTTTAGAATGATAGTATCTTCAGATGCTGCTGAGCATGATGATGATGATGACGACAACAGAGAAGCATCTGTGCATTGAGGAATATGAACAAAACATAAGCATATCAGAAATGTTATTACTCCCATCCCAACCATTACGTTTAATTTGAACACATTTGTGAATGGTCAGTAATTACCAAGTTCTTCATTGCTCAACATGACTCGGAAGGTTCCAGGTGACTCCTTCACCAATTCTTCAAAGACCTCTCCGTCAACTTCTGTGTCAGATTGGTCAAATACCTTCATATCTGGCTGCCTACATTCTGGTATGTTAAATTTTTGGCACACTGAAGTAAAGGACGGAAAGGGAAAATTATGTTACAGTAACAAGACCATTTCCTTTTAATGAACATCATAATAATAGCAAAATGGAGTGAGCCTCATGTATTCACAAAATGCTATTGTGTTGAAACCTAAGTCAGTAGGTTATTTCCATGCATTTAAAGGCACACCAGAAACAGTTATCAACTCAGAGGAATGTTTTATGGTGAATTAGGTGTATTAACTAAGTAAAAGGTTGTGATATTGTGTTAACCTAATGTACTCACTAACCTTCTTTCATGAAGGCATCCAATGTAAGGTCAGTCAGCCGAATATACTTCTGCTCCCCACCAAATGACACACGGAGCAGCATATTCTATTAAACAAACAAAGGTTAACAAATAAACAGTTGAACAAAGAGTTACCCAATACCCATTAAGGTGCTTACATCGTTCCATGTTCCATAACCTGAGCCTATACTTACCACAGTCCACGCTTTACACTTACATCTGCTTGATTACTGTGAACAACAAGGCAAAGTGGCCATAGTTGAGTTAATAAACAAATCAAAAATATTTATGCTGCATTCTGGAGCACAGAGGAAAGGAGACTGGACTTATACTATGCCAATGTATGCTAAAATATCAATTTCTAAAACTTGAGCCTTATTTTTTTATCAACATTGTGTCTCAAATTATTAATTTCACACAGTGAGTTGGTCGTTATGGAGAAATAAACCGAGGCGGAATGGAACCGGACACGGACAAGCACAACTTAACTATATTCCTCAGTGAGAGCTAGCAACAGTACAGTAGGCTAACAGGCATTCGCAACTTCATTTGTGTATTTTTACCACCTTGGCCAATTCAGAAAATGGCAACCGTTTGAGTCGTCGAGTACTGAGGTCACATGTAGGAAGGGGGAGAGGGAGGGGGAGGGGGCTATGCCGTGGTGTAGCTAACTTCGTAGCTTCAAGCTAATTCGCGGTTAGCTTAACGATTAGCATACAGGTTAACAATATCATAAAACTTTACCATACGATGGGCAGCTTGTATTTGGGTGTACCAGCATTGAGGAAAAAGACACGCAGTTAATGGTGCGGCTTAATTAACGAGAAATGTCGAACTTCTGAACTGCTAGCAAGTTGGGGCATGTAGCTACTCGACAGTCATTAAACAGAGGAATGAGCATCATGTCCTCAATCTACATTAATGAACCGATAAAACCGTATTGAGATGGAAAACAATTATTAACCATTCATAATGTTACTTACCCGACCAAGGCACGTCTCCAGACCTGACTGCTCCTCCAGACCCAGACCAACCGTCTATGTGCCGCCAGAGTGTTCAAGACGTCACGACTGGCGCTTATTTGTCACTCTGTAGAGTTAAAGTTACACTGCACGTCTGCGGGATTTTACACTGACTTTCAACTATACTCTCTCTGGAGTTAAAGTTACACTGCATTTCTGCGGGGTTTAACACTGACTTTTAACTATACTCTTAGAGTGGGTTTACTCTCCATGTAGTTGTAAATACTCTATCTAGGTTAAAATAGGTTTACTCTGGAATATTGACACCCCATTTTTTACTGTGTACATTATGTTTTCCACTGTCCCGGCTGAATTGAATGAAATTTACAGTCTGACATTGCAGTGTTCTGACTGATATCAGCACCCTTATCCATCCTTGCAATGTTGTCGTTTCAATAGCTGCCAGTTAGTGATATGTTCAAAGAAAGTTAGGCTCAGCATTTCTTGTCTTGCTATGCCCTCTGGTACTGAGATCAGCCAAGTTGATACCAGTGTTCGAACATCCCTCACATTTGAAGTTCCACACATTTCAAAATTTCCCTCGCTGCTTTTTGGGACTGCCAAAATGTGAAATTGCCCATTGCTGCTTTGAACCCTAGATATTACAAAGTCAGTTGTCAAAGTCAATGAACCATTAAATATTTCTGTTTCAACTACATTGTTATTAACCTTCTAGCCTTTCCTTCGATTGTATTAGCAACATTTTTGCTTTTCCTCCGTTCCTCTCAGAGTCTGATTAGCAGTTCACAGATTTGATCTGGAAGTATGCCCTGGATTTTTGGACCACACAATAATTTCTAATATCTGCCACTGCACAAACCCCTTCAGAATTCATATCCGCAATATATTGGGTATAGTTTAAACAGCAGTGCCCCTATTCATCATATGGCAGTGGTGCACTGTATAGGACAATAAATGGACTAGACTAAAACATACCTTTTCATTACAGTAGCAATAGCTTCTGTAATGAAAAAAAAGGGCCTGTCGTGTTTTTATGATATGAATGTATATCATAACTGATCGAGGAACAGTGAAAGCTGAGTCAAGGACACCTTCACAAGCACACTTAAATAACTACAGCCGTTACCTGCTAGAATTCTCAGGATTATCCTGATTGGGCACAGATGACCAAAAAAAACTTCTCTTTTTTCTTGACCAGCTTCAGCCTTAGTCAATGAGACGTGAGTCACATCCACAACGACACAAACTGTGGATACAGCTACAACAATATGAGATCTTCCATGAGATAACCACTTATGCTTCACCATCTTCCCAATGACGTCTATTTTTAGCTTTAATTGGTCATGCACAGCTTGCTATGATGTCACACTGCGGTTATGTGGTATTGAAAAACCCTAAAGAATGAAAGAATGCACAGCAAATCATAATTTTCCTCAATTTGGACTTCTTTGTGAAAAGCTCCATTCACAGGTTTTAGAGCTTTTTTTCTTATCCCAGTGAATTAAAAACTGTGGTTTGAGGCATAAATCAGTCACTTAACATCAATTATCTTTCATGGTGCTTTCTTTAACCTAACCCCATTTGAAGAAAGAATTATTAAAACATCATTTTAATTCAAATCATATAATATCCTACAACTGCAGAACTAAAGAAAACACAATAATGAGTTATTTTGCACAAGTGTCAGCTCTCAAATGTATGCAAGTATCCTCCTGAGTGTGCGTAGATTTTGTTCTTATAGCTAAGAACAAATACTGGATAAGAAAACATTAATGAATGCCACAATCTTCTTAAAAACTTTGTAAGTAGGAAATTTGTTCTTAAGAATGATTCGTGAATTAGGCCCAATGAAACTTACCAGCATTTCTAAAACCTAACAATTTAATTGTCATATATGTGTCCACCTTAATGATAATACAGAAACATCATATAAATCATCCAAACATTGTAGGTTATATTTGTCATACCTTAATGTTTAAAGCCACATTCTAGCTATTGGTACCTTGGAGACTTGGCAGTTGTAACAGCAGTGTGTCAAACTGCTAATCTCATGTCCTAAATTGCTGTTCATTAATGTGTAGACAGCTCCTCACCTTGTCTTAATTGGCACATTTGATGTTCTGTAGGTTGTAGAATTACACAGTATAATGAGAGATGGAGCAGGTGTGGAAGAAAAAGAAAATCCATCCAACAGTCTTTTTTGTAATCATGGGTTATACTGCCAGTGTGACTATGCATGAGGTCAAAGTGAGAAAGTACCTGTAGTTCCTAATAAGCTTTCAAGTTAACAAAAGGGCATATTGGAACAAGTTGGTTGGAACCAGTTGCTGCGGTTGACCAACCATACTGCTTGGATAAAACTACCTGCTATAATTGGAAATCAAGTGAAGTGGAACAGAAAGAAATGAAACCGCCATTATAATTATTAATCAATTTGCCTCTTCTAGTATAAGTAACATAAAAGTATCAAACCAGTGCTTCCATTAAGGCCATGCTGTGCTTTGAAACATACGTTAGGATTTAGATCATTTCAAAGGCCACAGTAATTGGTTCAACTGACATTTTAGTTCCTCCCTGGTGGAAGTCTTGCCAATTGGAGACATCCTGATTGTCCTGCATATTCACTGCACACACTTAAATTTACAGAGATATAATAAATTCAAGCACATACAATCAACTTAATTTCCTGCCTGTCTCACTTCAGAAAGTGTAACCAAACAGTCTAATTGATACCACGCAACATACCATTTTGAAGTAACTGTCAGCTTTACTGTAAACCACTGCAAACTGCTGAGATGTTGAGGGCTTGTGCAGAGACAAGGTGCAGCCAATGAGATCAATACTGAGCTGAAGATGCAGCAAATCAAAGTTGAGGTCTGATGAGTTGCACATATCATCCGCCTCTTGATTTCTCTAAGTTCCTCTCCGGTTTTTCTTTGATCTCTTTGTCAGTGGAGAGATCAAGAAGCCAAGTAAATTCCAGGAGATAAAGCTTATATTCCACATATTGTGTTTTTTGAAACTCCATGTCTTCTTCCTGTATAACTCTTCTGTCTGTTCTCTCTTCAGCCAGCTGGAGCCTTATTTGAAAGCCTGTAACACTGACTTATTGTGAATTGTTAAAATAAGTGTGGATTGTTTTGACTGCAAACATGAAGGTGGTTCATGTTCTGGCATATAGGTAAAAATGCCTGTAAATGGAAATCAGGGTGGATCGTTTTGGAAAATAAGGAAAGGATCATTTTTCTTCTTGCAATCATGGCGGGGATTTGATTGCTACCAGGCTTTCAATTCATCAACACAGTCCTGAAACTGCAGTTTACTAAATCACAAGTTTCAGCTCTCTGAGTTTCATTTTGAGCCATACGAAATAAGTTGCAATCAACTTTGGTAAACCCCTTCCCCCCTCCCCATTCTCTCTCCCTGTCTCTGCAATTTACAATGCATGATGTCAGCACTACATTGCTTCTGAGTGGCAGAACTGACTGCTGCCTGACAATAAGCTTCCATTACTTTTGATTGACAGGGCAGAACTCAGACTTGTGTTCTGCATTTTCAGCACTGACACTGTGTTAGAAAGCAGCATGAGAGGATTTATGAGAACACAAACGGAATAGAAATTGACATGCTGCAACTTTTTTAGTGACAAACAACCAAAGGTGCAAATAAGCTGTGCATACATGTAGATTGAAAATGCGTACTACTGTAGTGTGTGCAGTGATACAGAACTCAACCCCTCCTCACTGCTCCGTTTTCATATGGACTGTGACAGCTGATACAAACAGACAAAGCTTTAAAGAGAATGATGCTTTAAGGGCATTTTACCTATGAAGATGATAAATACACTGAACATCCACACAAAGACATATTGTAGCATCGGCCCATGTATGACCACTGGCATACAGTACTCCAAGGGAGTAAAAATGATTATGATTTCAACCAGAAGTGTTCAAGTTTCACTATTATCTTGAGATCCTTAAGCATACAGGTAGATCAAATTAATTTTGCTAGAGCACATTTGCTCCGTAGTAGTAAAAGCAGTGCGTGCATGCATGCATGTGTGTGTGTGTGAGTGTGTGAGGGAACCATGTCTGCACTTCTTAAGTGATATGGTGAGTCCGGGATAAAATAACAATTACTTCCTTCTTGCTAGGACACTAACATGTTCTACTGCAGGCATGATGGAAAACAAGCAACACCTGTCCAACCCCACAAATTGCAAACATGTTTCTTCCCCTTAATACAAAAGAGAGGGAACAAAAATATTGTTGTTTTTTTTATTGCAAGTTTGTGACTATATAATGTCTGATTTTTTTTCCCTGCAAATTTGCAGCTTTAAATATGAAAATTCTCTTTGTAATATTCTCCTTTTGTTGCAGGGAGGATAGACCAGAAAAAGACATTTGTCAGTAGTACAGCACCAATAGGGAATATTAGTGTCATTGCTGTTATCAGAGCAATATTCTACTGTGAAATAAAAAAGAAATAATACTTATATGTGGATTCAGGTGGCAAAAAAGAATCAAGAATCTTGGTAATGATGGATTGACACAACAATACAACACACACTACAATACATTTCTGAAAGCTGGAAAACAAGTGAGAACATAATAGGATCTTGTTGAAAGGTGATGCAATTACACACATCAGTCAGAGGCTTAGAACCAGTTACTTCCTTTAAGCAGCACATTAACTTGTCACCATTGGTACTTGGTTTAATTGCGGTTCCCACAAATGACCAATACAAATTATGACAAAAGACTGTGTTAGTAACTCAATTTGAATGCCTATCCACTGACAACTACTTTTATATCTCACAAATATAATAAAATTCAAATACCTACCCACCGACAAGTCACCAAAATGATCATCTTGATTATCAGTGATAGACTAGCAACTCCAATGTTCAGTAGCATAAAAATACCACTAGTTTTTGTAACATGTAGACAGGTGGCATTGAATAGCTGTTTCTGGTTGAACAAAATAAGAAAAAACATTTTACTCTTAAACAAAACTGTTTCTCTGGAGCTTGATCCATCATGCTGGCATAATAATAAAAAACTGAATTCTAACACAAGTGCAGACATGAATCAAATGTCTTTTGCAAATATTTTTGTCCCCATCAGTCTTTACTGTATGTCCAAAACTTAGGCCTTTTCATATCATAAACTAAAACAGCCTGCTCCTTCTCCTGCACAACATCCTGATTAACCTCCTTCCCCCTTCTTGTGTCCCTTCTCAGGTAATGTTGGCAGCTTCCTATTGGTCGTTACTTGCACCGGCAATCGACATGGCAGAGGATTCTGGGAAGTACGGCTCATTTGCGTTTGCGCCTGTGGCTGTGGGATTCACACTCGGAGCTGCCTTTGTTTATTTTGCTGACCTGGCCATGCCCCTGCTGGTAAGAACCTCATACTGTACATACACTGTGTGTTGTACCAAAGTTTGTAGGAGTAGTTTTTGTGGTGGTACGTAAGTCTAAAGTCAATCCTGAATTCTGAAGCACTGAACACTGTATATTAAAGGCTTTCGTAGGTCAATTTTTCTCTGAATTCTTGTCATCACAACGAAGAAAGAAGTTTGTGATTATGTGTGCAAATAAGGCTGTTTGGAGAGAAGGTGACATTGTTGTCAAACTGGGACAGACAAGACATAGATGGAGACAGCAAGATTGACAGCCATTTCACTTTCAAAGCATGTAGTGGATAGGAATAATAACAGCCAGGGTGCTAAGGACTGCCCAGGTAAATTTCCATATGATTCCCTGCAGGGCTATAGTAAGGGAATGATAATAAGAAGAAATGTGTGATGTTTAAATCTGCAGTGCAACAGCAGAAAATTGACTAAATTAAACAAAATTGCTTTTTAGTCAGTGACAGTCGTATTGAGGGCACGGACCCTTCCCCTTTCTTCCCCTGAGAGGTTTGTAGTTGGACACTACCTGATTGTCTTTTGTTCGACTTTTTGTGTGGCTCAGATAATGGCATAATTGCTGCTGAGAGCAACTAGTGGCTGGTGAATACAAAATGAAAGAGAGGAAATTAGTCTGGGAAATTTGTCGTGGAGGATTAGACAGTGAGGAGTTAGCTGCTGCTTTTGAATCTTGAATCTGTATAGCTTTTGGTCTTTGCATAATGTTGAATTATTTGCTGTTTCTCTGTGGCTCTTGTGTGTGAAACTTGAGACAAATGTGAGTGATGCTCAGTCAGCAGAATGAGAATCCTGAGAGCAACAGCAGACTGTCAATAACATGTAGGAAAAATTAGGTAACAACATTCAAACCAGCAACATTGATTCTCATGCTCATAATGATCAAAGCTCTTTGCACTCCGAGAGCAAACTTGAAAGTTTGATCTTGAGCTAGTCATCTTATTGGGCCCTTGCTTTTACTTTCATAACAAGAGCTGTGACAATAGTGATCTCCACCAGTTTAAGACAAATGTCTTTGGTTTCTGTAATGTCTAAAAGAGTCTAAATACAACTTGATGACACTTGAGAATGGACCAACCATGAGCCGACAAAGTGAGTGAATGAAGTTACAGCACTGGCTCTGCATGATGTTGGACTTTTCCCACTGGTTGTTGTTGATGAAAAAACTGATGGTTTAAACAAAGAACAGTAATGCAGTAATAATGTGATAACACAGTGACTTGAATTGTTTTTATGCTGTGGGCACATTCAAATTGATAACATTCTATCAGATGAACACAACAAATGAATGTGGGTGGTGCCAAAACAGCGAACAGACACAATTGCACAATTGGGCAAAACTGTGTAATAATTCACAATATTGCGAATTCCTGATTTAGGTATAAACAAAGCAAAGTCATATTTAAAGTGTCTATTTAACTTGTAGAGCATCAAAAAACAAAAGCAATGTATTATGTTTAGCTATTAATCTGCCTCTGTTTGTCACAGAGGAGCGGCTCAGAGTATTGGAAGCACTCCTCTGCTTCACTGCAGCCTCAGAGCAGCTGTGAAACCAGGGTGGCTGGATGACTAGATGGTAGGTTTGCCAAATAAAGTGCAATTAGATTTGGTCACTCAGTCACATGACATTTGGCTGACCAAATGCTGGAATATGATTGGTCAGTCAGCCAAGGATAATAGGGCTGGCTATGCTGGAGACCTCAGACTTGTAAGGACCACAGAAATCCAAATTCAGATGGATAAATTGACATGGCCATTTTCCTCAAAATGCAAACGCAAGGTTTTTTTTCTCAAATACTGTCTTTTATCTAATTTTTTTTACTATGAGCCACACATAATTATATAGTCCTTTTTAGGAGACATCTCCAGAAATTACCTTCAAGAGAATGAGAGATGTAGGGTAAGCCCTAACTTTTACCAAAATCATTTGTAATAAATTACAGCTTATTTTGTGCGGCTGTCACACTGGCTCCTCCACAAAAATTGGTTATTTAGATATTTGAAGAGGTAACGGCATTATTATTATATAAAATAAAAAATAAAAACAAGTTTTGTGCTCTAGATGGCAACTTGGTGTGCAGATGCTGCCAGTGCTCTGAGACTATCTTGGAGTTATCTTAGACTGTGGGGTGTTTTGACTGTGGCTTATCTCAGTTTTGCTCCATTTAGTGTCAGATAATGACCAGTTGGCTTTCTTTACCTTATCTGTAACACTGTGTGTGAGTGTGTCTGTGTGTGTGATCATAAAAATATATAAGGGGCACCACCACCCCATCCCTCCTTTATCAGGAATATGTGATGGTAAAGTTATCAGTGAGCGCGATCTACCTGAATCAAATGATGAAAGCACTAGCTGCTAATACTTCTATAGCAGACTAGTTTATGACTAAACTATCGTAACTAAACCAAGTGTTTTTCAGTTGAGGTGTCAGATTATCAAAAGTTGAATGGACCTCAGGTAGACCAATAGCCTAGATTTAAGAAATATGAAATTGTGTAAAAAAAAAAGTAAACCCACCACTGGCAGTTTGATATTGTCAGTACTAATCGTTTGAACCTCCTTCTTTGGACTGTGTCTGAACCAGCCTCAAAAAGTGATACAATTATAGCCATTTATGACTCTGTTTAGTCATTGTTATTCTGACTCCATTCTCCGTGGAGGCCTGTTTGGAAACTAATGCATTTTGATGAATCACCCTGTAGCAGGTGAATGAGAAAAGTGATGGGTTGATTTATGTCAGCATTTAAAGATGTGCAAACCTTGAATTCCAAAAAACCAAATCCAACAGTTTCGTAACTCTCTTTTGAGTTGGAGTTGTGTCTTGTAAGAAAAAATGTTGTACTTATCGATATTGATGTGCGATGTTGGAATCAAAACATTTCTGAGCCCTTCTCCTGACCTGAGTTTATCAGAACAGGGATAGGAAGGGATGAGACTGAGACGATGCCTCCACTGCAGTCAGAGCAGCAGAGAACAGCTGTTGCCTTAAGCTCCTGCAGTCATACCAGGACAGCCACAATGACACGAATTACATATGAAAGAGCGGCTGACAGATCACCGTCATGCACACTCATACAAGATGACACACACTCATATCGCAACACACACACGCACACACACACACACACACACACACACACACACCAAGTGCTAATATTTTAGTAAACCACAGCTCCAAAAGTCTAATAAGAGTTTTGCTACTTGATGCTGAACATTGTGTTGATCAGGGTGTAGTGATCTCTCCACTCTGTTTCACAATATCATATTTCACTATTTTCATTATTTTCTTAATTATGCTGTTGGTTGCTTGTATTAGTCACAGTTGTCTGTTACAGTTACATCCTGTGTAACTTCTGTTACCACCTCTGGGTGTTGTAATTTTAAGCCACTTCCTTCTAACCAAGCTTGCTCAGCTGTAGAGCATCGACACAGCTACAGTTAAAACCCCAGTATGTGACTTAATTTGCTTTTTATTAGCAAAAATCAAATATTTCTTTATACGTATTTCACTATAGTCGAATCACACCCACATACAAATGAAAGCTTCCTCATACCTTAGAATGAGTTGTTACAAGTTGTTACAAATATACAAGGGGGGATGCACGGAATCTTGGCTGCCATGTTGAATCTCCATTTTTTTACGTTCAGTGTCAGTGTGACCATAGGTAACCACAGAAACTCACCGGAGCTGTCGGCTCGGGGAGAAAGTTTTCCAGGTAGCGCCTGTTAAAACTGTCACCACTGTGTAGTGTGAGGAAGGAAGGAGGCACTGATGTTGCATTCAGGTGCAGTCAGACACCTGAATGATGCCGTCAGCAAACCAACCGGATGTCAGAGAAAAGACGGTAAAACGTGGGTCAGGTAAACAATACGTCATCACCATGACAACATATTGTCACGCCTGTATTGTTTTGCCTCGTGCTGGCGGACCACTTCTTTGCATAGACGCTTGTTTATTCTGTTAGATGCAGCATCTGTTGTCTGTCGGAGGTCTGCCCGAGTTCACGTGAACGCATCATCAAGAATACGTCCGATATGCAACCGCACCGCTAGATGGGGTAATTCCTGCATACTGGGGCTTTGAAGCTACGGTTTTGTCACTAGAAATGTAATGATGAAAAATTATCTTTTCACACCAAAAAAAAAGGCAGCTTGACTCCTCTTAGACAAGCTGCTATGAGTGTCTGCTCAGCCTAACTTGTAGCATTAAAAATTACCACGGTTCTTTACTGCCTCTCCTCTCAACTTATCCAGGGCTAATTGGGATGCTGACCACTAGCACTAGAACCACTCACGCAGCAGTTCAGTAACTGTGCTCCCCTGGCAGTGCGAGACTCAAGACATCTGCATCAGTAGCTTTCATTGTGTATACACTGTAGAAGAGGTCGGTTAAATGCATGGTACATAATTTCTGTCCAGGAGGGTCTCTCAGTCAAAACAATAACAAAGGATCTTACACATCCCGTTTAATTGACACTGGTGGTTCTGACATAAGACCTATTTTTTTTATTTTATTTTTTTTATTTTTTGTTTATTTGTTTGAGGACAATGTACATTAATGAACAGTTAATGCTGTGGCGTCCTGTAAGTGTGCCAGATTTAGCTCAGAGCTAGATTTTGGCCTATATCTATAAGTTATGAGTTTCAACAACATATACATTGAACCTAACTAGAAATAAGTCTTTCCATAAGAAGAGAGAAGGAGGTCCTCAAATGTCATTATGAAACCACAATACTTTGATCCAACATATCTAAGTGTACTGCACCTTTCCTTGCCATGATGAGGTGCTGTATTTGGTACTAGAGGAACAACCCCAGCTGTGTTAGTGCAGATCTGTCTCTAGGGTTGTGCACAAGTATGAAAACGGGTATGGGAGTGCAGTGCACTTTATTTTTCATTTTTCACCATTTCATTGGTAGTTTTCTCTGTGCTATTTGACCCACTTGTTGACATGAATTACAAATCTCTAGCATCATTCATTTTGTGTCATCCCCAATGCTCCTTCCCTTTTTATTACATTTTCTTACAGAGAACCCCCCACATGCACCCATACACACACACACAAACATGCACACACACACCATCATTTCCCCTCCCAGCTTCCCTTTATCCTCAGGTTCCTCTTGATTTTCACCCCTCCACTGTCTTCTTCTTCATCTGCCCTTTCCTTTCCGGGTGCCATGGTGACAGCAGTGGAAACATTGGGCTGTGATAATAGCTTGCATGAAATCAACTGTGAACATAGGGGGGTCTTCCACACATACACACACATACACACACACACAGTAGGGGGCCATCCGTGTTTGGACAGCTGCTGGTGCCACTTTTACTGGCTCCTCAACAAACACAGAAACTGAATGAGAAGAATGACGGAGGAAGGGCGAGATGGACCGAGAGGGGAAAACTGAGGGTTGACAGGGAGAGAAAGATAGCAGTGATAAGGTAACGGATGGAAAGAGAGCCACAAGAGAAAGGGAGAAGTTGGCAGAGAGCAGGGTGGAGAAAGCAGAGCCTTCAAACTTGGTGATGGAAAGCAGATAACCAGAACTCTGTATAATGATCTCAATAAGACATTTTATCAGCAGTCCTGCTCCCCTCTGTCTTCACACAAATCTGTTTCATTCCCTGCACACTAAAGGAATCTAAAGGAAATTGAACTCTAAAACCAAAGGGTGAGCTGGGGCACTGAAAGCTCCACACCTGGCAAAGTAATTGTTGATTAGTAGTGGATCAGCACACTGCAATATATCTGCTTTTTTGGATTTATGGACATTTTGCTCTCAAAATATTCGTGACGCACAATTTGCAGACAGTGAGGGAAACCTCAGGCACGTGGGCTCTATTCGTTTCATATGTACAATGCTGGTAGAAAAAAGATCAAGCAGTGGAAGGAATAAATCAGAGCGTCACATCATTAATCATTATATGCTCAACCAGTCAACACTGTTAATCTCTACAGCCATGCCTGTCAGAGTAACTTTAGAAAGGTTTATCAAGTGGATAGGAATGTGTACACCTGCTTCTTCAATAATTTCTCAGCTGTGAGTAGAAATAGAACCACACTGCACATGTTTTTCCATGCTCTCATGATGTCCAATAGTGTTATGAAGCAGCATTTTCATCAAAATAAGAGCACCTTTTCCGTGCACTACGCAAATTGCACTGATCTCCTCCCTTGTCTGTTGTCCAACATATTACAATATACATGGCAAGATGATCTGTAAAGAAAGCACTAATAGTATACAGTACACACACTTTTTTATTTCTTGTTTTTGTAATATTACTGCTGTGCCAATGCTAATATATTGGCCAATAAAAGTAAACAACAAAACATGTATATACAGTACATATGTGTTTTTTTAATGTTATATCGCCAGCAAATATATTGTCCTGTAGTCCATCCCTTCCTCCGTCTGTCCCATTCTTGTGAATATATCAATAGTATAATGTCTCAATGATGCCTGAAGGGAATTTGCCTGCAGTTCAGTAACCTTCTCTCATCCCACTGGGAGTTGAGTGAAGAATGTCACTTATCGAGAGAATATCACAAGAGGATATGGATATTAGGTTAGAAAAATAATATTGCAATATTTATATCTCAGTGTAGTGTGCAGCCCCCTAGTCTGCTGCACCATGTTTGTTTGTGCAAAGATGGAGTGAGGCATGTTCGTTCAAACTCTACATCATCTCCCTCTGAGCAAGTGTAATGATCATGGATCTTATACCATGAATAAAATCGTCCCTACTTGAATGCACTACCACAACAACAATGCCTTTGTTGTGTTCTCTGATGGCTTTTTGTGTGTATTTTTGTTGTTAAAGTAGTCTGAAAAAAATAGAACTTAAAAAACTTGGCTCTCTCCAACCCATCTGGCTTTCATTTGTTCTTCTTTAGTCAAAGAAAGAAGAATAAAGACGATGGATAATAACGGGGCAAGCTGCTGCAGGATGAAGTGGTTTTTGGAGGCAAGAGTATTGCATCTAAGTAGAATAGATGGAGTGAAAGGGACGGTAGCGAGAGCAAGGAGGGTAATTACAAAGAACCAGGGAAATAAAGAATCAGTGACTCACTTATTCTTTTCAAACTCTCAATTCTCACATGAAGATACAGTGTTTGTGGATATTTCCAAAGAGTCTGATGTATCTGCACTCACTTAAATGGAATGCACTGCTGCTTTTTTCACCTTATTATCTTCTGTGTCCCACCATACCATCCATTACCATCACAACAAATAGTGACTGGGGGCAAGGGAAGTGTTGGCGGCCTGGAATGGGAGCCTTGCATCATGGTATATACAGTATATCACTAGATCTGGGTTTCCCGTCCACGGTATACAGGGGGCAGTTAGCCAAATGGACAGCACTAACAATAACCAGAGCACAGCAAACACATGACATCTTCACTGTTTGCTGTGTCTGGGGTATAGCTGTCTTACTGCAGTGACTGACTGCATGGGATGTTTAGTCATGGTTACCCAGGATGCAAATAACAAAACTGGGGCACTGTAAAATACAAGGTTGTTTTGAACAGTCTCTTTGAATTCTGCAGTTGTTCTCCATCAATGTGACTGATGAGATGAGCATGACATAAATACTGAGAGGACACAAAAAACATGCAGAAAGACAATATTTTCCCCTGAGTCTGTTTTCTCAATTGTTCTCTGGCATTCACTACAATCTTACCTTTTATTTGTATTATTGTTATCATTATTCAAAACAATATTCACAGCATAACTCAGTATTTTGCTGAAGTACCCAGTCTCACTGTGAAATAAATGAAAAAAGAAACACCTGTTGGTTTAACCACTGTGAGTCACTCCCCATCCAATCTAGTGAGGGTCGAGTCCATGGCCTCATATCAAGATCCTTGCTTTTGTCCAACTACTCAGATGTATCTGTCAGGGAGACTCGTGAATTATGACCAAAGCCCTCTCTGGGTTTAATGGATTTGGAGCCGGACCTTTTGGTGATGATGCCCTGCAGGTCAGAGTTCACACTGAGAATTCTAAGTCGGTCTTGTTTTTGTGGCAGCTTCCTACCCTGTTCATAACAAGTGAGAGACAGAGAGAGAGGGGTGTGTATACAAATCAGTTATCCCACTCCTGCTTTAGCAATGATTCACTTAAGTATTTAATGTGTCTTTATTTAAAGCTCGAGGAATTAATGAGTAAAAATAAAAAATCATATTATGAAGTTGTGATAAATCACGGGAGAAATGTACCAACAGAAGGAAACCCAACAGCGGTTGCTGCAAAAAGCAATATGCTATTTGGACTTACCACAACAGGTGCATGCTGGGTCAGGCTTAACACTGAATGCTAATACTGACTGAAAGTGAAGCCTTCGGCCATGGCTTCTATTTTCACTTCCACTGTCAGCGAAGTGTGCACCACCATGCTGTTTTTGACGATCCCTGTTGTGACTGATCAGTGAAAACATGGAGGAATGGAGTGACGCTGTGTCTGGACAGGTTATATTCTATATTGAGAATAAAGGAGCAGGGCAGTTGGATTTTAAACAGATTGTGACTGTCTCATGCCCAAAATCTCTGTTAGCCTAATCATTGTTGTAACTTACAGTACTTTATAGCATCAACAACTATTGTGACCTATAGCAACGTAATATTTTGGCTACGTTCACACTGCGTCTTAATGCACAATTCCGATTTATTGTTCAAATCCGATTTTTTGTTTGGCTGTTCACATTACGTCTTTAAATGTGGCCTGTCTATGGATTGCTGTGTGAACAGCTCAAGCTACTGAAGTGACTCGCATGCGCAGTTGATCGTATGTCCGACTTTTGATGTGATATGCAGTCTGCCTGCATGGCTCATCATCTGACAGCTCAGTATGACATACGGCTACGGCCGACGGCCTTTACTTCTAAATCCCTCCGTTTATTTTTACACATTAGCAACCAAGCTCATCGTTCATTAGTTCATCTTCCTACTGTTCTCCTCGCTGCGCTGTCAGACCTGGGTCTCTGTCACCGTTGCACTGTAGCACTTCACTCCCATTCTTTGCTCCGTGTCCAGAGCCCGTTTGGGACCGGAGACGGAGCAGAGATCCAGGTCCAAAAGTGCAATGTGTCCCTCTCTGAAGCAGAGGTTGAGGTCAGCTTCACTCCAGTCAGTCTTCACATGCAGACAGTTGTGCTACGGCTAAAATGACATGGAATATTTGAAAGGGGGGACTTTCTACTTTCACCCTGGAAAAAAAGAAAGTTCGTAGTTCCACTAACATTTGATGTCTCCAAATTCAGCATTCTGGGAGGATAATTCTGAGAAAAACAGTGCATTGAAGGAGACATTTTCAAGCAGAACCCTCTTTTGTACCTTTTTATTTTTGACTATTTTTGACCTTGTGATGATTCTCTCTGTATTTGTGTCTGTCTGACTATCTCTCTCAAATTACCTTAATAGGCTAATCTCTTTTTTGGGGGGTTGGATGGATGGTGGATCAAAGAAAAAATACAACATTGCCTTTGGGACAAGATGTGTTCATGTTGTGAGAGAGCCAGTTTGTTTTGATATTGTGAATACCTAAGACTTTGATTACATGAAAACAAAGGGTTCAACTACTGTAGGGTTCATATACAGTAGGTTTGATGAGACACTTGCGTTTGCTATGGTTACTTGACCGTCCGTTCATGGTAAGCCACAGTTGGCTGCTACAGGATAAGTTGGATGAGTTTGTTGTGGTCACTTGATGCGATCACATGGCTTCCTTTCATCACAAGAACACCAGCAGTCACAGGGTGGGCGCCCTCTAGCACAAACAGTGAAAAAAACTAAAACTCTTGTTGAAACTCATTTTTGGCACTTAATGAGTTAAGTCCATACCATTGGTAACTTGGTTTGACTTACCAACGAAGATAAGCAAAAACAAAATGCTTCTCTTTACTAAGCAATATGACTCAACAGCGCCTCACACTGGACCCTCCAAAATGACAGTTGAATCAACCAGCTTCTACAATTTTGTAATAACTGAACATTGTAAGGGAATATCTGTTCCAGGACTGTGTGTTTAGATAATTTCACCTGATACAACTGACTTTACACTTGTCATTATCAGTTGTATGTGAAGGCTTCAAAGGCCTGATGTTTTGGCTGCTTTTGGTGTAGGTCTCGAATTGAATGTCTCTAGTTTAACATTGGATGTCATAAGCGGCTGAAATACTACTATACGCCTAGATGTATCAATCAATCATTATTATCACTGAATAAAAACATCAAACAACATGCCCTTCTCTTATGGTATTACTATTTTAAAAAAGTAACAAAGTACCGGTAAAACATTTACTCAGAATACATGTACTTTTATATTACATTTCTACACAACTACAATGTATTTCAACCTCTGTTTGAGCTAATGTCTTTTAACAGTACAATTTTCCAGTATTATTTCCACCCCTGGTTGTTGTCACTGTGCAGATATTATAATGTGAAGTGTGTGACGGATCTTGTGGCATGAGCATGACTGTGATTCTACAGATCATCAGTAGCATCTCTCCTAAGTGCGACACGCTGTTTTTGCATAATTGGTTATGGTTTGAAACATTAGTTGAAGCCTGCTGGAACCATACACAAATCTTGTATACAGCACATGCAAGGCTTATCTAACTGGAAGACATATTCCAGCACAAACACTCCAGCCACCTGGGAAGCCATCTTGAAAGAACACACAAAACTCCTTTGTCTGTTTGTGGTGTTCGCTCTCAAAAACAAATTGGAGAAGAGCACTAAATAGACACGGCCTCGTTACCTTTGCTTGTCGCTTCCCTCCCACGACTGCTGCCAAACAGGTTCCCTCTGTCTCAGAGTCACTGCACATTATTACACCTCTACACAAAAGGGCTTAGCTGACTTTCTTACATTATTTTGCATAAATATAATGATGTAATGGAAATCAGCCTTCTGCTCGTTCACTGTGCACTATTGTGTCACTGAATAATGAATGAAACGTGGCTGCTGGGAGATTTAAAATTCCAGGCCGGCTGTTTTCTGACCCCTCTATCTGTGATTGAAACTCTCCAACCTGCAAGTGATTCACTGAGCTTTGACAGATAGTGATTGGCTGACACATACAATAGAGGAACTGAGTCTTCAAATACTTTTCTTTCTTTCTTTTCAGTTTATTACCTGCATGATTAGTAGCTGCACCTAACAATGTCTTGTATAAGAAATACAACATTCATTTGGTTCAAATTTCTGGCTCTTTCTCTGTTTGAGCTCTCATCGAAAAAAAGAAAAAAGAAAAAAGACCTTCACAGTAAAGCCATAGCAACATCAGTACACATTTTGAACAATATTCACACTTGTGCACCAGACTGGATAAAGATGATTCCTTGTTAAAAAAGGATTGGGAACTCTAACTCTGAAATACCAAAAAATAGGACGCCGGTTTCCTGTAATGCTAATTGGTTCCTCAACCTGATTGTCCCCTGTTTACCTCACATGAATGACGATTATTTTCTCCCTGAACTTTTTGGCTTGCATGTGTGTTTGTGTCCATACCGACAGCTTTGCTAGTCAAGTCCTGCTGCTGCCAACCCAGTCCTCCTACATCGACTTTCCTGTGGTTAATGGCGAGGGCCAGGGCACATGATAGAGACGTGATATAGATACAGTACAGCCAACACTGGACCTCTGGCAGGAGCCACAGCAGGCCTCTTAAAATCTTCCATCTGTCAAGTAGATATTATCCCAGTTAGATTTCAGAAGTATTTCAGACTGTTGGCTCATGAACTGTTGCTTTAATCAACCGCTCACTATCCACTGGCTCTTTTCAATCTGCCTTTGAAACACGCAGTAGTTTGACCTCTCCTGAAGTAGTTCACCTCCTTGTTTTTCAAGGGACTATTTGTAAGTTGTGAAATGTTGTCTCTTGCCAGGAGCGGCTGATGGTGCTTGTTGCTTGTCAGAAGTTTCAGCTGTTGTTTGTTTAAGAGACAAGAAGTTCTAATATGCCCTGAGCAGCCCAATTTATCCAGGACAGATTGGAGGCAAAGTGATGGGAGCTAGAAGAAAAGATGTGATCGAAAGACTTTTATCCCCACGTATGATTCCAGCTCCAACTGGATTCTCATTACTTGTTTGTAACGCAGGCTTTTTATTTTAATTTTTCAAACCCACATATTTTCACTGAAATGACAGGCACCTAATCAGGATGCAGAGGTTATTATGCAACTGAATTGAATCACAAATTACAGTGGTAAACTCGAGTATTTCAATTTGTAGTTTACATTCTGTCTTTTTCTCAATTGCATTGAAATATATTATTCACAGAGCAGTTCTACACAGCTTGTATCAGCCTCTGATTTTACCTGTAAGACGCATGATTCATATGAAAGAGTCAGTCGTTCACTTATAACTTCACAGTTTGTCCTATTGAGCGTTTCTCCCTCTGCTGACAGGCTGTCATCTGAGCTGGACGGCAACAGAGGAGGTTGCACCTACGCCTTGTTCAAGGGTAGTTTAGACCACTTTTCAAGGCATATTCGCTCATGCCTTTTATAGTTTGCTTAGAACAAACTCAAATTGGTTTCTCAACTTGGTGCATAAAGTAATCAAACACCAAACGAGCGGAGTGCATTGTTAAGGTGAATGGCACCAAAAAAAAAAATAAATAATCATTCCATTTGGTCCTGGCCAAAGAAAATGAACTAACAGACTTTTTACTGTTGTGAAAACACTTTAACATTCAGTATCAGACCTTAGAGTGTTGGCCCAACATGCAAAAACCAATCACCTTGCTCTGCTTCACCCGGCATCACCCTACCCACCTGTCGGTTCCCATCAGTTAGTTCTGTATGCGTCAAGGCCATTTTTAAAGAGCACTATGTGAAAGTTTACAAAGTTTAGACTGAGAAGTAAATGGCAGAATCAAAGTAACCCCAGGACTTATGAAGGCAACATTTAAACTAAAGAAGTGAGACAAGCCTGTTTCCTGCAGGGAGTAATCCACTATCACTGTCTGGATTTTTAGCATACTTGTTCTCCCCCTTTTTGACTGCAGCTCTCCTCTCTCCCATTACGCTGTCAAATGGCTGACACTGAGAGTCTACCACCGTGATTGATCCCAGCGTTAAGAGACAGTGTAGGTAGTTGAATGGCTGCAGTGTCTGACTTACTTGAACCAAATACTGCTTTGAAAATGTGGCATATAACATTTGATGAGTCCTGTTCTGGATACAGCTTTGTAGTTTTTTCAGCTTACGCATGTAAAACATCGTTGTCCCCAGTGGAAAGGAAACTTGTAATCCCTGCAGCATTAGTGCTGTCCTCTGCATGCTGAGATGCCCAATACCAATTACAGCACCTGTGGGGAGATTCAGACAGGTTTTTGTAACGGGAAAAGATGAAAGAATTGGACATTGTTGGCTCAGCCCTGCTATGGCTCTTGTCCCTTCACAAACAAATAGTACACTCATTCTGAAAGAGCCTCGTCTGAATTATTTATTGCACTGACTTACCTTTTCTCCTTTGTTTGCCACTTGGGGTTATTTCATCTTATTTGTCCGACCTTTAAAGGAAAAATGACAGCATCAGTTGTTTCGACATGTATGACCTAAACTCACCAAAGACTTTATTGGGAACATCATAGGAGTACTGGGTTGGGCTTCCCTTTGCTGAAATCACTCTCAGCTCATTGTGTATTTAATTTTAGAAGACAAGGGCAATGTTCCTTTGAGAACCTGGTTCTATATAAAACTCATTATTATTACTCATTATTAACTTCATGAGTGAGACTTTTGTAAATGACAAATGCACTTATATACAGTAGCACTTTTCTAGTCTCTAGACTCAAAGCGCTGTAAACTGTACTGTATGTCGCATTCACCCATTCAGATTGTCGGTTCAGTGTCTTGCCCAAGGACACTTAGACATTCAGACTGGACGAGCCAGGAACTAAACCACTGACCTTCCGGTTAGTTCATGACCCGCTACCTCCTGAGCCACAGCCGTGATGTGACATGGTGTGTTATCATGATGGCAGTAGGATATGGTAAACTGTGTCCATAAAGGAATATGGTCAGCAGTGATGCTGTGATAGGATGTGGCATTCAAGCCATGATTGATTAGTATGAAGGAAGGCAATTACACACCTGTAATAGTGTCTCACTTCTGGACTGGATGGATTCATGCTGTTGACGTCAAATCTGACCCTGCCATCCGTGTGCCTCATGTAGAAATGGACAGTCTTCTGTTTAATAAGGGCCAAGTATTTAAAAGCTCTATCCAGGCTGACGTTTAGCCTTCACCTCACTAAAACCTTAACAAGAGCAGTGAAAATGTGTCTTATTTTTGCAACTGTGATTTTTAATAATTTTTGAAGGCACTCACACATCTTCCTTATTGGTACTGTACGTCACTTAAAGAGACAGTATGGGACTTTACTGGCTTTTTATTGACAAAAATCAAATATCGCTTTCATAAATACGTATTTCAATGAAGTGGAATCGCGCCCGCATACAAACATTAGTTGTTACAAGTCGTTACAAACATCCTCTGCCATGTTGAATCGCCTACGTTCACACCGTGGCCGTAGGGAACCACGGAAACTCACTGTCGGCTAAGTTTTCGTTAAAAATGTGTAGGCTAGTGTGAGGAAGGACGTAGGCACTGGTGTTGAGGTGCAGTCAGACAAAATCGGCAAACCGTGATGTTATTTTTCGACGAGAGAAAGACGGTTTCAGGTAAACAATACGACGTTACCATGACAACATATTGTCACGCCGGTATTGTTTTGCCTCGTGCTGGCGGACCATTTCTTTACATAGAGGCTTGTTTATCCTGTTACATGCAGCGTCGGTTGTTTTGTTGACTTCTGCCCGAGTTTACGTAAACGCAACAGCAAGAATACGTGCCGACATGCAACCGCACCGCTAGATGGGGGTAAATGTCACATACTGGGGCTTTAATCAATGTGTCTAGAAGGCGATTACAAAATCGTGTTTTATTGTTTGCGCTCTGCTCTGGCATCTTTCTCTCTTAATGGAAATGTTAATGTCTCCCTTATTTACAGAAAATCGTCCTTATCTCTGCATCTTAAATGCCTTACGTGCACTTACGCACACATGCCCACACACGTATACATTTGCATAATTCCATTAGTCATATTAATTCACATGGGCAGATTCTAACCAAGAAGAATGGCACCAGTTGAAGAACTCGGTGTGCAGCTGCCATGAACCTGTTAACATAATTCAATTAATCAGTGCGTGTGCAGGCCTTTTACAAATTAGGTACACACACACCACTATCACCACACATTTGAAGGCCCTTATTATTATTTTTTCCATTCTTTTGCTATACGTATATTGTTTTCTCTGTTTGATTGGCTACGGAGGCTTTCATGTTGCCTGTGTGGATGCAGTTTCAGCCAGCTGCCTCTGGCTCTTGCTCTTTGACTCACTGCTCCACCTGTCTTTTTAAGTGAGGCCAACATAATTGCATCTGTGAACTGTCATTACTCTCTGTTGCCCCCTCATACATCATCGCTGCCCGGGCTTAGGCCATAGTACATCGAGGGGCACAGTGACCATTTAATGAGTACAGGTTGTGTCTCTCAGCTGCGTCTAGTTGGTTTGCTACCTCCTCTGTGTTATCCAGATTTATGTCAGCCTCTGAATAAGTAATGTCTCCCTTATCTGAGGCGTCTGTCTGGGCTGTAGAGCTCCTCTTTCTCTGTGCGCATGTTTAATGAATGATGCTGGTGAAACACTGATATGTTATCTTGTCAGTGTTTAGTGTAGACGGGAGACACAGGGATGCCCAATGTTCCTCACAGACATGTTATAGCGCCAGGAAAACACATACTGGCATTTTAGGAGTGCTGTTTGGGATGTCCATCAGGAACATTGATTTTTGCTGATAGCTGTTGTTATCATTTCTCGGTAGCTAGAACGCGCCGCTGCCTGCCTCCACAGCTCTGAGGACAGATGTGTTTTTGCGCCGAAGAACAAAATGTAGAAATCAATCAGTTCTTTCAGTCCTTTTAAAGCTACCCCAGGCACCATGACTCAACATGACCTGTCTGATGTGCGACTTAGAGCTGGTGGCATCAAAAGAGGAAAGGAAAATGGCTTGTGGCACTTTTTTGTGCAGTTTTCTAATCTTTCAAGGGAATGTGAACCAATGTAAAATATTGCTGTAAATCTCCAAACAAAGTGAACAACACACACCAGGTGCAGAGGTGGAAGTTTCATTGCCAGCTCCTCCTGTTCTTATGAGTGTCCTTGAGCCAGAAACAAACCACTGCTGTAATGGTTAAAAATGGTCAAAAGATTTTAATACAGGACGTATGAGATACAGTAGAAACTTTGGACAACCAATCACATGCATCCACACACATATCAACCAGACTTCAAACTGGTTGATTAGTGCATTAAGTTCATCTGCATAAAGCTTAAAGCGTTACAAAGTCATCTTGGAGAGTTTGGATATTTGTCGGTCCAAATCATGTATGAATGGAAATGAGCAATGACCCTCCGAATAACAGTAATGCTCAAAGGGATCAGTGGAGCCGGTTAATTATTCTGTTCACAATTCTATCATATGCAAAACATTGTTGCGTGGGACATTGTATCCTGCCATGCCCCTCAAAAAGAAACAACAAAAACATTGTTGAACTCTGGCAATGAGTCTCTTCACACCAGGAGAATGTTTTATGAACTCAGGTAGACATGTTTGGGTGGAGGATTCAGCACTACTGCCTCCAGCTTCTCTAAGGTAGAATATAATGCTTTACACTGATCATTAATAGTTTAGGTTATAAACTGTTGAAGCATTAAACAGCAATTAAAAAATGTAAGTAATGGCTTTTTTCACATTTTTGTGACAATTCATTGATCATATTGGCTAAAAACTAAGTCATATGAACATGAATGAAGCATGAGGAAAGTAGCTGGTTCAATTAAACTCAATCTAAAGCCAACAGAGATATGAACAGAGTCTGACCCAAGTCCATGTCATGTCTGTAAAGCACACTGTTGAGGTGTTTTTTTAAAGTCACCTTGTTCAGTTTTCGTTGTGAGTTTACACTTACAAAGAAATAAAAAGGTACTCTGGGAACTAAAGCATTATCATCTCACATATTGTGTGAGCCTTAATGATCTCCTATTATTTGTGAGATCTGTCTTTGAATGTGTAATAACATGATGACAGAAGGCAGGTGAAGTTTGCTTCCAGTTTCTTCAGTGTGTCTGGAAAAAAAGAAAAAAAAAGACAACTTATTGTGCATGTCAATGCATTTCAGACAAGCACATGAAGCTTTGTGAAATCTGCCCTGTCGCTGTGGGTGCGTCAGCAGAGGATGATGCTAGTCAGTGCATTAGTAATGGTCCTTTGCCTCACATCAAGACCACCACTCAGTGTGCTCACGTCATTAGGCAGCGGCTCTTTTCCCCTGCTGTGTCTGTGTGTAGGGAAAGTAGAGAGAGAAAGAAGAGATGGTGTGTCATAGGAGGTAATTGTGTCTACAACAATTGAGTTGCTACCTTCCTCTCTTCAGCTTCATTGCCCATCTTGAGGGAAACTAGCGACAACAGGTTATCGCAATAAACTCTGCATATAAAGATTAATATTCCCCTGCTAAAATATAATTGAATTAGCTCCTAAGTAAGTTGAATGCAATTAAAACTGCCAATATAATAAGTTCCTGGACCACATACTCAGAATTATGTTGAGATAATTAAGATTTGCCGCTCCATGAAAATGCAATCATGGCTTCTCGATGTAATAATCAGGGGAGAGAGAAACTCTAGACTCTGTATAAAATAATGATGTGATGCGTCACTGTGTGTAAAGACATTTAAGATGAGAGAAAGAAATGAAAAGTGCAATTAGTAGACTGAGGAAGAGCCTACACAAAGTGACGTCCAGACTGAAGAGAAGGGACTGTAAGATGTGTGTGGAGTAATTGATGAGACAAACAGCCCCTGGGGCCCTGTTTCTGTTATATTGGCTATCCAGTTTTCCATTATTAACTTTCTAAATTAAAGTTACTGAAGAATGACTGCTGCCAACTGTTAACATACAAACTTGGCTCTTTCTTTTTTTAAATAACCTACTCACTGTCAGCTTGCCCTTAATGAGAACAGTTACAGTGTCAGTGTGTTGATAGTCCATCCCAACAGCTGTATTCTAACAATGGGAAACAAATCGTATAATACCAGGTTCTCACTTTATTGGAATATTATACAGACAAGCTTTAGTGTACCCTAATCATACACTTAACTGAGGTGGCACAGTGGTCTGGTGGTTAGCACTCGCCTGTACTGGGTTCGATTCTCTGACTTGGCTCTTCAGAGTGGAGTTTGCATGTTTCCTCAGGGTTCTCCAGCTTCCCCCCACAGCCTAAAACATGCAGCCAGGTCGATTGGTAACTCTGACTCTGCCCATGAGTGTGTGTGCATGTTGTTTGTCACTATACCTTGTGATAGACTGGTGACCTGTCTTGGGTGTAGCCCCGCCCCCACCCTATGTCAGATGCGACTGTGCATGAATAAGCAGTATTGACGACGGATGGGATAACTTCATGTCACCCAGCCTTTGAAGGAGTCACAATGTCAGTAATATATGTTTTACTTGTATTAAATTTAAGGCCACATAAAAGTAGCTTTAAGTTGCTGCCTAGTGACACAAAAACAAGCACATATAGTAGTAGTAGTAGTAGTAGTATTTATTTGTCCCCGTAGGGAAATTGGGTTGCAGCAGATCACATTGACATTTCATCTAAAGAAAACAGATAAGAACAACACAATACAACAGATTAAAAACAACACAAAACAGCACACACTTCAGGGACAATACTAACAGTGACTTATTGTTATTTCTGTTCAGTAACTAGAATAACACAAAGTTAAAATGATATTTTTCATCTTTGTATGTGATTTCTTTTTTAATATATCTTCTGAAAGTGTTGTTAAAACACACTTTTAGTTATAGATTTTCAAAAACACCAAGTTAGTGTTTTCACCTTTGAGTGCTCCTCATTGTGTTTTAATGTCAGAGTAATTTAGGAAAGGTGTTGAGAGCATGCTCATCAATAAATTGAATGAATAACCACAGATTAATTTTTCATTACTTTGGTCTTCAGCCTTGCAACATGAGCAGCCTTCACTGATTGTGCACAGTGTGGATGATCTGCCTGCGATGAGTGATGCCCAATGGCTGCAATGTATGTGTGAGTGCCACTTTGTGTGTGTGTGTGTGTGTACCAAAGCGCTAGTGTTTTCCCAGTGGTCAGAGGCTTTGCAGGTAGCAGAGGTCCAGCGGAGCCCCATGATTCATGCAGCCAACAGCAGTTCTCTTCCTCATTTATTCACCACATGGACACACAGCTCATTCTCAATACTGAATATCACATGGCAAGAGGCACGATAGCCACCGTGTGTGTGTGTATGTGTGTATGTGTGTGCAGGAGTGGAGGTGTTTTTCCTACTGCACTGGCTCTTGTTCAGGATTACATATGAATAATCATTCCTTTTTGAAATGTCACCTTCCAGACTCAGTGGCCCCAAGCGGATCAGAGAGAGAGAGAGAGTGTGTGTGTGTGTGTTCTTGTGTGTGTGGAGAATCAAGGTGAGTGCATCTCCATAACCCTTGTTACAATCTCCGTACTCTCACAACTCAGAGGGGACCGTGTCGCCATGGAAACATCATTTAAAATCCATAGTCCTTCTCTGGCATTGTGCTGTTGGTGCAGCCACCTTGGATTTATTTGATCTGACCACTTACAAAACAATTAATACAAAGTGCTTTTAAGACACTAATACTGCAAATTGCATCAGTACAGTGACTGAAACTTTGGTGTCATGTAAAAGTTCACGACACAATAACCACTTATTTATTGTATGATGTCATAGATACAGCAGAAGCACCTCTAGTAGCAATTTCAGTGGAGCAAACCATTAAAAGAGGTTTTGTGCGAGTTGTTTGGACCATTTTCATCACCAGGTCTGATCACACATCCTGTCTGGTTTCAGGATGCTTCCTCAGACAACAGAGCCTTGTTTCTCACCGCCCAAACAGTCACTTGTGCTTTTTTTAAAAACTTTCCCTGAGGAGAGGCTTTTCAGGCATGAAGTGCTGCAGCAGTGACTTTCTTTTTGGAGGTTTCTCCCATTTCCACATCAGGAGCTCTGCCAGATTGACTGGTTCTTGGTGCCCAAGGCCCTTATAGTTTTGGCCATGTGGCCAATAAGAGTCCTGGTTGTTCCAGACTTTTTTTTTTCTTGTTCCAGCTTCACACTGATGATATTGTTTTGTTTTGCCTTGTAGATACCTTCCAATATACTACTGGATCTCAGGTTTTTTCTCACTGATTCTTATGTTAGTTTTAAATGTAGACAGATGTTAGTTTTGTGTAGCCCACTAAAAGTGGCAACATTATTAAAAGAGTCATGCCATGCAAGATCTTGACATTTAAATACTTCAAACTTGGTGAGTAAATATCTGCACACTGGACTGTAGCTCCCGACTGAATCTAATAGTCACACAACATGTAACGTTTCAGGCGTGTGCCCTTCATCAGACAGGAAAAAACCTAGGTGACACACCTGCTTAAATTAGTGGACCGGTCACCTGAGAAGTCATAATTAAACTGGATGAATATGAAAAAAGGGTCAAACACAAAGATAAATGAAAACAACCAACCTGCGCGATATTATCTTATCACAATCAGATCAAATGTAGCACACAGCAGTGTACTGTATAGAAAAAAGACCAACATAAATCCAGGAAAAAGACACCTGCTCCCCATTGTTTTGTAGAAATGCTTGATGATGCCAGTCTTCAATCAGTTGTAGATTACAGCAGCATCGTACAGGCATGCTTTGACTGGAACTCTAAAACCCCTCTCTGCTCTCAAGTTCATCACTATGGTGATAATTATAACACTGCATAGGAGGGCTGGATGCTCCTCTCTGTCTGAGAGGTGTGATGCTTATGTATTTGTTTCTTCACAAAGCCCTCCTTGAACACCGGCACTCATATATTTAATCCGTTTGGTCCTGTGGAACACATTAAAGCAAGAAAAAAGACTGGTTCATGTCCCTGGAGTTCATACTGAGCTTGGAAGAACTACTTTTGGCTTTTTCGCACCTTCCTCCTGAAACTCATCACTAGGCACTTACAAATAAAAACACTGGTACAGTATCTCTTGGCCGTCATACACTGTATTCATAATTCAAAAAACGATGTAATATCTCAATTGGCCCGTTTTTAAATTGTTATTTTAGTACATTATTTATTATCATTGTAAATGAGAGCCTTACCCTCTGTGATTCCTTTAATTTAAATAAAGGCATACCTACACAACTATATCTGTGTTTATAGCCATTCAATGTTTCAGGGGGAAACAAAATCTAAATAATATGTCAATGGATCACTTTCAATCCCACCCAGGACTGTAGCCACCCTCCAGGAAAATGCCCGTAATATTTCATTATAAAACCACCTCAATCACTGTAATTGTGGGGGGCACAGACTCAGCCCATTTCAATAATATACATTTCCTTACAGGCAACTTTCTTCACACATCCAATTTTAAGTAGGTCTATGAATATTGATGAGAAAAAGGTGGAAAATGATTCATATGGTGGAAAGTTAAATTCATTTCTGTTGAAATGGCCCCTTAGTGCCATTAATTCACATGACGGGGCCAAAAAGAGGCAGTGGATAACTCCAATACTCAGAAAAGTGTTTACTTCCAGACAGCTGGAAGATTAAAGCACAGTGACGGCTGGATGGGATTGTTCTTCTTGCCCGTAGCCAGCAGATACTTAGCTTAAGATTTACCATTCTAATGTCAAATTATAGCACCCAGTGCTTTTTACATCTTCAAGTTGTTGGCAGTATCGATGTGACTCAACACTCCTGTAAGCCAGTTTGCACGCTTTTGAGACTTCACCACATGCCACTGCAGGACGGAGTCAGAGTTGGTTAGATATGTCCAGGGAGGATACCTTTGAGCCCACACAAACACACTCCCACACTAATGCTTAGAGTACATGCTCTTGGCACTGCTTTGATGGTGAGCATTGTCTGATCAAAGCTGTCCTCAAGGCCCCCTCACTCAGAATACTTGCCCCATGCCCCCTTTTCTAGAGCGTGTTATCTTTGATCAGACAAAATGGCCAGCAGGTCCCTGAGTGGCTCAGTCAAGTCACCAGTGTGAGTCACCGAAGACTCAGGGGATGATAGATGCTGCGTGTGAGTGGCCTCATGCTAATCCTGATCTGCCATCAGCCACACATGGCGTAATCTGTGAGGGCATGAATACACACAGCCACACCCACATACACTAGCTTGATTATAGTCACATGCACCTGTCACAAAGTGTGAACAGTGTCGAGTTGATTTGATTGAAATGCTGCCGAACAAGAGGTGACACTGTTGTCTCAGACATGTGCTGCACCTTTTTAGAAAGTGTTTTCTGTTTCTGAGTTTAGAAGATACGTCGAAGCAAAGGCAGATTATAATGCAAACTCTTTTTTCAAGACAGTGCAGAAACATATATCTTTATACAGTATCTTCTATATAATATAATATTATAATCCCTATTATAACCCTAACCCCAAATGACATCTCATTGCCATGTGTTATTATGACAATGACATCAAAATGCCTTCCTCTCAACAACCAGTAGTGCTTTTAGTTAATATAAATACTGCATTCATGTCATGTTAGAGCTCCCATAATTGTCAGTTTTTCACTTATAAGTAGCATTAATGTCAGCTCATACTTTTCAAAACAAACCTCTTATCCAATCAGCTCGGCACTTAATGCTGCTAAGATGGCCATTAATGACCCTGCCACTAGCAACTGGTTTTAATGAACTTGATTAATGTGGAATTTAAAAATTAAATGTAAACTAGTAAGACCTCTCTGATGTCAAAGAAGCAAACACTTACGCAAGGTGCTTTTTTCTATTATGGGCTATTCAAAGAGGAAATATTCCACAAAATTGAAATGGAAACACTTTTTTTCACCATCAACCATGTGTGTTATCATGCCCCAGGGAGACAGCTCCAACCAGGAGGCAGACTTCAAGGACTGTCATCACATTTAATTGGAATGGAATCGCACAAGGAGAAAAACCCACTATTATTCACACAGACTGTTCAAAATTGTGTTTTTCCAAAAGTGGCTCCAATTTTTCCCAGTACTCCAAAAGACACATGCTTAGTAGCATCTACTCATTGGCATACTGACAGAGAAAAACATATGTAGCTTACATACTGTAAGTCGTATGACAAGATTTTGATTTATTACAGTAAATGTCTCAACAGCTCAATGACATTAATTCCAAATTTAACTCACACAGTGTCAAAAGTCAGCATTTTTAAATCTCACATAAACTGCCAGGAGTTTTCTTACAATGTGGTTGCCAAAAAAGAGATTATTTCTAACCTCTGTCTACCATTTCTCCCAGTTATAAACATGTTAAGAAAGTGATTATATCGTTTGGGACCTGTAAAAAAAAAAGAAAAAGATTGTCGCATTCATAAACATTAACCAAAAGGTATAGATCCACTGCTTTAATCCTAACACACTGGACTGTATCCAATATGAGCTATTTCATTAATAACTACATTTTCAATCAAAATGACATCTGACAAACTTTTGTCTTGTCAGTATTAAGTATCTTGTGTATTATTCTTAGCTGCTATGAATCATCCCAACTATTACTGACGATTACCTTGTCCTTCCACTAGAGGAAGTGTCCAATGGTTCCACACTTCCCACTTTGGGTGCACCATCCGGGTACTTACAGTACACTGCATTTTGCCATACTTTTCAGTGTGGAAGCACTTACATACCCAAAATACTGATTTTCTGAGTAAGTAACTGACCACAGACAGCAGTCCATATTTCATACTGTATATTCCCACAAAATATTAGGTAAAGATCCAAGATCGACATCCTTATTTTCACCTTTCATTATGTTTCCTCCCAGTACAAAATGGTACACTTCACACATGACAATAATTCAGGAGAGGACATGGGACAACAGGAGTTCCATATCTATAATCCACTCATTGATCTCATTTCATATATAATATGATATATCATATAATTCAAGGACAAAAAAAGACAGAGCAGTGGGATATAATTTTGTTATTAGAAGACAAAGATGAAAAGGGCAAACATTAACATGTGTTGATGGAACATGATGCTTAGAGGCTGTAGTACTTCCATTATGTATTTGTGGTAGTGACCCGGAAAGGCCAGCTCATTTTCCACAGTACAAATTGTTTTCTTGTTCCTGCCTTGTAATGTTCATTTTACATTTCCCACTCTATCAGGCCCTTCACAAAGGATTTAACACAGAGGATTCATTTCATGTCAGTCTTTTATGTCTCAAGGCAAAGACGACCTTGAGCTTTAGGCAGATATACATGTGCAAATCCCATGTGCAGCAGAAGAGTAGCACAGTTACATGAACAAAGATAAAAAAAAACAAGAATCCGTTGTGTGATCAAAATCTATTTTTCAGTGAAACACTGCTCATATTCACTTTTCTAATGTGCACAAATTTCCAGATAATTTCACAGTTACAATTTCTCTACACAGTTACATTTCCCAGTTAACATTTACATATCCATCTGCACGTTTTTCAGGTCATCACTACATATTTACATATTCTTATACTTGTCTGTTGAGATACAGACTCTTCACGTACAATAAATATACAGTAAAAGTCCATGTTTGCAGTAATATACGAGGCCAGAGTTTTTGAAGTCAAATTCTTTTGTTGAAATATTCCTTGTTATAGATAGGAAAAAGGATGAGATATTGATGAAGACAGGAGAGGAAGAGGGCTCTGACAGAATGGGATCAACTTAGAAGAGAATTATCCAACATACTCGAAATGTAACACAGATTTTGTGTTCGTCCCATCTCCTGGCTGCATAAACATCAGTTTTACTCACTGCCTGGTTGGTTGTGAGTGCCAAATATACTACAATACAATGTAAATCAACAATTATTTGAAAGCTACATCTTCATTGTAGCTCTCAGGGCCTAATTAGCATACTTGGAAAAGAAAAATTCAAGTCTGTCTTTCAGTTTAAACCACCTCGGCCCTGAATACAACACTACATGTGACAACTTTTTTTTATTCATGTTTATTACCTTCTGTGCTCATAAAAATTCATTTTGAATCAACAAAGATAAAATTATCTTGTTCTACCTAATGGAGATTCAGAGTAGTCCTTGCTTCTCCAAGCCTCTCACTTTATATGTAAAATAGGCCTCTATTATTATCATTGTGCTGGTTTTATCATTGTGAGAGAAAAGTGTGCTATTTATTACCTATAACCAGCCAATCATATCTAATGTAGGAGGTGTGATGCTTCAATTTGAGAGTGCAGAAGATGTTGTACTAAAGATAGATAACTTGCCATTATGGATCAGCAAACCATTATGAGAGGAATGGATGGACAATAGTGTGTACTATCTATGTAAAGTGTACAGTGGTGCGTTTTGTCATGTTCCTTGGTTCAGCATCTCAACAACACAAGATGTCTTTCTTTATTGTGAAGTGGAGGATAAGAGCTTTCACACTAGGCTGTAAAAGCAGCTGACATCCATCAGGACTGTCTAATGATGCAAAAATAGAAGTAGAAAGCTTTTTATTTCCTTTTTTCTTACATCCATTGATTTGTGACATAGGTAAAGAGGAAGGAGGTTAAAACATATCATATGTAAATCATCAGAAAAAACGTTTCTCTGGAGTAAAATCAAAAGGATTTTTTTTTTTTTCTTTTTGTATCACCCACTGAAATATCATTTTGGTTTCAGTTACTTCACTCACTCTGTTCACCACTGAGTCCTAAGAGTCATTGCGCAGCCTGTCCAAGGTGGGAATGTTTCACCTTCATTCCACCTTGTCTTCCAGGTACAGTATGTAAAACGTTACACACAAGAATGACAGAGCATTATTGTTGTGCTTTTATGTCAGCAGCACTGGTAGTCAAAAGCCAGACTGACAGCTCTGATTCTAGAGCAAAAGGATCCTGTTTGATGCAACGTACTCCTTTTTGTTTTTTTGAATATTAGTTCTTTCTGTCACTGGAATGACTTGACAGAAATCTGTCCAGGCGTGGACATTTTATTAGTAAAACATTTCTTGGAACAATGGTGCTGCTCAAGCTGAGAGGATTTGTGTGTTATGTGCATGACTCCCAACATGCAGTGCACATCTCTGACTCAGTTTATTTTTCTCTTTTTTTTTTAAATTCACTCTTTTTCTGCCAGACAGTGAAAAACAATGTCTTTAACAATAACTTTAAAAAAAAGAAACTTGAAAATGATTCCAAAATCATCAAGAGACTTACACATTTCACAAAGTACAACAGACAAACCTGCATGGACAACAGGATGTATAGACTAAATGACAGAGGTTTAACTCACACAAATAAAACACATTAGGGTGGGGCAAACAAACACAAAGGTTAAAGACAGGAAATAAACATGCATAAGAATTCAAAATCAAAACAGGAAATCAACCAAAATTGGACGTTTCAACTAAACAGCAAACCATGAAAATGACAGGAAAATCTTTTGTGAGTAAGAAGCAATGCTGAAGTCCTTCTTTAGTGATATTTGAAAAAAAGACTCACATTCTACTCTTATACTCCTCCTGAATTTTCTCTCAGTCGCCTGCTCAACCAAAAGATAGCTGTACAGTAAGCAACAACATCACTGCTCCTTGAACCAAGAGAAGGGTGCTGCCAGTAACTTCACATGCATCTGATAACACAACAATTCCATGTTATCAAACATGACCGCCCATGGTAACACCATCATTCCACGGTGCAGCCACCGAGAACCCAACAGCCCTAATGGAGGACCTCTGGCTGATGCCTGGAACAAAATCCACTGTCTTGTTGAAGCCCTGTGCTTCCAAATCCTCATCTGTCATGCAGGAGGGAAAAAAAACAGCAAAGGATAAATTCTCTCAATGCTTCGCCACCAGAGCCGTCCCTGCTGGGAAATCGTTTCCAGGCTCTGGATGAGCCGGATAAACCTTCCTTTCAACTTCACCAAGACCCACCTAGTCCCTCTCCATCACCTACCCTCACTGGCACAGCTTCTCTCGGTGCCATACCAGGCCAGTAACTCACGGAGCTCCAATCCCCTGTGACGTTCCTGCCAATAGAGCATTGGATCAGAAAAAGCTTCTATGTGTTGTTCTATGGCCTGCTATGAATGCCATATTTGTTTTCCAGTTATATTGAAAAGGAGACACTGCGCTGGTCACGGTCGATGCCTTTAAAAAGCATTGACTATGATGAACATTGGCATATTTATACACTGTGTGAGGCCCACAACAATGGCATAAGTGGCACTGGTGTTGATTTTCTCAGAGTGTTTGCTTTATCGACTTTTAACCATGAGTACCATCGAAACACTGAAAAGTCTTTGTGCAGTAGGACGTTAACAGAGGGGAACAGAATGAACATGACTGTCAGTGTTTGCTGGCCTCATTCACTCTCTGCCTCTGCCTGCTGCTTGTTTTCTTCCTTAATCACAAAGTGGGAGTTGCAGGTTCATAACCAGGTAGGAATGGGACAGGATGCCACTAAATAGCTTCTCAGCCTTTTTTTTGTTCCTCCAAGAGAATATAAATTGTGGCTCACGAGAGGAAATGAAGAGTTATTCTGAAAATGCTACAGTATTTGCATGTTACTAGAAAAACACCCGTAGGATACTCCAAAAGTTGCCTGACAATTTGCTTGTAGATTGAAATACACTTCCATTCAGTGTTTAGACGACTCGTTTCCCAATGCCGTTGTATTCAGTAATAATAGATTCACCTTAATCTGCTGGTCACTAAGTTGTCTGAGTAGAAAAAGTATTGGATTCAGCTATAGGCAGTGATCTTTATGAACTTTCTCTCACTATCTGTGTCGCTGGAAAAGAAACCTTTTTGGTCATCACACAGACACATCGATCATTTTAAAAGAGCAAACCTCCCAGTAGTGCTCCCTCTGTTTGGTCCTCTTTATCTTGATCTTTCTTTTTTCTTGGACTCTTTTCATTGGTAAGAGACATGCATCGTTGTGCTTTTATCTGTCTGTTCGGAAATACTCCTCTGGGGCTGCATATGATCTCTGTGATGTGACTTGATGCTGTGGAGAGGTCAGATTTAGATATAGTGTGTTTTATTTTGGTAATGGTGGCTTCCTTTTGGCTTCAACAACTTATGTGAGTCATTATATCTCTGACTTTTTGTGTTTGAAATGCGGCAACAATCTTAGAACAATCTTTTTTATGTAGTTTTCTAACAGTATGTCATGGTAGTTTTTGGAGTTGCTGTAGCACCAGAGTTCAGCTGAAAATCACAGGAAACGATACAGTGGGTAGTCCATCTCATGGCGTGATGGAAACAGGTATGCAACTGATGTTTTTATTGAAACAAACTTAAGAAGTCGAAGAACCATATCTCAGCGCCACACTCTGACAACTATACCAGCCAGTAATGGGCCCTTGATTCCCACTTGAGCATCTTTTTTTTCTGGCCACCTTCAACTCTGTGGTTCACAGCTACTTGAACTTCTTTCTGAACACTCAGAGTGTTTTTTCTCTCTTTTTTCTGTCACCTTGAAAGACACACTGATCATTGTTGACGTACAGTACATTGTAAAGCAAACTGTTGGGGTAGACTTGGTTGGTGGTAGGTTAATGTGATGTTGCCACTGCAAAGTCTCTATTTGCCGGTCATTCTTTAAAGACACATGTTATGTATACAAAAGGCAAGTGAGAGGGTAAGTCCTAGGAGACTGAGAATATTGTCAGCGTGTTTATGTGCAAATGTGTGTGTGATGAATGAGGAACATGACCCTCAGCTAAGTTTTTCCATCAAACTTGGGCACATATTCAGCAAAAGCATCAACAAACTGCTTACAAAGAGGGGAAAATATGTAGGATCCCCTGGAAACACCCATACATGTCTCTCCCTGTTTGGAAAACATGACACGTACTGGAGATAAAAGGGCATGTTTATAAGGAACAGATAGGAACTTTAGTGGGTTGGGTACTGGTCCCCTAAGACTTGTCTTCATATATAAATTCTATTAATTACCCTTAATGACCTGATTCCTGATGTGTGTTTGGTTTGTTTACTTTGTGTTTGCAATAGCCCGTAGGTCCTTTGATTTCTGTGTCTAATAGAAAAGGTTTTAGTGGCAGATCAAAGAGTGTTATAACAGCACATTTTTAAAGGAACATCATGAACCTCAGTGTTTTTTTGCTAGTCTCTGCAGGTTTGCTCTTCAGGGCTTGTCCTTTAACTATACATAACAAAATGTTCATTTTACTGTAATTTCTGTGTCTATAAAACCTGGCACCAAACATATCCAAGTCATTTAAAAAAAAAAAAAACTGGCTCAGCTGCAGTGCTGTGAAACTTGGCTCTGAGCTTTTTGAAACATTTTGGGTGATTCAAAATCCCCCCCTGACTTTTAGTCTCATGATCTATTGCCTGCTTCTGCTTCATCGAGATATTTTTCCTAAAGTGGCCAAAGTTTGATACAAACCCGAACAGAAAGAGCACAAACCACATTTGTTCTTGTCACAGACAAAAACAAATCTTAGGCCCAGTGAGAACAATGGATGACACTGCAAAAGTCAGACAGAACCATGTAGCCAATGTGTTTTCATGGTATCTGTTTTCATTCCCAAGCTTATTATTAGCAATATTTTTACCTTAAAGCTACTGTATGGTCTACTAGAAAGATTGATCATTATTATTAATGTCATTTAGATGGTGGTTATGACCCTATACAACCTACACTATGTGAAGAGAAAAGGTAACGAAAATAATCCATCCTCTCCAGCGGCTACGGGCCTGCAGAGAAATTGACCAATTGGAGCCATGCAGGCTGCATGGCTGCGCCATGTTTGGGTTCTGCTGGCAGGCTTGTTGCTCTGCTGTGCAGGAGAGGGTGTGTCGTTAGGAGGCTCCAAGGGGAGGGCCATACGAGCTCGAAGGGGAGGTGAGGGGGTGCTTTTTTTTCAAATCTTTCTCGTCTTTCAATTTGTAGACCATAGCTTTAACTACATTTTTACCTTAAGTAAATAGCTTCAGAGTAATTGTGATGGCTCTCTGCCTTCGTACTACTGTAGTGTCTCTTGGCCAAAAAACAGCCTTGAAAGAGCCTCCGACCTGGTGTCCCAACTCTTGTCACAGCAGCACCGCGACACAAACATGCCCTGTAACCCGTAATCTCTTGTTTATGACAGATATGACTACACAAATATACACATTGTAATTTGTGTATATATATAATGTTATCCACTGCTCCACAGATTACTTTCTTGCTAGCTTTGTTTAAAATGGCCAGGAGGAGGTTTAGCAAAACAAGGGAAATGTGAGCGATCTTGCATAGTTCTCATTTCATTTATTTTACAATTTTTCACCATATAGCTTCTGGTCTAAATAATGTGAGACACAATGAAAACTCTTTTTCCATCGTTGTTGATGTGAATTCTCCACAAGCCCTCAGGTATGTGCTTGGCATCCTCTCAGTTCCATAATGGCCATATCTCATTTCAGCATACCAATCCTGTTGGCAGCTGCAAAGTAATCAACCTTCATCCTCAGAAACTCTGTCAATAATAGTCTGCAAAAAATACATTCTTAGACTTCTCTCAGATTTGTACCTCATTCCATTTTGTGTGAGCAGTGCACACAGGCCATAAAGTGTACGGATGCACAGAAATACAGGGGGAGCCTCTGTGCAAAATGGTGAAACAGATGTCATGACAAGCCTCTGTGATGAGATGCATTTATCAGTGATTACTACTGTATGTCAGTCCCGCTGCAGTGTAACCACTGTGTTTATGGTTAACAGCGTCTTGCCAGGCAGATAACATGTATGTTTAAGGTTTATGTGCTCTGAAAAACATTAAAGCAGGAAATGAGGGGGGAATAAGCAGGTCCACACCAATGCTGATGAAAGCAGATACTGTAAAAACCAGTGGCCACTTTGTCAAGATGGGAAAATGCAAAATAAGCAAGAGGTTTTTGCTTTTGACCAGAAGGAAAGAGACTGAAGATGACTCCTGGTTTACAGAAAAATATATTTTTTTAATATTTAGGCCAGGGTTGTATTTTTAGAATCTCATTTTAGTTGCACAACATTTCTTTTCATACAGTATGTGCGTGGATGCTCATAATCCATAGATCCTATGAGGGGAAGAAAATCGAAAAGGTATTGTCCTGTTATTAATGGATTAATCTACTACCCCACCCTCCCCACAAACACACACATACACACACGTAACTTTGGGGGTGGATGATTAACAATAATTATCTTTACACTCACAATCACAATGGATGAAAATAAATCATTAATTTTAACTTTTTTAGAAATGTTGAAAGCCTCCACCATCTAAACCTCAGTACTGGTAAATGATAGGCTATAACAAGATTCAAGGTGATTCAGGGCAGTACTAAAAGTGATTTGTCTCTGTGGGAGTGTCTCTGTAGCATCATAACTCTCATTTGTGCTCACAATGCACAACAATCCAATTACATTTGGTACAGTGTATACAGTGTATACTGTAATTGCACTGCCCTGACCCGTTGTTATTAAAATCTGGTCCACAAAATGTCAGAGGAGGTAAAGTCACATGATTTGTTGTTTACTCTGTAAATTTCTGTTTGGACTATGTTCCAACCAACATACTGTGAGGGTTGTGCCACAAAAAAAGCTCAATTTTAACTGCCAACATGTTGGCAGCCCTGTCCAAACCAAAACTTTTTTTCAACCTCTTAGTTTAAAATGTGTTTTGGAACTTGGATGTAATGTACTGTAATGTAATTCTTTCATTTGTGAAAGTACCTAGTGTCAGCTTCAATGCAAAGGTAATTTCTGGGCAGGTCTTCACTGTCAGCACCACATAATTTTTGTGGAAATTATGAATTGAAATTGCACTCCAGGTTATTTCGGTGCATGGCCTGATGTGTGGACTGAATGACCTGAGGCGTTGCTGTCACAGTAGATTGCTGCCATTATTATGTCCACCACAGGACGTCAGTCACTCACTGAGAAACTGCTTTCTTCATATGTAGGAGCTACAAATAATTTTCCTTTTGTATCTGTCAAATAGGAACAGACTGATCTCCAGATTTCCAGTGGTCTTTAACTGGAAACAGTGGGTGTCAGCACTCGCTGTCAGTGAGCATGATAGTTACCTTTGAGGGTATGAATCACTGCAGATACCTGTCTGTGCGGTACAGGAGATAGAGTACTGGGGTCTGACATAGCCTTCTTTCATCAGTATCTTAAAAAATAAAATAAAATCAGTGATCACTCAACTACTGTTTGTCAGCCAGTTTGCTTAGCTGAGCACAGAAAAATAAACTTGATGCCCTAGACTGGTTTACCTAAAGCTAATGATCAAACTACACCTTAGAAAAGTAAAACTTCAAAGTAAAACTTTATGAAATGATCAGCTAGAAAGTGAACAAAGTTCCTAAAATAAACATACAATTGCATTAATCTCTGCAGCTCCTACAAGTACTAAGTTAATACTTACACAAAAAATCCATACTTTGAGTATCATATGTGACACATTGATAGACTAAGGTTGTTTTATTCCCTTAGTTCTTGGGAATGTGTGCATTTGATTTACAGGATGTCAGTTTGACATCCTCATCATCACGATTATCACCAACAAAGATGTCAACAGGATCCACACTTTATTACACACAAGCAGATGTGCGTGTGGGCCTCTCTGTATTGGGTGCTGTTCATGTCGAAATAATACTGCCACCAGACTAATGGCTCATTAATTGAGTGCATGGTGGCAGACCAAGAGACATCATTTTATCTGGCAGGATGTCAGCTCACATGCACATACTCACATACACACACACAATTTTACATCAACATCAATTAGGGTGGAAGGAGGCATATGTGTTGATCAGTAATCACATCTCTACCTTTTCATCGAAGTCACTTAGTGTTCATCCCTCGCTTTTTTAACTTTTCCATTGATTTCAGTCAAATGTGGGCTCTAAAGAGGAACTATGCAGGTCTGGTCGCTTTTCCGCTGTTTTGCTAATCCTTCACCTCTCGGCCATGTGCATTTGTTTTCCAATAAAGCTGGTGACAAATCAATCAATAGAGCAGTAGATAATGTTATATATCATATACGGTGTTACTGTACATGTATATTTGTGTAGTTTAATCTGTCATAAACAAGAAATTACAGGTTACGGGCGCGTTTGTGTTGCAAGAGCTTGGACACCTTACATGTAGCTCTGACCTTACTGTACAAGGTTGGTTTTGAAAGGCAGAGCGCCTCCAGTCAACAAGTACTGTAATTTATTCAACTGTCACAATCACACCAAAGCTGTTTAATTAAGATAAATATGTAGCAGAGCTGAGTTAAAATCCTGCATAGTTCCTCTTTAATTCACTAGGATACAAAACAATGAAATGTGCTTTCATAAGCATGAACACTGACTGGGGTAAATAAGGAACATAGATGACTGTTGATCAGCAGAAGATCTAACTCTACATTTACTGTGCCTGGCCGTCCTCAGATTTATCAGGGGAGATACACTGAGTAAGTGGAGCACTGAGCTGTAGCACTGAGTCCTCTCTCCCCCTCGCTTGGTCACTAACTGCTCTACGTTTGTCTTAATGATAGTTTGAACTGTCCCGAAAGGGCTCGCTTCTCAATTTTCAGGTTTACTGAACCATTTTTTGCTGCCAGGGGTGATCATTTTCGGAGTGAAACTAAATGTGGTGATACATCACTGGCCACAGATTTGCTTTAGGGCAGAGTTTTATTTCAGCTTCCTGAAACAAAAATCAGCATTATGTGTGCTCCTGCTCGAGTCACATATTTGCATATTAATGTGTTAACTGTTACCGAAGGTATAATGGGATGTTATGGAAAAAGGCCTGCTGTCACATTGTATCCCTCCCCTTGATTATTTCTAAATGTCAGCTGTTCAGCGAGGGTAAAAAGGCCATTGAACGGCCCAGCCTCTACGGTCAACACCATTGGCTAAAATGTCCATCAGTGAAGAGGATGACAGAGCAGACTGCAATTTACCAGGGAAAACAAAGCACTGATCAACATTTAGATGCAAATGAATTTGTTAAAAAGGCAAGTGAGGGAGAGCAGCACTACTCTTAATACATACATGGTGCATTTATTTTAATAGCTTTGTAAATGAAGAGTTGCATTTCTGTGGTGATTACGATGTCAGGGGCTCCTATAATTACAGTCCTGTTGACCCCCATCAGCTGAAAAGTGCTTACTTTAGACACTCCTATTCAGATACAAAAGTTAGTTTTAAAAAATGTGCTGTAGATAAAATTACTGTTGAACTGCAGCCTGAATAGGAAACTAACCAGACGTATCTGGGTTTTTCTTTGACAGTATCCTATGTCAAACTTTCAATTCTTCATGTCTACAGGAAGTCCATCAATGAAAACAGGTGATTACTAAAAATACAACTTGGCAAATTGTTTATGATGGGCTGTGGTTAGTTTCTCTACTGCTGTTGGGTCTACTTCAGCTGGTCACGTTTTGTTACAAAGCACCTGCAGAGCTGGGATGGAAGCAAGTGCTTTTTTTGATAATTGCATCATTACAGAGAAGCCAGTGCTGCTGGCAGATGACACATCTTCTTTGTTTACAGGTCACAGCTGACAGAATGGGTGACTCCGAGCTAAACTCACTAACTTCCATTGTGGTTTGTTTTAAAACGGGGCCAGTTCGACGCCACTGTGAACAAATGATTTTGCCAGTCTACTTCTGGGTGACATTCATGCAGGTGGCATATTGGTTTGCCAAACGTGGATGTAATTTCCTTGAGTAATTGTGTATTATAGTTTGGATATAAACTGAGCATTTAAACCCTGCACTTTCTGCCTGGTGAAGCTGAGAATGAGACTGAGGCTGGTATCAGTCTGTACTTTTGGTACTGCCAACAAATCCCATGTCGAGGCTAAAACCAAGGTGTTAGACCAGCTCTCCATACTTTCGCACTATCACCATCTGTCTGGATCACTCAGTTCGAACTCTACTGGTTCGTACTGAAGATAGAAATCTTGAATGAAAAGTGAAACCACAAATATGTTGTTCTTAGAAATTGCTCAAGAAATGAAAACGCTGTTTTTGTGTCGTATGTTCAGCCACAGATTTGCTACACAATGGAGTGTATCTGGTGGCACAGCAGAGTGGGACCTGCTCAGCATTACAATAGCACTCATAATTTAGTGTAGTACTGGCAGATGACATGAAGAGGGAATTCCACTCACGGCTCTTAATTTACTTACATATCTTTCCCATCCATTTGTACTGATAAATCCTAATTATAGGCTTTCTTTCTATTTCTTTCTTTCTTTTCTATTTTCTTGTCTTATCTATTTCAGACGGACGCCCTGAACTGGCAATGCTTGAACTATGAAACACTAGTTGAATGCTTCAGCACATTTAGTGTCCCACTGCTTCCTGGACACATGCATTATAAGAATAAGTACAAGGATGAGGTTTATTTCCTTTGCTGCTTGTCCAATCTCTCTTGCAGAAAAACAATCTGTTTTTCTCTCTGATTTTGGGGGGGATTGATGTGTGGGCAGCAGATGAGTTCAGCTGTACTTGAAAAACTTTGTTTCCATGTTCAAACAGAATGAGCCGGGTCAGTAGTCAGAAGTGTGAAGATAGTGGAGATAGCTGGCGTGTCTACTGTATATCAGAGCACAGAAACCATCAAGAGAGAACCAGTGTGTGTGTGTGTGTGTGTGTGTGTGTACATGTACATAGTGTGACAGTGTGACTGTTTGTTTGATGGAAATAGGGCAGTTGCTTCTTTTTACTTTTTTTTCTTAACTCCTCATCAAACTGTGTGACAAGTCGTCTGAGACGTGTGTGCCGCTGCAGCCTTCACACAGAATGAATCACATGAACATCAGATCGCTGGGATACTTTCATATGGAGTCCTCCTACCGTACATAAACATCGTATTGACATCAGCTCTTCTTGACTCCAGCAGCCGGCAATAATATAGAAAACCACAGTAAAATAAATGTACAGTTACATGTGTGTTTATAAATATGTTTTATTCAGCTTCTATCATAGATTTCCCTTTAGCAAGCAGCACAGTGTTTTCAATCTTTGTCACACAGTCAAAATTTGACATTGTATCTTTAGCAGGAGTGCCAATTTAACTCATCTAAGGCGAGATAAAAATCAGCCCAAGTTAGACAAATAAACAAGTTGTATTTGTTTAGAGCGCTGCCAACGAAAATGCATTGATTCTGAGCCAGTGAGTCTCCAATGCCACAATCTCCACCTGGGACTGTGTCCAAAACCGCGATCTGGTACAAGGGTTTGTGGTTTCTTATAGTAATCTGTGAGGTCAGGGAGGTTTGTTTATTTCTCACATTCTTGTTTCTGTTTCTGAAAACAAATATGGCCAGCATCTGATAAGACGGATATTACTGCACGGTTAGAAATACGGTTAACCATGCCGTTTTAACAATTGTGAATTTTAGAGGAATAAAAACTCACTCTTACAATGAAAAATTAATCTAGAAGTGAATGAAGCCAGAAAAGGTCCTGCAAAAAGCTAAGCCAATCACATCGTATGATTGTGCACAGCTCATCCCAGAATAATGACACTTTTTGTTCAAAATGCACCTTAAAAGATTGTGTTTTTGTGTATCATGTATGTTATAATAGACAGATATGCTACTTTATGTAAATATAACTTTATTATAAACTTTATAACTTTATTATTATACATTGGGTTAACATTGACAATATTTAAAACACTTTTTATTGTAAAATATCTACAGTAATTGTTGATTATAGTCATTACATATTATATGTAACATATATATTCCCTTCTATGTTGCTGACTGTTTTACAAAAGTGCATGTAAAAATGTAATTAATTATTAATGAAGCATTGTGTTTGTCAGCCACCTCAACTCTGTTCTTCTCAGTGGTCAGAGAACCCTTTTCTAATGTTGTTACCAGAAGGCCCAACGGCTCAATTTAGCTCCTGCTGACTGGTAACTAATCAGCCAAAGAACCCACAGCTATTACCACAGCTTCATTAATAAAATTAATATCCTATGTGGCTCTGGTATCAGTAATGGCTTGAGAAGTAAACATTTCTTGTTATTTATTAATGTTAAATATCTAATTATATTGTTTGCTGCGGAGATAAACAGAGAGAAAGCATGCAAATGAGAGCAAAACACAAGTGAAAGAGAGAGGGGGAGATAATGAATAAAAGAAGAAAGGAGGGTGAGGGAAGGAAATTCAACTTTGTCTTCTAATTGTGGTTACACCCCTAAAGCAGAAATAAATTAGCATCAAACATTTATTATCTACTTGAGAACATTTCACACCCCTGCTTTTGTTGGCATTTACATTCCCTCATTACAACCACTTAAAGATCACTGTGGCCTCGCAGAAAACACAAAGGACAGCAGTATGACTCTGTTGTTTCTTCATGCATGTGAATGTCGTTAATTTTCTTGATCTTCATCTGACTGTGGTGGAAATTTGAACAGGATTGCACAAAAGGGACTTACTAACTCACTCTTTACTCACTTTAGAAACATCTGCTCACTGAGAACTTTACACATAAGTGTTCTTCATGCCATTGTCCAATCAGCCAATCACGTGGAAGCACTGCATTGTATAGAAACTCTGGCTAATGTTCCCATCAAAAATTAGAATCATACCGATTTAAAAGTGAGCAGCATTGTAAAAATATTTTGTGTTGCTCCGTGTGACATATTTTTTTCAGTAGGGATGGTATGAGGTGAGTAATGAGCAGCTCTTCTCTTGATATCAATCATAAATAGCTGATGTGGCCTCCAATCATTTCAAGTGATGCCATCAAACACTGTTTGCACAGTAGCGTGCCAGTCGCACCTGTTTTGAAGTAGGTGATCAAATGTTTCCCATCTGACAGAACAATTATAGATGAAAGAGAAAGAGGGGGAGGTCTTCCAGTCATCAACAGAGCCCGACTGCTACTGGAAGTGTTTTAATGTTAAGCTTGGACCTGCTGATGAGATTGTATTATGGGCCATCACAGGAGGCCACTGTGGGGTTAATAACATTGCCACAATGGTGTATCAAGCGACACATTACGCCAGACACACACATACACATAGATCACAGACACATCTTCTTTTATCAGTAACAGCAACAGAATTTCAAATTGAGTTGACCAAAATGTTTTTAGTTGTTTCCTGAAAGAGCGAGTGCCTGTTGTGTTATAGGAGTGAACATACAGTACATAAAACCATACGGATTACTAGGCAAAAAAAAAGAAAAGTAAATTCAAACATATTTCCTACATTTTGACAGCATCTAACCTCTTGGACTATGAGTCAAAAACCTGCATTAGTCATGATTCGTGCCAGAACGTTCAAGGATGAAAGAACAGCTAATAACTGCTTAGATCAAAATATGAAATGATTATTAGATAAGGGTTATTTCATATTTGAACTTATATTCATTATATTATACAGCCTTAAGGTTGCAGGCTAATAGTCCATCTATTGATAACTATTATTTTAGTGTCACTATAGCTGCTCCAATCAAGGATAATTCTAGCTCAATTTCAGACTTTGTCCTGTGTGCACAGAATAATAACAAATTACTGTATATAACCTGATATGACGTTAACCAAAAATGTGAAGTCATGCTAGTTTCAATTTTGAGTATTGAGGTGGATTCATGATTTTGTATAGGCTCTCCAATCCAAAAGCCTGTTATTAGCAATCATCAGGTTTCAGTGTGACAGACAGACAGAGTATCACTGCCTGTATTCACACAATGAGAGAAGAGAGAGAGCTAGTGCCACTTCTCTGAGCTCATGGGAATAAATGGCAATGTGACAGAATGCGGATATTTCTCACCTTTCCCATGTCCGTCTGAAAATCTCAATGGTGCACAATGTTGCTCTATCCTGTACTGAATTATTAAATTAGTTTTCCATGGTCTGCACCACCTACACTGGAGTCCAGTTCAGATCTAATGGGGGATTTTTGTCATGATAATGACAGTCAAGCCTCCAAAAATCTAACAATGCAAAAAGTTGAGGTGGAGCTACAACTTTGGTGTGTTTAATAACAGTGGTAAGCATACACTCCTGTTAGCATCTTTAGCGCCACAGGGCATCTTTCTAATTAAAGCTAACCCAAAGCTTATTCATTTGCTGGCTAATTAGCTAGTTAATAAGCTAAAATAACAAGCCAGGCATGATAAGTGCAGACACAGATACCTGCTTCTTAGTGCTAGAATTGTACAAAAAGCAAGAGCATGAACCTCCTCAGCAAAATGCACAAACACAGCCAAGAGGTCACAGTAAAACACCCGAATGAGCTGAGGTGATGCCAAGCAGACAGCCAGTGAACTGTGATGGCACCCACCTGTCACTCAGGATGGAAAAAGATCACCTCGAATAGGTCTCTTTCTGGAGAATCACTCTTTGAGACCAAAAAATGCTACCATTTTTAATGGGAAATGTAAAAAAAAAAATACAACTGTGATATGAAGACATGATACTGAGGAAGATGGAGCTCAGCTCCAGCAGGTTCCCTCCTATTTCAACACCTGAGATGGCTATAAAAATACATGAGCTATTATCTCATCTTCTCAAGCAACAATCTGTAAAATACAGGTAGAGTTTAAAACACTGCTTCAATGTGTAAAACTCTGTTTGCTTGGATGAAATGATGAATTCACTCTCAGAGCAGACATCTATGTCTGGTGGTCAGGCTGCATTTAGTCACAACATCACCAAATATCATGCACCACCTCACTCATTAGTTTATTCCTGAGCAAACCTCCTCTCTTTTTTCTTTCTTTCTTTCATTCTTTTTTTTTCTTTTTTTTATCCTGGCGTTCTGGGCTGCATCCTTCTCACACGCCTCATTGCCTCAGGCATAAGTAATAACCAAAGAACAAGAGTGAAAAAAAGGGCTGAAATGAAAAAGAGCTGAAAAGGAGGGGGTCTGCAGAGGGAAATATCTCCATGGCATTGTTTTGTTGTTGTTTTTAGCATAACTTCACATCCTTATTAGAAGTCCATTCATTTTATTTTTAATTTTCATCTTTTCATCTGTATATTTCATAAAAGCCATGGCATGTTTGTGCAGTATCTTTTGAAGAAAAAAATTGTCTCCTCCCTTGGAGGATGTTGTGGTGACCCACAATAGTTAATAGTTAGATAGATATTCACCCAGGTACCAGAGGTCTTGTGCCTTTAAGAGTTTACTCGGTTGCTTAGCAACCCTAGGGCTCATGCCGGTTCCGGGTTCTATAGAGTGTTGATGGTTGCTTAGCAACTTGACTTTTTTTACTTTTTACTTGTTAAGTTTTGTGTGGAGAGTAAACAGATACATCTCACCTCCGTCTCCTGTCTGATCGTTGTTTACATCTCTACAACTGGTGACCCCGAGAAAACGAACATGTCCGACGGCGAAGGAAGCAGACACAACATCCCAGCGGCACTGGCACCGAGCGACGTTAACGACGCGGTTAATGTCAACGCCAACATCTATGCCGCAACCGTTAAGTTGCCCGACTTCTGGCAGCATAACCCGCGAGCCTGGTTTCAGCACATCGAAGCCCAGTTCCAGTTGAGAGGAATAACTCAGGACGTTACAAAGTATTTCCATGTTGTGGCGGCGTTGGATGCCTCAACCACGGCCAGAGCAATGGTGCTGCTGGAAGCGCCACCGGCTACCGGTAAATACGGCACACTGAAGTCATTCCTTCTGAGACTCTTCGAACTGTCCGAGCTGGAGAAAGCGGATCGCCTGCTGTCCCTCAACGGCCTTGGTGATGGCAAACCGTCGGAGCTGATGGAGAGAATGCTGGCGGTGTTGGGCTCAGCTGATCCCTCATTCCTTTTTACGCACATCTTCCTGCGGCAGCTCCCTGCGCCCGTGCGCACTGCTCTGGCCAGTTCACCTCTCTCCTCATCGAAAGACTATCGTGCGCTGGCTGAGGAAGCGGACAGGATTTTCCTCGCTAACCGACTGCAGTTTGTCCATGCACTGTTGCCTAATCAAAGAGCTTCAACTCCACCGCCACTTCTGGATGACAATGCTGGCACGGCGGCCGCGGTGACTGCCCGCCGCCAGCGCGATGATGGACTCTGTTACTATCATGCCAGGTTTGGAGCCAAGGCCAAGCAGTGTCGCAAGCCATGCAGTTTTGGAGTCCAGGGAAACGCCAGGGCCGGCGCTCATTAGCAGCTATGGGTGCTGGCCTCGTCTGTAAGCTGCTGTTTATCACTGACAAGCTGTCCGGCCGACGTTTTCTGGTCGACTCGGGCGCTCAGTGTAGCATCCTGCCAGCACAGACTGTGGACACTATGGCTGGTGGACACGGCCCTCAGATGGACGCCGCAAACGGCACGCCCATACGTACCTATGGCACCAGGTATGTGGAGGTTTCTTTCGGTGGACGGCGCTTTGGCTGGGACTTTGTTATGGCTGCTGTGTCCACGCCGCTACTGGGCGCGGATTTTCTCTGTGCCTTCAACCTGCTGGTCGACGTGACAAACTGCCGGCTTATTGATGCTCTTTCCTTCGCATCATACCCCTGCACACTGGGGGGGCCTGGAGCGCTCTGCCTGTCGAACACGCTTGCCACGGGAGACCCATATCAACGCCTCCTCTCTGAGTTTCCCGACCTCACCACGCCCACGTTCTCATCTGCAGTGGCTAAACACGGCGTGGAACACCACATCACCACCGCGGGTCCCCCAGTTTACGCACGGGCCCGCCGCCTCGACACAGCCAAGCTCGCCATCGCCAAGGAGGAGTTTGCTACTATGGAGCGCCTTGGCATAGTGCGCCGCTCAAACAGTCCATGGGCCTCCCCCTTACACATGGTGACTAAAGCTGATGGCAGTTGGCGCCCCTGCGGTGATTTCCGTCGCCTTAACAACGCCACAACCCCTGACCGCTACCCTGTCCCGCACATTCAGGATTTCTCCACTCACTTGGCAGGGACAACTATTTTTTCCAAGGTCGATCTGGTGCGCGGTTACCACCAGGTGCCAGTCCATCCACCGGATGTGCCCAAAACAGCTGTCATAACGCCCTTTGGCCTCTTTGAGTTCCTGCGGATGCCTTTTGGACTTAAAGGGGCAGCACAAACATTTCAGCGTCTCATGGATTCTGTGCTGCGAGACATGTCATTCTTGTTTGTTTACTTAGACGACATTCTTGTAGCCAGCACGTCCATGGAGGAACACCTGACACACCTACGGCAGCTGTTTGAAAGGCTCAGTGAACATGGACTTATTGTCAACCCAGCCAAGTGCCAGTTTGGACAGTCGTCCATCACCTTCCTGGGACACCATGTCACCCCACAGGGAGCAGTTCCGCTTCCTGCTAGGGTGGAGGCAGTCACTGATTTCCCACGCCCCCGCACCGTCAAGTCTCTTCAGGAGTTTCTAGGCATGGTGAACTTTTACAATCGTTTTCTTCCCCATGCAGCCCACCTCATGCGTCCCTTGTATGAGGCCCTGAGAGGCAAGAGGGCCAATAGTGAAGTGGACTGGTCCCCAGAGAGAGACAAAGCTTTCTGTGCTGCCAAGACTGCACTAGCCAACGCTGCTCTGTTGGCGCACCCGTCTCCCAGTGCCCCTATCGCCCTCACTACAGACGCCTCTGACTATGCAGTGGGGGCGGTGTGCGAGCAGTGGGTGGGCGGGGCCTGGCAGCCACTGGCCTTTTTCAGCAAACAACTCCACCACAGTGAGAAGAAATACAGCACCTTCGATAGAGAGCTCCTGGGGCTTTTCCTCGCCACCCGACATTTCCGCTTCCTATTGGAGGGCCGTCGTTTCACTGCATTCGTGGACCACAAGCCTCTGACATTCGCCATGTCCAAGACCTCGGAGCCATGGTCTGGTCGTCAACAGCGGCAGCTCTCTGCAATCTCCGAGTTCACCACAGACATTCAACATGTGGCAGGCAAGGACAACTACGTCGCCGACTGCCTTTCCCGGGCGGTTACGTCATCTGTTCACCTGGGACTGGACTATGCTGCCATGGCTAAAGACCAAGCCACAGACTCTGACATTCTGGCTTGTCAGAGGGGCCCCACTGCACTAAAGCTGGAGGACGTGGTGTTCGACAGAGCTAATGCCACTCTTCTCTGTGACGTCTCCACCAACCAACCACGCCCTATCGTGCCTGCTGGCTGGCGACGCCAGGTCTTTCACACCATCCATGGCCTTTCTCATCCAGGTGTGAAAGCTACTGCCAAGCTGGTTGGAGCCAGGTTTGTTTGGCCGGGCCTTAAAAAGGACATTAGGGCCTGGGCGGGTGCTTGTGTGGCATGTCAGCGCGCTAAGGTGCAGCGTCACACCAAGGCCCCTTTGGCACCCTTTGCAGTTCCTGAGAAGCGTTTTGACCATGTGAACGTGGATCTGGTGGGCCCCCTGCCTCCTTCCCGTGGTTTCACTCACCTCCTCACCATGGTGGACAGGACCACCAGGTGGCCAGAAGCTATTCCGCTGTCCTCAACTACGTCAGCAGAGGTGGCCAGAGCATTCATCACGTCCTGGGTTTCGGCACACCATCAGACGTTACATCCGACAGGGGCCCACAGTTCACGTCAGAGCTCTGGACTGCAGTTGCTGAGCACCTGGGGGTGAAGCTCCACCGCACTACGGCGTACCACCCACAGGGCAATGGATTGTGTGAGAGGTTTCATCGTGCCATGAAGGCCTCCCTACGGGCCAGCCTGACGGGCAGCGACTGGGTCGACCGCCTTCCATGGGTCATGCTTGGTCTTCGCTCTGCCCCCAAGGAAGACCTCCAGGCCTCATCTGCGGAGCTGGTATACGGCCAGCCACTACGGGTCCCGGGGGAGTTCCTCCCGGATGCTACAGCTCCCTGGTCAGCTGACTCTCATCAGACTGTGGCACGAGGCATCGCTGACACTTTCGCCCCCGTGCCCACATCTCGCCACTGCCTCCCCCAGTCCTACGTCCCCAAGGACCTGCCATCGGCCAAGTATGTCTTCATCCGCCATGACAGTCATCGGACCCCGCTGCAGCCCCCCTACGATGGGCCCTTCCGTGTCTTGGAGTGGGGGTCTAAGAACTTTGTGGTGGACATAGGAGGCAAACCAGAACGCATCGCAATAGACCGTCTTAAGCCTGCTCACTTGGACGTGGAAGAGCCTGTGGAGTTAGCCAGGCCCCCGCGGCGGGGACGCCCCCCTGCTTTGGCCCCCAGCACTACCTCTGCCCCTGCCCCTCCCCCTCCCCTTTCCCTTGACCCCCCTCTCGCTAAGTGCAGCCGTTTTGGCCGCCGCATCCACCCCCCACCCCGTTGATTATTTCTTCAAGACTGTTCACTGTTTTGGGTTTGAACTACATTGCCTATATGTTTGCATTATTTTTCTGTATGGGTGAATTCTGGGGGGGCCTGTGTGGTGACCCACAATAGTTAATAGTTAGATAGATATTCACCCAGGTACCAGAGGTCTTGTGCCTTTAAGAGTTTACTCGGTTGCTTAGCAACCCTAGGGCTCATGCCGGTTCCGGGTTCTATAGAGTGTTGATGGTTGCTTAGCAACTTGACTTTTTTTACTTTTTACTTGTTAAAGGAGAAGTAAGCGATCCGGTCGTTTTCGCTAATGCTGCGTTCCAGGCAGGCTTTTGAAATCGTAAATTACAGCTTCAAGTCACAACTTACGACTTTGTAGCGTTCCAGGCAACCCACTCGTGTTTCTCCGACCTGTTTTACAGGTGAAAGTCACTATAACAGCCACTCGTAACTTCCGACCGGTGAACTCGTACCAGATCGAACTGGTACCACTTCACGGTCGGAAAAATACGAGTTTCCTTGAACGCACCATAACAGTCCTCGTCCCTACGTCGCCACATTCACGGCGTTCCTTGGCTGCACACACAGCCCTGCATGCCGTTCTCTCTCCTCATTGGATAAAAACTGTAGGATACGATAAATGTTTTCTCCTCGGCTCAGAGCAGAGCAGAGTGACTGACAGACCCGTGTTTTGGTCCAAACACTCTATGTAAGTGATTGCTGTCGGAAGATATAACTATTTAAGACTTATATTAACACAAATATATCACTTACTTCTGCTTTAAGTTTTGTGTGGAGAGTAAACAGATACATCTCACCTCCGTCTCCTGTCTGATCGTTGTTTACATCTCTACAATGTCACAGTTTTTGTTAACACGTAAAGTAGATTTAATGTCACTTCTGACACTGATCAACAAGAAATAAAAAGGACCTGTGGAAGAAAAAGAGACTGTGCAACATTTGGTTGGATGCCTCACCAGTTTGAATGGATTGAATGGTAAATGGCCTGCGCTTATATAGCACTTTTCAAACACTCAGAGTGCTTTATGCTCCACACATTCACAAGTTGCACACCACATTTTTTTTGTACACATATCTTGTATTTTCTGACATATGCACACTCACATTCTGTTTATGAAGAGGCAGCAATCTGGGGTTCAGCATCTTACCACCAATCACACAAAACCTCCATCCTTTCCATTAGTGGTTGACGTGCTGCACCTCCTGAGCTGCAGAATGAATTTGCTTAAAATTTTAGTTGAAGGGAAAATTGTAAGGCTTCTAAAGAGCGTGAAAACTTCTATGTTGCAGTTGAGTTGCACAATACAGCATGGTTTAATTTTACCATTGCCTATTCAATAAAAATAATAATAATTAAAAAAACACACGCTAATATCAATTATTATAACCCTTCTTATGAAACCTAAGTTAATTGATTGTTGCTGAAGTGTTTATCTGTCCTTGTAAAATATCCATGCAGTTTTATAAGCCCTCTCTTAAAGACCTAATTCATTAAATGGTTTGATATTGAAAATACCTGAGCTCTCTATTTTCTCTCACCTTTTTAAAAGTGCCACTCAACTAAACCCACATTGTCACGCTCAGCGTTCATTCTTGTGTGTGTTGTTGATCTCAGACATACTGACTGAAATTGAATCACCTAAATGTGATGTTTTTATTTATTGATTTTCATGTTTAAATGCATTCCCTGTTAAAGTCTGATCTTTATTCTGAAATGTACTTTAATGGCATTATGCAGTGCACCAAATCGTCAAGCAGATACCAGGAAATTAGACAGTGAAGTTACTGCAAGCAAAGCAAGCAAATTAGGGTGCTTCCATATGCAAAGTGATCTCTCTGGGCTGCCAAAGTGTCTCTCTCAGTTAGTCTTAGTTTGTCTCTAGTTAGTTTCCAAAGAATGTTGTCCTTATTTAGTTGTTTGTGCTTCCAGAGTAATTAACATAGTCAAACACCGGCTATGTTTATATGATTCACTTTGCTAAAAGTTACTTCACTGACCTCGTTTCCCATGTTAATGTCCTATCAGAGTTGACTGTAGTGTAGGCCTAAGTGCTGCTCCAAATTAATGAGCGCCCTGATTGAGATGACAGAGGTCTGATTAATGTCATGTGTCAGTCACCTTTTTTTTCCCTGAGTGTGTTCTCTCCCAGGAATAAACAGTACTAGAGGGATCATCATCATTCGTGCATTACTGTTTAATTTCCATTCAGAATTTCAATCAGTCAGAGTTGATTTTTTTAGTTTTTAGCTGTGTGTTTTACCGCAGAGTTTTCTATAATGACTTATTTTGAAGCTGTAATTCAGAGCTCCACTGAGGGTATTCAGCGAGGCATCATTTGCATTTAAATTCCTCTCAAAAGCTGTGTAATATATTGTGAGTCAACAAAACTTTTCTTATTTGATTGATACAGGAAGCAAGCCTGCCTTTATGATTTAGCTCTAGTATATCCATGAGCTTTTCTACACTTCATAAACATTCATAAACACATTCGGTAACAAGGAAAGAAGGAAAGAATGGCCTGCAGCTTGCCAGATAGTGAACATGAATCTGTACTCTTAAGCCTCATTAGTATTTGTCAGCATACAAGCAATTACTGTCAGCGTTTCAATGGTTAAAAAAGGTTTCGTTTGGTTAATCAATTTATGTCGAACCCAATTCACCCTTTCTCTGTCTTTTTATTTTGTCCAAAGGGTGTAGGTGCCGACCCCCACATTGCCTTGGCCCTGCCCCCCGACTCCAAGATGACCAAAGAGAAAGAAGAGCACCCGTTCCAGTACCAGGACTCTGATGAGATGACCATCAGGATAGGTAGAGCTGGACCTCTCTCAGGCAAGCCTCCCTTCATATACCAACATCAGCCGTTACATTAAGTCACTACCAAACCATACAGCCATCACTGCTTCTTTGCACCATTGGGAACATCAGGTAGCAGCCGTAAGAAAGCTGAAGCACTGATGCAGACTTAACATATATGAAAAGTGACGGCTGCTTCGGCTGCCGCTGGAAACCTGGAGCTTCTCTGTTGGCTTCTTTTCTCCTGGAAATTCACTGTCCTGCTTTTTCTGTTTTTTCCTTTTCTCATCTACCTCATCTGTTCCGCTATAATCCTAATACAGTAGGTGCTCCTCTGTCTTTGAATGGTGATTGCTCTTTAAAAATGATTCGTAGTGGGTTTGTGGGCACTAACCTTTATTCAGTCATTACACAAAATAGAGTACCACATAGAGTTGATGAATGCAGAAAAACAAAGTGAAACAATTAATTTACAAGGACCTTGACAGAGAATACACAGTTAGTGACCGTAATTGTTCCTCAGTGTTGTTCCCTTGTTTTGTCGGCTATAGTAACATTTTAGATACAATACAATCTTGTTCACTTATGTTCAGTGTGCACTCAAACTGTTAACCTGCTGACTCTCAGCAGGCAGATTTAATCCAAGGGTGCTTTTAACTCACACTCAGTTCATGTTCACGCTGGCTTTTCACAAACCAACCAAGGGCTGTAAACGTGAAGTCCCTGGTAATTTATCAGTTGGACAGTTCTTCTACAGAGCTACAGGGTCCAACATGGGGAAATCCAATTCTGCTGACTGACAACGAGATATGCTGCCCTTTTACAGGCCTTATCTGTTTAATATCTCCTCTGGAGTCGCAGAGAGCTCATGAAAAAATAACAGACTCTGAGAAATATTAGTTTAGACTGTAAATTCACAACCAGATGAAAAAGAGGTGCATTTTATCTGAATATTCCCCCAGGGAGTGTTTGCTACGTTTGACTGACTTTTAATGAGGAGCTGCAAAAACACACATCGTACACAGAGCACAAGCTCAGTTCACCTCCCCTCTTATACCATGTTATAGGATGACTCACAGGGCCATTTATAATAAGAAGATAAAGTTTAACAATAATGTAGATGTAAATTCATGCTAAAATCCCACCTGTACTGGGGTTAGTCAGCTTTGTTCTTACACCATAAAATAAGATCAAATGAAATATGAGGAGAGAACTTAACTCTCCAAACATTAGAATGGGGCCAACAACCTGAAAACACTGTGCCTCTGGCTCTGACTGCCAGTGTGGAGGCATGACAATGACTGAGCAGACTAAGCCTCTGGTGTGTGCTCCTCATCTGCTCATGACTACAGGCTTGATTAGCCACTAAAATATCTCAGCTGATTTTCAGAGCTGTCAGCAATCTGACTTCATTGTGAGTGCAGCACAATGAAGTCTGGCCAGATATGAGTCCAGCAATGTTACAGACTGCAATGCTACATAGTGGCATAATCATTTAAAATAACATGGTTGATCAACACCAAAACCAGGGCTGTAACCAGGACCTTAAAAAAATAGTCAGGTCAACAGTCTCTGTCACCCAAAGCTTTGATATAAGAATTCAACATGGCTGTTACTTGCATCAGCAGTAGTGAACACTGAATGCAGTTTTACTGTTTATTTCTCTCATAATTGTTTCACTTCAAAGTCAGTCATGTACATACAGTAGCACCGTTCAGTTCTTATCCCTGGACATTCCCCTACACTGTTTGCATGTGTGCAAACCACAGAGTGTTGTTAACAAAATAGTACTACTGACAAAGGCAGTAAGACAGTTTGCCTGTTTGTTTTGATGCATGTCACATTGTTTTTGTTATAACACATTATGAAGGGTTTGTATTGAAATGTAACCTTTACAAGTACAGTATGAAATCATTATACATTTTTATATTAATCGTCCATTTTCTGGGAGGTGATGTCATTCCAAGTTCTGAGGTCCAAGCTCCAACTGCAAACATAATTGAACCCATTATAACAGGACTGTACAATGACAATAACTTGTATGCGTCTTGTATCCAGACTGTATCCAGATTGTATACTGAGCATTTACACATGGCATTAATATGTGTCTCCAGTGTCCACATTGAGATCTGATTGAGATCCAATCACATATTTGCGTGGGTAAATTAAAAAGGAAAAAATAAAATAAATAGTAGTAGTATTTTCGTACACGTAGTTGTATGCAGATACAGGACGCATTTCTGTTTACACTTGTGTTCATTGTGGTCACAATGTGTCCATGACCACCTTTCGGAGGTGGTTTGGTTGATCGGATCACAATCTGTCTTCAATGTGTCATTTACACCTGTACCTGTATGTGGTCAAGCGCTATCCGATTGCAGTCCGATCACTGAAAAGTAGGTGTAAATGGTTGTACGTAACGCCGCTTACTTGACCTGCTTCTAGATCAAATGCAGTTGTCTTCCATTTTCTGCCGATAGCTGACAGGTCCGTCCTACCAATATAACAAGCCTGAGGTGAAATGATGGTCTGTCCTTATGTCATCATCGTCACGAGCCACTGCAGGTCGCCTCGTTCTTCTAATTTTAGTTGGTAGTACACGTTTGTTTGTTGTTTGTTTGGTTGGTTGTTTCCTCTCTGCCGGCAACACCCACAAGCTCAATCAGCTGGTGTCTCCCCAGGTGTGTCTTATCAGTGACTAATTAACAACCACCACAGTGGTATCAGCTCTGACTCTGAGGCAGCCATTGATTTCTGAGCTTCTATGTTGTTTTAATTAGCAAATAATAACATTCATGTCTTTTTTTTCATTCAGAGGTCATGGATGGAAAAACAGAAGCAAAAATGTCTTTTTTCTTGAGCAATGTTGTCTCAGAGTAGAAACGCTTTATTTGCATCATATTTTGACTCATCACAGCAGGAGACGCACTGGAGGAAATATTAATATTGAAATTGGCTCGGTTCAGTCAGATGTAACCTACAGTACACCACCGTGCACACGTCAAACAGTGAGTTGTGAGACTAAACTAATTCCTGCAGATGAACTTAACAACCTGAACAGTAATAATTATTTAAAATAACTTGAGGATTGACTTGTTGGTTTTTTTGGATGCTAATTCCGTCATGACTCTGCATGTACTATGTCTGAGTCATTTTATCTGATTCTCTCCTGGATTTCCATTATTGTCACAGTGACCATGCATTCGCTTGGATTTCATACTTTTAATGATGTCAGTAACACTTTTAAATGTCAGGGCTGATCACCTGTGTCGGGTAGAGCAACTGAAAGTTAGTCTTGAGATGGAGCACAGTTAACAGCTGGAGGTGCTCATCTAGAAAGATAAAGGGAGAACTTGTTAAAATTGGAGGAACTTCAGGTCTGCACAGGGAGAAGTATAGGCTCCCAATCAAATTATATTCTGTTTCTTCTTTCTGAGAATGTTGTAATCTGAGTCAAGTATAGCCATGAATCCCAGCATCACACATTGTTTATAGTGGTGGTACCTCTCCTGTCGCTCAGAGGTCACGGACTGAATGTATATTTCAGGGGAGCTTCCACAGATCACTCACAGATTCATTTCACCCCTATGGCTTGGCCGCAGGCTTTTGAGATTGAGCAATATGGTTAACATAAAAGAAATATTATGTGTGAGTGTCCATGTGTGTATAAATATGTAGGGACTTTTACAAACCACAAGCAGAGCTAAACGGCCATCTAACCATACACCATGTCAAACATAATGAATAATTTATCCAAAAAAGGCTGGATTTCCATACCACTGTCCAGTGCAGGGCAATACAATAAAGAAGACATGAAAAGTTAATACACAGTGATACAAGGGAGCAGCCCAGTGACTACAGTGGTTACTTCGGCGATCCGGTCGTTTTGGCTAATGCTGCGTTCCAGGCAGGCTTTTGAAACCGTAAATTACGGCTTCAAGTCACGACTTACAACTTTGTAGTGTTCCAGGCAACCTGTAACTTGTGTTTTTCCGACCTGTTGCCTGTGAAAGTACTATAACGGCCACTCGTAACTTCCGACCCGTGAACTCGTACCAGATCGAACTGGTTCGACTTCATAGGTCGGAAAAACACAAGTTACGGGTTGCCTTGAACGCACCATGAGTTAGCAGCCCCCGCCCTCGTCATGGATCTATTGGTCCTCGTCCCTACGTCACCACGTTCACGCGCACCCCTTGGCTGCACACACAGCCCTTCATGCCGTTCTCTCTCCTCATTGGATAACGCTTGTATCCCACAAGGAAAGTTTTCTCCTCGGTTTACAGCAGAGCAAAGTGACTGAGGGACCCGTGTTTCGGCCCAAACATTCTATGTAAGTGATTGCTGATGGAAAATAGGACTATTTAGGACTTATATTAACAAAAACATGAGTTCTGCTGTTCATATTCATAAAGGAAACCATCAGCCAGTCTCTTTATGCATGTCGTACTGTACCGCTCTACAGTCCTTTAAACATGCAAAGAAATCTAAAGCTTGACAGGGATTCTGTGCTTACTTACACTTGCTAATGTGAGTGACGGGTCGGTGTTCAGGCGGAGGTTTTAACGGCTTGTGATTACTCAAGGGAACCACCTTACTGAGAGGTTTCCACATGTTTAACCTCAAGCCAGCTGACATCCTCACAAACGCTAATGCAACAAATGCTAATATTTGTTTCTCAATGAACAAAACAAAAAGATTAAAAACAGTAAATGTATTTTAGTCATGGCTCATCAGCGTCAATGTCAGAGCCCTTGTATTCCCACTGAAGAGAAGCTGATCATAGCCGTAGGGCTCATGTTGTCACTGCTCAGTTAACCCTGCAGGCTCGATTCTCGCTACCTCACCCTGTGTGAAGAGCGGAAGAGACACCAGAGTTCCATCATCCCAAACACTGCACTACTCTGAGTTTTAAAAATGCACACGGCTCAGGAAGAGTGTGCAAAACCATTTTGTGGAGTGTTGTTCAATTTTGTGCCTGTGGTGTTCAAGTTAATCTGCGATTGTACTAAAATGGGATTTGGACATGAGATGGGTAAGATATGAGGAATTCAGTATGCAGCAGACACATCAAGTATTTGAACACCCTGTTGACATCAGCAACATTTACTTGGGAAATTTGAAGGAAGCTGTACATTGGATAATTTGCATTTCCCTTTGGGTCAGTCTCAGTCAGTATTCAGAATATTCTCCAAGCAAATTGACCTTGTGCAGTGCTTTGCAACTTTGTGAGGCTTTTACACACATACATCTCATTAAATATTTCTCACAGAAACTTATCAGGAAGCTGTAATCAAATTCTATAAATCCAACTCATCCGCTCCTTCTCTATCTCTTGATGTCCTTCAGTCACCTTTAAGATTTTCCTTTGAATAATTCAAAATGATTGGTGTGTGGTATTGCTTCAATCTGAAGGTACTTGATTAATTGGGGCCTTTTTCCTCTTCACCATCTTTTTCATTTTATTGGAAAACTGCTATTTTCTCTGTGGCTTCTTTCTTTCAGATGCCTCGCTGCCTTTTCAGCCATCACAGAAGATACAGTACATGAACCAAAATCTCCTACTGGGCTCTTTAGATGTGTGGTATATGAATGTGGATGGTGTCTATTGCCATGTTTACTTCCTTCTATTCTCCTCAACAGGGTATTAGACACTAAATCAAATTGCCTTTTATTGTTATGAAAGACAGATATAATTGATTTTCTTTTGCTCAGTGAAGCCTTCCTCCTCCTACTCTCTAGGGTGGTTCGGCTCAATTGATGGATAGAGCCTAAAGAGCGTGTTTTTGTTTTAATTTCCATGGAGAAATAACATCAAGTGCAGAAGAAATGTAAAAAAATATGCCCACTGATTTTGATTCAATCAGTGATTTCAGTACATATGATCCCTTCCAAAAGGGGTCGAACAGATTCATCCAAGGTAATATTTAATTTGTAAGATGCAAGATATGATAATGTATATAAAAAGCAAATGCTATTTCTATGAAAATATGCATTCATGTTTTTTCTCTAGTCATCATATGGAGATGTAAAATAAGACCAGGGACAAAATCTAAAAAAAAAGAAAAAGTAGTGTTATGTTTACCAATTGATTTTGCAGTCTACACAGTGATTTGTGACATGACAACAAAACTTACATTTTGATATTTTATTAGAAAGCATTTTATAAGTTTTATAAAAGCTGCATAAAATAGAGCTGGAATGTAACTGGCTCAACCATGGCATCAACCAGCATGTGAATTCCCTGGGTGCAATGGTGGACTGTTCAGCACTGTCACCTCACCCTCGGCTGCGGGGGCTTCTCTGTGTGGAGTTTTCATGTCGTCCTTGTGTCTGTCTGTGTGTGGCCTCTCTCCGTATACTTCACCTTCCTCCCACAGTCCACAAAAATGCAGGTTAGCTGAACCGGTTACCCTCAAGTGCAAATGGACATTTGTCTATATTTCAGCCCTGTGATGGACTGGACTGGTGACCTGTCCTGAATGAACCCCTCTCTCACCCAGTGTCAGCTGAAATTGGCTCCAGCCCCCCGTCAGCCCCCTGCAAGCATGAACAGTATGGATAATGGATGTGAATTTTGCCACAATAGGCAGGATGGCAGGATGCTGAGCACTGATATTGAATTACACTGCAACCCACTGTCAGCCACTGATGTGGACATTTACCCGTTCCAACCAACTTCAGTAGAAGCAAAACTCTTTCTCTCACTACAAGTCATGCAGCATGTTTAATAGATCTGTGCTTCTCTTCCTGCTGTTCTGCAGGTATTTGAAGTGGCAAGAAGCTCCTTGTAAGCATGTACCCACTCAAGGATGCATGTATTCCCACATACACACATGCCAGTACAAAACTATTCCAGCTCGTTCTCATACTTAATGCATTGCGTCCTAAATAATTCAGTCAGCATTAGGAGGAATCAAAGTGTGCCTTATGGCGGTCTGTTTATTTAGGTCTTCGGATTGAATTTTGGAGTGTATTATATCAGATGACAAATCGGATTAGATCTGAATTTCTCCACACATGCAGCTGTGCAGTTTATGAACCTACATAATTCTATTTCCTGGTATGCTACCAATCCTAATGAATTAATGTTTTCTTTTTTAATTTAATTTTTTTCAGCCCAGCGGGGAAACAGCTATAGCCAACTACATGACCTATCTTTTATATGAGAAGGTGCTGCCCTATTTGATCAAAGGAAAGGCTTAATTCATTTTACCAACCATATCATATGTCTGTTCATCAGATTTCCTGAACATATCTTGACAAGGTGAAGCCAAAAATGCTCTTGTTTGATCCTAACGCTACCCTAGGACTTATTTTCTGCACACTAAATTTGTACATCCACGAACATTAATATATATTGAATGTTAGACTTTATCAAAATATCAGAGGTTATCATAGGTACCCAGAGCTCGCCTCTTTAAACTTTTGACGAGGGCAAAAAAAGGTAACCATAAAATGAATGTCAACATATTGTGCTTTAAGCGGCCCGAGGGGTCGGAGTCATTGGAGCCATTTTCTTCAATGGAAACAGCTTTGTAGATAGATGGAGTACCTGTCAGTCAATATAGGAACAGGCCAATTGATAGTGTTAATTTGTGGTGAGGTAGGTAATAGAAGACATTTTTCTAAATCCTGCACAAAGATATTTCTCTGTCACTTGGTTGTTTGAAATTAGAGAAAAATATATAAAGTATTCACCAATCAGTTGGATCAGTATCCACATCATTACATTCCTTTTTGTGCGGATCAGGTATCAGTCAGATCCAAATTAAGGAGACTGTTCTTCTGTGAAAAAATAGACCCCATAGGCCATCTGGAAAAGCAGCTTAGTTTGACCCTGAATTATGTTTCATTGTTAGCACACCTTAAAGGGCCAACGAGGAGTTTCTATTCGGTTATAAAACAGTCTCACGTTAATGTGGATGAATCTACGCTACCCGCACTTGTTAATGGCTCCATTTTCAATCAATATATCGTTTTGTCTCTATCGTTATTTTGTTATTATTAGTGGTGGCGGAAATGCTGGTCGAGCCGACCAGCACTTATTGCTTTCGGTTTCGCGGACGCAAATGAGAATAACGGCGATTCGGGCGGCGTTATGGTCGGAACTACGACGGTAACTGAACCTCTTTGAACCTCTGACTTTAATCCTTGATGAATGAAAACATGAGTCCGTCTTGCGCCGGTGGAGGAATTCTACGGTGCGCGCGGAGGCAGCGTGAAAACACTTCGCTTCTCCAAAACTCCTCGTTGTCCCTTTAAGCAAATGTAGTCATGTAGTCATTTTGATAAGACAAAGGAGAAAGATAGAGGGAAAGAAGTTGTGGTTTTAAATGGGCTGGATGGGAAGGTCAACAAAACACTGAGCCATCTGTTTATATGAAATTATCAACGCTCCATCTTTTGTCCATGATCGTTACCCAACGTCAACTCAACCTCTCTATTACAATTTGATGATTAATCCTTGTCCCTAGTCCTTCTTTTAACCCAAACCGCACCAGTCTGAGAACTAAACATGCAGATTATGCATCTAAACCTAAAAAGGTTTCACCAAACACAACCTTAATTGTGTTGTTGTTAAAAGTTACTATGACAATGCCTACTGCTGTATACAGTGTGTTTTTTGATGGGGATTGTACGTCTTTTTTGTATTCTTAGGAGGAAGCTTAGGACCTTTGGAAGCTGCAAAGGTTAAGACAGTTTCCACTGAGGCACACTACAAAGTCAATCAGTCAATTAATCAATAATTTTAATGACCACTGAATCATCCATAAACCACTAAACATAATGAAAAGTTGCATACTATCATTTGGCCTCTGGGAGAATCCATTGTGCTACTCACAAATAAATGGAAGGTAGTTTGTCCAGTTTGCTTGATTTTGCGCAGATTCCAGCGAGACCATCAGCTTTAGGTAGTGGTGAGGACAACTGAGCAAACTGTCAAAACTCACCATAGGTACGTGTCTACGTAGCCATTTGAATTGAATTGATATAGAAAGTGCCTGTCCTCATAGATGATATACTGAACTGTATGAATCAGTTTACAGCATTGGGGGACCAGGTTGTGCTGCAGCAGATTCAGCTCTTCTCTTAATATGATGGCACTTGCCCAAGACAAATCTCTCTTACGGGACAAATAAAGTTTATTTGATTGATTTTGATTTGATTAATATAAGGCAGCTGGTTATAGATTCAAACAACAGACAATCATCTGACCGTAAGTCTGTGCCTCTAATCCATCTACTGCTGTTTAATTCACTGTGGAATTGTTTCATCCAACTTCATTGCTTTTTGACGAGGAACACAAATGGGAATGCTTCCTTCTATTAAAGTCAGAGGACAGAAGGAGGATGGTTTGATGGTGGTGATAGAGAAATGGATGTTCCCTGAGACCAAAGGGGTAAACACTCCAAACTTCAGTGTTTCACCAAATGTGCATCTCCCTTACTCTATTATTTATGTCACACAACTCTGCCTTTCTGCGGTCCTTTATTTCACTTTGAGTCAGGCAGTACTTACCCTGTACTTGTTTTCATTCATGTACAGTTTGGAGAGTGTCGGTCTTGAGAAGTTTCATCAAAATCGAAAACACAGCAGTTAATTAGTGGAAGAAATCTTTGTGAAATCTCTCCATGTCTTTATAGTTCCTCAGCTCAGCAGGTTTCTTGGCAGCCAATGAATCAGCAGGTTGCCCAACATGAAAAAGCCTGTGTTTTTTTTTCTTCTTGCTGAGAAGCTAATTGATCTAATCTTTTCTCCTTTTTAAACTTTCTTGTTTCCCTATATAGCTACACAAATCAAATGGTCTTAGATTATAATTAGCCTACTTTGGTGTTGGGAGCTATTTTGAAAGCATAATTTTGCAAATTTAGTTTGGTTATTTAAAGCTACTAATGAATAGGGAATAGGAAGTAAGACATCATAATGAATTTTATTACAAAAAGTTACATGCCAGCAAAATATAGAGTCAGATATGAACATAAAGTCAGTGTAATGCACCAGGATTATTCTGCATACAACAACTTCTCTGAAAGTTTATTAATAGATATTAAAAATAAATATTCACAATGATTTAACAGCTATTAAAGTTCTGTCTCTTTAAAAAAGAACAAAAAAACAGATTCATAACATTTATCCCCAGCCTAACATCTTTCACAGATGAGTTGATAATCTAGTTTCTTGGAAAACCCCTCTCATCTGGGGGAGGGACAAAATTGTCAGGAATGTGAGAAGTTTTGTTATAAACAAATCTGGATTTTTGCGTCATCTATCTACAGCTATAGCTATAGAGCCCATAAAAAAAGAAAACAAAATAACTTGCATCTTTTCAGACCATTTTACAGAACTGAGCATCTGTCTAAAATGAGCCTCACTCATCACTTCTCTAACATGGCTGACTTCAATTTGCACATTTTGAGACAGTGTGGACGTCTCAGCAGTGGCTCTGTCTTTTTACTTGTCAGAGCTGAATCTTTTCAACAGTCTCGCTAAGTTCAGAACCAACAGTCAGTTCCATTTGGCAAAGAAAATGTCTTTGAGTGCTGACATGTACTCACACAGCCATGGCTGGGAGACAAGTGTTGAACTTCATGAATTCTTCTTGAGGTTTTGGCAGGGGAGGGTCATACGTCTGTGTGTCACCTATGCTTAATCCCCTGATGAAAGTGTCAATCATGCATTACTGCAGTTTCTATACAAGTGTTGAATTAAAGCCTTCTTGTTAGATTTTAGGATCTCAGGGGCTTTAGCCAGTAGATGGATCACCTGGTACACAATGTTGTGCAATGTCTAAGACAATAATTGAATCAGAGCAATTTAATAGCCTTTATGATCTAAGATCACTGAACTTCATGTTCCAAATCTGACGATGAGAACATATTATGAATTAGTTTCAAAGCTGTTTTATCAGTAAAAGCTACCATGACACCTTCACTGATTAATGTCCTCTCTGCTTGTTTGAAGCAAAGTACTTCAGACCTTCCTTCCACACGCATCATCCACGTCTACTTATCCTGCTTTGGTGATTCTCCGCATGCTCTCCAGAGTGCAGTTGGTGGAGTTTCAGGGAATCACATTTGGAATGACAAAAAACTGGCCTGCATTATTTCCTGGATGATGCATGCTGCTGCTGTGTTTGTTCCAGGGGGTTTGACCTTTACCTGTGGATGGATGTGTCTGGATGTGTTTTTGAATGACTCAGTGTTGGATTGGCAGCCTCTGCGTCTTCGGAAACCACAAGTTTCAGTGTGTAACTGGCACATCTCTGACTGGCAGACCTCTTCCTCCTCCTCACTATCATCACTGTCTCACATGTTGGCAGAACTTTTAGGCTTTACAAAGTTGCATTGTTTGTAGAACCTTATGCTCGATTTTAAACTCTTTTACTCTTTTGGAAGATTTACATCCTCCAGTATAGCTGCTGCTTGAACATACTGTGTATCTTCTTGAGACTCTATGGCAAGATTGCAAGATGTATCTTTTATCCAATCCACTGAACTGTAATTGGCATTCTAGCCATGGAAAACAGAGACATGCATTATTCCTTGTGAAAGCTTTATTCAAGATGAATGCTCAGAGACATACGGGGTAATTAGTATCCATAACACATATAATACAGATACAGTATCTGTGTTGTCATGTGTTTGTTTTTTGATTCCTATCAGTAAGGACAGAATCCTCTGCATCTGCAAGAACCATCATCTGTATAAAACTGTTTACTGCTCCTTACTAATTTGTATTTACTTGACTTGATTGCCAATTACCTTAAAATCAGCAATAACATTGACATTTAGGAAAGCTCATATTAAATGTTTCATATTGGATGTTTGGTACAGTGCAATCTAATGTCAGTACAAGTTGTAGGTAGTGATGGGAAAAAAAGATTGAAATAAAATTATGCAAAATAGTTGGATCTGTTAATGATAAGGCACAGTGTGAGGATGATTGGCCCTAAGAAGGAGCCAAATTTAAATTATACATGATTTTAATCCTGAATCTCAGTTTGCCAGTGATAATTTGTAATTTCTTTTTTTCATTTATTTATTTTTTATTTTTTTTTTTTTTTTACTTATTATTTGACATACCGATGGGTTCTGGTCCTGTGCATACAGTTAGTAACACTTGAATATAAGGGAGTAATAATATTATGAGCACAATCTGTGCTTTTCCTATGACAGTTCACTGTGTTTATGGGGTAAAGGAGTGATGGGTTGTGATGGAACAGTGTTTAATTTCTAAGTGAAATAAATGCGAAGAGCTTGTTTTTGCTTTGGTCAAACAGCAAAAAGGATAAAATAAAAGGCACCATTAAAATCCATGGTGGGATAACATGTTCCCAGACAGTAATTGCAGTGTTTTCCTTTCTTGTCTGTATATTTCGCTGCTCACTAATTAGCATTTACTATTTTGTGCCATTTTTTAAACTGGATGAAAACACAATTAAAGGAAGACATTAAGAGGAGGCAGGCGGGCAGGCAGGGATATACTGCATATGTACTACAGAAGAACATTACTGAAACACAGCAATTATCCTTTAATGGCAAGCTGAACTGCTCCGATCAGACCTGGTGGTGGTGTTTACTACATTCCCCAGGTCACATGAGCAGCAACCGGTGTATGTTAAAGCACAGATTGTTTTGTTTTTTAAGAGGCAACAATTTAAAATCAAGACAAACGCAATAGCCTACTGTAGATTGTTCAATACTGTAATCAACACTTGGTCGCTCCTATTTTTTTTCTGTATTAGCCTATACTTGAAGGAACATTGATTGCTGCAGCACCGCAAAATTGTCCAGACGTGTTAGAGGCGGGAAGGAGAGTAAAAGCATACATAGAAAGTGATAAAGGAGACCGGAGAAGAGAGAAGAGAAAGACATTTCATTGATGGATATCTTTCACAAAAGCATTTTTCTAAGGATGAACCACTATAATCATTTCATCTTTCATCTGCAGCTTTTTAGGTTTAGGTTTTACTGCTGCTTTATTATTTTCCAGACTTTAGTTCCTTGTTTTTGCTATTGAATACATTACATGATCTATTTTTGTATGTTTTTGCTTGATGGTTTCATTTAGACATGTATTTTATGTGATGACATTCTGTTGGACAATCCAGAGGTTACACACTGTAGCCTACCGTTAAACAAAAAAACAATGAGTTTCTGTAAATGCTATTTCCATGTTTTGTTCAGAAAGATAACCTTCACAAATGAACACCAGTCTTTTTCATTTTGACGCATAAACAATATGCAAATACTAATGCGAGGCTAAAATGAACCACAGCTTGGGTAAAGAGTGTTAGAAAGTTGTTGTTCAATTGGCCCATTGTCATTAAATCACCCATAAACGGACCATTCTCAGTTGCCAGAACTGCCATTAAGTTTCAGTCTGTTTGAGTCCAATAAATTTTTTGATGCAGAATAAAGTTTGTGTAATTAAGTTCAGTTTCCATGAAAATACACAGTGCTGCTTAATGCCTGCAATAATCCTGATTTACAAAAAAAAAAACAACTGCTGTTATCTTCTAGATTTATCAAGATTTTACTTCTTTAGTAACAGTGATTTAAATTAAGGCTGTCAGTGTTAATCCATTAATGACAAATTCATATTTTGCACTTTTTTTTATGCACAGTTAATGTTCTTTTATATTGGTGTGGTGTTGCTTAGAGCCAGATCTGTGACCCGCCAGAATTTCACATGTAATTAATTTGCAATTAACTGTGAACACTCATATGATTAATCACATTTAAATATTTTATGATCCACATCCCTAATTAAAATACAATTATATGTGTTCCATCAGATGCACGTGAGACACAAGTGGACAGTACACGTTAGTAGCTTGGGGCTGTACATAAGCTGAATGCTAATAGCTGCACGTGACGTGAACATGCTCCAACATGCTTTACCACCTCAGCTGCTGTCTTAGTTTGGCATGTTTGGATGTAAACATGCATTTGCATTGGCACCAGATTAAAAGTCAAGGATCAACAAATGTATTCCAGTTCATGACCCTTGGTACTGGCTCAGAATGTGACAGTAATCCATCCAGTGGCTGCCAAGGATGCAGAGGAAAATCCATGTGCAATGAACCTGTGTGGCTTAGTTGTGCTTAATGAAATGCTGTGTTTTTTTCCTCTTAGTAGGTTTACAGCACACATAATAAGGATGGTTAATTACTGTAATAGGAATTTGTTGGATGGATTGATAGATATTGATGGGAGAGTGATCTCTAAGGAGGTGAGGAGGAAGTGTCACATTGGAGCCTGGTTGGATCAATGATCTTGACTAATGCAGGCTGGTGTAACACATTGCCTCTCTCTGATTACATGATGGTTTTAACAAGAAAATATAATTCCTCCCTGGTGGTGTGTATGTAGCTAATTTGTTTTAATGCATGTATGTCTGCACGCACTGCCATGATACACGCATCAGGGTCAGACAGTTGCCTGGCAGCAATGTGTAAATAGACGGTGTCTGCTATACCCACGTCCACTATAACAACTTTATGAAGTGATAATATGTCAGATTGTGTAACCGTCATGTTGTGTCAGTGTCGTGTTGCTCGCTCGTGTTGCATCTCAATCCCCTGCCGTGTGAGAACCCCTTGTTGCGGCGTCCATTACAAACCAAGCTGGAAACAGTAAACGATCAAATGACAGGTGTTATGTCATATTTTCGTGACACATTTTCTTGTGTCCTGTTTCATCCATTTGTCACTCCGCCGTCGTCACAGCAGCCAAACGGCGGGATTAAACAAAAGAAATGGAAAAATTGGATTAGAAATTCCGTCATCTGTTGACAGTCTTGCCATGAGGTAGCGCAGAGGTTTACTCTGTCCTCCCTGCCTCCCAGGGGTTTATACAAATGTTGTCAGTTCGTGCTGTTTTGGGCTCTTTGCAGAGAGGAATAGTGAAGGTGATGCAGCATTGCTATTTTACAAGGCATGGATCCATATGAGACTATACATTTCCTCCTATTTGCCTTTTCTCAGCTTTTGTGTGTCCTTTATAATGACATATAACTGAAAGGGTGCACGCTTTCAGTACCAATGCACTAGTTGATGAATACAAAATGACACATGAAGTTTTCAACCCATTCAAGGTCTTCCTGAGTTCATAGCTCCTCTTCATCTGTTACAGTGTATAGTAACCTGTGGCAAGCTTCGATATTATCATTCACTAAGGCAATACATGAGGGTCCTCATTCACTTTGATAAATGTTTATGAGCTCACTGCTGTTTCATAATTACCTAGCCTGCAATGTTTCCAGAGGTCAGGTCTCACTTGTGCTGCTGCTGCTGCTGTTGAATGAATGAATTTAGAAATTATATCTTGAGGCAAAATGTGTGCAGCAGGAAAGTTTGAACTTCATAACTTACAGTAGAACATTCACACTATGCAAATTGATGGTATCCTTATTTTAGCCCTGAGAAATCAAAACAATGGCAAGAGATAAAACGCAAAAAAGTTCAGGAAAAATGTTCAGCAGTGTGATAACACCTGCTGATAACCTTTTCGCAGTTTTTCTCCCACTTTTCTCCCTCCCCCACCTGGCCATGTGCGTTTGTTTTCAACAAAGCCAGCCAGAAAGCAATCTGTGGAGCGGTGGATAATGTTATACAGTTTATCATACAAGCTTTACAATGTGTATATTTGTGTAGTCTTATCCGTCACAAATAAGCGATTACGGATTATGAGGTGTGTTTGTGTTGTGGTGCCGTTGAGATGAGAGCTGGGACACCATCCATTCTCCCCGTAACAAGTCATTTTACCATCACAATTACTGTGAAGCAATTTAGTTAAAGGTGTTAGCTACAAGTACCAAGAAGCCCCTAAGTAGACACAGCTCTCAGTCTGAACAGCCGTCACAAAAGTTAAGTCTAAAAGTGGAACGTTTCAAAGTTTGGATACCTGAGTCATACCCACTCAGTACACCTTGTATGTTGGTATAAAGGTATCTGCTCTCTCGTGTCTGATGTTTTCTATAGCCTGTTCCGAAATGTGATTGTCTGTATCCATCATCCATTATCGCAGTCGGAGCACAGGGTGTCCTGTCAGATCTGTCTATATCTGATCTTCACACTCTCTCCTTGGTGTCGCCATCTGTTTATCTTGCTTTTTGGATCGGCCATTTTTCTCTCATTTTGATCCTGTCTCTGTCTTTGGATTCTACATGCTGAAAGTAATATTTGTTTGTTTTGTCTTCATGTTGTAGTTGCTACATACTCTTCTCATATTTTCATTTCTTTATGCATAGTTATATTTCTGCAGAATATTCAACTGTCTTGTGATTTACTCTATCTATTCTGAGGATCACAAAACCTAATTTACCGCATGATATATGAAAGATGAATATTTTTTCTACACATCACTTCCTTCATTAGACAAATTTATTCCTGAAAAGTACAAAGTGAGGCTTGCTGGGAAATTTCCATCCAACCCTGTCATTTATGATGACTAGTGGCAGTCACATTCACTTTTTTTTACTTTTTTTTTTTACATCCTCTTAGCAACTGTTTTTTAAACAAATTGACAATCAAGTCAGCAACAAAATGTTTAGCAAGCTACACTCAGAAAAGGGAGAGTAGAAGAGATCAGGAGGAGTTTAAAGCTGAACAGACATTTTGTAAGTTTTTACTTCACATCCTTCAAATTCATTGAATGCCAGTAATTATGGTGTGCAGCAGGAGGATAACGTTATCAGGATTGACTATGTTCTCAACAGAGAACAGCAGAGCTGGGTACAGGGACTCGATCAGTGACAATAACAACAATAAGAACTAAAACATACATGGACGCATATAAAGCATGAAGCAAATTTCAAATCAAAATGTTGAAATTGTGAACATTTTAAAATGTACAGTATAAACATCCATTCTGACAACTAGGATTAATGATCACGGACAATTGTTTGCAACAAGTTTGTAAAGGATGAGGTTGGTATGAGAGAAATGAGTTTTAGTTTCTGATGCAAGTGGCTCCAGTCACTAGAAGCAACTGAAATGAAAAACAGCCAAAGGAAGTGTGGGCTCTTGGGATGAGCAAGTTAATGTAGTTACTGGAGCATAAGTTGCAGTCACTGTTATGGAAGTAGAGAGTGAAGATAAACAGGGGTTTTGCCAAAGTGGATGGTGATGAGTGCTGAAAACGACTTTACTGAGTGTGAGGCTCAGCACATGAGTTACTGTGTGGATGCTGTATTTTCTGTTTGAAAAGCAGAATCAGGCATTTAAACCTGCAGCAATGTCATTGTTACCTCTCATAAGTCAGAAATGTTGAGCTACTGTGTGTGTGACAACGTGGCCACCGTCACTGAGGAATTCTGTGTATGGTCAGGTGCTACAGTATCATCCTGTGTAGACCTGTAGCCTATTATACCTGTTGCATTTTTCTATTTCATGGCTGTATATGTTGCTGCTTTCTGACATTGTGTAAGCTCTTTGTTGATGTGTTAGTGTTTGTGTGGGCTGAAGTTTCTTTTTGGAAGTTTGATGTGTGTATCATCCAGTTAGCCCCATGTGGAGCAGACTATCCGTCTATCAGAATATCCTCCTGAGAAGGATTTCGCTCTTACTCATGATGTTATTTTCTTCCTGCAGTATTGAACGGGATTAGTGCTGGCAGACTTTGTCTGTATAATATTAATCTCACTTGATTGTTCCTATATTGAGTTGCAATTACAAACATAGCTCATTAAGTCAGTTGCAACCTTTGATTTAGCGACGCATTTTTAAATGAAATGTATTGTCTTGAAATCATCATTTTTTGTAGAATTTAATGTTGGCAGGCAGTAATTCTCACCATATGACACATTTGAGATTTAAGATAGTAATTAAGAGTAGAAATCACAAGCCTCCATTATGCCAGTGTAGCTATTTACTTTGGACTCCCAGATGGGAAAAGGGAACACAAAAGGCAGTAGAAAAGTTTGAGGTGGGGACAATACATGACCCCACTGTGAACAAATGGCCCTTCAGAAACAGCATGGACCAAGCTTTGTCCAGCTGCCGTTCCCTTTCGTTGAATGGGTGTACGACGGCTTTGTGTTCGCAAGTTTGTAGATTTTCATGCCAGGCTGAACTAATTTGTTGGCACTGGTTTCATTGGCAGTGCTGGTAGACAGTTAATCAGTGCAGTGAGTGACTTTGTCTGAGAGTCTGTCTTATCTTAGCTCTGCTTTCCTTCTCCAGGATTCCAATCAGCATGCCTCACACAGGACAGGAGTACAGTACAGTACAGACTAGTATTTTGGACTATGACCTTTGCTGACCTTTGACCATTGATTTGATTCTGTTGGTGATTTGGGAACTGAGTCTTATTCTGCCGCTGTAATTTGGTGTAAGCATCAACATCCTGCCTCCTGCCTCGCTGTTAGTCTCATTCTTCTGCTAGTTGACTATCTCCTCTGTCAGTATCCTTCCTCTCCTTTTTATTTGTCTGGGTTTTTCCTGGTTTCACTCTTGTCACGTAAATCCATCTTCCTCCCTCATCTCTCCTCCCTCACGGCCCATTTGCGATTTCATCCCTTTGAATTTTATTAATGTCTGTGTTCAAATCTATCTAACCCTGTACACTCTCTATACGGTTATTTTTGAATGACAGAATGTGCAGTAGCACTGTCTCACTGTCCAAGCCCTATAGAGAATGTGAAGCTGACGTCACGCCGCTTTGCCGTTGTGGGACGTCGGCGCCATCTTTGGAGGAACGCAAACGTAAACAGAGTGGGAAAGACGATGGAAAACGAGCAAAAAGTAAAAGAGAAAGAAAAAGAGATGAGGAAGACAGACAAAAAAAGAAAACAAAAAAGAAACGGAGAAGAGGAAGGGAAAGGAAGGAGGAACGTATCATGATCAATTCAAATTTAATGAGAAACAAAGGTAAACAGAAACACTACAACTTATTAAGACCCAGATTTACTCCCTCCACTGACTTATCCAGACATTGTGAACTATCTCATTTTTCGTATTAGTGCATATACTGCTGTGGCATTTTTTATGCAGCAGTTCTGTCCCACCATCATTACTTTTAAGCGACTTTGGGAACTTTTTTCAGGGGGGGCGAGCAAGTGTTTACATCCGCGATCCTCCAAAGATGGCGGCCAACTTCCAACGGCATGACGTAACTTCACATTCTCTATAGACCATTACCTTCTCTGTCACCGATAATGTCAGTAACCAGTGTCCTCCACTGCCCGACTAACCATAATAAATGGTGGCTGTCCAAAAGAAGTCCTGGAGTGATTCATTTCTCCCACGTCCTCCATTTTGCATTTTATATTTTTCACGTTTCCCTTTGCAGCGGTCAGTGGTCAGGTGGTTTTATTTTACTGTCACATTACTATCTTTGAAATGACAGCAACAGAACTATGAACAAACTATGTGAACGTTCCACTGGCTTGGACGTTATAGGCGAGAAGCCTCAATGAGAAATGACCTTAAACAATGACTGCTGTGCCTGGGAGCTGCCCACTAGGCCAGCAGTACAGTGCTCTGATTATACTGGGCAGCTCCCAGGTAGCTGGTGGTGGGTGGCGGGGGTTACAGGCTAAATGTGAAGTCACGACCACAGCTGAAAGAGAGAGAGTGTTATTTGTCAAGTAGAATAAGATCAGATGTTGCCATGCAGCATGGAAAAGGCAGAGACATGACACCAGCTGCTTCCTGTGTTTTGTCATGCAGATACAGTATTTGTCTTACATAAAATCACCATGTGATCATTGTGTTTCCACACATATGTGGAATCACAGGCCCTGATCACATCTGGCATATACTGTACATGGTCTTTAGAAAATTCAGTTACTACTAATTGTGAATGATCTAGAAGTTGTCCGGGAAAGGTTCCTTTTACAGTGTGCAGTAGCACTGTAAAAATGTTCATATTCGTATGAATATTCCCCTCACAAAACAAAGGAAAGCCCTTGTGAAAGGTGATGCACTTCCTTGATGCAGCATCTCTGTCGGAGGAGATGATACTGGAGCGTTTCCTCGGAAGGAGCAGAGTGTAAAGACTCAGCAGTGATCCTCCCCACCCAGGCAGCTGTTTGCTGAAGCCAGTCAACAGTTTGCTTGGAGTTTGACTTGGTATGTTAGCGTAGTGCAGCTCCATCTGGCAGTAGATTAAAAGATAAGAAATAAGATAAAATATTGAGAGCGTTGGAGAAGGAAAAACCTGATAAAATGTACAAATACATCTCATACATACTTATATGGCCATAGAATATCAATTATCCATTTGAAACATGCATTGTCAGAATGAACATAACTTCCTTTTCAACTAATGTTCCTTTGTAATAAATCTGAATGCAGACACTGATACAGATAATGGCATTACACTCAACTGATGGGTACAGTGTGTCTTATCATGTCACATTATTCTCATTCATACTGATCACAGCTTTGTCAATGATGTCTGAATGATGTCCTCTTCCACTCGGATTTCATAAAGTTGTCCAGTATTAAGTCTTATTTTCGCTCCCGTTCATTCTCTGCCAACTCCTTAACTGCACAGTTCAGTGGAGCAGAGTTCTGTTGCTGGTGAAAGTGTCCTGCTGCAGGTGGAGATGAGTAGTTGAAAACATTTAGCTTAAGGCGTTTAGATGTTCTGATTCTGTTTCTCTGTTGTTTTTTTTACTAACTATTTCTGTCACTTAACACAGACTTATTTGGTTAATTATTCATCAAAATATTGATTGGTGTATTTATTTTAGTGGATGTATTCAGCTTTAATTACACTTACTTACTGACAGAGATAAACAAACGAGCACCCTGACCAGATAAAGACAGACAGGGAGCTGAGCCAGGGAATAAAAGTCTACTTCACATCATTATAATCAACTGAAGAGTATGAATCATCAGTGTCATTACTTTAAAATAAATTATAAATCCTAAAGCACATCAAGTTAAAAGGTAAAAGTCGAATTGCTTGAGAAATAATTCAGCTCCTTCACCACATGGCTTCAAGCTGTTTGTAGGGAAGGTCACCTGAGCCATTTTTTATTTGTCCCATTTAATGTTCCTGTGTTTTAGCCAGCGCTCCACTCGTTGCCAAGGTAACTTCACTCCAGCTGCAGCCGATTTGTCAGCGGCTGGCGTGTTAGAGCAGGACCTGTTTGTAACTATGTATTAATAGAAATCACCGCTACATTGTTTGTTGTTTATTAGCAGAGCGACGCCGCAACGGCTGCTCCTAATGAGCGCTCAAGGTAATTGCGGGTCTGGTGTGAGGTGTGTGTTACGTTGGTTTGCATTAGTGCGAGAGAGGGCAAACTGTACATAGATGTGATGCACTGCAGGGCCACAGATAAACACCCAGCAATTTGGAGATTATCTTTTTGGCCTAAATAGCAAAACAGGCAAAAATGCATTGAAGTGGCATCTCAATTTAGGCATCCATCAGCAGGGTGGACACAAAACAAAAACCAATGCATTACACATGTTTACCCCTTAACAGTCAGGGAGCTCAGGTGCCTCCCACCTCTCTTGGTTGTCTTTGAGAGGTTTGGTTGGAGATGTGGAAAGTCAAATTGATTGGATGTGACTTGAAAAGACACACAATGCTCATGTGCTGACAATGCACATCAGAGCAAAAATAAAACCCAAGCCATCATGTGAAGCGAACTGGCTGTATGCTTCTCCAGAGACCTGATTGTCTTGAGGCTATAAAAAGCTTTTTTTTTCTGCAAGGCTGCGAAGAGCACAGTGGCCTCCTTTACTCTTAATTGGAAGGTGTGGAAATAACCAGGCAGCTAGAGCCAAACAGAGTAGTGCCTTTGTAAATGACTGATGGTCAGTGGCTGGACTCATGGTTTGAGATCCTGTGTGGAGTTGTGAGAAACTTCCAGAATAATGAGGTATTGAGATGTTGTTTTTTTGTTGAGCTGTAATAAAGCTGTGAGATGTAATAGAAATGAAAGGGTTTAAAGGGGACGCATGGAAATATCACTTTTTGAAGGCTCTTTAACATCTATTTGGATGTTTTTCTTGCCTTCCGGCCCCCAAAATGTGAGAATTGACAAAAGATTCTGTGATTTGCAGGCTCCCTAGTTAAAAATTCATGTGGTTTTACGAGCTGTTCCTTCAGTAGTGAGACAATGGCCATGTTTACATGAGAGCTTTAATTCTGAATAAAGATAATTTAATTCTGAATAAAAATTAATTCTGAAGTAAGTGGCTGGTGTATTCCGAATTAATTCCTCGATCATGTAAACATTTATTCCTTTTAAAATTAATTTTGGTCATTCTACGCATGCATCTTAACTGACCCGATGCTGCTGTATGTGTGTGTGTGTGTGTGTGTGTGTTTCGAGGTGATAACAATGCACATACACCACATAAACTTACAGCCGCGGCGTCATTAGTGAGTCATGTTGGGACAACCAGGCTTCGTGGACCCTTTCCACAGACCCCACCGCTGCTGCTGCTGCTGCTGCTGCTGATGCTGATGCTGATGCTGATGCTGATGCTGATGCTGCTCCAGCGGAAGGCAAAGCTCACAACTGAGATCCTGGCGGTTAAGAGGGGAAACCTTCATGCTTCTACTAAATTGCTCACACTCACACACTGAGAATGGAGTTTGTTTTCTTCCAGTAGACGCAAATACGTAAACACGTGTGAAGACGTTAAACGGAATTAAATAAAGGCGATCAAACGTGTTTTCCATGTAAACCTCAATTCAGAATTACTATTTCCATGTAAACTCGAAGGAGAATATTTTGAACATATTAATTCCGAATTAAAATACGTCATGTAACCGTGGCCAATGATGTCATTAGTTTTTGAATTTGCATAATACCCCCCCATAGCTGGTACCAGTAGAGGGGGTAGGATGGGGCAAGCAGTGGTTCATTTGCATTTAAATGGACAGACACTGAAACCAGCCGTTCTGAACAGGGCTGTTTAGAGAGGATGAAAAGAGCTGTGATGTTTGATCCTTCAGGTATTTTGACCAAATCATGTCAGACATGTCTTGAAGACTCCTGGGAACTATTTCAATTTGTGAAAAGGGGCATAATAACAAATGCAATATACACTCACCAACACATTAACAAAGTATTGAGAAACCCATACATTATAACCAGTGTGATTGTTCAGTGTGTCATCCATGCCAGCCTCTAATCTCCCGTGATGTCTCTCCACAATGTTTGGAACCCGACTGCAGGGATTTGCTGTCATTCAGCCATGAGTGCTTTATAACATTAGCCACTGATGCTGGCCGATAAGGCCTCGCTTGCATTCACCACTGAGTACGGGCTCTGTGCAGCATTATCACACTGAAACAGGGGAGAGACAAACAGAAACACGTTGCCACAACCTCCTCGCTGTGAGGTGACAGAGCCGACCACTGCTCCGCCGAGCCAGCCGCAGAGGAAGAAGAGGAGGAGAGCGATTACTGATGAGCAGTGGAGTGAAAAACAGAATTTTAGGGTTAGCGGGCCAGTGCCAAGTGGAGGGATGAAGGACTTTAGCTCGAGGGCTCTGGGGGTCATAATCACAATCAGCACGGACAGACACAATGAACAGAGCCGAGGGGATGTGAGCGCCAGACGGTAGGGGGGAGGAGAGACACAAGTAAAAAGACAGAGACAGGGAGGAGAGGAAGAGAGACAAGTGCTTAAAGATGGAGTTGGATGCTGCAGGGTCACAAAATACTGTAAATTACATTATTTTCAAACTAACACATGCATTAGCTACATGCATAAACAGCTATAAAACTATAAAGTAAAGTATAAAATGTAGTCATTCTCAGTCGTCATGGTGTCTCCAGACTTGCTTGAGTTTATGGAAGACATTTGACTTTTCGACTGAAAAGGGTTCCTCAGCTCTAACTACCTGGTGGGGAGCTCCAGGCACTCAAGTTAGCATGTGGTCCTTATAGCTCGAGGGCTGTTGAAGAGAGTCAGCGACGCCACCCACCCCAGAGTGATGACTCAGGCCCCACTATATATGTATATATACAGTGCTTTACTTTGATGAGGAACCTGTGTGTCTCTCTGCGTGTCCTCTAAGGTCACAGACAGCAGTGTGAGACGTCCTCTGATCTACTCAGTGAAGTGGACAGCGTTTCCCTCTCTCTGTGCACAGCGCTGTGCTTTAGCCAGAGGAGCACGACTCAGAATGACTAAGTGCTTCATTGAGCGCTACAGCGGCTTCCTCCTTCCTGTGGTCTTCCACTCACACGTCCTTCCCTCCCTGCTCATCCCCACCAACACGCTGCTCTTAGACGATTGTTAATTCACTGTGGACCCACATTCCCCTTTTCACACAATTAACCAGCACACATTACAGTTGCAATCTATTATCATTATGATTATTAGTAGAAATAGCTGTAGTGGTAGTATCATAACGATCTTTTGTTTTCTTACTGTTCTTTTATTCTCTTATTTATTCCTCCTCTGTAGCTGTGTCGAGCAGTTGTCAGGACTTTACCACCAGTGATCATTCAGGTTTTTCTGATTCTGATTCTGATCACATGGAGAGATCGAGCGCACACTGAACCACCCTTAATCCACAGAGCTGTGAACTGTGGCAGGGTCTTAAAAATGCTTGGCACAACCTCCCTGCCAAGTGCCTCAAAAAACTGTATGTATGAGGTGAACCTGATCACGTCCAGTTCTGATTCAGTTTTTTTTTCATACTGGACTTTGTACAATACTGCTAGATAAAAACTACACAGCGCTATGTTTGAGTGTCCTCACTCTTAACACTTTTGCTCAGCACTGTACATTTAACATTTTGGCTGTTGACTTGTCCGTTGTCTAGAGGGTTACCCTAGAGGGTTAAATCAGTGTCCTCTCTGTGATTGGAGATCAAACTGGTCTAAGACCTGTTGACTTGTTGAAATGGAGGGCAGCTGTTGAGATGCGCAGACACTTTAAGGACTGATGGATGAACAATTTGGCCAGATGGTAGGATTTCTGGCAGATCACAAAATTGTTGCTGCCCGTTCAATTTCCCTCACGGCTGCTGTCAGATCAGCCATGACCGTCACAAACTGCAGAGATCTTGATCTTGTTTGAAATGATTGGGGCAGTATATACATGTCTAAAGATCCTAGAGCCCAGTGAGATATTAAAGAGGAAATTGACACCATATAATATGCATCCTCCACCCATCTGCATCACACACGATTTCCCTTTTTTCTACTTATTGTCCATTCCAAGTGCAATTGCAAAAAGTAATGTTCCCTGCTCTTTTTTTAGTTGAGGTCAAAATCGACTCTCAGTTCCACATTCAGTCCAAAAAGCTATTTTGTAGCTTTTCATCCGATCCGTAAAGTGTGAGTCTGGGCATAAAAGTCAATGTTGTGGCAAAGATTAATTAAAATATGTAGTGAGGGTAAATAAAATTCAGAAAATAAATTAAATGCTATGTCTGCCCAGCTTTGCTTTGACAAAGGCAGCAAATACACTCACTACTAATTTTATATCTTTCTGTTTCACACATTGTATGTCCGTGGCTTAGTGTCCTACTGAGTAATTAGTTTAATAATGTGATTTATTTTTAATGAGTTTAATGGTTAATTCATTAATTTATCTAGTAATATTACACATACCCATTTTGAAGTGCTTCCTTAAGGATTTCATTCTCATTTGTAAGATAAATACCAAATTAATGATAATAATATTGTAATACATAATATGTACACAGTGTCCATCTCTGAAAATCCTCACCAGGCAAGAGAGGTGTAGAGATGTTTATTAAAAACATGATCTTCCATGCTGCTCAGCAATGACTCAAACTAATTGTTTGCACTGGCCTTGGTTGAGCAAATACAATGGGATTTTCATTGTTACCACAAAAAAAAACTGTGTTAGAAAAACAGCTCAAGCCCTCAATCAATCTTCACTACTGACATCTGAAACAGAGCAGACCAGCCCACCCCTCTTTCCAATAAATAAATATTTGTTTGATGCCTGTGATAAGAATTTACAAGCGGAACTGTAATTGCAAAAGACACGGTAAACTGAGAAGAAAAATAGAAAACTTAATTAATCTCTACAGAGGCATGTTTGCCTCTGACTGGCCAAGGCTCTATGAGCATTGTTAGAAAAACACATGCACCAGACCAGTGGAAGAAAGTATCAAGCACTGGGTTATTAATTTACAGCTGAGCGGGAGCAAAACCATCATGGAAACTCATTAAAATGAAAATGTATCAATTTACATAAATGGAAATAGAATACATGAAGCGAATGTATGAAGTGGTCAGCCAGCGGATCAGTGGTGTTAGGGTGGTGGTGTATAGTGTGGCTGGATTGGCCATGTGCACCCAGTTATGAATGTAAACTCTGCCCACCAGGACCTGGAGGGAGACACACAACACAAGCAGCAACCAAGGACAACACACACTCGTACAGGCCACAGCAAAGTCAGAGGGCTGTCACAATAGATAGCAGATATATTTTTACCCTCATGGAGACCGGTGACCTGTGCAGGCTCCAGCTGCTCATGACCCTGAGAAAGAATCTGCAGGTAAAGACAATGTCACAGAGAAGAAGAGAGGGGATGAATCCATTCACTGAAAGCCTGAGATGAGGTATAGAAATCGGTGCATGTGGTAGATATGCTGTACTGCAGGTACATACACTCCTCTCTGCGAGTGAGGATGAAAGAACAGACAGAAGTGATGTGAATTAAGGACTTTTCCAAATGCAGATCACTGACATGTTGATATTCAGGTCCTGTAGTCCCAGGCCTCAGAGTCTCCTTGGCTTTATTGCAAGTGATTCTCAGCATTGTCCTCCAGTAGAGAGCCAACACGTCTTGTCTTTTTTCCTCTTGTTTTTGAAGAAAGTGAGGTTTTTTCACCAGGGTTTGCGTCCACAGTTGGAAAACCTTCATGATCCAACTGTTGATGGATTGAGTGCAGTGCAATTGGAACTTTTATTTATTTATGTGATGTGAAAAAAAAAATACCTTGAAAAAAACTTTTTTTTCTCAAAATGTTGAAGAAAGCTTTATTTCAGTTTCATTAACACATAAATCTGTTGTCTACTGCTTTTTCCACCCTGAGTTATTTCAGTAACTACTATGACCTTGTGTATGGACATTCATGGCCTCCAGAAGATAAACCTACATTAATCCTCACATTCCATGTGCCATTCCATTTGAACTTTTATATTTATATCATGTGCACTGGTCCATATAAATTAGTAGACAAATAATAAATTAACAATAAACACAAGGGGCATCATATACTATAGCTCATTGGGTTGAGCAGGCATTAAACACTATCACACAACTCTGTGTGCGTTATGTGTGCCTGAGGTGCACAGTTTTACATACACTAAGTTCTTTGTTTGTGGTCTGTTGGCATCCAGAGGAGACAGGAATTGTACTTGTAGCAGAAACCATTGTATTATATATACACACAGATCTTTATATTGGTTAAAAGGTTCGGGAAGTTCAATTGGACAGAAAAAGATTCAGTGTCTTTGGCCTTTGAAAACATCAGCTGGCCAGTGGTGTAACAAGAGCACCCTGAGCAAAAGGTGCCGGATAATTGCAGTGTAAAGCCACCCACATGGCAGAAGGACACAATTGGATGTCCACAAGTGTCTGAGGATACATGTGAGAGTGAGACAAATAGGGGGATGGATGGAGAGGAAAGAGAGTGAGTTGGAGGCAGAGGCACACTGCTACATTCCTTCAGATTAAAGAGAGTTGTCTCTAAGTAAAAGTAGTCCATCAAGTGGGACTGAGATCCCAGGACTTCCATATAGTAATCTACGGCACATTATTTGCTGCACAAGCGCATTTTTTTGATTAAGGCTAAAGGAACAACTTTGTCTATGCTGCCCACTGCCTAGTGGTCTATAGAGCTGCTGGTGGAGTGTTTGGAGCATGCGAGGCTGTTTGTGTGTGTGTGTATGTGTTTTTGCTGAGCCATATCTCCTAGCTCTTTCATATTTAATAAACAGACCCAACAGTGGCATCGATTCTGTCTCCAACTCTTGGCAAGAAGTGAATAACTGTATTTCCCAGAGTGCTGATCTCTTTCTTTAAAGCAGAAGACCAATGAATCACTAATTGGCAATGATTTCATTTTTTATTTTTTTCTCTCTAATACATATTATGGCATTTTCCTGGAATGAACACAGTCAGAGCAGAATGACAAATACACTTTATGGCTACGTTAAAAATGTTAAAGCAAATGAAAACCGCCATCACCATTAAATTTTCATTGTTTCCATTTAATAATTGGAGCAATCACAACAATCACTCAATATCAGTGCAAGAGGAGACATAAAAACATCTGTATGGTTTGCACTTCTCCCCTGTCTCCTTATCTCCTCTAAAGTTTAATTTAAGCAATGAGAATATGAGAGCACCTGAGTGACATGGTCTATCTGTATATTGATCTCACTCTCCACTCTATATCACACAACTTCATCTGGAGAAAATATATGAATTAAATAATATTTAATATACAGTACTATTGTGTATTTTTGTGTGTGCGTGTCATTGCAAGCATCGGTCATGCCCAGGGGATGCTGATGTAGATCTATGGCAGTGCTTATTTACTACTAATAATAAGCATGATAAATTAGAAAGTACATTAATGGGAAAAGAAGCGAATCATCACTGTGACACTGGCAATCGCAAAGGTTATCTCTGATTGCTATTGACATTGTCAATCATGCTTTTATTGACTGTCAGCACAGTCCTACAGTTAAGTACTTTACTGATTTCTTTTAACTACGTAGCTCCACTTGAAAGGAAACTAAGCCTTTTATTTTGAATATGACGCCACCAGTGTTTGGAGGGCATGTTCCCTGGCAAAAGACATGTCATAAATAAATAACCTGCAGAGGCTGAATCAGCCACTTCACAGCATCTCAGAAGGGAGGGGGATCCTTCCCGTAATCCTCATCATTCCAGCCTGTTTGTGTCTGGGAAGGCAAATGTGAAATATTTAAACATGGCACAGTTTCAACTAGCTAAGTATTGTGGTCATTATAAATCTACCCATGATATCCATTTCTTTTAAGATGTGCTTTCTCAGAATTATTTAGCTATTTTTCGTGCCAAGAAATTGTGATATTATCTGTGCAACCTTCAGCGGAGATGTTGTGCTAATTAGATTGTCCTAGGTCATTAACTTTCTTTTCATGACATTAACAGAGATTGCAGAGCTGATAATTGGATTTATTAAGGGACAAACCCGAGACATTTTTCATTCTGAATGAGAATTGTAGCTCTCTGCCCTTCAGGCTGTAAAAATAAAGTTGGTGACAGATGTGTTAATCAGAGTTGAGGCAGCCAGCAGAAGCATCAGATTTAATCTGTAATAAAACACTTTTTCTTTTAAGCTCATCTTTGATTCATAATGTATTGTGGGGAATTTGAAGTTGGACAGGCAACAGAAACTTTGAAAGGCAAAATTAATGTTAAAGGACCAACGTCATGGCCCTTTTTTTTGTAAATGCATTCAAAAAGTCTCATGCTGAAAGGAAAATCTGTGACTATTGTTCCTTGCTGTCAGAGAGCTGTGAACCTTGGCTCTCAGTCCTCCCCCTCGAGCTACAGGGGCCATTAAAGTTTCAAATTGTGTATTGTCCAACCACATGTAAAGGTGTAAGTAACAATGCATGTTCTGAAAGGCCAAGCCAAAAAATCTGCTCTCATAAGGTTTCTCCACAGTCGGAGGTGTAGTCATGCTGACCCATGCTGGAAAAAGCTGCGAGTGGTCAACAGCAGTGTTGCAGTGTGAGTGATTCCAAACAAGCTGTGTTGTTGATGAGGTATTGGAGCTGCATTTATTGAAGAATGGCACTAATGAAGCACCACAGAATTGATGAAACACCTCTAAATTTCTACACAATGCGCAATAAAACGCATCCCACCAGTTCAGGACTGTATCTGAAAATACAGCACAAAGTGTGTAGAGTGAATCTGACCTCCAAACCACAGAGATTCAGATGCTAAAAAAAAAACATGGAGTCTCCAGCACAGATGCATATGATATGAGTTTAACCACTGAGGTGAAGAGGCCATGGTTGGTCCTGCAATCAGATAAAGAAGGGTCAAGAATGAAAAATGTGAAGTGGAGAGAGAAGTTGCATACTAATGAGCTGAAACCCCTTCACACCCCACCAATTGCTGTATAAATTGACCATGATTGTCAGATTGAAAAGTTCCAAAAAAAGTTTTTTAAAAAAGCTGTCACAGCCCTTTCCTCAATGCCATCATCGTGACGGGGGTTCTCAGTGCTGTTTGGCAACACATAGAGCCATTCTCTGCTCAAAAAGAACAACTTTAGGTGAATTTTGTCCAAATAGTATCTGGAATTTGTATCCTAAAAGGTTCCTGTGACCCTGATTGTTGTCTGTGTTCCCATGGCAGTTTAGGAGGATTATGCCAATCAGGCCAATGAAGTATGGAAAAGCAATGGCAGTAAATATGGCCTTTTTGTTGTAGATTGCTTATGTCACTGCCCACCGGATATCATCTCATCACACTTTTTTTTTCTGGAACTCAGTGTCTCCAATCACAATGAATCAAAACAAATCAGCTTGTAGTGAGAACTTGTCCAATCAGAAATGCTGTCCTCAAAAGTTCCTGAACCTGTGGAGAGTACCACCCCGCCACCAGGGACTGTTTGGGGGATTTAACCTGGAACTAAATCAAACCCTGATCCTTGCACAGAGATCCTCAAAAGTTACTGGGGAAAGTTCCTGCAGTCAAAATGAGGTTCTATATAATTCAAATCCCTGAAGGACTGTCAATGATTTACTGTACATTTCCAGATAACGGTGTGGAACACTTTTTGAGAAACAGTTATTGTGTTGCAGTTGCTTGCTGACAGAAAAAGTCGCAGAAATATTTCCTTGAAGAAAGAAAAGAAGAGGATCAAATCTTGTTTATTCCCCTTTGCACCTACTGCACTTGAATCTTCCTGTCCAGCCACAGTCTTACCTGCTGAGTCTCTGGCTCACAGATGGCTTCACTCCACATTCACAATTTGTTGACGGATAATATTTTGTACCATTGTTATTTCATTGTCAGTGCTTGTTATCGCAGCATCCAATTGCAGCAAACTCTATTTAATACTGTGTTTACAGGTAACTCAATCTGCTGTTTAGCTGTGAGTGAATATTGTAATGTTGGCTTTGTTCTGTTTTTAACCCTAGAGGTGATTCTCCTCTTTCACACAGATAAAATAGAAAACGGAGATGTTCACCAGAGGAAGAGAGGAGCTCAGACGGGGCCCTCAGAGGGACAGGAAACAGAGAGCCGACAACAGGAAGCGGTTGGGAGGCCGGGAAGCAGCTGGAGACGCATTCTACTCCTCATCCTTGCAATCACCATCCACAACATCCCAGGTGAGAACGAACCTAAGCCTGTGTGTGGCATCAGATTTTGACAGTGAAGTTGAAATGAAATCTGACAAGAAAGCACTTCTGCTTTATCGCGGCTGCTCAGGGTGAAAGTTACTTTCCATGAGTACTGTACTGTAAATGTGGTGAACTGATTTCCATATGAGCGTTATATCCCATCACAACTATGTTTGTGTCAACACCATCAGCTGTGGATAAGTGGATAACAAAAGCCCACCCCAGGTATATTTCTATGGTGGCAGTTATGTGGGAGTGGAACATGATGAGCTGTGGCTTGTGGCTGCTCAGTGAAAGGCAGCCTACGGAGGCAGGAAGAAAAGACCTCCTACGTTTAGGATGGGAGGGTCACTCAGTTTGGCTAAGAATGGTTCTTCACTCAGAAATTGCTCCTTTGTTGTGCTTTTAAACCCCACACAGTCGATCACAAGGGACTAACTGACAGACTGGAGAGGTGATTAACCCGTTTTGCCCCACTGGCAACAATTGTTGCCGAAGTGTATCACTGTCATTTTCTACTCACAATTAAAAATCTCAAAGGTACTAATGCAATTTTTTCCACTTATATGCTAGTAGACAACTTAGACAAAGGTTTTGATTGATAAAAAATAATTTCTAAGTGTTTCCTATCACATGACATCATCCGCTTCCTGCTCCTTCCGGTGGAAAACATGGCAGATGCAAATCCTCCTGGAAAGAGGTCATTTTCATAAATTTCTTATAATTTTCCCCCCAAAAATATTATTATTATTTAATAATTCCAGTCTCTAGAGTAACCCTCCACCAAAAAATTCTACCTGGGATAAATATTTTTTTGCTCATGGGCTTATTTCTGTGAGTGGCAACAATTGTTGCCAGTGGGCACATAGCTTGTAGCCAGGCTAGCGCCGCCTACTGGTTCCGGCGCATTTCATTTGCCTCAACCATGTAGTCAGGTAACTAGCAACACTCTTCCGTTTGCTCCGTCCGTCCAGACGGACGGACCAATCAGCGAACAGATGGGTAAGTGAAGGCGATGACGTTGAACTCAAGCGCTCGAGCTAACCTATGAGCTTCACCGGTGTATAGCACACGTGACCCCCAAGCAGCAGCGATTAGTTGAAGCAAATGTAAGCAACCGCCTCTCGGAAGCAAACGAATCCCTATGGCTCGTGTTCAGACGCTATATGAAATGTAATGAAATAGCGGCTGATGCATCAGGCTACATAGCTTGTACCGAACTATAGGAAAACAGTGTCTGCAGGATTGCTCATAATTTACTTATTTCAAGTTGTAGAATGATGTACAATGGCTCATTTTAGTCCTCTTAGAATACTCTCTCTGCCCCTGGAAGCCAAAACATGCATAAAGTGTCCTCATGGGGGCCAAAACACGTGCTAAAGTGCCCCCTAGGAGCTAAATGTCTGCTAAAGTGCCCTTTAGGAGCCAAAACGTGTGCTAAAGTGCCCTCATGGCAGTAAAAATGTGTGCTAAAGTGCCCTCTAGAAGCCAAATACATGCTGAAGTGTACTCTAGGAGTCAAAATGTGTGATAAAGTGCCCTCTAGGAGCTGAAATGTGTTCTAAAGTGCCCTCATGGCAGCAAAAATGTGTGCTAAAGTGCCCTCTAGGAGCTAAAACGTCTGCTAAAATATCCTCATGGGGGCCAAAACGCGTGCTGAAGTACCCTCTAGAAGCCAAATACATGCTAAAGTGCCCTCTAGGACTTAAAACATGTGCTAAAGTGCCCTCTAGGAGCCAAAACGTGTTCTAAAGTGCCGTCATGGTGGCAAAAATGTGTGCTAAAGTGCCCTGTAGGAGCCCCCCCCCCCCAAAAAAAGAACAAAAAACCCTCTGGCATGCATGTATGTAAGATATCTTCATAAAATAACATAGGTACAAAGGTTATTTATGAAGAAACCAGTTTAAATTGTCTGTCTTTTTGAATTTTATATAGGCGGAACCAAGGTTTGAGCCATGATTATGAGCTGATAATATCCATGCTCCCCCCCAACCACCCCCTCCACCCCCACCCCCTCCCCCCACCCACACACACACACACACACACACACACACACACACACACACACACACACACCTTTTTGTTATTATTTATTGTGACTATATTATTATTTTGTTATTACTATATCCTTATTATTACTTCTATATTACTATTAGTTGACATTTGACCTAGTTACAAGCTATGTGCCCATTGGCAACAATTGTTGCCAGGCATAAAAATGCCATTTTCTTCAAAACCAAGTACAAAATGGAAAAAATAAATACATAACATAACTCAGGGGGACTCAACTGATAAAATGATATGCCTTTTAACTACCAAAAAAATTTGGGCACAAATGGGTTAAGTGTCGCACATACTGGCCTTACATCGATTCTGCTCCTATCTAGCTAATAGATGCTTTGCAATGTCGATGGCTGGCTCAGCTTCTTCCCCCGCAAACTCACTCTATGGTGTCCCCTAAGGTTCAATCTTGTCATCTATGCTTTTATTCCCACCTGCTTTGCCTGCTGTAACTCCCTGTATACTGTACCTGCCTCAGTCAGAAGTCAATCCGCCGCCTACAGTTGGTTCAAAATGTGTTTCCTTACTGAGTCCATTAGATGTGTTGATGTCACCCAGGTCTATACAGTACACTGCCTGCCCGAGTCACGATTTTAGATGCAGCAGGTTGGAAGTTAACTCATCATTGTAACAGGCCGTGTCTCAGTCACTGTCTCAATGTTGTTCTGACAACTTCTTCATTTGAAAAGCATGTGAATGAGAAGATCTTCATTGGAAAATATTCAACTTTGTTTACACAAAGGAGGTCCAGCCATATACTGCATGTACAGGGCCATAACATAGGATTGTTTTTGTTTTTTGCAGATACTGTATTTACTGGTACACACCAGAAGCAGAAATGATACATTGTTTCATTTTTCAGCTAGTATGGTCACACAAGTTTGTTTGCACTCTGGTCCAAACACCGCACCAATGGCAGAGTGACGTAGTTCCATGATGACTGACTGAAAAAAGCAGCGTGGTACGTCATATTTACACAAGTCCCGCACTGCACTGTATATTGCAGGTATTGGATGTAGTAGAAGGCACAGTTTGTCAGGAAAAAGTGTTTCTGATGCAAAGTTCCACAGGCCTTAAATTCTGTCCAGGAGAGGGGGTAGTAAGCCCTTAAGCATGTTATCTTTTATATCTAATTACATTCATTGTGTTCATTGCATTCATCGTCTTTTATCATCCTTGTTGTTGATTAGAGTATCTTGTCTTGTTGCAAACCTAATTACCCTTTGGGACATAAATTAAGTTGAAGTACCAGTACTTCAGTGTAGGATGGTAGCTTACTGAATACAAATACTTGTAATCTTTGCTTGGAGGAAAATGTATGGTGTCAATTTAGATTCCATCTGAAAGAACACACCTTGCATTATTGAAGACTACCCGATCTGTCAATTCTAATAAGCCATTTAGCCTAATAACCCGTCAGTCACACATCAGAGACGACACGGAGGGTGGAGCAGTGTTGAGTACAGAGATTCTCTCTGTCTGTGATGAAACAACAACTCAGAACTAAACATTATCTGTGTATCAACAGGGAAGCAATTAACAATGATTACTGGCATCTCCAGGGCCATTACAGCAACACAATGACTCCAAAATTCATCATTTGACTTCGATGTATCTGAAGACTTTTTTCCTTATCTTATTCGAGAGCTGTGGCTGGGTTGAGAGCAGAAGTCAATGTGAAACTGTAAAGCCCCCACACAAAATTGGCAGCAAAAATAATCTTTATTATCTGCCAATTAAATAGCTTCAACTATTTCCTCCCTGTGTTGTTTCCTATCAGCAGAGAATTATAAGATGTTCTTGAGCCACTGTAATACCACGTTTTACATTGCAGTGTTTTTCCAAGCAAAACACTTGATGTGGCTCTCTTCATTCTGAACCCAAAAAACAAAATGCATACAAAGTGCAGAAGCAGAACACTTAAGTAAATGTATAGTCGTTGGCACAGCCAACTCACGAATGCACAAAATGTTTCTTTATGTAAGAAATGCTCCATGTAACTGCAAGCATATGTTCTCATTATCTTTATTATGTGTGATTATGTGAGTGCATCGCAATTACTTAACATTTGATTGGACATGTATGGCAACAGGGGAAAGAAAACAGCTGAAATGCCCTTTCCTGTCTATAGTGTGGATTGTATTATGTTACAGAACCACTGCAGCTACAGCATGTACCGGTGTCTAACAAGAACCAAGCTGCAACAACAAACAATTGCATCAGTCGAGACATCAAAAATAGAAACCATCTATTTTTTAACACTGCACATCTTGATGAGCTCATACACACAGTCATTTAGTGGTGACACAAAAGTAATAATAAGTCTTAAATAATACCCTTTTGCTCTGAAGAAGACTCTATAAAAACATCAGGAACTGCTTAAACTATGTGCTCCAGCCTCCTTTCCCTCCCTAATAATAAGTCTAACTGTGTTTCAGGAGCTTTGTGAAATGCTCTGTATTTTCCCTGTGATTTATACCAGGCCATAAACGTCCATCTACATAACACAAACCAGCCCTGAGCTGCTGCTCCACTGACAGCTCTTCACATAGCCTGGCATCAGAGTTGTTGTCTGGCCTCCATTTTTTCAGTCAGTCAGTGGAAAACCAACCTGCATCAGGAGCAAGAATAACAACATTGTGACTTCTTTACCTGTGATATGTTGAGGAAACTATAACTTGTGTGTGATTACAAAAAGGAGAACTGTGTGAAAAGAATTCAGAAGATTCCGTAAATATTTTAAGTTTTGTTCTCAGACTAGAAATATCATTAGTAATACAGTTGATCGTGTTTTTTTCTGAACCAAACAAGAAGAAAAGATTTATTGATTTGTATGCCTCCACAGCAGTGACAAACAGCCTGAGGCAGACTTGTCTCATTCTCAGGGACACAATATCTCAGTGGTGTCTTCACACTACGTCTTCAATTTGGAGCCAACTTTCGCTCCGGCTGAAGGATGAACTTATTCGATTTTGTTGGACAAAGGTCAACAATCAAGATCAGCGAGACCTCGCAAAACATGTTTGAGACATTCCTCAAGACTTGTTAAAGCAATTCTGACTAAATTTCACACATGTGGTTAATATTTGTCTTCACAAGGATAGACAAGAAATGTACGCGCCAGGAAGTTCTATTTCATTATCAACACTGAAAATAACTTTCTCTGGTCACCTCCCAACATTCCTCACACTTTAGGACTGGAACTTTATCAAACCAATAAAACACACCAAAGTGAATCCCACCCCCAAAGTATTTGTCCTCTGACTGTGATGATGAAACACAGGTTCAACTCCACACAACCATATAACAAAGTTGACATACTTGCGACATACTTATCTGCATTTGTGAAGAAATTATTAAAACTTTGGTTCCTCTACATTCATCTGATGATTTGATTAACTCTGGAAACAAGGAAGCTATGGACAATTAACGATTTGCTCAAATCAAAGTGTAGCTCTCGTAATTAACACGAAAATTCACTGGTTTTAATGATTTTCTGTCAGTTCTGATTGATTCCCACTTGTTCTGTTAGTCACGGCTAAATCATATTCATTGTGTGGAATTATTGTGTGCTCCAGGAAGTAGGGATGAGAAGCAAATTAAGTACAATGTGTAGGAGGAGATTAAACCATGGTAGCTGTGTTACCAAATACTCAATTCAATGTACAGTATAAGGCCACTCCATTGCAGCCATCTACTACTCGTGCATATACTATAATTCCTATAACTGTAATATATTCATTGAAATGCTCTCCTATACAATCACACAGGTGTCCCATTCACATCAGTGTTATAGAAACACACTTCCCACCTGCTCAGATGCCAACCAGCAAATCAAGACTCACTGAACACACATCAAATTAAGCTGTGATTCACATCAGCAGCTGACTGAGTGTAAGAAGCAGAACCCAACCGTGCATTTGTCTGCGGAGTTTGCAGTTCGTGCTTGAAAGGTTCAAACAAAATTTGTGTGTTTGATGCGATTCGATTGTTGTCTTTCATACAGTATGTATCACATCCACTCTGTCACGTCAGTTGAGGAATTACTGTCCATATGACATTGGTGTTGATGTATATCCGACTCAAAGCATTGGTCCATAAATGTTAACTGCTCCTGGAGAGAGATTATTGGTTTTCCCGCCTCCTTTCACTGCCGTGACAAACCCAGTGACTTGTATCTGGCTCTGTGAATTCTCCATGACTCTCAGGTCAAAGAGGTTCACTGAGGAAACATGACTTGTCAAGCAGATCTGCACAAATGTCTAAAATCTAAACTGATCCTCTACCTCCAAGTCCAAAAATGCTTTTTGTACTGACAGAGCAGAATATTTCTTTCACATAATCAGTAACCATGAAGATAGTATAAGTTTTATTTTTGAGGCTATCCCCATGTATCCTGAATCGCAGCCTTCTGTTAGCTGTTTATCATTATTTCTTAGACTTTCTGCAGTGAGAAAAGATTAGATTAAATACAAAAAATTCCTATTAAGATAACCATACTGCATAATAACTGCTGCAGTCAATTGATCGTATTCATGCCTATTTCATTCATGATAAAAATGTAACATAGCACGAATATTATTGATATTTACTGTGCTTTCTTCTGTCTGAGGCAGACATGTTATTCCTACAATAGTGGGACGTATCCTGTTGTTTTCTGATGCGGTGTGTAATTTTGCAAACTGCAGCAAAAGGAGCCGGTTTGGCTTTGAAGCACACTCACCAAGTAATCATGTAATTTTCCACCAGCTACAAAAGCTAAGGACCTTCCATACTTTCTCTCTGTCACTCTGTGCAGTAAGCCCATTTTGTGATTGAGGATGAAAAAGCTCTATTCTATATAAAAGTCTTGGCTCAACACTAATACTGAGCATTTACTTGTTACATTATTTGCCGCTCAGCCATTTAGTGAGTGTTTTTTTTTTTCTCAGGATGTGATAAGTGCACAGTTTTTGACACCTTGTTGTCCCGGAGGGAACAGAAGCCCTTATTGTGATGGTGTGAGTGCGTTGCTCTTCCCCTCGAACAACACAAACACCAGCTGCATAATAACATGTAGCGATCTTCAAAGAGGCTCTCGACACTCTGTGACACTGCAGAGACAGAGCCGTGACAAGAGTTTGGTGACAGCCTATCAAACGGAGCAGGAAATTGATGGCCGTCCTGCACTGTTAGGTTGATCCTTGTTAGTGTGATGGATGGAGCACGCTCACTGACAGCTACTGCAATAGCAGCTACTTTAAACCCAGGAGTATCATTAATATTACCGCATCAGTCGGCTAATAGAGTGATGTGGATGGAAGTGGAAAGAGACTGACATGAGTCATTTTTTTGTTTGTTTGTTTCCTTTGGCCTAGGGATTTTACAAAAGGGGATTATTGGGACACCAAAAAACACTCAGTGGTCAGTACTATAGCAGCAAATATGATAGAAAATAAAGTCATTGTGCCCACAGAACCACACACTGTGTGTGTGTCACACTGATCAATCTGCTGCTCCAAGTCTGAGTTTCTCTTTTTTTTGAAGAAGAAGAAGCTTGTAAGTCACAAATTCAGGGAGGATTCTTTCTAACAATTGACAACATGCACTTGTACTCTGGGGAAAAGAGAACAAAGCCAGAGGGAGTTGAGTGAATCTTAAAGCAGAAACACTCTCAGTGGAGTTTTTCCTCTAAGAAAATTTCTTTTAGAGTCACTCTTATTAATACGCACGTATGTGATGAGCTACTATTAATTCAATGTTGAAATTTCAGGGGATTAAGTCATTTGGTTTTTCATCAAGCAACTTGTATTTTGTGATCCATTGGCGGTTGCGATTTGAAATGTCACCTTGCTTATCCCTGATGAGGGGAGGATGAAAAGCAAAAAGCATAAAGAGCAATGACAGGAGACTTTGATGCGGTTGAAAGAAACATCTCCCCATAAAACAGATTTGAAACACAGTGAAATTAACTCAAAAGCTCAGTTGTGCAGTAGAAAAAAAGGAGAGGGAGCAGAGCGAAGGGAAGTGTAGTAAAGGTAGGCTCAGTGGAAAAGGGAGACAGAGGAGAGGAGATTAAAGGAAAGTGCAATGGAAAGGAGTGGCTGCTGTGACAATGAGCTGTCAGCTGCAGTATCACCAGACTCGCTTAAAAGAGCATAGAACATTAAGCTGGAATTGGATAGGACCATGGACTGTGCACATGCAGGCACACACAAACATGCACACACAAACACACACATGAAGAGCACACGTTGTTGGCCAAAACCATTCAGTTTCCTCTGAGGAATTGAAAAAAGGATGAAAAAGACATACAGGAGTGCCGATTTGAAGGGTTTCTCATTTCGTCCATGACAGAGTTAAATACTCTCATTCAGGGACGTTCTCAAAAATCATCCCAGCCATTTTCCCCATTTGCCTTTGACACTATAGTAACTCTAGTGCAGGTTATTCAGTAGCTCAGTGAAATGTTTTACAAAAAGACGGTGACATTGTAGCAAAGGTTTCATGACTTCAGAGTTACCGGTGCATTTGCAAAGTTCAAAGTCACTTCTCTCACATTTTATATTGCAGCTTTATGCTGCAGTAAAAAAAATAATTTCCTCCCTCATCAATCTAAACCAGACCTGGGCATTTTACAGCCATGGGGCCGACACAGCCTGTGGAATAGCTCTGTCTGGTCTGCGAGACCAAGGATAAACCAGAATAATGAACTGATAAGGTTTATTTTTCGCTAAATTAGCTTTTATTTTGAGAATACCTGTGTAGCCAGAGTGTGCCTCCTCTTGTCTTGTCACACATGATTGACTGACTCACATGATTGAGTCACCTGCTGACGACTGGTACACGCTCAGAGCAGGCTATATCAATGGGTATTTTCATTGTCACCTGTTACAGATGAGCTCTACAAAGTGTGAGGATGATGCTGAATGTAGAGCTCGTAAGTCATGGACCACCAGAGTTTAGTTTAGTTTAGTTTAGTTTATTATCCGAATCCCCATTAGCTGCGGCAGTCGCAGCTATTCTTCCTGGGGTCCAACAGTGACAATGATACATTTAATAATACAAAAATAAAGACATTATATGCATATAAAAATACAAAAAAAAATACCAGAGCTCAGAGGTGAATGAGCTCACCCTAATTATTGAATTGCTCTCGGCTGTGGCTCTGACACGGATCTACATCTCTGGAAAAAGCCATGTGTATAGAGTGTAATTTGTGACTAGAAGCACCGTGTAAAGAGAAAAATTTCAGACAATAGGTTGTTTTCAGTCACATGGTTCTGATGACGCGCGGGGGGCGGGGCTATGTCAGATGGAGGGCAGGAAGTGGAGAACGGTGCCTGAAAATGATGGGAAGCAAGTACTCCAAAGCTTTTGGTCGAGCCTGCACGTAGCAGGTATCACAAAAAATTAGAAAAATATATCAGATCCATACAACCTTAAGTCAGGAGAAAGGAAGCAGTGAAACACACTGCCTCAACGACTGCCGACCAGAGGGACTGATGTAACAGAGAGTGGCAACACTCCCATAGGACTTCCATAGAAATACCGAGTCATAAAAATTGCTGCTGCTGTGACAGCCGCTGCAGTGCCACGGTCCTCGGTCGCGGATCCCACAGACTCTGCACTTCTCCCAGAACAAGCATCAGAGCAAAGTCTGAAGCGTTACAAACTGACCACAGACTCTGGCTTAAACGGCGATGTGTTACCAGCGCTATAGAGAAAGTGAAGCTGACGTCACGCCGCCTTGGCGTTGTGGGACGTCGGCGCCATCTTTGGAGGAACGCATACGTAAACAGAGTGGGGAAAACGGAGGAAAACGAGCAAGAAGTAAAATATAAAGAAAAAGAGATGAGGAAGACAGACAAAAAAAGAAAAGAAAAAAGAAATGGAGAAAGGGGAGGGAAACGAAGGAGGAACATATCATGATAAACTCAAATTTAACGATAAAACAAAGGTAGACAGAAAAACTACAACTTATTAAGACCCAGATTTACTCCCTCCACTGACTTATCCAGACATCGTGAACTATCTCGTCTTTCGTATTACTGCATACCCAGAGGAAAAATTTACTGCTCAAAGCTTGCTCTTCTGTAGCTCTGGAGACAAATTTGAGATTCTCATCTCAGCCTCATTTTAGTTTCTATTTTGACTAAATGTTTCTCATATGTTTCTCCTAAAATTCACTAGGAGCAATAGGTGAGACAGAGTCATTATGGGGAGTCATACTTGAGAGTTAGGGGAGAGTTAGGGGAGACGTTTTTAACGGCTCGTTCATTTTCCTTGGAGAAGAAAAGGAGAAATACTGGAGCTACTATGGAGCAATACGGTGCTCAGGCACAAATAGACAAACCTGCCCTGAGCAGGGATCGATCTCACGACTTCTTGCACCACAGGCAATGTTGCTAACCACTCAGCCAACTGCAGACAACTGCAGATAGCTGCATTTCAAGGTGGTTAGCAGGTCTTTTATGGGTGAGTGAGGTTATTTCCAGTACTGATGATGCATGACTGCATGATATCACAAAGAGACATAAAAGTTGAGAAACTCTGAGAATTATATTAGAGCTTGTTGAGATCTCGTCTGAAACTTAAAAGGAGACTAAACTGAGATATAGTGCATCTTATTGCTCCAGAGAAAAAGATGAGAAGCAGGAGAAATAACCCTTAGTCTCAGTTTGCTGTCACACAGGTCTCATAGTTGTCTAGGAGAAGTAAATGAAACATTTTTGAGATCTCTTTTTGAATTTTCTTTTCCTCTGGGTACTACTGTGGCATTTTTTATGCAGCAGTAGCCTACTGTCCCACCATGATTACTTTTAAGCGACTTTGGGAACTTTCTTCAGGGGGGACAAGCAAGTGTTTATATCTGCGATCCTCCAAAGATGGCGCCCAACGTCGCACGGTGTGACGCAACTTCACATTCTCTATAGCAAGAATTAAAACAGTTTTTAGCAGCTTTACTGGCTGTAAACTGCATGCTAATTTGTGTTAGCCCATCTATGAGGTTTTACATATACGTTAGCATTAGGCTAGCGGACTTTATGCTTAGTTGTGACACCGGCAGTACGTTTTGAACGTTGTTTCAAACAATGTGGGTTTGATTGAATATCTTTGATGATTAAATATATATTGCCGCTTAATACTGTATATTGCATTACTCCTCTTTCTATGTGCCATTTTTCTGTAGGGCAGGCTAGGACACCGTTCGTTTACTATGGTCACTGACGTGACGTCCCTCCCACCCACTGTTATTCGGTCAATAGAAGAGAGTAAAGGTCTTTGCACACTGAGTCCGTTTTTTTTCGCATGCGTTTTTCGTCTCTGTCATCCGACAAAAAACATTACGCGCAGGCTCCTTGCACACTGAGTCCGTTGCGTTTTTTCGCATGCGTTATTATTTTGTGTTCCAAATTTCAGAGAGGGAGACAAAAATCATCACGCAGTGATGCACTTTGCGGTCGAATTTATTTTTTGATGTGCGGCAATTTCGGACGAAAAAAACGGACTCAGTGTGCAAAGGCCTTAACCCTACGTCACATAAAAAGACCACGCCCCCTCGCTGGTGAAAACAAAGGAGAAGTCCAGAGGCGCTAATACAAAAAACCACCCTGCTGAAATTTTAATAGATTTAATGGGAAAAAAGAAGAGATTTATTAGATTGATCGTAACTGTCCTTACACTACGGCGGCAGTTGATTGACAAAACATTTATTTATTTACATAAATTCTGTGGTTTATGGATTTCCCTAAATCTTCATTTTTTTCGGTAAAACAACGTGATATAGCTGTCTGCCTGACAAACATTAGCTATTGCAGGAGGTTTCCAGGCTGATTAATGCTAGATAGGCGAAATTAAGACGGACTGCGGCGAGATTTGTATTTACTGCCAGTCAAAACCAGCAGTTTGTTTTCACCGGAATGGGGGCGTGGCCTCACTTGTTGTTGAAATTTGAGTCCTTTGTGTGTTACTACCTTAGTGACTCTAATGCAGGGGTCTCAAACTCAATTTATCTGGGGGCCGCTGGAGGCAGAGTCTGGGTGAGGCTGGGCCGCATCAGGGTTTTTACAAGAAAAGCGCTGATAAAACATTCCAATGTTCTCAAATATCTGTATTTTTAACACAAAATAATGAATTAAATAAATAAGTTGAAAAATGAATAGGCTAAAAAAATAAATAAATCAGTAATAAATAGACATAAAATAATAATCATGATCATACAGCAGATACAGACGACTGAAGAAACCACATATTGACTGACTGACTGGCTGACTGACTGGCTGACTAGAGAAAACTAATTATTTTTATTCAGTTTCAAAAGTCTGCATTAACAGTTCTTTAACCTTTAACTGTCTGAACATGAATGGAACATTGAACATGAACTGTTCTGAACATGCTACTTGCTACTTCTTGCTGCTAGAGACCTGCCAGCGCTTCTTCTCACATAGCCGAGCCCCTGTGCTCAACAAAGAAATAGACACCATTTGGTTAAGCAGGGTTTCCACCGAATCAACTGCCTTTTTTTTCTTTCTTTTTTTACACCGCAATATGGTTCACGTCATGATAACTTCTTATATTTTGGCCATTCAAGCTTCCACAGTGCATAGTTCTCTTGCTTGTTTGATATTTCTAGAGACTTTTGGTTAAGTAACCATGGATAGCTCTTAACTTTAACTTTGCACGGGGCTGTAGCCTGCGCCTCCTTCATTTCTGAGCTGAGAGCAGCGGAGGACTGTGGGCGCCGAGTGGAGTCAGCGGCTTCACGGCTTCTCCACCGCCCAGCTGACTGGAGGAATGAATGAATGAGCGAGGCACTGGACAGCCCGGGCCAATGTCCCGCCCTCCAGAGCCATATACCTCACCGTGATTGGTTCGTTCAGCTCCGCACACAACAAGTGTAATTCATATCTAACATTAATCTTTCATATTAAGACGGGGGCGCAAATTATCGTCCCGGGGGCCGCAGTTGGCCCGCGGGCCGCGAGTTTGAGACCCCTGCTCTAAAGTAACTCTTTTGATTTTCCGGTTTGACCGCTTTGAACAGCCGTAGCCAGCGCAGACCGTAGGCATTTTCCTATTGTTTTCCTACCAGCAAAATACTACCTGCCCTCCATCTGCAGTCGTGACGTACTGCGTGACGTCATCTGAAAACAACCTATTTGTCCTATTCTATCTGATGATGTCACCCACTCTATTCCACCTGATATACACCCATTAAAATCTCAAAATATCTACTAAAATGATGATGATCATTGAACAGTAATTTATCTGCAGGCTCCTCCTGCTGGTCTGGAAGGTGCTCTACTTGATCTGCAGGTGTCTCCTCATGTTTCTCCTGCTGGATCTCCAGGCTGGTGGTCTTCTCCTGGGTAGACTGTTTTTTCTGTCTCTCAGCCTCCAGCTCCATGGTCAGCTCACGGTTGAGTGAGAGCTGAAGGTTGAGCTGAGTCCTCAGCTCCTCCAGCTCTCTGCTCAGGACCAGCTCTTGCTCACATGATCTTTGCTGAGCAAGGCTGATCTCTTTGTCCATCTTTCGTTGGAGGGCGTCCATCTCAGCCCTCATGTTTGTCTCCTGGAGTTTGCCCACTGACATCATGGTAGCATGAGCTTCCACTGCTCTCTCCAGCGCATGCTGCAGGTTCTCAGCTTGCTTGACTCCGGCTTCGTACCTTTGTTTGTACTGGGATAAAACGTTTTGGAGATCCACATTCTTGTCTTTCTCAGCCTGAAGGTCTGTGGTGAGTTTCCTGCTCAGAGAGAGGTCTTTGTTGAAGAGAGCTTTCAGACCCTCCAGCGCTGTCTCCAGAAGCAGCTCCTGCTCACAGGTTCTTTGTTGGAGAATATTTGTCTCTTCTATCTTGTATCTGAGGGCGTCCACTTCTGCCCCTTGTTTTTTCTGCAGGAGCAGAACCTCTGACACTCTGTCAGCATGAGCTTTGAGTTCTTTTTCCAGCTTATGCTGCAGGTTCTCCACCTGCTGCCTGGAGCTGAGGACTTCAGCTTCATATGTCTTGGTGAGCTTTTGGTGTGTAGCTCTCTCAGTCTCTAATTCTTGCACCGTGCCCTCTTTTTCTACCTTCAGCTCAGCCGTGAATTTTTCCTTGCTGAGTAGATGTGGCACTTTAAACTCCTCATAATCTTTTCGCACGACCTTCTCTTTGATAGAGTTGTTCACCTGGGTGGCCATCTTGATGGCATTGAGGGTTTCTGGATCAATGTGTTTCTGGATCCTCTCCAGCTCTCGTCTGGCCTCTTTCTTCCTCTTGAGATACATCTCTTTCAGGAATTTTTGCTTCTCCAGCTGTTGTTTGGTCCACTCCAACTCTTGGGAAATCAGGACCCTCTGCTGTTGTTCTTGTTGATATTTGGCAGTTTCCCCAGCCAAGCAAACTTTGAGGTTGATGGTGGCATTGAGGGTTTCTGGATCAGGTTGTTTCTGGATCCTCTCAAGTTCTCGTCTGGCCTCTTTCTTCCTCTTGAGATACATCTTTTTCAGGGATTTCTGCTTCTCCAGCTGTTGTTTGAGGTTGTTGATCTGCTGCTGAAGCTCCATCACTTTAAACTCCTCATAATCTTTTCGCACAACCTTCCTCTTCTGTTTGATAGAGTTGTTCACCTGGGTGGCCATCTTGATGGCATTGAGGGTTTCTGGATCAATGTGTTTCTGGATCCTCTCCAGCTCTCGTCTGGCCTCTTTCTTCCTCTTGAGATACATCTCTTTCAGGAATTTTTGCTTCTCCAGCTGTTGTTTGGTCCACTCCAACTCTTGGGAAATCAGGACCCTCTGCTGTTGTTCTTGTTGATATTTGGCAGTTATCTCAGCCAAGCAAACTTTGAGGTTGATGGTGGCATTGAGGGTTTCTGGATCAGTGTGTTTCTGGATCCTCTCAAGTTCTCGTCTGGCCTCTTTCTTCTTCTTGAGATACTTCTTTTTCAGGAATTTCTGCGTCTCCAGCTGTTGTTTGAGGTTGTTGATCTGCTGCTGAAGCTCCATCACTTTAAACTCCTCATAATCTTTTCGCACGACCTTCCTCTTCTGTTTGATAGAGTTGTTCACCTGGGTGGCCATCTTGATGGCATTGAGGGTTTCTGGATCAATGTGTTTCTGGATCCTCTCCAGCTCTCGTCTGGCCTCTTTCTTCCTCTTGAGATACATATCTTTCAGGAATTTTTGCTTCTTCAGCTGTTGTTTGGTCCACTCCAACTCTTGAGAAATCAGGACCCTCTGCTGTTGTTCTTGTTGATATTTGGCAGTTATCTCAGCCAAGCAAACTTTGAGGTTGATGGTGTCATTGAGGGTTTCTGGATCAGTGTGTTTCTGGATCCTCTCAAGTTTTCGTCTGGCCTCTTTCTTCCTCTTGAGATACATCTTATTCAGGAATTTCTGCTTCTCCAGCTGTTGTTTGAGGTTGTTGATCTGCTGCTGAAGCTCCATCACTTTAAACTCCTCATAATCTTTTTGCACGACCTTCCTCTTCTGTTTGATAGAGTTGTTCACCTGGGTGGCCATCTTGATAGCATTGAGGATTTTTGGATCAATGTGTTTCTGGATCCTCTCCAGCTCTCGTCTGGCCTCTTTCTTCCTCTTGAGATACAGCTCTTTCAGGAATTTTTGCTTCTTTAGCTGTTGTTTGGTCCACTTCAACTCTTGGGAAATCAGGACCCTCTGCTGTTGTTCTTGTTGATATTTGGCAGTTTCCCCAGCCAAGCAAACTCTGAGGTTGATGGTGGCATTGAGGGTTTCTGGATCAGTGTGTTTCTGGATCCTCTCAAGTTCTCGTCTGGCCTCTTTCTTCCACTTGAGATACATCTTTTTCAGGAATTTCTGCTTCTCCAGCTGTTGTTTGAGGTTGTTGATCTGCTGCTGAAGCTCCATCACTTGGTCCCAGCCCGTGTCTGTGACCGGTGGGGTGGTCATTTCAGTGTTCGGTGAGGACATAAAAGTTGCCATTACTTTGAGCAACTAATAACTGAGTAATAATAGTTATCCCTTGTCTTGTCTGAAATCACACTCTGTACTCAAACAAATGGATGTCTCTGTCTCTCTGTCGGTTATTTGTCAGCTGAAGTGTTGGAATGTTGGCCTTGAATTAGAACTCCCATCTTCTGATGTCATCTTATGATGACATCAGATGAAGTTCCGGAACTCTGTGAGTAAAGGCTGTCACTACCCGATCTGCGACGCTACCCGATTTGAAACAGCCACGTACAGCAACTCCACTTGGACAAACTTAGTTGAATTGACTTAGGTCTTAGGATCACTGCCCTATCTCTGTGCCCTATGTGCGTCGCCAGAGACGCACATTTATTAGTAATGTAAATTGAGGGTTCGTTGTGGTGGTGTGGATCTTGATGCTTAGAAAACAGAGGCGGACTTTGTGTTTAATCTCACCAGCCTTATCACCATGACAACCACAAACAATCACAACTACCACAAAACTCACTGAATAAACGAGTTTGCCGCGGCGTGTTGTGACGGACGTCCGCGGTTTTATTTTAAAGAAATCATTTTCAGAGTATCATATTGTAAACTTACATAACTTTAAGCAGACTTCGACTTCCACTTGTACGCAAATCGGGCAATACGCAAATGAAGTTTTTCCCAGTGGAGTTGCCGTAGGCAGCCGTCCAAGATGGCGGCCGGTCTGCGCATGCGCAGATCAGTTTTGTCACAGATCGGGTAGAGTTGCAGATCGGGTAGCGACAAAGGCCCCCACATACTCGGGCGTACATGTGTCTGCGGACGTCCGCGCGTACTCGAGGCGTACTGGAGGCATACTCAATGCGTACCCAAAGCGGACGTCTGCCAGACCAGTCTGCGCAAAGCTCAATATTTACGACCGCGCTTACTCCGCATACACGTACTCTGTGTCACTCAAGAGACTGCTCAGCGGGAAATGTTCATATCGACCTGTTTTTATTGTGACGCCGTACACTCGACGATGAAAGCTCAAATGTCCGCGGACGGTGCGCACTGAGTCCGCGCTGCTCACAGTACGCGCACAGTACGCTTGAGTATGTGGGCGCTTTAACAGATAAGAGACATTGCAACACTACTCTATACCAAATTCCTGAGCTAATAGAATGTATAACACTGAATAATTCATAATCACTTAACATATAAATATACTTAACCTATTTATTTTATTTTTTATTTATATTTTATTTATTTTTATCACATTACATTTATTCTTGCATGTAAATCTGATTTTTTTTAACACATTACATTTATTCTTGCATGTAAATCTTTTTTTTTTTTTTTCCAAGTGGTACACGATTCTGTTAAGGTAAAGAAAATAGCATCTTTTTCAGTAAGTAGCTGGAATATTCAGGGCATATGCTCCTCAGTTTTTGGTTTGAAATCAACAAACCCTGACTTTTTGGAAAATATTAGATGATATTGAACGAAACTTGGAATCAAAACCAAAAATCAATCTTACTGCCCAAGCAATTATTATACCCTCTGTAAAACACAAGCAATGGCAGAGATTCAGGTGGTTTACTCATATGGTACAAAGGGGAATATAAAGATTACATCTCACCAGTCAAAAAAGGTACAAATCACATTTGGATTAAAATTCATTCAAATATTCTAGAAAACAACAGAGATGTCTATCTATGTGCAATATATATCCCACCCTCAAACTCCCCCTATTTTGCAGACCTGCATAAATACACAAAGACAAAGCTTTGATAACACAGTTAACAAAACTGGCAAACAGGCACTACAAGGTTTGGGTCTGTATTGTTAATGGAAGAATCATGCATGTAGAGCAGAGCTGGGGCACTTCCCTCTCTCTCTACACATGATTAAAAGGTCAATTAAGTTTCAGGTGCACTTAGCACAAGCTGATCCTGACTCCTATAACCACAGATAACAGCCTCTTGAGTAACACCAGAGAAACCTGCCACCTCAAAATCGAAGACCTCTAAAATCTCTCCAAAACTCACCTAATATCAATCAACAAAGAGAACAAAATAAATTATATGAACAATTGGAAAAATGAAATTAAAGCCATCAACAAATTGGAATGCCATCGCCCACTGGATAGAGAATTCTCTCCAGCACAATATCTAATAAGTGGACAAAACCCCAAAGAAAAACACACATTGACAATGTACAGACTCTCCGACCATCAGCTAGAGGTGGAAAAAGGTCGGCATAAAAAAGAATGGAAGCCCAGAGAACTGAGAACGTGTAAACACTGTTCTTCAGGAGAAATAGAGACTGAGGCCCATTTTCTCCTCTCATGCCCTCTGTATCAAAGTGAGAGAGAGGTGTTCATACAAAAGATAACTGCAGCAGATCCATCCTATCTGGGGAAAACAGGGGATAATCTGTTTAACCTAAGGATAAGTATTTCTGGGAGAAGATCCACAGTTAACCAAATTGGCTGCACAATATGTAACATTCTGCCATGATACCAGAAAAATACATGAATGCATTATTGATGTCATTTAATATTGCTGTTGTTGTTTTTCATTTTATTATTATTTTTTGTTACTATCACCATTTTAGAAAAATATGTGTATGTTTTATAAACACATGTGTTTATGCATAGGGTAAATAATTTTATGTATACTTTTATATATTTGTATATTGTTGTATTTGCTTTCATTGTTTCCTAATGCTTTGGCAATTTAATTGAATTGTTACAGTGCATTACTCTTTTTGATGTTGGTTTTTAATTAACCTACTGTGTGGCTAAGCCCCACCCTCAAATGCAATTTAGGACTCATGTTTGAAATAGCCTACAAAACAACAATGACATATATGGTAAATTACATAAATATTGTATATTATTGATGTGATGGGCTGGTAGAGAATTTTATTCACACATCGTCCAGCCTCTGACTGATAAGAGGTTAAAATATAGACAGTATTCTGGTGTTTTGGAAATTTACAACATTGTGAAGTCACATCAGTGTCAGGGCAGACACCAATACCTGTTCCTCCACTGCTGCCCCATCACCTCCCCTGTTAGCTGTCAGTCCTGTCAGGAGCACTGCAACTGATACCAGGAAAGTAAAGGTACTTTTTTTTTTTTATTATTCCATGAGATTTTCATCTAATCGCTATTTATTTAATGGAGATTCCAGTGAAGACAAGAAAACATGAGTCCCATAAGTAAAAGCTGACAGGTGTGTAGGCATTTAGTGCTCCCCTGCTAACCCTGAACTCTGTTTTGAAAGAAAGACTTCTAGCTCGGCAGACTTGCAAAACACCGCCTAAACCCACAGCTCACATTTCCAGCTGTGCAGCAGAACTACAGGTGAACAGCTGTTGTTATTCTGAATCCAGATGCGTAGATTATATGTTTTTTTCATATTGATTTCCACTGGTGCGTCCAACAGCAGCATCGGTAGTGACTTCAAGAGGACAATTTCACTTATTAAATGATTCTGTTAAGTATGTGATAGCATTTCTTTGGCATATTTGAACTTGGTCTGGCATCTTTAAATCAGTTTATATGTTAAAAACACCCTGCATCTGGCCCTATGCTTGCTGTGCCAAACACTGAAACCCTCTAAGCTAATGTTTTATTCAGACTCCTCAGCACAGATAGTTTCTAATGGCTGGTTTCTAATGGCTCTTTGGCATTTTACACAGTTCAAGAGGACTGAGATGGATTGTAACCGGGACCCACAATGTAACTGAAGGGTGCTTTTTCCCATAATGTAGCTACAGTATATTCACCCGTAATGGGCCGATGGGAAGTTGATACGAACCCCTATGCATTGTCATCAAATGTAATGACAGGTTGTAATGAAGTGTCCCCTGGGCTTGAGACATTTTCATCCTGGTGTAAGTGCATTACACCAGGACTGATCTCTTTCTCCTTATTTATTGTGTCATCTCTCCACTTTTTCTGTCATCTTTTTTTTTTTGCTTATTTTTATCTCTCCTTTTAGCTTGTAATACAATATAGCTTGATGGAGGCTATTAACATTGCAATAAATGAGAGAGAGTCACAGTGGAACAATACATAGGGGCGTAGTGAAGTGGGCATTCAGCAGACCAGATAACTAATTACTGTATATTAAGCATTTAAACCAGACAGCCCCAGCCTCCCTGAGACTCAATTATTGCTTCATATTAGATACCTCATACATGTAGGCTAGTATTGTAAGGCTGTAAATGTTTTTAATACAGTCAGTGCAGGCCATCTTGTCAGTTGTTTCCAATGTAAATGTGGCAGCAAAGGACACAACAAAAGGGAATATTTACTGCTTCTGTCCATCTGAACTGAAATTGTGTAAGAACACATACCGACCACTCTTATATTCCAGATGTTAGGTTTGTCCACTCTCATATTCCAGATTAGATGTGTCCTCTCACAAGCACAGATGGCTTTGAGCAGTTGCCATCTCCAATCTCTTATGTTTTAGCTGCTTTGTTTTACAGTTCACACTCAAATTTCCAGATGTTCATCCTATCAAGACAGTGTGCTTTTAAATAGGCCCCGTAAGGAAATACAAGCTGATATTAGCACCGGCTCAACTGAGGATCTGAGAGAGAGTAATTCTCAGATAAACAAGAATTCCATTTAAATTGTCAAATATGTCACATACTGTACTGTAAGTGTCTGTAAATTGTTGGGTTACTATGCTCCGCAGCAAAAACTTTCTGAAGGGTACATATTATTGAAGTATCACTTTTTGAAGGCTCTTTGGGTGTTTGGCTTGCCCTCTGGCCCCCAAAATGTGAGAATTGAAAAAAAAAAGAAGAAAAAAGTCATTTGCAGGCTCCCAAGGTTGTAATCCATGAGGTTTTGCATGCTGTTCCATCAGTTGTCACTCATTGATGTCATTAGTTTTGTAATTTGCATAATACCACCCCTACCTGTGAGTAATGGGGGGTGGGGCGAGCAGTGGCTCATTTGCATTTAAAAGGGACAGGTACTGAAACCAGTCATTCTGAACATGGATATATTTGGGCATATGAAAAGAGAGGTATGATGTTTGATCCTGGGGGTATTGTGACCGAAGCATGTCACATACGAGTCTTTGAGACAGCTGGGAACTATTTTAATTCGGGGAAAAGGAGCAGAATAGGCCTATGTCCCTTTTAAACTTAGTAGGGAACATCAATCCTCCAAAGATGTTCCCTCATTTGGTGTTTTGATGGTGGCCATCCCATCAGTTTCACAGCCATCAAACCAATAATACAAGTATCAACGCCAGATTTAAAAACATTAATTTAGTTTTTGTCTGCAATAAAGAATGATTTAATGTGATTTCCAGCTGGCTGCTAAACCCTGACTGTCCTGCAGCTGATTTGCCCCAGTGCACAAAGACATTAATGTGTTTGGAACAACATTTGCTTCAAGATAGATAGATTTTCTTTATTTATTGTGGCCCAGTGGATGTTTAGAGTATCAGCCAGCAGACAGAAATGACAAAGGTGGATCTTGCATAATTGCTCTGAAGCCTGGAAGCTCCACAAGCACCAGATGAATAAAACAACTGATCAGACGTGAAGTGGAACAACACGTTTGCTTTTTTAGGTGCTCACCACTAGTCCAACACCAACTGAACTTGTTAGAAGGTTGAACCAAAAGATAAGTAATATTCCTATATAGATCAGTAGCATATTTTACAGTTGGCTCTAGCGTTTTGTCGTATGACTGTGTCGTAGCATGTGCTCACATGCTAACAAGCTGACCTTAACAAGGAGGATAGAGTTATAAAACTGAAAATTAACGAAAGAAATAGTTTGGCTTTGATCAGTGAGGTCATGTGATTTGTGACTAAACCACTCAATTATCTGTGTGACGTGTGTGAAGGTCCTCAGTTATCCCAGTCATGGTTATTGGAGAAAATCTGAATCAAGGGGAGCTGGTCTTGGTTGTAGATACTTGAAGAGGTTCAACTTTCTTTAACTTTTCTTCGATATCTGTGTGCACACCTCCTTGGGGGCTTGCTCTTATCTCTTTTTCAAGCTATCAGTGGGGGAAGAAAATCAGGAAATTAGCATGTTTTAGCATCGTAATAATGTAGCGGTTATTGGCGTGACTGGACGTGACTGCTCGTCAACGTTTGAAGTAGGTGTTGTTCGGTTGCTCGGCTTTCTCTGGTGTGAGATGCAAAGCAGCCCGTCGCTCCAACGGCACACACACACACATGCAGGCACATAACACACAAATACGCTCTCAGATAGATCACACTCTGCGACCTTTTCACTTTCAGTTTCAATGGTGTGTACTTAAAGTATGCATGACAGGCATAACAAATGAGACAAATGGAACATCAGAGGAGAGGGAGGCTGCTCAGAGTGTGCAGAACATGCAAAGAGGGAACAGAGACTGGCTCTACACCGTGGTCACGACAGCAGCAGTTTCTCTAGAAGCCTTTCAAAGTATTAAATACCTGCCAGACCTTGTACAGTTTGTTTTAATTCCTAGCTTCACAGAGAAACAATGTAACAATAAGTTTTCTATTGTTTACTTCCAGCAGACATGTCTGTACACTTACCAATATTTTCCTCAGCAGACATTCACAGGTTTCATCAGTAGAAACCTGGCTTTAAAAGGTAAGACCCAATAAAAGCATACAGCATATACCTTGGGCCGGAAACCCCCACAGACTGTTGCTGTAGATCACAGTGTTCCATCAGAAAGAACCATGCGGTATTAGAAGTACAGTTCATTCCAGACCAATGATCTTTCGCATATTTTTATTTTTTTGGTTTGTTTTTGCTCACGTTACTTTCCTATATCTGCTCTTTTCAACCATTTTTTTCTTCCTCTTTCTAAAAGTGTTTCTTTGTTGTTGTTTGTGTTTTTATCTGCAGAGGGCTTGGCTGTGGGAGTTGGATTTGGAGCCATTGGAAAGACTTCCTCTGCTACTTTTGAGAGCGCCAGGTAAGACTGGTGTCAAGGCAAACAAATATGCACACAGTACATATCTCTATTTATCCAGGTGTCACTGTCGTACACTGGAAAGAAAGCAATGAATTGTATGATCAATGAAAAACATCAGACAATACAGCTAAACACAAACCCTTGGATCCTACATGTTTACAAAGCAGGTAGTCATCAGATTAAAACTATTTGAAGGTATTTGTTTATCTTAATATAGATGTGAGAGAAAATGCTAAGTTGGAATGGTGTAAAAGTTTGATATCTATAACCTAATAGGAATATGACAAGGACTTTCACAACTGTGCTGTGTGCTGCTGACATCTAGTGGTTACACTGTGGTGTTGCAGAGAGGTGTTCAGACAGAGTGCAGGTGGAGCTCTCTCATCCCATAACCCATCCAGCCCCGGTGAACAAGAGTTATATTATGAGAAGCTGCTTTCTCCACGAGCACACTTGAGGGAATCAGATTCAGCACAATAATGTCACGAGTCTCTGTGTGTGAGATGTGCAGGTGCTGCTGCTTGTTGCAGGCAATCATTTAGAATTGTCTCTTACTGTTGCTTTTACCAAGTCAATCAAATCATAGAACAATAATAAAACAATGCATATTCTATATCACGTATTAACTTTTCTAATTCTCAATAGGTTCAACCTTTACCTCCAGAACAGCCAACAGTACCCAGCCACTGTACAACGTATAGAATTTATAGATAATAATAGAATAGAAATCTGTAGCCATCCAAGTCCATCCAAAAGTTGTTGGAACATTTCACAGCAAAGAAAAAAATGCCAACTGAGTGGTGCTAGACCAGGAAGATGTTGGCTTCAAATTCTGCAGATTATGCTTGTTACAAAAATGTCAGGGTCATTCTGGGTGGAGGAAGTTCTATATGCAGCTGAACATGATTTGTTTAAATCCACATTGGATGATTTGGGTTAAGCATGGAATGGTTAAAATGGTAAAAGGCAGCACCCATCTGCACCCATGTCAGCCAGACACAATTTAGCCATTGTCTGGTTCTGTGTGTTGTGCTGCTGACATCTGGTGGTTACGTCTTAGAAGGAAAGAAGAAATCTCCACCAACACTTGCAGTATTCAGTATTTCTCAGTTCTTCTTCATACTGTAATTGTTAGAGTTTGACCTCTTTGGAAGTAGATGAAGTGTTGCCAAAAGCCTGATGCTGGTACTGCACGGGTTTTTGTCTCTTTCTGTACTTCATGGTCATATTTTCCTCTCTTTTTAAACAAATCTCACAGTGATGGAATTCAAGAAAATATTACAAGAACGTTAACATATGAAGCCCTGTCTTGTTTTCCCTTGATGTCTCCGTGGGTTTCAAGACTCAAGACTCAAGAAGCTTTATTGTCATTTCCACAAATGTATAAGTTTGCAATACGTCAGCTGAAACGAAATATCGTTTCTCACCAGCTTTCTCTGCAGTGCTTCATAGAAAAAACAGTCTGTATACAGTCAGTAACAGTCTGATAAACACCCAGAGTTTATTTTTCCAGGAAATATTATGTGTTCAGTTGTGTGTGTTGGCTGCGAGGAGATCAACAGCAAATATTTAATGTAAAGAAAGATGTTCAGATTCTTTATTGTTTGTGAATTCCCTCAGAAATTTGGCAATTGGCATCGGCATCCAGAACTTTCCAGAAGGCTTGGCAGTGAGTCTGCCACTGCGGGGCGCAGGGGTCTCAACATGGACGGCCTTCTGGTAGGGGAGAGATGAAGACAGTCCTGAGAACTAAACGTACTATCATTAGCATTATCAGTATTGATACCGATGCTGTAACTTGATTTGTTATTGGTTCCCTCTCAGGTATGGCCAGTTAAGTGGCATGGTAGAGCCTATTGCTGGGTTACTGGGCGCCGTAGCCGTAGTTCTGGCGGAACCTCTGTTGCCGTACGCGTTGGCATTTGCTGCTGGAGCAATGGTCTACGTCGTGGTAGATGACATCATACCAGAGGCTCAAGTCAGGTAAGACGGAGCACGGCTAAAGGAAGAAGAGATAAAGAACAACATGTTTACACTCACTCATTTTCTATTGTCTCTGTCTTGGTGTCACCAGTGGCAACGGGAAGCTGGCATCCTGGACCTCCATCTTAGGCTTTGTGGTGATGATGTCACTAGATGTTGGCCTAGGCTGAGGTTACTAGGACAACTGGTGCCATGTCAACAGATCCTTCAGTGGCCATGATGTCATGACAGCGATGCTGACCTCAATTTTAAAAAGGGGACCAAATGAAGTGTTTCACTCTGGGACACTGTTTATGAATTGTTGATACTTGACTAAATAACAGAAAGAGAATAATTTTGTAAGACACTTAAAGATGACTGTACTTGAACAGTTATCTTTGACAGTGGCGGATATCTCATTTGGGAATGATTTTATAAATATTTAATGAATATACTCCTGCTGTGAATGTGTTTTGAGAGGATGAAGCTTTTTGAGTTTTTTTGTTTTGTTTTTTCCAAAAATGCTGTTTTAAAATAAAAACTGTCAGTTAAGAGCATCAAATGAATGTAACTTTTTTAGTTCCAGTTTTTGTATTTCCTCATTATGGCAATACTTGAAGTCTGGTGTTTGGATTTGTTCATTTATTGGACCATGCATGCAAAACTAGATTTTGCTAATTTCTTCCTGTAAGGTACAGTGTGATTATACTGAAGTATGGCATTCTAAATGTGACTTAATCAGACTCTATGCTCCTCATTCAACCATTTGCTTTATTATCTTCTGTAACACACTCAAAACAAATGCTAGTCTCAGTCCTAACAGTCTGCTGTCATCTGCAGGTCAGTCTGAGGAATCACACGCTGTGGTTCCTGTCTAAACATTGAAATACTTGATTGTGTTAAATATTTATATAATTAAATAACCAAGTGATTCTCAATTTTCTTCAATTTTTTTGAGCATTCTGTGTTTTTCTCCATCTGTCTTTTCTACAGCCGTTTAAAGCCATTATCTTACTTGAATGTCTAAAATGAAGAGTCACTTCTCTGTCCATGGCAGTGTCAGATATTCTGTACCACGTGGGTCCACTGAGATATCTCAGCATGTATTGGATGGATTACCAGGAATTTCGGTAAGACTAAAATTATCATTACTATTGATGAACTATTAGACTGTCTGTTCAGATTCACTTCAGTTCTTTTATTTCAAAACTCAACTAATATTATTATTGTGCATTTATATAAATCCAGGTAATCAGGTATTGGTACAGACCTTTTATCATCAGTATGATAGAGTTCCAAACTACTTCAAGTTTATACCTGCCGTGCCGTTACTGTTGCCAACTGACTAAGGAGACACCTGAGGGCTTTTTGAAATGGAGTCTTGGTCTTGCATCAGTAACAGCAGAATTACAAAATCATCGTTATTGTGACAATTCTGATTCACTTAAGACCAGAATTTTACTGACTGCTTTCCCACACTGATCATGATTTAGCACTAGAGTGATGTTGGGCTGAAACAAGTATTTAGTTTCCCTAAGAGAAAATGACTCCTCTGTTCCTCAGCTAACTTGTGGTGAACATGTGACAGAACTGCAGCTCTTAGGAACAGCCTCAGAGGTGTCTCCGGTAGCTGCAGGGTGAGTAGCATACTAATGACCAAACAGAAGCACACGTTGTGTCCGTCTTCACATTTAATATGTTGACTTATACGTCTTCAACAAAACAACACATGACAATCACAGGTCATTAAAAAAAACAAGACAAAGGTGGTCCATAAGCTGCAAATGAAACAAAAGCTTCAGCTAAAATAAAAATGAACTGACATCACACGCCTCCAATCCACTTAGCTACAGAAGTATGGCTGGAGCAGGTTTGTATTGCAAGAAGTTAATGAGACTTGTTGGCATCTCCAGCTGGTCGATACAGTGGATCTTGTTGATCTTTTTGAGGTATCTTCTGAGAGCGAGTCGGCACTGAGAGGTCAAGGCTTTTGGATTTCCTGGAGACGGAAGAGATGTAAAAAGTATGAGCAAAAAACAATCACATGAATAACGACAGCATTAAAAATGGACTTTGAAAGGTGATTTTAGTACATTTTATCTAACAAGATGTGTGTAGGGCATAAAGGATATTAAAGTTGGCTGTTGTGATGTTTCCCAGAATGTAACTCCTCCATATTCCAGTAATTTGAGGTTAATTCTGATTTAATTTCTTCATCTTTCTGTTATTATATCAAACTTTATTCTCCATTATGTAGAATCACCATCTTGTTTGTAACAAATTTACACACTAGCAATCAACTGGAATTTGCTTACAAGTGTGTCTTGTTTACAACACTTTTACTTCCCTTCCCTATAATAAAAACATCATCCTCTCAAGGGAACTTGCATAAAAATGGTTTAAACATTTCCCAATGTTACAGACCATAAAATAAGTTGGTGCCAGAATGTGATAACCAGTTTTTTGAGTCTCAAGAGAAGAAACATGAATGATTCATATTCCCAATACCTCTTTCCTCGAGAAGCAGCTCCACGGCCTCGTTCTGCTTGGTGGACTTCTCGATGATCAGTGTTGGAAGGTAGACGTTGGCGCCGAAGTCAATCAGAAGCTGGATGTACTCCACGCCGCAGCCGTGCCTCAGGCACATCTCCAGCACAGTCTTGGGCTGCTTGATAGAACTCAGCAGCTTTGCGTCCGTGCAGTTGTAATCTGGATCTGCCCCGTAGAGGAGCAGCAGTTTGAAACACTCCATGTGTCCGTAAACAGCGGCCAGGTAGAGCGGCCCGCTCGACACCCTGGCGCTGGACGTCCAGAGCAAGACCTTGGAGCGGGAGTTCACCTCTGCACCGTGTTGCAGCAGTTGCTTCAATATCTCGGCGTCCCCCTCCCGAGCGGCGGTGAGCACGGGGGAGCAGTTGTTGGATGTGTTCCCATTGGGGTTGGCTCCAGCTCTCAGGAGCGCTAAAACACAGTCCAGGTATTTCCCACGCACGGCTGCAAACAGAGGCGTCTGAGCCTTCACGTCCACACAGTCCACCAGGGCTCCATGGGCTAGCAGGACCTGCAGACAGCTGAGGTGGCCTTTAGACACCGCAGCGTGCAGAGGCGTGCCTGCGATGCCCCAGCCGCCCCTGCAGTTGATGACCTTCTTGTAGATTTCTTGGCAGAGCATCTCATCAAGGAGTCTGTCATTGTTTTGTAACACCGTTCGTCTTAGCTGAGAAATTTCACAACTGCTCTCTTCTTCTTCAGTGGTCCTTAACGGGAGCATAGAACCTGCAGACACATCAAATACAAAGAACTTACAATTGACTCATACAAATAATAGACATCATTTACAGTGGGGGTTCATAGGCTTAAATGGGAATGTGTTGACACTTTAGGGCTGGTTTTAGTGCTGTGACTCATCAGTGTAAACAGGCCACGGATCAGCCATAACAAACAGGCATTTAAACAAAGCTTTAAAATGAGCGGTTCTAGAGGGAGGAACAACTGATTAATCGCAAACTATAGTTGGTTCTGAATATTTAATGTATTCCTTACTGCAGTACAGCAGTTTCCTGTTCTATCTCCTGTCAACAACAGTTTAACGTCACCTCTCTAATACTGTGCTGCCCACCAGGGAGGACCTCGCTAAAAAAAATAGCTACAAACAACCGCCTCGACATTAAACTGCAAACTTCGTCTTCCATCGGGATTTAAATTACTTCTGACATGATAAATATCTGAATTTACATATATATGATGTTTTCTTGGTGTTATTTTTGCCCTACCTGCGCTGTGTCTCCCCCAGCTGCTGCCTTCATCTTCCTCTGTCGTCTCCTTCCGGCTCCTTCTTCTTCTTCTTCGATGTTTAGCGGCAGCTACCAAACATTAGTCTTAGCGCCACCAACTGGTCTGGAGCTAAAACGTCGCACTGACGTTTTTGAGAGAAATAACTTTCATGTTACTCTTAAATATTGATGGATAACTTTATATTCTCACAGAGTTGTTGGCTAAAACTCTTGATGATCTCATCTCTCTTGTTCTTTCTTGATAGCACAGGAGAGATCAGATCACATTCACATTTTATTTCTTCTATAGCCTATTAGGCCTATATAAATCTGTCATTTCTCCTCTCTTCTTCACATTTCTTTTGCTGCTTCTCCTTCAATCTCAGAATCAGAAACACAACAAAAATAAAAATAAAAAATAAACCCACAGGTAAGTGTTATCTCTAACTGTATGCCTAAATAATGGCCTTGAATTCTGTTCTTGCTCAAATCCATCTTTATTATTTTTATGGCCTGTGTTGGGTGGTCTGCAGGGTGGACTAGACTGAGATTTTACAAAGAGAAAAAAAAGAGACATTAGCCTATTATAAACCAAATAATGTCATCATGCTTCCCAAATAAGCTGACAATGAAATTTATTGATACAGTACAAAAGAATTGGACTCCTTACAGCAACACAGTGTGTGTTGTTACAGTGTGTGCATTTTCCAGTAGCTGCTTGGTCCTGCTTTTAGTGTATTGAGCCAATTTCTATTTTCAGAGAAGTGATACAGTTTCTTTGTGTGTGTCCTTCACACTCTGCCAGCTGAAGATGCTGATCGATTCTGTTAATGCAATCCTCACCCTAAGTGTGTCTACGTACCCTTCAATTAAGAAACATTTCATTGACAATATTGGTTCTAAATAAATTGTTTCATGATTCTAAATGATGAAAAGCTTTCAGATGCAATGATAATGCTTTTTATATATTCCTCTACTTAATGGCCAATAAAAGTAGACTCATGGTTGTCGTATAAATTGATAAATGATTTGTTGCCCATCTCTTAATAAATGACTCGCATAAGCTTCTGCACCTGCACGCTGTGTGTCAGGATCCTGGCAGCTATCTCTGAATATAAACACAGTGTCTGAAAAGTGCTTTTTCAAAAGAAATACTGGAAGTTGTTTTGATTCCTTCTTTTTTAAATTATTTCTGTATATTCAGGTGAATATTTGGTGAGGTAAGTATCTGTCAACCTCTGTAGCTGATGTAACCCAGGCTTTCTGACTCACCCATATCCACCTAAATCTTCCCCACACTGTTCACAGTGCCAGCATGAACTCCACTCTCCTGATCCTTTCGTTTGCACATGCATCACTGATACTGGAGATGTTTTCAACTCACTCCCCATTAATAAACAGCCGGTAAACTGATAAACATTGAACTCAACCATTTTATACTTTTAACTTCATCCAAAATATCCTCTCTTGAGTTTTTCATCCTACAGTGAATTATAGGCCCATGGTTTTTACTTGCTTGAGTGATATCTCATAGAAGGAGGAGAAGCTATATGATGTCACTTTGAAAAACAAATTACCTGAGTTTTTGCCACAGACAGCTTGAATACCCATTTTATACCCTATTTTTCCACTTCAATTACTGCAACTTGAAGCCATAAATCTTATTGACAAAAGATATGTGTCTGCTTCTAAAGCCCTGTCATCCATGTTTAGGAACCAGTAGCTTGAATGCATTTTTGCCTCTTCGCCACTCTGCCTCCCTTATCTTCAGTCTCTCTCACTTTCCCTGTCAAATATAAAGAAAAGGAGCAGCCATCACTATACTGATTACTGCAAACTGTTTTTGAATGTAAAAACTGCATCTGGCCTCAGAGCTAATTTACAGCTGTGAGAAAGGCCTCAGTTCTTAACCTTTACATGGGGAGGGGAGGAATCTTTGAGGGTTGACTGGAATGCAACACATCTCTGGACTTAGCATTATTAGTTCCAGGAGCCTGGCTGTAGACACTGTAGGTATGAGACAATGACATGTTTTAGGCTTAATCTGTGAATGGACTTAAAACTTAATTGATGTAACTATACTGAGTGTGAACAGCTAAGCCTTATCCCCCCCAAGTCTCTGGTGAAAAGAAAAAGTTCTATCTTATAAAGAAAAATACAATTGTGGCCCTCACCAGGCAACACAGATGGCATCCTTTCTTCTAAAACAGGGTCTATTTAGTTTGCATGTGCGTCACAAAGCCTTTGTTTGGTTATTGATGAGGTCTTGGTGTTAGCACATGGACAACATACAATGCAAACTGTTTTGACAACCCAGAACAAGACAGTGATTCTAATAGCTAAATTTGCAAAATCATAGATAAAAACAACAAAGATACAACAGTGATCCTTTGGTTTCTGAGACTTACAGGGACTTGTGTCTCAGGACCTTTAGTTGCATCCTGCCTGAGTGAATCCCACTGTTTCTATTGAGGACCAGGGGTTTTACAACATGGTAATGAGCAGCGCTGGCCTCCTCTGTCCACTCTACCTCTAAAGCTGTTGCTGAGAGACAAAGTAGAAGTCACCCAGGCGCTCAGGGAGAGTGGCGGCCTTTATAACAACGGCACCACCATAACTCATTGTGTGCTGGCAAGACTAAGGGAGGGGTCATGGTGGAGGGAAATGTGAGTGTGTGTAAAAGACAGAGGTGGATTTAAAGTGACGGAAGGGTGGTTTGTAAGCTACACTGAATGTGTAACTTGTACAAGAACACTAAGGATAAGGGCACAGTGAAAAAAAATGAGAGAATCTCAATGCAATGATAGGAGAGTACTGCTTTCTGTGATGTTGATGTGATCATGTAGAGATTACTTTTTATTCTCAGAGGATGTGATTTGCTCTGCAAGATGACAGGCACACTTGTGTCTCCAAAGAGGGGGCTACTCTGGATTCTCTGTGTGCTTTGGATCAGTGCAGCCGGAGGTGAGAAGACTCATTTTATTATTATAATAATAATAATCATGAAATAAGACTAAAAATAAAGATGGTGATATTTCCTCTGTCTTGTTCGGGGAGTTTCAAGTCAGTAAGACATCAGAGCTCGCAGGTTCCCAACTCTGTAATTATCCTGGGCAACAGAGGCAGCTGCTTAACTTAGCCCATCTTTTTTCATTTTTATCAGCCTGTAATTTATAATTCATAAGTTTTTTTTATTATTTCATTTAACTTCTCTGCCTTTTCATCTCAGGTAGGAGTAGCACTTTATACACAGTTGCCCATAAAGTTGGAATAATTTTGTTTTCAGAAACATTCCTCTTTTTTTCCTATTATAAAGGTTCATTCTGGTTTAATTTTCACAGTGATATGTTTGGAAGAGATTGATCGATAGAGTTTTAAAGATATACACTTTACTTATCAAGAATAAATCACAATCATTTCATAAGACGATGTCAAAAAGAAATATTTTATGCCAACTTTATGGTTAACAGTTATTCAATATTTTTCAGCTAAAAAGATGTTATTCTCACAGAAATATGACATTATCTGCAATATGTCATGATGCAACCAGTCATTACATTTTTTAATTATTAGAGTCTTGTAGGCTACTGTATCCATGGTAAATGTTTTAGTGCAGAGGAAGTGACTGACCATGTGACAGGTGTCTTAATGTCCACACAGTGAATAGATTTTAATCTGAGCTGAGGATGAAGCCACCATGTATAATGAATGGATGTCAGAGATGGCTGGCTCCATCCTTGACACTGATGACTGATAATAAAGAGGAAATCTTCTGCCAACGTTAACGTCCGCAAATGAACGTGACCTGATCTACACTTTGATGTCGAGAGTGTGAATGATGAAATCAGAGGCTTCTTCAGACCTGACAGGAGGACACAGATGGAAACCCAGGGTTTAATGAAGAGAACTAGCCAATGAGGGTATTAGGTTCACAGGTTACCATGGTAACAGACCCGGAGTTAAAGTAGGCCTAATTTCTCTTATCTCTAAGAAACTCTCTGAGCAGGCTCTCTGGAATACCCCCTGCTCATGTGTCGTCTGATAATGAGCTGAGTCAGATGTTCTCATTGTCTCTCATGAGCTCTGCTTGTTCAATTAAAGTGAAGTTAACAAAAACGAGAATAGTTCAGTTGAATCTTCCCACACACAAACCTCAGTAGACTGCAGTTTCCTTTCTCCACACATCCTGGAGGCTGATATGATAATTGGTCTGATAAGCTACTTGTGTTTTGAAATGATTCCTCCTACATGCTGTCAGCTCGGTGTGATTGTTCCCCCTCAGAGGACACCCCCTGTCCAAAAGGTGCTCGCATCCACCTGTCCAGCATGCGATGTTACTGGATCTCTGAGACGACATCTTCATGGTACGAGGCCCAGGATTCATGCAGGGAGACTCCAGGAGGGGATTTAGCATCTGCTGACAGCCTGGAGCTGCTAAACTTCATCCACTCCTCCTTCCCACAGTGAGTCCTATAAACAGTGTCTGTCTACATTTACATAATGCTGTACTCCTTCTTGGGTTCCATATTTTAACAGCAGTTACACTGTGCTCTGTTTTTGTTTAGGAAAACCACTGTGTGGGTATGGCTGAAGGGATTATGGAGAGAAGGGCCTGATCAGGCTGAGGATGTGGAGCCAGTAAGTCCTGTGTTGTGGGCTGGAGGCACAGGGAGTGAGGGGGGGTGCACTCAGATGGCCTTAGGAATACAGGGACAATGGAGGACAGCACACTGTGTAGGAGGATTCTTCTACCTCTGTGAAAAAGAAGTGACTGGTAAACTGCCAATAGAGGTCAATGTTAAAATTGTTGGTATATAACAGCAAAAATGCATGAATGGATGATTTTGGTTCATCTCTGTCCATGCAGAGGCTTTACCGTCTGTAGACAGTTTCCTGACTGGATTGGTTCTGATGACCGGCATCTATACTCAAACCCAGATTCATCCACTTCCCAGTGTCCCAGACATTGGACAACACACAGTGGAGGTCAGTAAAATGAGTCCCAAAATTAAAAAAAAATATAGAAACAGATAAAGTAAACCTCTGACGAGGGGTTTGAATTGTTTGATTATAGAGGGTCAGAGTATCACTGTAATCCCCCATACTATGTTGTTTACAGTAATATTCCTGTGCTCCTTTGCCCACAGATGCAGCTCTTCCCTGGACTCTGGTTCAGTCATGCTGGTCAGTTGGTAACAGTGGAGCTGGTTGTCCAGCCGAGCCTGGTGTCCTCTCTGGCCCGTGTCCAGATCCTTCGACCCTACTGTGACCCCAACCACCACCTGGTACCTCCAGGTACATAGTGAAGGTGTAGGAGTACTGTATCACATACAGTATACTGTAGGTCTAACTGTAGGAAACACTGCAAAGTGCTGTTTAGAGCTGTGGGTAATAATCTCCTCCTACTTACTTCTGCTCATCAGGTTGCAGCTCTCTCCTTAATCCATTTAGCTGCTGCTCAGCAGTCCCACTCTGTAACACGACAGGGGGCTGCAGCATGGGTCAGTACTGGTGCCACCTGCTGGAGGCCTGTGTACCCACCACCAGCCCCTGCAGCCCCTATGACTCTGCAGTGGGGGACCGTGGCTTTGCTTTACCTCCCAGATATCCTGCGAAACCACCTTTCTACCACCTTGTGGCAGACCTGTCTCTCAGAATAAACCCTAGCTCTGAACTGAAAACTACAAGTGTGAGTTGAACTTTGCTGCACTTTATCAACAAGTTACAAAACAGAACCATACCTTATTGCTGTGTGTGTGTTTTTTTCTGTAACAGCTGCTTCTTCCAGATTCAGCAATCATGGTGTACCCTGATGACGTCGTGGCTATACAGCACACTCGTGACACTGGAACATTCCTACACTGCCTCAACAGTGAAGCTTCTCTAAACTCCTCTTGGCGCCAGAGTTACCTGTCCTTCAGGGGGGCAGAATGGGGAGGCTGGTGGCAAGGAGGACACACTTCACTCTCCCAAGGAGGCCAGTGGGTGGATGGGGTGGTGTGTGATCTGAGGATGCTGTATATTGACACTCTTCACGGAAGCACAGAGTTCAGTGATATCTTGGACTTCACCCACACAGAGGCAACCACAGCCACTGATATTAAGCCCCTGACGACGGCTCCCACCGAGAGTTTGAGTCTTCATGTCATCCACCCTCTGCCAGATGAAAGGAACCAAATTCATGTCCAAACCAACGTCCCAACACTCATTGTAATAAAGGTCCTGTCTGGTCAGAAAGCCAGGAGCTCATGGTCGGCCCCTGTGCTCCAAACTGGAGTCCCCTTTCTGCCATCTTGCCCTGAAGAGGTGGCCTCCTATCTGCCTGGCTGTAAAGTGCAGACCCTTGAAGGCTGGTTCTCCTCTGTGACTCTCCTGTTGCCTTCAGTCGGGGTTCAGACATTAAACATCAGTGTAACAGATGCAGTAAACTCTGAGAGTGTGAGTTTGAAAGTTTGTGGCTACGAGGCAGTGACGGGGCTCAGTGTTGAGCCATATGGATGCCTGAGGATCATAACAGATGTGTCACAGGTGAGAATGCAGAATTGAATTCATTTTGCATGTTTGATCATGATGATCTTTCCATGAGATTTTATTCACACTATAGCTCAAAGCACCACCTGTACCACCTGCTTTAGAGCTGCTGATGTGAGTGTAGTATTGTTGACATAGCTACTGTTAAAGGAATGTGAATACGGAAAACTATTTTGCAAGAAAGCATGCATTTTTCAGACATTTTCTCCCACAACGATTTTCTTTTGTAGTCTTTTACAGCCAAAGTAGAGGGTGGTTCCTTCATAAGATTTACATGGGTTGTTGACAACCTGGAAGAGTTTGCTTATGAAGGGGAATCGTATGCTGTAGTGTTCAAGAAGCCAGCTGAGTATAAGCTCAGGGTAAGTGACTTTATTGTCTTCATAATATTAGAGTTTCAAATATTTTTATTGTGAAGCACACAGTGTATCAAATATACATCCCTATTGGTTTATGCAATGCTTCAATATTTTGTAATATAAGTAACAAAGGTGTCCCACAAATAAGTAAATAAATGAAAAATAATAAATGCGAGAAAAATAGAAAAAAGAAATACAAAAACAAGTAAGTAAATTAATTAATTGAAATAAATAAATAATAATTGTCTTCATAATATTAGAATTGTCTGATTATTTCTTTTGGTCTGTTACTAAATGTTTTTTTAAAGATTGATTTTCAGCAAGAACAAGAAAACAAAAGAAAAAAAACAAACTTAATCTGTTAACTTTTTACAGGTTACAGCATCCAACCCTGTCAGCTCTCAGAGCCAGGAAATCCTCCTGACTGCAGAGGAGATGATCAAACTGGCTGAGCCAGAGTTCCAGTTTGTCAAGGAGATCATAGCCGTAAATGCCTCACACCTCTACACACTCAGGGTCAAAGTGGACATCTCTATGTCAGTGACCTTCAGGTATTGAAATATATGGGTATGACTAACTCTCTCAGATCCTCATGAAAAAACATAGAAAGGGTGTACTCCAATCAAGGGTTTTTTTCCTCCCTTCGCTTTGCGTCGGGCCACAGAATGTCTCTTAGCTGTGGTATAATGAGTGTATACCACGGCCTGGCATGATATTGCTTAAGTATTCCACCTGAATCATGCTTGTTTTGTTATTTTTTGGCGGGTATATCAAAATGTCCTTGTGGAACATGTCATGCAGGTGGGATTTTGGGGACGGCAGCAGAAAGGTGAGCCATACCCATTCTGCTCCATGTCAGACCATAAAAGGGCTTGTGGAGAGAGGACAGAAGCAAGTGTATGTCCAGGATGCAGTGAACTACACTTATTCAATTTCAGGTAAGCACAAGAGCATATCTTTATATTAACAAGGGTTGTGTGGTTGCATAGTGACAAAGCACATCTGTCATCCTTAAGCTTTGTGGAGCATCTTTGTACCTTTTTAAAACTGTAGACTCTGAATCTTTACATTCTATTAGCTCTGACCGCATATGTTAGCCACGTTTTCAGCAGTAGCTGGTGGACAAACCCAAAGCAGGCCACCGCAATTAACTGACAAAAAGGTAGGCCATGAGCTGGTGACCACAGTAGACCATTTAGATTGTAAAAGATAAGTTCATGCAAGAGACCAGAATAAACTTAAAAGTGAAACTTATTATACGGATGTGCATTTGTTGCTAGATGGCCAGAAACATCATTAATTGTTAGTCAGCCAAACTTTTATTACTTTAACTTTACTTTGTACTACGGTAAAATTCATTTTCATATTCTATTCTTTGCAGATGACTACATGCTTCATGTCCAAGTCTCCAACCAATATGACAACATTTGGGCATCCATGAAGATTAATGTCCGTCCTAAGTTGAGTCGTGTCTACATTTCCACTTTCCCCAAAGTACCACTTGTCAAACAGAGTCTTCTCCTGGAAGCTTCTGTGGAGCCCTCCAACAGTGCTGTCTTTTACTTTTGGGACTTTGGCGATGGCTCCAAAGCCATCCATGGCAACCAACCTAAAGTCTATCACTCTTATGTATCTGCTGGATTTTACAACATCACAGTGTGTGCCAACAACACTCTCACAACCCTGACCACCTGGCTCATTTTGGAAGTGATGGAGAAAATTTCTGGATTAACCATTAGCTACAGTGAACTGAGTGAAATAAGGTCTGCAACAGATTTTAGGGCTAAAGTTGTCACTGGTACAAGTCTCGTCTGGGATTTTGACTTTGGTGATGGGTCTCTGCAGGGAAAACTCACAGATGGGTCAATCTCTCATGTCTATAAGTCTCCAGGGAATTACACAGTAGTCGTAACAGTGTCCAATTCTGTCAGCAAAGCTCATCAGTCTATCAGGGTAGAGGTCTACAGTTTGGCTGTTAGAGGAGTTCTACCTACAGAGTGTGCTATAATTGGAAAAGACGTACAATTCACTGCTCTGGTGACTGGGAAAATATCAATTCTTACTTTCCATTGGCAATTTGGAGATGGATCACCGTTAACTGTAGTGACAGGAGAGTCCACAGTCATGCATTCATTCCCAAGCCAAGGGATTTTTGGGGTTAACTTGACTGTGTTTAGTTCTGTTACATCTGTATCATTTAATACAAGTATATGTATTGAAGCACCAATTACCAATGTGGTATTGCAGTCATCCCAGGACTTTGTGGCAGTAGGAGAGGAAGTATGTTTCAGAGTATCTGTTTCTCCTGAACATATGACAGGGTACCAATTGAAATGGTTTAACAACTTCTCTAGTTTCCCAAGCAAGATGGAAGACTCTCAGAAATGCTTTGTCTTTAAAGATGAAGGCGTTGGAGAGGTAACAGTAATGGCAAGTAATAAAGTCAGCAATAGAACAGCCAAAGTCACCATTACCATTCAAAAACCTGTGAGTAAGCTATCTTTGGCCCATGACAGTGAGAGTGACACAATGTTAGCTAATACATTAGTGTCATTTTGGGTTGTCAATTGCACTGGAAGCAATGTGTCAGTACTATGGGACTTTGGCGATGGTTCTCCAATTGAGCAGAAGCAAAGTGTGTCCCATGCCTTTACCTCAACAGGTCAGTTCACAGTCACTGCCACGGCATCTAATATGGTGAGCAGAACATCTGCAGCCCTTAAAGTGAATGTTTTACTTCCAGTTGCAGACCTTTCACTTCACACCAACCAGCCTTATGCCGTAGCAGGAGAGGAAATTCTGATCACAGCACTTAGTAGTACGATCAGTAGCACAAACTACTACTGGACTGTGGAGGGTATAAATTCAACCAGACAGGGGACCTATCAGTTTGTGTTTGCTTTCCCTAAATCAGGACTATATCAAGTAAAGGTTATAGCCCAGAACCTGCTGAGTAAAAGGGAGGCATCTATTTTAATTGAGGTCTTTGAAAGAATAGAGGGTCTTCGGATTGAATGTCACAGCCTGGCAAACATGAAGTATATACCAACGCAGGAAGAAGTGCTGTTTATTGCTTCAATCACCAAAGGCTCCAATGTCACTTATCAGTGGCTTGCTGCACCGAGCGGAACAGATGGAGAGATCACTGGAGAGGGCAAGCTTTTTCATCTATTTGCGGAAAGCACTGGTGGTATCTCAGTTCAGCTTAAAGCCTCAAACAAGTTGGGTGAGGCCACTGGTGTCATTTTTATAGAAACAGTTGAGCGTGTAACAAGTGCACGCATCACAACACAATCAAACATTGTGGCATTAGGGAAATTGGTGAATCTTTCTGCATCAGTGGCGACTGGTTCACACCTCAAGTACCTTTGGTATTTGAACTCTGATCCATCACCCCTGCAAACACATGCACCCTTTCTTCTGTACACTTTCACACGTTTGGAGCATTGTCTTATCACTCTCTCAGTTCAGAATGTCTTCAGCCAATTTAACGACACCAAACAGTTCATAGTTCAAGAAGAGGTCCAAGAGGTGGATTTTGAGATTGAAGGAAAGTCACAGCCATTTTACACTAACACCAGTGCTGCTGTTGTCCTCCATGGGTGTATTCATAAGGGTAGTGATCTGCAGTGGGAGTGGAAAGTTAAAGGTGCCAAATTCAACCTTTTTAACACTACTAATCAGACCTTTATCTACACTTTTACACATGTTGACATCTACGAGGTGTCTTTGAACGTCTCCAATGGGGTTAACTGGCAGATGGTTTCACACAGAGTCACTGTTCAGGATGGAATCAAAGGTCTTCTGTTGAATATAAGCAAGTCTCCCCTTTGTGTTGAAGAAGAAGTTACCTTTATTCCAACAGTCTCCATGGGAAGCAATGTAAGTTTTGTTATAACATTCAGAAGCACCGACTGGATACACAGTCAAGCCATTCTCGAGGGGCAATTCACCACGTCAAACCTTCCAGCTGGAAGACACATCATTACAGTGAAGGCTTGGAATCTAGTTAGTAGTGCTGAGGTTTCTTCCAGCATACTGGTCACTGAGCACATCCAAGGTTTGCGATTGGTAAATTGTTGCTCCACTGCTCTAGAGGCTCTGAAAGGAATCAATCTCAAGGCCGAAGTTCAGAGTGGATTTCCAATTACCTACACCTGGATTTTTCACTTGGCTGGGTCGAAGCCAACAGGGCTTGTGGGCCAAGAAGTGATCTTTACCCCACAGGACAGTGGAATATTGTCTGTAAGTGTGGTAGCCAGTAATGGAGTCTGCTCTCAGATGGTAAATGAGACTGCGTCAGTGGAGTGGCCTGTTCAGATGGTCAGGCTCGTCTGCCATTCAGAAAGAATATTTGTTGGACACACAGTCAAGTTTTCTGCGACAGTGAATGAAGGGAGCAATGTCCAATACCTCTGGGACTTTGGAGATTCCACCGACACATCGGTTACCGACTGGAGTGCAGTCAATCATACTTATAATGTTGTTGGAAGATACACTGTTACAGCAAAAGTCCTCAACAGTGTCAGCCATGTCTCCATGCAGATTTATGTTGAAGTGGAAGAGCTCAAGTGTTCCAACCCCCAGGCTTCACTAGTCCAGAGCCAGACTGCTATCTACAGATCGAGACCAAGTTACTTTGAAGCCAGAGTGGACATTAATTGCTCTACTTATAGGACCATCTACCTATGGGAAATATTCAGAGGCTCTGATTGTACAAATGAAAACACACCTCTCTATGGGAAGAATATTATCCTTAAAAGTCATGTGGATGCATCTTTACCTTTTCTCCGTCTACCAAAGCACACTCTGGATGTGGGACAGTATTGCCTTGTATTCACTGTTTCACTCCAGAGAACTCCTCTAATCGTCCAGCGGTCAACCAACATCACAGTGGTCCATTCCCCATTGGTAGCTCTCATCAAGGGAGGCTCACAAACACTGTGGCCCAGCTTCAGTGACCTCATCCTGGACGGATCTGAGTCCCAAGACCCTGATGTGGAGCCAGGGGTGGAGGATACACTGGAGTATCACTGGACCTTTTTAAGAGTGGTAAAGGCCTGAAAATGAGATCCAGATTTAATGACATTAACTAATTAAAGTTTGCTCAACTTTCATGTATTTTAAGTGATATAATTTAGATTTAGATAAGGAAATATGAAAAGAAAGAAAACTAAAGAGAGTTCTTTGATACACACTTGCACCACACTAACAATGGTGTCTCTTGTAAATTGCAGAACTCCTCAGATTCTCATTTTCTAAAGCAGCCCATTGGGAGCAACAGCAGTAGAATGACTGTGCTCAGAACTCAGCTGCACCCAGGCACAGATTACATTTTCACCCTCACTGTACACAAGGCTGGGAGGAAGCCTGCATCTGTCAACCAGACGGTGAGTATAGGCTATTACACATTATCTTACCTCATTCCTCCCCACTGCTTTATCACCATCCAGCTGATTTTTACTGTATCGTTCTGTATGTGCACTTTAGTTGAGTAAAGCCATATGAGTTTTTGGCAAATATCTCTTGAAAATGGATAGTTGTAAAGACATGGGTAATTATGTAAGAATTTTGCTTTAGAAGCCAAAAAGCATTCTCCCAAACAAGTCAACAACACAATTTAGTTTCACTTGGTTTTTCCTGTGAATAGCCTATAGTAGTACTGTACAGTGCTGCATCAGCATTCACTGACATTTATTTCTTATCTTTAGGTAACTGTGTGCGAAGCTCCTGTGCTTCCTGTGAGTGTGGAGTGTGTGTCCTGTTCTGTCTTCTCCGTCTCTCACCACATCAGTCACACAACCAGCATTATTCTCACTGGACAATGTGCTCAATGTGATGGTCAGACTCAGGTAATTCTTCTCGAACCAGCTTTTACTTACACACAAATTTAATTTAATTTCAGCAATTTACTGTTAGTGAAGAACTCAGTTGATAAGGTCAAAGGAAAAGGTGTTGCAGCTCTCACCATTATTTTTTTGTGTTTATCTGCTCAAAGAAATCATCTGCTATTCTCAGACTGAATGCACTGTCAGGATTCCCAATCTTAGAAATGTTTGATGAATTAACAGTACAGTGTCTGTTATCTACAAGCTAAGGCATAGGACATGAACACAAATTTTGCTATCATTTTCATAATATCATATTCCTTGTATGTTACCCATGACAGTATGAATGGAGTGCTGAAGACCAGACCGGCACGACTCTTGACCTTGATGAGGTCACCACCTCTACGGGGAGACATTCCCCTAACCTGGTGGTATGTTCAGGTGTCCTCCGGCCACAGCTGAGTTACATCTTCACTCTCAATGTATCCCAGCCTGGCAGAGGTCAGTGGGGCAGTGCTCGCCTGACTGTGTTACCTAATGATCCACCGCACGGAGGCCTGTGTGATATCAATCCCAAATCAGGCATACGTCCACTGGAGACAGTGGTCACCTATACCTGCTTAGGTAATTTTCATTTCTTCTTTTTTATTGTTCCTTTTTTGTCTTTTTGTCTTTTTGTTTTTTTTGTTTTTGGGGTAGGAAACTCTTAATTTAACAAATCATTGGAGTACATCCTTTTTTAAACAGTTTTTCCTATTAGGTGAATTTGTCAAGTGTACTGTACTCGTCAAATCTAATTAATGTGACAGTGTCTTCCCAACATCTGCTCTCTTATGGCAGGGTGGCAGGATGATGAAAGTGAGGCTTCTCAGCTGATTTATACATTTCAGGTGGCACCCTGCCAGCCCATTAGCACCATG